>CM062919.1:7074444-7696666 GCA_031878705.1 Tapirus indicus
CCTCCAGCACCCTGCTTCTCAACCTCATGGCCATTCTGTCACCTCTGTTGGAAAATATTTCCCTCCTTGTCCATTCCGGTGAATTCCTTCTGTTATGGGCTAAACCGTGTTCCCCCCCAGTTCATATGTCAAAGTCCTAACCCCCAGTACCTGGGAATGTGACTATCTGGAGACTGGGCCTCTAAGAGGTAACTAAGTTAACATGAGGAGTTATGGGCCCTAATCTGACTGGTGTCCTTATCAGGAGAGGAGGTGAGGGCACACACAGACACCTGGGACGCTCCTGCACAGAGGAAGGCGTGCGGGGAGGACACGACAAGGAGGCCGGCGTCCGCCGGCCCAGAGGAGCAGCCTCAGAAGGAACCACACGTGCGGACACGTTGATCTCGGCCTTCCGGCCTCCGGAACCGTGAGCGAATCAACGTGCGTCGCTGAAGCCCCGGTCTGTGCTGCCCTGTCACGGCGGCCTGACACCTCCTGTTCCCGGCCCAACGCCGCTCACGTCCAGAGGGTCACCATCCGTGTCCCCGCCCCGGGTTCACGTCCGTCACAGTCCTCCGCTCACCCCGTTCAACTTTCCTGCACTCCTTTCGGAGCACGCCCTTGGGCAGCGCCGTGGGCAGGGCCGGAGACAGGCACCGGCGGCCGGGCGCTCACTGAGCCGACGCCCGCAGCCGCTCAGGCCCCGCCGGCGCGGACCGGAGCGGCCGTCGGACCCGCCGGCGGGCGGGGCGGAGGCTCAGTGGTCGCAGGACGGAGACGCGCCACCCCGGCGACGGAGCGGCGGGGGGAACAGCACCGAGGGCGGGCGGGGACGCCCGGAGGGTGAGCAGGGGGCCAGGCGGGCGCGGGCGGCGTGTCCAGCCGGGGAGCCGCACGAGGGGGCAGGCCCCGTCCGGGACCGGCCTCGCCGGGGAACTCACGCCGACCCCACCGCTCTCCGCACACCCTCGGCCGGGCCGCTCCCACCGCGCCGGACCCGCCCGCCCTCGCGAGCCCGGCCTCCCGGCCCGGCGGCCACCTTACCCTCGGAGGCCGCTCCTCGCCCCACCGCGACCTTTTCACCGGCCGCCGCCCCCCGCCCTCAGCCCTCAGCCCTCAGCCCTCAGCGCCCTCGGCGCCGCTCACCCGGCTCCGCCGGCCGCGGAACCATCCCGACAACGCCCCCTCGGCCGGCCGCCCCGCCCCTGGCTTCCGGTGGCGTCACTTCCGCAGGGGGGTGTGGCCGCGGCGCGCAGGCGCGCGGGGCGGCTCAAAAGCGAATTCAGCGCAAGCGAAGCTCGGCAGGGAGGTGTCGGCTGCGCCGGGCGGGAGCTGCGACTGCACGTGCTCCCCGCGGCCGGTTGAAACGGTTGGCGGGCTGTGGCTGAGAGGTGAGGGGCGGTTGCCCAGAGGTCCACCCGGGAGGCTGGGGCTCAGAGAGTGAGGAGGGGCGGGTGGGGGAGGCCGATGCCTCGTTTCCACCTTTTGCTCGCACGCACGCGGAGGAGGTCCGTTCAGATCTTACCGTGCCCCGGGGAAGTGGAAGGAGTCCTGGACTCAGGGTGACCGCTTCTTCCCGATTTTAAAACGGAAAGGTGCTCGTGCCGGGAACCCCACTGTCCTGGGCAACCCAGGATGGTTGGTCACGGCCGGCCCGGGCTTCAGGCTCGCTACATGTTGGGGACAAGGCTCTTGTCTTATCGGAGTCTTGGGGAGCTCCGTCCCTAAGGGGGAGGCCTTAGAGCATAGTGGTTGAGAGCACGGACTTAGGACCAGAATAACTGCGTGTGAATCCGGGTTTACCACTAACTGGATGTGTGACCTGCTGCAAGTAACTTAACCTCTTTGTGCCTCACTTTCCCTGTCTGTCAAAAGGGAATAATATAGAATCTAACTCAGACGACTGTTGGAGGATTAGATGAGCACAAACGTATTAACCGCCTACGACAGGGCTTGGTACGTGGTAGGTGCTCAACAAATGTCTGGATTTTCTGCAGCACCTGCCTCTGAGGAGACAGGTAGGGGACAAGGTGGGGTGTATTTGCAAGGCCGGCTTTCCTGCAGAGGGTCCACTTGGCATTTGTTCACACTGCATCCCTGGTCCCCCGCACTCAGCGTGGTGCTGACAGGTGGTAGACTTCCACAGATAGTTATTACAGTAGCGAAGGGGAGGGTGTTGAAGACAGTGCTGGTGATGTAGTGTGTGGGGTGAGGGGGAGTGGCGGAGACGTGACTTAACTTCTTCCAGCCTCAGTTTGCTCATCTGTCAAGTGGAAACAGGTGTGCCTACCACCTAGGGCTTTTGCAGGAAGCAAGGGAGAGGTCCAGCATGAATGCGTCTTGAGACGTCATCACTCCCACATTTGGGTGGTTAGACAGGATGGTGGACCGTGTGTACTTGTGTGTCCTTCCCTTTCACCATACCCTTGGTTTCTTGGAATTTTACCCCCTGGAAGGGGCTCACGGCTGATCCAGTTGGCCCGACCCATTGTTTCACAGATGGGAAAACTTCAAGTTCAGAGGGGACAGTGATTTGCTCAGGGTAACAGTGCTCACTGGGGGCTGTTGCCAGCTTGGCCCCTCAGGTGAGCAGCGGTGGGGTTTATTTTAGGTCTGTGTGTGAGAGAATGTTTTAAGAATAGTTAATGTAGTTTTTGTAAAAAAATAAACACCAGAATGTAGAGGGAGGAAGGTAGAAAAATAACTCCAAATATAATCCCAGAACCAAACCTGAGTTCGTGTGATCAGGGAACAGGGCGGTAGAGTAGGCTCCCATGGGATACTGGAGTGAATTTATGAAGCTAGATGGGTGGATTGAGGGTCATATTTAAAGAAGCATGGGTTTGGGAGGAGACTGGGTGCAATAGTATTGATGTGCAATGAATAGGTCACAGGAAATTCTTTCTACTATCAGGTGAGGATGAATCTTTCACATCTGGTTTCTTATTCAACTTTCCACTCAATGCTCTAAGATAGATGTTAGACTCATTTTACAGATAAACAGATTCTGGGAAGTTAAGGTACCTTGAGGTCATTTAGTTTTTAATCGGCAGATGTGGGCTCCAGCTCAGATCCTCTGGCCCTGAGTCCAGGCCCAGTTAAACAGAACCTGGCCACCATCTTGATAAGAGGAGACGGAGGTGCCTGGACTCCTTCACAAGCTCCCAGTCCCTTACTGATGCTGTCTGCTGCCCTCAACTCAGCATCACTGTGCAACACCCGACATCCTCTGCTGAGACAGCCTGGTCTCCTTGCCCAGTGCAGGCTGGCCTTAGGATGAAGACTTAGGGTCCTAGTATTTAAAATGGAAGGTCATGATATGTGCGACATCTGAGCCTGGCAGACAGCGTGTCCTGAACGTCTTACTGCAGCATGTTTTCAGCTTTCCTAACTTTCCAAGTATAAATGTTACAAATTTACTAAAAATATCATTTGAAAGCTTATTTAAATTTCTTTCATATTTATTTAGTTTTGTGAAATCTGTGTTTAATCTTCTGTTTTAGGCATTGCTTGCTATCTTCAGTTAGAGGGACTGAATTTTCACATGGGGTCTTTTTGTAAGTTTGTAGCATTACACTTCTGAAATTGTTAAGCCTGCACTGAGACTGGGGGCACCCTGTCTCCTGCGCTATTAGAATGATTCTGAGCTTGCTGTTCTCAGCCCATGCCCCATAGACACACACATAGGTGTTTACTGCATAAATGAAAGGTGTTTTCCTCGGAGGCTAGGTCAGGTGTGAGGGGTAATCAAGGAGACTCTTGGCTGGTGGTGGGGTGTCCTCTGGGCTCTGAATAAGGGAGGAGTAAGCTCCATATAGACCTTACCTCATTGGTATGCAGGCGGTCACACTGTCCCCACTTCAGATCAAGTGTAAAAATGCAGTAATAGCTCTAAAAATCCAGAAGAAGTCACTAAGAGACTGAGTTCTGACTTACTGTGCAAGCTACCCATTCTGCCTTTAAAAAAAAAATAACAAATGTCTAAATGTGAACATTTGCCTCAAAAGACCAAATGAAAATGGTTGGAGAGGTATTTCTCCAACGGACGGACATGTGACCATGTTCCAATCCTCTCCAGAGCTGATGTTTACACTGTGTGTGGCTAATCCCCAGAGGGATGACACGTTTTTGCACAGATAACTCCGAGCGTCTGTTTTGTCAACATCACTGGCTTCTTTCAGCTGACAAACGTTGTTTCCAGCTGTCCTTCTCAGGCCTTTAATTCCTGACCTTCCATGACAGACTGTGTTGCCCAACTGGATCTCAAAGCTTGCCGAAACCTTCCTCCCCTCCCTCCCCCTTGATCAAGAAGCAGAACAGACCTCAACAATGAGGTTGGAAAGCTCTAGTCCGTAGCTTCAGTCGGAGGGGGTATTTTTTCATTGTTGCATCTTGTTAAGAAAGTGCTTTTAAATTTTTGAGCTCAACACAGCTGTTTGTACCTTGTGTGTACGATGACAGTCCATTTCTTGGTGACTAATTACCGGTTTACTCTAGTTCTTACACAGAAGTGCCGCTGCAGACTCCATATTTGTTAATGGGGTTTTGTTCTGGCCTTTGTTCTCCTGTGTGAGGCGGGGTGGCTGCTCTCATTGCCTGTCATTAACTGAGCATCAGTCTGCCGTGTGCAGAATGCCAAGCTTTGAGGGAGCTGGATGCTAGTCCACGTGACACCCGCTCCCCAGGACGGGTGACTGTTTCACATCTGTGTATGGTGACCAGATGAGCAGGTGGTCGAGGTTGCCGCACATCCCAGGACACTTGTGTTTGCTCTTCTCTGGGTTCAGTGCTAGGCTGCCGCTGACCGCATGTCCTCCCTTGCTCCCCTGCCCTGATGGTGAGCTGAGGAGGGGGACCCGGGGCCAGGGACCTAGTTTCGTATGTAGCATATCAGACAAACTGATGTCCAACGGTACCCCGCAGGGCAAGAGGCCTCCACAAGAGACCGGCTGGGCCTCTGTAAACCCTGGAGTTGCAGCCAGGACGTACATTCCCTCTCAGGGCTGAGTGGAGGGGGACAGCCCCGATCCTTGCTTAGGGGTGACCTTTGCAGCAGTGACCCGGAACACGGGAGTGGAGGAGAGACGGTGATGTTATGCATAGAATCCTCATTTGTGCTGAAGGATTCTTGGATGAAGTCTCACCATGAAGCAAATTGCCTCAGTTTACTTGATCCTTTCATTTTCATAATGAGGAAGAAAGTGCTGGGTTAAACAGTTCTCAGAATTTTTGCTGTGAAACTTATTTATGGTCTAAAACAACAATGCTTTTAGAATCTAGTGATTAAAAAATTAAATAACCGTGGAAAGTTACTATGACTTTTGTAATACTTTTAGGTGAATTTGTGTTTTGTTGAGCATCATAGCATAACTATGAAATTTTTAAATGGTGGTTATGTATATGTGCAGACACACTTGATCTTGGGGCGGTGCTCAGGACACCTGGGTTTGTGAACACCCTCCAATAATTCAGCACCCAGCTTTTGGGACACCTGGATATGGTTCTATTTCTTTTTTTTTTGTGAGGAAGACCAGCCCTGAGCCAGCATCCGTCGCCAATCCTCCTCTTTTTGCTGAGGAAGACTGGCCCTGGGCTAACATCCGTGCCCATCTTCCTCTACTTTATATGGGACGCCGCCACGGCATGGCTGACAGGCAGTGCATCGGCGGGCGCCGGGGATCCGAACCCGCGAACCCCGGGCTGCCAAGTGCGAACTAAACTGCTGCGCCACTGGGCCGGCCCTGGTTCTGTTTCTTTCTGATTGATCCGACTAGAAGCTATACCTATTCCCTGTCCCCTAAGACTAAGGGGCACATCCTCACATTTTAACACCTATGGACACATTGTTACGCCTATATGAATGCTTTTTGTGCTTATAGAATTGTTTTTAGGCCTCTTCCCCACTTTCTAAACCTCCTTCAGTTCCCCTTTTGCTATGTTCTTATCGTATTTGGGGACCTGAAACAATTTGCAGTGCACACTTAAAGGCATTAGAGAAAGAGAACACGTGTGTGCACTTAAAGTTATTTTAAAAAGTAAGATATTTCACTTAATGTCCCCCAAAACTCTTCATGTCTAGAGGTAGTTTAAATCCTGGTTCTGCTACTGTGTGACCTTGGGCCAGTTACTTAATCCCTCTGTGCCTCAATACCTCATGTAAATTATGAACAATAATAGTCCTTCCCTCCTGGTTGCTGTGAGGATTGAATGAGTTAATAGATGTAGAGCCTCTGGAATGGTGCCTGGCTCATGGTAAGCACACACTCCACAGATGTCAGCCGTTATTATCACTGTTAATTGTAATTTTACTCACATGGATTGATAATCACCTTTGATTCTGTTGTGTAGTTGTTTTCATGTGAAGTTATTGTTGAGAAGTTAGCTGTATGAATCATTTATTTGGAATGGAAGTTTCAGATTACAATGATAATTATCTTTTTTTCCTTTTTAATTTTTTTTAGCACAAGACTTAAACCTATCTTGGATAGACAATATTTAATCATTTAGCAAAAATGGTGTTTTTTACATGCAATGCATGTGGTGAATCGGTGAAGAAAGTACAAGTGGAAAAGCATGTGGCTATTTGCAGAAACTGTGAATGCCTTTCTTGCATTGACTGTGGTAAAGATTTCTGGTAAGTTCCACATAATTCATGTAGATCCATAGTAATGGTCCAGATCAGTTTTGGAAGCCCTGACCCTACAAAGCTTTAAAGAAAAATGAAGCAAATTTGAGGAAAGAAATTAAGAAAAAATTGAAAGTGCTTTATAAGACCATTTGCATTTTAACGATTTAAAGAGAAGGCTAAGGGAAAGGGAGGTAAGGTGATTAGAGAGCTGATCGGTCAGTGGCTCTCGCTGTCATCCCTGCCCCTGTTACAGACCCAGGGAGGTGACCACACTGAGGGAGGTTTCAGGAGTGTGGTGTGTGGATCATACTGAAGGGGTGGATTTACAGACCAGGAGATGAATTTACTAATTCACAGTGGATAGCTGGGAGAAGA
This sequence comes from Tapirus indicus, assembly GCA_031878705.1. NCBI lineage: Eukaryota > Metazoa > Chordata > Mammalia > Perissodactyla > Tapiridae > Tapirus > Tapirus indicus. Next base: position 7,081,430 of record CM062919.1, read on the forward strand.
CCCTAGGTCCTCCCTAGAAGTCAGAGGTGATGGGGGAGTGAAGCTCCTCCTGGCACTTCTGCTGAGGCGTCTCTGGAAAGGTGAGGACTTAGGGGGAGGGGAACAGATCCACTGTTCTGAAGGCGGGCCATTTGCAGATGGCTAATGCTGATTCCCCTTCAGCTTCAGAGGGTTCAGATGAAAAGGCGGCTTTTGGTGCATCTGCCCTAATGTCCTCTGTGGCATTTGGATGATATTTGCTAACAATCTGTTAATTTCATTCTAGAAGAGTGATATTTAAAAAAAATTTTTGGAAACTGCTGAAGTCTTTGTTCATATCTAATCCTAGGAGGAAGCTTGTTATAGAAAACAGGTGAAAATTGGGTTATTTCTCCTTCAGGGACTTTGCCCCCTACCTTGTCCCAAACATCTCCCTGAGGACCCCATAGAGCTTCAGAAAGATTATATGGGACAGAATCGAGTTTCCCTTTTTTCCCAAGACACTGGAACCTGATGGAATCCTGATACCACCATTTTACCCCAGCTTTTAACTTATTCTGCAACTGATTATTGATTGTCTACTGTATTACCAGGAAATCAGATTTAAGATAAAGCCATCCTATTGCAGAGAATTATTTCTTTTTTATTCAGTATATGTTCACTTACGACTAAAAAAAATATTGCCTATCAATTTGGTTGTATATTTGTATATAAAAATGGGTGGAAAGGTTGGTGGTGGGTTTTATACCGAACAGTTTAAGGTTATGTGGTTATGACCAGGAGGTTATAAGGATAGTAGGTGAAATGGGGGGTGCGTATGCAGTGGACAGGTGTGAAATTCAAGTGTGGACCGCATCAGAGCAGCATGCTAGCGTGAGACAGAGACTCTCAATTGAGAACCAAGCTAATGGTGGAACCTCTTATCACTTTAAGGGGTGATGACTATAAAAACCACGTGAAATGCATAAGTGAGGACCAGAAGTATGGTGGCAAAGGTTATGAAGGTAAAACCCACAAAGGCGACATCAAACAGCAGGCGTGGATTCAGGTAAGGTCTTTCTAATTCATCAAGTAGCTTCATCTGACACCTTCCACTTTCTTTGGAAGCTTGAGAAACTAAGAATAAACACATCATCCATGCAGACCGGACCCAGCAACATCATCTGTTAGGATAGACTGAGGCTGAGCAACTAAGCCTTCTTGCAAAAGAGTTCTTTATTTCTCTGTTAATACAATTGCAATGTATTTTGTCTTTAATTCATATGTTTGACAGATTTCTTGCAAAAATATTTCAGAATTCTCACTAGCTTTCCCTTGGCTATTCTGTATCTGCTTCCAGTGATAATGAAACTTTTATGACTCAGACCATGTTAATCTCTCATGTCTATCAGTCATCAGATTCGGGAAAAATAAAGACATTTTCATAAATATGAGGAATTTTCTGCTTAGCTATAATAAAATGAAACATGCACAACAAAAATGGCAAAAGCAATGAAATCCCTAATTCACTGAGAGGTATAACTTCCAGAATGTTACTCACCTTTTATAGAATAGATAGCAGGAGGAAGGATTCAGAAAGGAAGGTGGGAGAAAGAAGACAAATGTCATCTATGTGCAAATTCTGTATTTTCCTAGAAACCAGATAAATAGTTACTCCCTTTGATGATAGAGCTTAAATGTGAGTTTTCTGATAATGACTAGCTTACTGAGTCAGCAAACTCCTGGGAGGGAGAGTCTTCTGTTCACAAAGCACTCACAAAGTCTGCCCAGTGCAGGTTGAGAAGCCAGTGAAACCCCTTATCTTAACTAAGATATCTAGGCTGGCCACCATCAGCCACACTTTTAGGTCCTATGTCTGTAATCTCCCTGAGGACCACGTGACATTCCTAGGCCCCTAAGCTGAGGTACCTGGGTGTATGAGTTCCATCTCTGTTGACATCACCTCTTGAATGAAACCCTCTACAGCGGAGGTCAGCAAACTATGGCCCATGGGTCAAATCTGGCCCACCACCTCTTTGTAAGTGAAGTTTTATTGGCACCCAGCCATGCCCATTAGTTTACATGTTGTCCATGTAAACTAGGACGGTGCTACAAGGACGGTGCTGAGTAGTTGGGACCTAAACTGGATGGTCTGCAAAGCTTAAAATCTTTACTTCTGGCCTTCTACAGAAAAGGTTTGCTGACTCGGCTCTAAACTCTCAGGCTTCAGCAGCCGTGTCACTGTGTCAGAGATCAAGGACTTCGGTTCTGTCCTGGTCCCCTCGCCATCTGATTCCTCCCTAACTCCCTAGTTGACATTGTTAGCAGATGGGTAAGATTAAATGTGGTATGCTGGGAGGATAAATGGGGCCTCCTGTGACCCATCTGACAGAGATGGATTTGGGGGTTTTGTTCTTTTCCTTAAATCTTTAAACTCTTTATTTTTAAAGATTGAACTTTGGAATCCTGTCAGGGTTAATGTTCACTGAGCATCCATCCAAATGTCTCTGCTGACATAGAGAGTGGATAGAAGGATCAGGGAGAAATATCCCACGTGCGTGGGTCACAGTGTTTCCTCCACTTTGTTGCCCGGGCCCTGTTCTCTTCTGACTCTCAGCACGCAGCTCTGGCCAGTGCTGAGCCAGCCTGACTTCTGCCTTGTTCACATTTGTCTCATTTTCTTGATTTCTTTTTCTGCCTGGAGAAGCTTTGCCTTATCCTTGTCCTGGTATCCTCTATCCATATCCTTTTTTTTCTAGTCTCTTTATATATAGCTTCCATTCTTTGCTAACAGGGACATTTTCCTGCATTGTAGCTGTTTAGCTGCATCATTTGTCTGTATTTGGCTCATCGGTGACCATCTTTCTTGGGTGCTGTCATCTCCCTAACTTCAGTCATTGTGTTTTTCCTCTCCTTTCAGTGTGATTGCCATAAGCATTTTCTCTAGGTCACTTGTTTAATTTTCATCTCTGTTCTCTTCTTGCTATTTCAGATTTATTTATTAGATCTTAATGCTATTGTCTTGGTCCTGAATTGATTTCCTAGTCCCTATAATATCCTTTTTTGTCTGATTCTTTTGATTACTTTGGTTTGTTTATACTCTTTTTTTTCAATTGTGGTCAGTTATACATGACATAAAGCTTACCATTTTAACCATTTTTAAGTATACAATTAAGAAAATTCACATTGTTATGCAGCCACCACCATCCATCTCCAGAACTTTTTCATCTTCCCAAACTGAAACTGTGTCCCCCTTAAACAGCAACTCCCACTCCCCCTTTCCCCAGCCCCTGGCACCCACCATTCTACTTTCTGTCTGTATGAATTTGACTGCTTGAGGTACCTCATATAAGTGAAATCATATAGTATTTGTCTTTTCATGCTGGCTTATTTCACTTAGCATAATGTCTTCAAGGTTTTTCCATGCTGTAGCATGTGTCAGAATTTCCTTCCTTTTTAAGGTTGAGCAATATTCCATTGTATGGATAGACCGCATTTTGTTTATCCATTCATATATCAGTAGACACTTGCATTGCTTCAATATTTTGGATATTGTCCATAATACTGCTGTGAACAAGGGTGTACAAATATCTGTTCAAGTCCCTGCTTTCGGTTCTTTTGGGCATATACCCAGAGTGGAATTGCTGGATTTTTAAATTTTTTGAGGAACCACCATACTGTTTTCCATAGTGGCTACACCATTTTATATTCCTATTAGCAATGCACGAGGGTTCCAGTTCCTTCACATCTTTCCCAGCACTTATGTTCTGTTCTTTTGATGATAAACATCCTAAGGGGTATGAAGTGGTACCTCAATGTGGTTTTGATATGTATTTCTCTATTGATTAATAATGTTGAGCATCTTTTCATGTGTTTATTGGCCATTTGAATATCTTCTTTGGAGAAATGGCTGTTCAAGTCCTTTCCCCATTTTTTATTTGGGTTGTTTTCTTGTTTCTTTAGATATTCAGGTAATTAACACCTTATCAGGTAAACAATTTGCAAATATTTTTTCCCATTCCATGAATTGCGTCTTCACTCTGTTCATAGTGTCTGGTGCACAGAGTTTTTTATTTTTCATATAGTCCAATTTATTTTTTCTTTTGTTGCTTTTGCTTTTGATGTCATATACAAGAAATCATTGCCAACTCCAATGTCGTGATGCTTTTTCCCTGTGTTTTCTTTTAAGCGTTTATGATTTTAGCTCTTAAGTTCAGGTCTTTGATCCATTTGAAGTTAATTTTTATAAATGGTGTTAGGTAAGAGTTCAACTTTATTCTTTTGCACATGGATATTCACTTATCCCAATACCATTTGTTGAAAAGACTGTTTTTCCCGCATTGAGTGGTCTTGTCACCCTTGTTGAAAGTCATTTGGCCATATATGAAAGGGTTTATTTCTGGCCTCTCTATCTGTCGGTCTATATGTCTCTCTTCCAATCCACGAACACAGAATGTCTTTCCATTTATTTGTGTCTTTAATTTCTTTCAGCAATATTTTATAGTTCCCAGTGTACAAGTCCTTCACTTCCTTGGTTAAGTTTGTTCCTAAGTATTTTATTCTTTTTGATGCTATTGTAAATGAAATTGTTTTCTTAATTTCCTTTTTGGATTATTCTTTGTTGGTGTATAGAAATTCCACTTAATTTTTGAGTGTGGATTTTATATCCTGCAACTCTGCTGAATTTGTTTATTGGTTCTAATGGGTTTTTTTGTGGAATCTTTAGGGTGTTACATATAAGACCATGTTGTCTGCGAACAGAAATAATTTTACTTCTTCCTTTCCAATTTGGATGCCCTTTATTTCCTTTTCTTGCCTAATTGCTCCAGCTAGGACTTCCAGTACTACGGTGAATTCGTAAGCATAGACATTAATACAAAATCTGGACTTGAAACGTGAACCTTCTAGCCATTAGAAGGACACTTTACTTTTGCTTTCATGAAACTCACATCAGATGTTTATTGTTTTTGTTTTGTCTTCCTTTTTTGTAGAAAATTAATGAATTAATAAAAAGACCCAATGTCAGCCCCAAAGTGAGGGAACTTTTAGAGCAAATTAGTGCTTTTGACAATGTTCCCAGGAAAAAGGCGAAATTTCAGGTATGTATTTGATACAACTTCCCTGACTGGAGGGATGTGTAGCCCGTTGGTGACTGAGTATGTACCTGTCAAAATGGGGTAAGTGGGTTTTTTTCTTTTTATTCCTTACAGAATTGGATGAAGAACAGTTTAAAAGTTCATAATGAATCTGTTCTGGAGCAGGTGTGGAATATCTTTTCGGAAGCTTCCAGCAATGTAAGTCAGATCTAATTTTAGATTTGTAGCGTGGCAGAAATGATTAGTAATAATGAAATGGGAATGTCTTATTTTTGGAGGTCAAGACAGCTTTCTTTTTCAGAGAGCCTCTTTGCGCCTCATTTATGGGAAGGATTAGACTGAATGCACTGCAGAGAAGATTTCCTTGTTGTGCAGATAAAGGTATTTAATCCCAGTGTTTGATAATGGTAGCAGCTAACATGAAATTATTTGCTTAGAAATCAGGCAGTGGGATGTACTGGAAAGAATGTGAGCTTTGGGTGTCTGACCTGGTTTAAATCCCTGCTGTGCTGTTTGCCAAACGTTGATCTTGGGTACATTATTTAACCTCTCTGAGCCTCAGTTTCCTTTTCTTAAAAAAAAAGTAGATAGTCATCTTCATTCATTGATTGTCTTACTGAGTGCCCGGTCTGTGCCAGGCCCTGAACATAAAATGTAAAATATCTCGGTGGTGATAGTGCCATGAGGAGAATAAACAGGGTGAGGACATCAAGAGTGACTACGTGTTCTCTCGGGGGCGGGGGGGGATCCCGGGGGGCCCCTCTACTGTTGTGGTGTTACAGTAGATGAGGCCATAAAAGCATCCCCCTTGTGCCCAGCGTTTAGTGGGCACTTGACGAGTGTTGTCTCCCTCCTTCTGGTGGAGGGAGAATTCCCCTGGAGTGATTCAGTCGCCCTCCTGTCAGTCAAAATGGTTTGATGAGGAGAGACCCCCGAGGTAATGTACACATGCAGAGAGTCTGTTTGATATCTTGTAGCCACACTGTTGGTTACATCGTTAATTTAAAATTTTTCCCATTAATTCACCTGTGCTTTGCTCCTGTTTGGAGCTTATGTCTTTGAAGACATATTATTAGTAGTTTCAAAAAAACAGTGGTGTCTTTTATTCTGATCACATTGTCAAGAGTTGTTTTGCTTTATAGTGAGAGAATAGTTTTGGTATTAAATTGGATAACAAGGAAACTTTGTCCTGGCACTATATCTAGCATTTGTCCCTTTCAGAATATATAAATTGGGACTTTGAAACCTATAACCAATCATTTAATTGGCATTTATGTGGCACCTATTTTTTTAAAGGTTATTTCCATTATTTTAACTAAGAATCAAAGATTTGAAATTACTTAGTTCGACTATAGAGTTTAAAAAAGTCTTTTCCCGTTTCTCTTTTGAAGCTATGAGCATATTAAGAATTAAATACAATAGGGGCCAGCCCGGTGGCGCAGCGGTTTAGTTCGCACTTTGGCAGCCCGGGGTTCACAGGTTCGGATCCCAGGCACCCGCCAATGCACTGCTTGTCAGCCATGCCTGGCGGCCTCCCATATAAAGTATAGGAAAATAGGCACGGATGTTAGCCCAGGGCCAGTCTTCCTCAGCAAAAAGAGGAGGATTGGCAATGGATGTTAGCTCAGGGCTGGTCGTCCTCACACAAAAAAATAAATATTAAAAAAAAAAAGAATTAAATACAATAATCAGTAAACAGCTCATGGTAAACTCTGAGCTCTGAAAAATATGCCTGTTACTCCTTTGCCCTTGCCCCATGAACCTCACAGCACATCCCCCTCCCCCACTGGAGGCCCCGTTCGTTCATACCTCCAGTGTTTATCCCTCCCGTGACCGTGCACCGGGCATTAGGTTGGAGGCTTTATATCCTTCTCTACTGTAGTACCTTCTGTACCCTGGCATAAATTGTACCTGGTGTCTGGGTGCAACCGTAATCAGGCCACAGTCCTGCCCTCACAGAACTGTACTCTAGTCGGGGAGATAGACAACAACGTACAGACTGCTCTAATGTCAGGTCATGATACGTGCTAGGAAGCAGCAGAAGGCAGGAGGAGGGGCACAGAGTAAAGGAAGTGCTCCGTTAGGTAGGACAGTCAGTGAAGGTGTCGCTGAGGAGACCACATCTGAGGATAGCCTGGGATGAAGGAGAAAGAAGATGGGGAATGAATTATTCTACTCATTTACTGAACAACTGCAAGATGGGGTGAATGTGTGTCTCCCCTCCTCCCTCTCTCCCCCTTCCCCCTTCCCTCCTTCCCTCCCTCTCCTTCCTCTCTCCCTTTCCCCCTCTCCCCGTCTCCCTCTCCCCCTCTCCTTTCTCTCTCTGTCTCTCCCTCTCTCCCTCTCTCCCTGTCTCCCTCTCTTCCCCTCTTCCCCTCTTCCCCTCTTCCCTCTCTCCCAGTGGCAAGGAGTTGGTTTGGATGTGGAGGTGAGGCACCAGCTAGAGACTTGGTCTGAGTTGTGTGGAGGGAAGCCCGAGGTCTTCAGCACTCAGTGGTTATGATAATACCTGACTATAAAATAGAAACAAAATTGTAGGATGGGTGTGGAGTGTCTTTGTCCCCTTCTTCCTCCTGGGTCTGTTTCTGAACTCATTCTCTGCTTTCTGTCCCCTACATGCCTGGACTAGTTGATTTCTCTGAACTGCTACTGAGAAAATGCCAGCTATTTAGTTGAACAGTTGTCTCCTAAATGCTACTCTTTTGGCCAGGGGTTGAGCATTAAGTTCTGAGTGAGGTGTAACCTTTGTAGAGTTCTGTGCTTGAGTGAAAGCTGGTCCTTTATTTGATCCACCTTGGGGGGCAGTAGTTCCCTCCTTGTGACCTAGGCTCCCGAAGGAGGAAGACTGGAGGTGACTTGTCTGAGTCACCTGGCTGGTAACTAACAGAGATGGAACTTGGGCCCGGGTCTGCTGACGCTTAAATCCGGTGGTTTCCACCACACCTGAAGCGGCCCAGAGCTGCTGCCATTGACCCCTCCTTTCTCCTCCAGATGCACTAGGGCTCACAGAGCAGTTCAGAAAATTGCTCTGTGTCATCTCTTGAGGAGGGACTGGTGTAGAGACTCCAGCATATTTAGAGTCAGGGAGTACAGCAGGCAATGGGACTAGCCATGCTGAAGTCATTTTTTAAAACAGGATCTCTGTGCTGATTTGAGTAAGGTAGTGCAGTAAATGGAGAGCTGACCTTATTCCAGTGCACGTGGTTATTTAGTTTTCCATGGTTCCTTACTCACCATTCTTTACACTCAATCCAGATGTCCCTGACCCCTCCTCTAAGGTAACCATCTAATCTGAATAGTGATGATAATAACAGTTCCTCTGTCTAGTACTCGATAGTTTACAAACCCTTCCCATACTTTGGGCCGGTTTATTGAGCATTCACTGTGCTAAGCACATGACATATCGTTTCTCATTTTATTCGTACATCAACTGCATAAAGTAGGTGTTACTACCTTTCATTTTACAGATGAGGAAATAGGTTCAGAGCAGATAAATAACTTGCCCTGAGTCACCTGGCTAGTAATGAACAGAGCTGGAACTTGAACCCAGGTCTGCAGATGCATAAATCCAGCAGTCATGCCATACCTAAGTGCTTGTTTCGCACTTGCAAAGAAAGGTGCGTAGTGAGCCACAATTAATGGTCTGGCTTAAGTGACAAGGATTCTTCACTGTTCCCATGGAACAAAAATGTCTGTTAAATGTAGAGAGGGTGTGGCCTGGGGGAAGTTATTCCCAGTTTGTATATTTATTGCTACATTTTAGCTATTGTTTAGCATTTAGCAGTTTTAAAATGGTAAGTAATAAAGACATTTTTCTTGGAGCGCTTTCATCAGTAGATACATACAGTGGTGTGAACAACTGTGTCTGGAGTGAGTATTTATGTGTTTCTTGGTTTTGCTTAATAATAAGGAACCAGTCAGTAAGGGGCAAGATCAACAGCCACTCAACAAAGTGGCCAGTCCACGCGCAGAAATCTCCGCCAAGTTTCCATCTTCCAAAGCAAATGACACCACAGAAGAACAAGCAGAAGTGAAGAAGAATAAAAGAGAAAGGAAGGAAGAACGGCAGAAGAATAGAAAAAAAGAAAAGAAAGAACTAAAATTAGAACACCACCAAGAGAATTCAAAGAGTCAGAAGCTGAAAAAGCGCACAATGGGACAGGAGGCCGAGCGGGAGGCTGGAGCGGCAGACACCCCCGAGGCCCCTGGCTCTGTAGGGAAGAAGACCCGGAGGAAGAGGAGTAAGGGCTCGTGTGCTGAGGAGGGGGCAGTGGATGGAGACGCGGACAAGGAAGAGACAAAAACTGGTCCGGGAAAAAGAAAGCGGAAGCATTCGGAGGGTATGTGGCTAGCTTATGCTCCGGGGCTTGTGAACAACATTTTAAAGACCATAAGCTTTGCGATCGGGCCAGCTTGGGCTCAGTCCAGGCAAGTGACCTCACCTCTCAGCTCCCAGTTTCCTCATCTGACATGGAGGAGGAGAAACCCCACAGTGCTGGGTAGGCTGGGGAGTGGGCGAGGTGATGGATGTAAGGGGCCTGACCATGTACGGCTCTTGTTAAATGGTGGCTGCTATCATAAATGCAAGTCTTTTTTTTTTTTTTTTTCAATCTTTCTAATTACTTAGTTGAAGCAGAGACTAAGAAGAAAAAGATCAAGTTCCCAGGACATTCTGAAGGTGGAGAACCAGAAAACCATGAGGCCCCTGCAAAAGGTATTGCTGCTGTCATTTGGAAAGTTCTGCCCTCTTTAGGGTGGGGAAGGAGAGGGGGGAACAGGGCCTTCTGGCAGGTCATACCATCCTGAGGCATGTGGAGGAGTTGGAAAGCAAAGTAAGTTCTATGTGGTGTGACTCCAAAGAAGTGAATGAGAACTGTGAGAGTCACTCTTACAGTGTCTCTGTCTAGCTTTAAAGATAAAAGGTAAAGCTGTTGGGATTGGAAATATGTATTGTCTTTGGAATTTAAAATAAACCCAGCATGGGGGCCGGCCCGGTGGCATGGAGGTTTAGTTTGCACTTTGGCAGCCCAGGATTTGCGGGTTTGGATCCCGGGCGCCTGCTGGCGCACTGCTTGTCAGCCATGCCGTGGCGGCGTCCCATATAAAGTAGAGGAAGATGGGCACGGATGTTAGCTCAGGGCCAGTCTTCCTCACAGGAAAAAAAAATAAATTAAAATAAATAAATAAACCCAGCATGGCTTTCCAAGCCCCTTTCCCCTCTCCTTGCTTCTTCCCCTGTCCCTGCCTCTCATTACTCTCCTAGAAGTACCCTGAGGTCCAGGCAGACTTGGCTTTTCCCTCTCCCCATCTCTGGGTCTGTTCCTGGTGTCTCCTTGCTTGGAACTCCATGGCCACCCTCTCCCTAAGGTGTACTTGTCAGAATCCAATCCCTGGCCTTCCAGGTTCCTCTTAAATGCTGCCTCCTCCACAAAGCTGCCCCTACTCCTCAGGCCCGAAGCATTCCCCAGGGTCTTGCCAGTCAAGAACAGATCCAAGGACTCAAGTGGGAATCGAGGCTTTGTTAATGGAGGTTCAATAACTGCCCAGGTTGGGTTAGATCTTTTAGCTTGGAACCCCTCCCCAACCTTGTATATATGAGGCTTTTTTTAAATTAAATTTTTTGTTTTGAGATAATTGTAGATTCACATGCAGTAATAAGAAGTAATGCAGACTTGTGTATCCTTATGTGTTCTTTACCCAGTTTCCTCCAAGGTGACACCTTGCACAGCTGCAGTACAGGATCTCACCAGGGTGTTGACACTGATACAGTTAGGGGACAAACATTTCCATCACCACAAGGATCCCTCCTGCTGCCCTTTTATAGCCACGCCCACTTCCCTCTCGCCCCCACTGCCTCCTTTACCCTGGCAGTCACTAATCTATTCTCCATTTCTATAATTTCGTAATTTCAGACTGTTACATAAAGGGCATCATTTAGTATGTAACCTTTTTTGATTGGCTTTTTTCACTTAGCATTATTCTCTGGAGATTCATCCAGGTTGCTGCACGTAATAATCTATTCCTTTTCATTGCTGAGTAGTATTCCATGGCATGGATGTACCACAGTTTGTTTAACCATTCATCTATTGAAGGGCATCTGGGTTATTTCCAGGTTCTGGTTATTATGAATAAAGCTGCTGTAAACATTCATGTATGAGTTTTTGTGTGAACATATGTCATTTTTTCTGGAATAAATGTCCAGGAGTGTAGTAGCTGTGTAGTATGGTAGTTGCATGTTTAGTTTTTTAAGAAACTGCCAACTTTTTCAAGAGTGGCTGTACCATTTTATATTCCCACCAGCAGTGTGCGCATAATCCAGTTTCTCCACAACCTGGCCAACATTTGCTGGCAGTACTGTTTTTTATTTTAGCATTCTGATAGGTGTGTAGTAAAGCTCATAGTGGTTTTAGTCTGTATATCCCTAATGAGACTGAATATCCTTTCATGTACGTATTTGCCATCTGTGTATCTCTTCACTGAAATATCTGTTCTTGCCCATTTTCTAATTGGATTGTGTGGAATTCTTTATATATTCTAAATATTAGTCTTTTGTGGGATGTGTGGTTTGCAAGCTTTTTTTTTTTTTTCACTCTGTAGCTTGTCTTTTCATCCTCTTAAGAGAATCTTTTGTAGAGCAAAAGTTTTTAAAGTCTAATTTGTCAATTTTTCCTTAAATAGATCAAACTCTTGGTGTCGAGTGTAATTGCTCTTTGCCTAGCCCTAGATCCCAAAGATTTTTTTTCCTATGTTTTTTCTAAATGTTTTATAGTTTTACATTTTACACTTAAGTCCATGATCCATTTAGAGTTAATTTTTATATAAGATATGAGACCTAGTTCAAGGTTCATTTTCTGCCCATCAGTGTCGAATTGCTCCAGCACCATTTGTTGAAAAGGCCATCTTTTCCCTCATTGAACTGGTTTTGCACCTTTGTCAAAAATCAGTTGGGCATATTTGTGTAGGTCTGTTCTGGGTTCTTTATTTAATTGATTGTGTATCTGTTCCTCCACCAATACCACACATTCTTAATTACTGTAGCTATATCAGAAGTCTTCAAATTGGGTAGGCTTATTCCTCCCACTTTATTCTTTTTCAAAATTAAGTTTTAGAATAATCTTGTCTCTATCTACAAAGAAAAAATCTTGCTGTGATTATATAGGAATTGCATTATACTTTTTGGGGAGAATTGGTATCTTTATTATGTTGAATCTTCCAATCCATGAATATGGTATATCTTTCTATTTGTTTAAATCTTCTTTGATTTCTTTTATCAGCATTATGTATTTTCAGCACACAAGTCTTTATCTTCCCAGGAGCAAAAGTCCCCCACATGAGTCTTTTAGCCCACTGTATAGTAATTATTTGTGACTGTCCTCTCTCTTGTTCAAGGTTAAGCTCCTTTTGCTCATCTTTGTCTTGCTTACTGCACTTAGCCCCATGATCTTAGTGGATGCTTAGTAAATCTTCTTGAGTTCATTAGATACAACTCTGTCTTTTTATAGGAACTTGTATTGGTGATGGTACTTATGATACTTAGTTAACCTGCTCACTCTAAGCACCAATACTGTGAAGGGTAGTCAGTGCTTCTAGGCCACTGTGATTGGATGGGTCAAGTGCCTGCTACATGGCACCATGGTATCCTGTTCATTCAGGGTTAGTTCATTTCCTGGTAGCAAATAGATGTTGCAGAAATCGTTTATTCACCCTCCTGGTAGTACAACAAAACAAAGTGTTTTACACGTTATTCTTTATATTGTAGGTAAATTCAACTGGAAGGGAACTATTAAAGCAGTTTTGAAACAGGCCCCAGACAATGAAATAGCAATCAAAAAGCTACGGAAAAAGGTATGGTGCATGAATCCAGGTACATGATCTGGGGAGAATGAGTTCTTTATTTTAAAATGTACAGTTTTGTTTTTTAAAAAAACCTAAAATGCCATAAACGTGTGTGTGTATCTCAGTGACTTTCACACGGCTCCAGGAGCCCCTCAGGGCTTGTGGGGAAGGACTGGGGCCAAATCCCATCCCACTTCCTCGGCCACAGCAGTGCCTATATTAAATTTGAAAATTATTGTTCTAGATATTTTGCCATCTTTTGATTATTCCAGAGCAATGGTTTCTTTTCTTTTTGTTTAACTTTTTAATCAGTGTCTGACACGCAGGGAGGAAAGTGCTCATATGTGTACAGCTGCACGAGTTTTCACAAGCAGAACACACCTGTAACCAGCACCTGGGTTGCTCTCATTTTTCACTGTTGGCCTACTTCTGGATTAAAGAACTTTTTACCCTTTAGGTAAATTTTCAGGATAAATACACCCATTTGACAGTTGTTTTTCTTTGTGAAGGTTTTAGCTCAGTATTATGCTGTGACGAGTGAGCCTCACAAATCTGAGGAGGAACTTCTAGTCGTCTTGAACAAGAAAATCAGCAAGAACCCCACCTTTAAGTTATTAAAGGACAAGGTCAAGCTTGTGAGATGAACATTTTTATATTTAAACATTGAATCCATTCTGTTGATTTCTTCCTTTCACTACTGTTTGTAAAACATGTAATGAATTAAAACTCAAATCTTCCTTTCCAAGTTTTTAAGTTAAGAAAAATATATATTTTTGGTAGAACTTTTATGAAAAAATAAAATATATTCTTGTCCAAAATTGTAAATTTGTAGTGGTGAAAATTATTGTACTTTAGAAAATACTTTTATGTGGAAAATATTTTTAAATGTGACCAAGTCAAAAAATAATTCCTCCTTTGGTCAGACTGAAAAGTAGTTTTAAATACATCATTGCTACACATTTTCAATTAGAGTTTTTTGTGGGTTTGTTTTTTGTGTTGTTAAAATGTCTATGTGAGTTGCAATATTTCATCCAGGAACAGTCATAAGAATGATCGTTTGTGTGTGATAATCCTTATCTAGCCAGAAATTCTGCTCTTTAGAGGAGGTTTCTCTGTAGCAGTTTGGCCTATCTGTACTGTGGCCCAGTCTATCTCCAGCTGAAGATTTGTCCGAGACTACATTTCAGGGTGTGGCCTATAACCAGGTTCAGAAAAATAGCTCGTTGGAGACTGAATCCAATATTTAGCTGTATTGCTGTTCCAGTGCTCCAGTGGTTTGAAATGCTTTCAGAAATGGTATTCCAAGTCCTAGCTTATTGTGCTAGAGGAGACCTGTGGGCCACTTTTTTTCTTTTTAATTGATGTCTTAATAGTTTATAACATTGTGGGGTCTTAGTTGTACATTATTATTGGTCCGTCACCATGTGGATTCCTTTCTTCACCCCTTGTGCCCACCCCCCATCCCCCTTCCCCTTGGTAACCACCAACCAGTTCTCTCTGTCCGTGTGTTCGTTTATCTTCCACATATGAGTCAAATCATGCCGTATTTGTCCTTCTCTCTCTGGCTAATTTCACTTAATATAATACCCTCTAGGTCCATCCATGTTGTTGCAAATGGGACAATTCTGTCTTTTTTTATGGCTGAGTAGTATTCCATTGTATGTATATACCACATCTTCTTTATCCAATCATCAGTGAAGGGACACTTGAGTTGCTTCCACTTCTTGGCTATAGTGAATAATGCTGCAATGAACATAGGGGTGCATAAGCCTCTTGTGATGGTTGATTTCATGTCTGTTGGGTAGATGCCCAAGAGTGGGATTGCTGGATCATACAGTATTTCTATTTTTAATTTTTTGAGGCATCTCCATACCGTTTTCCATAGAGGCTGCACCAGTTTGCATTCCCACCAGCAGTGAATGAGGGTCCCCGTTTCTCCACAACCTCTCCAGCATTTGTTGTTATATGTCTTGGTGATTATAGCCATTCTAATGGATGTAAGGTGATATCTTAGTGTAGTTTTGATTTGCATTTCCCTGATGATTAGTGATGTTGAACATCTTTTCATGTGTCTGTGGCCATCTGTATCTCCTCCTTGGAAAAATGTTCATATCCTCTGCCCATTTGTTGAGTGGGTTGTTTGTTTTTTTGTTGCTCAGTTGTGTGAGTTCTTTATATATTACGGAGATTAATCCCTTGTCGGATATATGATTTGTAAATATTTTCTCCCAGCTGATGGGTCGTCTATTCATTTTGATCCTGATTTCATTTGCCTTGTAGAAGGTCTGTAGTCTGATGAAGTCCCACTTGTTTATTTTTTCTTTTGTTTCCCCTTGTCCAAGTAGACATGGAATCTGAAAGGATCCCTTTATGACCGATGTCAATTAGTGTGTACTGCCTGTATTTTCTTCCAGGAGTTATATAGTTTCAGGTCTCACTTTCAGGTCCTTGATCCATTTTGAATTGATTTTTGTATATGGCGATAGGAGATGGTCTACTTTCATTCTTTTGCATGTTGCTGTCCAATTTTCCCAGCAACATTTATTGAAGAGACTTCCCTCTCTCCATTGTATGTTCTTTGCTCCTTTGTCGAAGATTAGCTGTCCATAGGTGTGTGGTTTTATTTCTGGGCTTTCAATTCTGTTCCATTGATCTGTGTGTCTATTCTTGTACCAGTACCATGCTGTTTTGATTACTATAGCTTTATAGTATATTTTGAAATCAGGGATTGTGATGCCTCCAGCTTTGTTCTTTTTTTTCAGAATTGCTTTAGCTATTCGGGGTCTTTTGTTGCCCCATACGAATTTCAGTAGTTTTTGTTCTATTTCTGTGAAGAATGACATTGGGATTCTGATTGGGATTGCATTGAATTTGTAGATTGCTTTAGGTAGAATGGACATTTTAACTATATTTATTCTTCCAATCCATGTGCATGGAAGATTTTTCCATTTCTTTATGTCTTCCTTGATTTCTTTCAATAGCGTCTTATAGTTTTCATTGTATAGGTCTTTTACCTCCTTGGTTAAATTTATTCCGAGATATTTTATTCTTTTTGTTGCAGTTGTAAATGGGATTGTCTTTTTGAGTTCTCTTTCTGTTGGTTCATCATTAGTGTATAGAATGCAATTGATTTTTGTAAGTTGATTTTATACCCTGCCACTTTACTGTAGTTGTTGATTATTTCTAGTAGTTTTCCGATGGAATTTTTTGGGTTTTCTATGTGTAAGATCATGTCGTCTGCAAATAGAGTTTCACTTCTTCATTGCCTATTTGGAGTCCTTTTATTCTTTTCTTTGCCTAATTGCTCTGGCCAGAACTTCCAGTACTATGTTGAATAAGAGCGGTGAGAGTGGGCACCCTTGTCTTGTTCCTGTCCTCAAAGGAATGGCTTTCAGTTTTTCCCTGTTGAGTAGGATGTTAGCTGTAGATTTGTCATATATGGCCCTTATTATGTTGAGGTACTTTCCTTCTATACTCATTTTGTTGAGAGTTTTTATCATAAATGGATGCTGGATCTTGTCGAATGCCTTCTCTGCATCGATTGAGATGATCATGTGGTTTTTATTCTTCGTTTTGTTAATGTGGTGTATCACGTTGATTGATTTGCGGATGTTGAACCATCCCTATGTCCCTGGTATAAATCCCACTTGATCACGGTGTATGATCTTTTTGATGTATTGCTGTATTCGGTTTGCCAATATTTTGTTGAGGATTTTTGCGTCTATGTTCATCAGTGATATTGGTCTGTAGTTTTCCTTCTTTGTATTGTCCTTGTCTGGCTTTGGTATCAGGATGATGTCAGCCTCATAGAATGTGTTGGGAAGTATTCCATCTTCCTCTATTTTTTGGAATAGTTTGAGAAGGATAGGTGCTAAATCTTCTTTGAATGTTTGGTAAAATTCTCCAGGGAAGCCATCTGGTCCTGGGCTTTTATTTTTTGGGAGGTTTTTGATTACTGTTTCAATCTCTTTACTTGTGATTGGTCTATTCAGAGTCTCTATTTCTTCTTGATTCAGTTTTTGGGAGGTTGTACGCTTCCAAGAATTTGTCCATTTCCTCTAGGTTGTCCAATTTGTTGGCGTAAAGTTTTTCATAGTATTCCCTAATAATCCCTTGTATTTCTGTGGTGTCTGTTGTAATTTCTCCTCTTTCATTTCTAATTTTATTTATTTGAGTCTTCTCCCTTTTTTTCTTAGTGAGTCTGGCTAAGGGTTTGTCAATTTTATCTTCTCAAAGAACCAGCTCTTTGTTTCATTGATCCTTTCTACTGTTTTTCTGGTTTCAATTTCATTTATTTCTGCTCTGATTTTTATTATTTCTCTCCTTCTGCTGATTCAGGGCTTTGTCTGTTCTTCTTTTTCTAATTCTGTTAGGTGCAATTTAAGGTTATTTATTTGGGATTTGTCTTGTTTGTTAAGGTGAGCTTGTATTGCTATGAATTTCCCTCTCAGGAGCACTTTTGCTGCATCCCATATGAGTTGGTATGGTGTATTTTCCTTTTCATTTGTCTCCAGATAGCTTTTGCTTTCTCCTTTAATTTCATCAACGACCCATTGGTTGTTCAGTAGCATGTTGTTTAGTCTCCACATCTTTGTCCTAGTTTTTTCCTTGCAGTTGATATCTAGTTTCACAGCGTTATGATCAGAAAAGATGCTTGTAATGATTTCAATCTTAAATTTATAGAGGTTTGCCTTGTTTCCTAATATATGGTCTATCCTTGAGAATGTTCCATGTGCACTTGAGAAGAATGTGTACTCTGCTTTTTTTGGGTGGAGTGCTCTGTATATATCTATTAAGTCCATTGCGTCTAGTTTTTCATTTAAGTCCATTATGTCCTTATTGACTTTTTGTCTGGATGATCTATCCATTGATGTAAGGGGGGTGTTAAGATCCCCTACTATTATTGTGTTATTGTTAATATCTCCTTTTAGGTTTTTTAGCAGTTGTTTTATGTACTTTGGTGCTCCTGTGTTGGGTGCATAGATATTTATGATTGTTATGTCTTCTTGATGAAGTGTCCCTTTCATCACTATATATTGCCCTTCTTTGTCTCTCATTACCTTTTTTATCTTGAAGTCTACTTTGTCTGAGATAAGTATGGCTACTCCTGCTTTCTTTTGTTTGCCATTAGCTTGGCGTATTGTTTTCCATCCTTTTATTTTGAGTCTGTGTTTGTCTTTAGAGCTGAGATGTGTTTCCTGGAGGCAGCAGATTGTTTGGATCTTGGTTTTTAATCCATCCCACCACTCTGTGTCTTTTGATTGGAGAGAAATGCAACTGATTTTTGTAAGTTGACTTTATACCCTGCCAGTTTGCTGTAGTTGTTGATTATTTCTAGTAGTTTTCCAACGGGTTTGTTCGGGTTTTCTATGTATAAGATCACGTTGTCTGCAAATAGTGAGAGTTTCACTTCTTCGTTGCCTATTTGGAGTCCTTTTATTCCTTTTTCTTGCCTAATTGCTCTGGCCAGAACTCCCAGTACCATGTTGAATAAGAACGTCAAGAGTGGGCACGCTTGTCTTGTTCCTGTCCTCAAAGGAATGGCTTTCAGTTTTTCCCGGTTGAGTAGGATGTTAGCTGTAGGTTTGTCATATATGGCCCTTATTATGTTGAGGTACTTTCCTTCTATACCCATTTTGCTGTGAGCTTTTATCATAAATGGATGTTGGATCTTGTTGAATGCCTTCTCTGCATCGATTGAGATGATCATGTGGTTTTTACTCTTCATTTTGTTAATGTGGTGTATCACGTTGATTGATTTGCAGATGTTGAACCATCCCAGTGTCCCTGGTATAAATCTGTGGGCCACTTTTTGATACCTGAGTAGGTTTCGCCCACAAGTCCCTTAAAAGCTGCTGCGTATGGTAAGAATCACCCCTTTAACCAGTGTTAATTATCATCGTTAATAGTACCTCATAGCCCAGAGGAACGCAAGGATGGGACAGAGAACGAGTGTTGAAAGGATCGAGAGGGGAGGGTTAACAGGAAGAGGAGGCAAAAGAGCAGATGGAGATGCTCTCTGAGCCTCTGAGTTCCTGGATGAGCCGAGGAGCCAGCTTCTCCCTGACTTTAGCAGCATTGTGTCTGGTTCGGATTTGGGGATGAGCCACTGTGTATTTCACAGTGTTTCAAGATTTATGCTGATTTTTATCTTTCAGTTTTACTGTGATGCATTTAACGCAAAATCAAGCACATGTGATAAAACTAAAACATATACTTCAACTGTGGTAGAGTCCTCATTTCTGCCATCCTTGTCAGCTGTTACCCAAGGTTCTCGAGTTAGAACTTGCCAGCAGCACAGGGTAGAAATGGGGTTGGCTGCTCAGGAATACTAGCAGAGCGTCCATGCATTGGGGCTGGAGGAGGTGGCCTCTCAGTTCCCTTGAGCTCCACAAGGATGAATAAGCAAGGCCAGCGATGGCCATTCTAACGGTCAGTGTCATGGGAGGGTCTCTTCACTGGAAATTGCAGTGGTGGTGGGAAGGGGCCCCATGCCTGCAGTTGCCCCTGTGGGTCTGGCTGCAAAGCACGATCCACAGGTCATTCCCGAGGTCCTTGCACAGAGACCACCCTTGGGTTTTGGCAGTTGTCTGCCTGACTTGGACTCAGACGCACATGTTATTGGAGCTCCATGGACTTCAGAAACCAATCTAATGGTAGTTCGTGTCAGGCTTTCCTTATCTGGGAACTTACTTTCTGGCATTTGTCCACTGTGTGCACTGGCCATTTTCTGTGATGCTCCTTACAAGCGGGATTTGGGAGAAGATAGGCTGTATCTCGTCCTCCAAAGGGTTAAGACGTGCGACTGTCGACTGTCGTAGGCTGGGGCCCTGCTAATGTCAGAAATGCGAGGCATTTTGCAGTCTGATGAGGAAACCGAGGCCAAGCAGGAGTGAGCCCAGGGCTGCCCTTCCCTCAGGCTGATGTAAAAGAAGTATAAGAATTCAAGCAGCTGGTGCCAGATGGGGCATTTACGTGGAGAACGTTTAAAAAATTGCAAAATCACTCAAGTTTCCCCAGGCTAATCTTGCGTCAGGCAGGTACAAGTGGCTTGCTACCTTGGTCTGAAGTAAGATGACTCCTCTGAGGAAGGAGGCTTTCAAGGACCCCACTCCTAGTGTCTGTTTAAACCCACCCCACAGGGTGGTTATGAGAATGAGCTAATAAAAGTCAAGATTAAGAGCATTTTTACATGTCTGCAGATTTTTATGAATCTCTTTGAAAAGCCCTCAGATTATCCTTCTAAACATGTCATTTTTCTTTCAAAGTTAAAAGTTGAGCTGACCAGTTCCAGTTAAAACAATTTACTTTGATAATCTCCCTAGCCTGTAATTACCCCTCTTTTCTAAAATAGATTTCTAGGAATTGGGGGAAAAAAGCAGCAGCAGACTTTGGTATGTGGTTTTCCTTTAGACAGCACTTTTGCAGGTGAACAAGGAAAGTTTTAAGAGATCAGTGGTTTTATCCAATTCCTCTCCATTAGTGAGAGCTATTGATAGTGCATCTTAGTTCTTTATTCCACCGTGGAAAACTGATCCTCCTAGCTGTTTTTCAGTTTTTGTGTTTTTTTGTCTCAGTGATGAACCTGGACTCCAGCATAAAGCAGACAGTTGTGTGCTGCTGACTTGTCCCTGGATGCAGAACCGTGCACCATAGCACTCTTCTGGTTGTAACTCCTTCCCCTGTGGAAGGAAACTGGAGGTCAGTTATTACACTCAGATGAGATAAGAGGAAAGGCATACTACATCTATTTACCAGTACTTTGTGTTTACTGGGTCTCAGCAGACCTTCAGCCTTTATCCCTCCAATTAAGCTTTCAAGAAATGGTTAAAATAGGCCTCCTAAGCTTCCTTTTTACTTAGTGAGCCAAGGAGAGCATATTTCTCATTTACTAGGTACAGAAAGTGTTGCTTTATATTGATTCCTAAATTACACATGAGCAAGATATTGGTTGTATAGTTAATCCTTGTTCTCATTCCAGGGAGCTGGATTTTGGTACACGTGAAAAAGCTCACCTTTCAATTTCAGAAGAGGAATCACTGATTAGAAGCATGTGGTGGGATTTCACATTTAGAGATTCTGTTGGGAAGTTGTCTTGCATGCACTGATTTTTGCTTTTCCTCACAAACATGTTTGGACCTGAATCCTCCAGTACCCTCTGTGCTCGCAATTCTGCACTAAGCCCTTTTGTTGTTGAAACCACTTTAGGGCGTGAGGACTGATGAGATAATTCCAGAGTGCCCACCCTGGGCCGGCTCTGCGCTGTCTTTAAGGAGAGGACGACAAACAACTTCGAGGCAGGCACAATAAAGTGTCCTGGGGGTGTACTGGTTGTAATGTGGGCCCAGAGAGGGCGCCAGTCATTCTGCCTGGGGTGAGGATGGAGGGAGTTAGGTTAGCGAAGGCCCCCCGGATTGATTCTTGAAATGTGTTTCTTACCTACCTGATGTACTGGGTCATCTCTCCCTTATTCCTGCCACCTCACCTACTTCACCCCCAGACTTCCACTCCCACCACGTGGGAGGCAGTGTGAGGTGAAATGCTCTAAACAGGACTCCATGTCCCAGAATGAGATTTGCCATTCGATCTAACTTTGTATTTTTTTATTAGCCAAGGGCCCCTCCTGGGCAGGTTATGTAGCCTCCCTGCACCTCAGGAGTTTTGTCTATTATATTGAATTCCTAGAGTAGATAGTGAAATTAAAATATTATACACAAAGTGTCTGGCTTATGGTGGGCATCTGGAAACATTCCTCTTCATGTGCATGAAGTATGCACAGCTGCAGTATCTACATTGACTGTCTGAGGCACTGGCCCGGGATGGGGCCCCATCCCCCAGACATTTTGATCTTTCCAGCACACGGCTCTCCAAGGGACTGGACTGCAGCAAGAAGAGCCACAGTGGCCAAACCAGGCAGTGTAGCAGCGTGTTTAAATGAAGAAATCATGTCAATTCAGAAGCAACACTCTAGTTTACAGTGAATGTGTAACCACTTTTCAGGTCACAGATACAGTCATAAAACTGCCCAACAAACTCAGATGAGTTCATTTTTTTACGTAAACTTTCTGTTGAAGCATGCACATAGAAACATAAAAACCTAAGTGGACAGCTCAATGAATTTCATAAAGTGCACACACCTGTGCCATCACTACCCAAATCAGAGAAATAGACATTTAACCCAAGGGTAACCATATCCTTCCCTCTGTCAGCATGGATTGGTTTAGCCTGGTTTTGAACTTGATATAAATAGAATCGTATGGCATATGTAGCCTTTTGTGTCTGGCTCCTTTGACCCAACATTCCATGAGATGTGTCCACATGGCTTTGTAGCAGGTGTTTCTGCTGTCTTCGTTGCTGTACAGTAGTTATCCATTCTACTGTTGACAGAGTGTGCGGCTGTCTCCAGGGCGGCTGGGTTTCTAAGGAAATTGATGTCTTTCACATGTCTCCCGGGGCACATACTTCTCATTTCTGAGTGTGTGCTAGGAGTGGACTTACCCGTGTCAGGTAGGTTTCAGCTGTATCAGACGTGGCCACACGGTTTTCAGAGTGCCGTTACCAGTTTACATGGCCACCCTCAGCGTAGGAGGACAGATGCGTTCACTTGCCCAAAAATGCACTGAAATTTAATGTTTCTCAAGTTTCCATCTCTGTGTCTATCTCCTCAAAATAGTTGTTATTCACTGCTGTCAGGTAAAATCACTGGGGATTACCACTAGATTATAAAACTGGAAAATGGTATCTCCAAGTTTTCACAGCAGATTTCAGTCTTAAGTGATGTTAAAAATAAAACAGAATAGCAATTTCCCCCGGCTTAACAAATGACATCTTAGATACTCTACCTCCGTCCTTATAACATTTAAAGAAACTCGAGATCTTGCTCAGCTCACTTATTAGATTTTTCAACTTCTGTAATTTGGGGTTGGACCTTCCTTCTAACTGTCTTGGTTACAAAAGAGGATTTCTGAGAAACAATTGTATGCACTGGTGAAAAGAGAAGTTTGTTTGGAGTGCAAAGGCTAGTTTGGCTGTTTTTGTTATGGGGTCCAGGGAAGCTTTAATTTATTCCCTTTGATATAAGTGATTAGACTGCCCCTTTGGTAGTTTAAATTGTAATTGCTGAGTAAACGTCCGTCAGAGTTGAAAGGTCAGACAGCGCTGGGAAGGTCAGGCCTTTGTTTGGCCACAGAGCGGGTATTGTGAGCGGCTCTGCCTTCCCCGGTGTCCTCAGGCCGGCTTCTGGGGGATGCCCCGGGTAGTCCATATATTAGATTTCTCCACCGTAGATCAAAGGTGGTGAAGACTCAGTTCTATTGGGTAGTTCCTGACAGCACTGCCCTTGGGATGTGGCATCAAGTTTGCCTCAGGACACTAATGGTAACGTTATAGGATAGCCCTGCTCCGGCCACTTTTATCCGTAACAGAGAGATATTTTATAACTAAAAGTGAAGCAGCAATCGCTCTTTTAGGTTTCAGGAAAAAGTTAAAGGTAATAGAATTTTCTCAGTTTTAAGGTGTCTGCATAAAATTTCTTAAGCCTCTTGATACTTGTTACCTCACAATTCTGGTTTAGATGCTATGAGAATTGGCATAAACTTTCACAGCACTTGGTTATTTTTCACTTATTTTATCCGTATTTCATGACGTTCCACAAAAAGTGCCTGATACTCTACTATCTGAATGAGTTTGAGAGTCGTGGGTCTGTGAGGAGAGCCAGTGGTTCCACGACATCGTCATGACGGCAGGCACGGTATCTTGAGGGCCCCTGTGCCAGCGCTGTGTAGGTCCCTTCTATCAGGTCTCCTTCCAGCTTCATCCTAGCCCCGATGCTGTGATTCGTCGTGCGGCCATCTCTTTCCTCGCAGCCAGGCGCTCTGCTCTCACTGCCCATCTTGAAAGGCTGGTGCCTTCTCCCCTTGTTTTGTACTCGAGGTCCCGCAGGTGACCTCAGGAGTCGTGGCTGTGGTATTGGAGGTGATGTCCAAGGGGAGGTTACAGAGTCCAACTGGCCCTCTGTGAGCAGGAATTTGCCTTCCAGTACAACCTTGAAATACCTTGGTTTTCCTAAGGTTGGCAGGGGGATTACCCAGTGGGCTCTGTTCAAAATATGTGTGTCCGCATGTTTACTTTTGTGATTTTCAGTACATCTAGATGAGCAATGTGTTGAGTCTCTTAAGGAGTGACACGAAATTTCTTATGGCATAAAAGCAATCCCCAGTTTGCATTTCTGTACTGTTGTCTGGCATGCCCTAAGCCCTCGAGCTAGGGACAGCAAATAGATTTTATCTGACTTGTCAACTCTAGTCAATTGGTGATTTTCTGGTGTTCTTCAGGATTTGGGGGTCCTACCCTGGCTCTCAGGAAAGGGAAGAAATGCTGTGATCGATTAGCAATGTATGCCACGGGTCTGGGTGAGAAAGGGGCAACCAGGTCACCACGTATTCCCTTCCAGGCTTCTGACCGAACAACAGTGGTCCAGCAGCATGGAGCCAGCATTCGGCAAGGAGCCCCAGGCACACTCACTTCTCTATAGCTTCGGTCCTGAGATACTCTGAGTCATCAGAGGCCGTCCACGTGGCAGCTCAGAGCTTAGGCCCTGGAGTGAAACATGCCTGGGTTCAAATCCTAGCTCCATGTCACCAGCCGTGAGGCTCTGGCAAATACCTGAGCGATGATGGGCCTTTAAACTCTGACAAACACTAGGTGTTTACTCAGGACTTACAGGTAGTGTAAGCACTTATATCAAGGGAGTAAAAGCTTCCTTGGATCCCATAATAAAAAGCTTTGTGCCTCAGTTTCCTCATGTATAAGATGAGAATCATAATAGTAACTACCTCGTACAGTTGCTACGAGGATTAAATAGTTACAACATGTAAGGTGCACGGTCAAAGATGGCCACCGTTTTCATCATCGTCAATCCTCCCCCGCCTCCCTCTCTATAGCCTGAACTCTTCCTCCTGGCAAGGCCACCAGCCTCACCCCTTCAAGGCTGTACTGCTGTGACCTGCTGCTCCTCTGGTATTGACCATATGCCACTCCCGGGCTGCCTTTCTCCACTGCCTAGATTCTACTTCCCCAATAACAAGATTAGTAGTTCCCTTCTATGGAGCACTTCCTCTATATCAGGCATAGTGCTAAGCCCTTTATATATACGTCATTAAATCTTTCAACAGCTCTAGAAGGGTGATATTATCTTACCCATTTCATGGATGAGGAGGCGCAGAGAGCCTAAGTGACTTGCCCCAGGTCACACAGTAAGTAACGGAATCAGGATTTGAACCCAGGTGTCTCCTTGATAACTTAGATTTTTTTCTCCTGGCCAAATTCCTCCTTTGGTCAGGACCCCCCTCCTTGTTTCTACCTGCCTTTTCTTAGCACTGATGATTTAGATGATTATTATAAAGATATTCCGAGTAGACCTTTTTTTAAAGAAACGTTCAAGCCAAGGATTTCCAAGTCGTTTCCACGAGTCGTGTGATCAGAAAGCCCTTGAGAGGGTTTTATCCAATTCATGTACTTTGTGGTTACTGGATCTCAGAATATATTCAGCTGTTATCCCTTCTTCCAATTAAGCTTTCAAGAAATGGCTAAAATATGCCTTCTAAGTTTCTTTTCTACTTATCAGAAATGGATGATAATGGGAGGTAGAATATGTTATTTAAAATATGTGGATTTTTTGAAAGGAAAAAAAATGAGATTGTTTTATTTGATAGCATGTACACCAGTGACAGGCCAAGTTCTAGGCACTGAACAATTTACGTCATGTCAGTGACAAGACTGGCATTAACAGCCTGGAGGATTCTGGGCATCTGGGGAGGGCAGTCAGCCAGGACGCACCTCAACTCTCTTTTAGGTTTGCAAGCCTGGTAGCAGCTCTTAACTTAAATGTGAGCAAGTAAATACTCTGTCCTCCCACAGAACCCAGTGGACCCAAACATTGCTCCCAAATTGGCCACGCAGCCAGAAATTTCAGGAGTGCTTGGGGACACTTATGTGGTCAAGGATTCCCACCTACTGGCCTCTCAATTCTAGGCCAGTTCCGTCCCACTCACCTCCTCCTTTTCTTTCTAGTTTTAGGAATGTTCCTTTTCCCTGTCTGATGTTTGGGTTGAGACCAGCATCTTTCTTCTAATGAGAGTGGCCGCCAGAAGGAAGCTTCTCCACTCTTCTCCCCAACATCCTATCCCTGAAAACAACACACTGCCTGTCCTTAGAGGTTCACTAGGGGCTTTTTTCTGTTAGTGCAGTAGACATCCTTTGGGCTCACACTGATTTCCCTTCTGTGAGAATTCCCTCCATCTCTCATTGCTTAAAAAGGACGTGACCAGAGAAAACCCGAGGCAAAGCAACACAGGTGCTGAGAGCCGGAAGCAGGCTGGCAGGCACTGAGAGGGGAAGGGCCCGAGGGATGATGACAGGCACACCACCATCTGCCACAGACACACAGTCTCAAAGCTGAGGCATGTCTGTGTGCCTGGAGCTATCCTGGGTGTCACCTCACTCAGACTTGATTGAAATCCTATTTTTCTTTCAATCTTGTGAAATAATTCAGAGGAATTCCAATAAGCTTCTTTTAAAAAAATTGTAGATGTATTTTATGATTATAATGGTTATTATTATGGTTGTTATTATTGTTATTATTTTGCTTAGGCTGGGAAGAATTGGTTTCAGTTGTGGTTAACTAAGAGAACCTCTCCCAGTATACCCAGTTGAGTAACAAGTAGGCAGGGAATAACTAGGTCCATTTGAAGAGGGTTCAAGTGATATTTACTATGTACTATGTCCCCCAAGTGACATACACCAGCACAGACTGAGCACTTCTCACCTGCCAGGATTTTCCACCTAGACCCCACTGGGCAAGCTCATTCAAACTCTCTCTTCATCACAGGCTAGGAGAAGTAAAGAAAACAAAACAACCCCAAACATAGGTATGAACATGATCAAACTTAAAAGGTAAGCAGTAAACTGGAAAAAATATACCTGCCACAGATCTGACATTCAAAGATATCCTTGATCCATAAAAATAAGGAAACAATGAAAATCCCAAAAGGAAAATGATGTAAAATACCCAATTAATGTGTAAAAAAATCTGTTAATAAAGAAAAGAAATTAAAATGGCAGATTTCTCCCCACCCCAATTATCAATTGGGAAAAATACCAAAATGATAAAGCCAGTCATTGGTACAAATGTTGAAGATGGTTTCTCCTGCCCACTGCTGGTGGGAATGTGAAGTAGTATAGTGTACCCTTTCTGGAGCTGGCTTGAAAATTTCACTCAAAACCCTTTAGAGGCCGGCCTGGTGGCCTAGTGGTTATGTTTGCACATTCTGCTCCAGCAGCCCGGGGCTCACCAATTCAGATCCTGGGCATACCTACTCACCGCTTATCATGCCATGCTGAGGCGGCGTCCCACACAGAAGAGCTACAACTCTACAATTATGATACACAACTATGTACTGGGGCTTTGGGGAGAAAAAAGAAAAAGTGGAAGATTGGCAACAGATGTTAGCGCAAGGCCACTCTTCCTCAAAAAAAATAAAAGCCTTTAAAATGTTCATATCTTTTGACCTAGCAATTCCAATTCTACAGCTTTTTTATCAGGGAAATAAGTTGTGTAGAATGAGAGACACATATTTCATTGCATTATTTATATAACTGAAGGGGGATTTTTTAAAAACTGGCTTTCTTTTTGGAATGAAGGGCAGTATCCCAAGTGATATATATTAACATTTACTTTCCATATTTCGGGAGCTTTTCTAAGGGCTTTACATGTATGAACTCATTCCTGGTGGCACTCACAGTCTGGCTGGGGACTACTGGGGCAGATACAGGGCACAAGGAGAGAACAGGGCTGTGCTGGTCTAGCCTCGGGGTGTAAGTAACAGAAAACCATTCAAATTAGCATTAGTTTGAAAAAAAGGGTTTTTTTGGCTCAGAAATCCGTGAAATCTCAGCAATGGATAATAACAACAGCTAAGACTTACTGCGAGTTTTCTGTGGGCTATCCACTGTTCTAAGCACTTTGTATGGACTAATATTTTTAATCTTTCCCCAGTGCTGTAAGGTAGGTACTATTCTTAACCCCATTTTGCAGGCGAGGAAACTAAGGCAAAAGAGAAGATAAGTGGTTTGTCCAGGGTTGAAACAGCAGTGATGACAGTCAGCCAGGCAGCTGGCTCCAGAGCCCATGTTCTTAACAACATTGCGGGATTCCGGAGCAGAAGCAATGCTACCAAGGCCTCTTGGCTTAGCTTGCATCTCAGAGCTTCCTTCCTAGGTGGGCTCCCTCCACGTATCCCCATGGCGGCAGCCCCAAGCCCACATTGACCTCACAGCTCACCATACCAATAGAGAAGGTCTTCCCAACAGACCCCACCTAAGTCCTGGGGACTGACAGCTCTGGTTTGGGTCATGTGCCCTCCCCCAGGACAAGGTCTGCCTCCTGAGAACTCTGCAGGACCACTACAGAAAGGAGGAAAAGTGGTTTCTCAGAGGAAGGGTTGCTGGGTGGACACATGCATGTCCACACTGAAGACCAGTTCATTTTGATCAAGGGCTGAAGTGAAAACTGGGTAATGGAATTCCTGCTACGTACCAGGTGTTTGCAAGGCACGGGGGGGGCTACTGAGACATGGTTGTTCCCCCTGAACTGAGGAGAACGCAGGCAAAAGGAAAATTGCAACAAAGAGTAACTGGAGGCTGAGGAGACGGGCATAACTGATCAATGG
The DNA here is from genome assembly GCA_031878705.1 of Tapirus indicus. Lineage (NCBI taxonomy): Eukaryota > Metazoa > Chordata > Mammalia > Perissodactyla > Tapiridae > Tapirus > Tapirus indicus. Next base: position 7,110,048 of record CM062919.1, read on the forward strand.
GCAGGAGCCAGATCTGGAAGGCCTGGCAAGCCCAACTAAGGGGCAGTGAATAGTAACTACCACTGCTTGAACTCATACCACATGCCAGGCACTAGGCGAAGCAATGGATATACATTTATCTTAACTCTGGTACCCATTATGCCACAGATAAGGAAACGGATACTTAGAACAATGAAATAATTTGCCCAAGGACCCATAGCGATGCAGTCAGGATTCAACAGTGTACAAACACCTTGGACTTAACCCCATTGCTAAGGGGAAGCCAGCAAAAGTCATAATCAAATCATTTTTCCCCACAGGTAATCCTCATTGAAAATGAAATTTCTTGGTTGGTAGTAATCTGATATATATCTATCATCAAGGTACACAGTACACACATTTAAGAACTTATTCACAGGTCCCAGAAATGAAGATGTGGTCATTAAATACTGGATTTTTTCCAACCTGCTTTTAAGTATCACCAATATGGTGTGCAACTAATGCCATTTAAAATATCAGGGGGAAAAAGGCTGGAAGAATTTCAGATCCAAATACAAAGACCCTGAAATCACCAAACGGGAAACTGGATCTGACTGAGCATACTACATATGGAAACCGTGGAGTTGCTGCCATGCTCTTGGGAATATTCAGTTACAAGGGAGACCCAGCTCTGACCCTTCTGCAAGGAGACAATCAACAGAAGACTGTATTTGATAGGAGGAATTCACTTCCTGTTAACAAGGCTTCTAACCCTGTACAAGAGAGAGAAGAAGGGAGGGCAAAGACCCTAGTTGGCTTTGAAGAGATGAACTCTGATTCTTTAGGAGTCTGAAAAGAAAAAGAAAAAAACAAAACAAAACAAAACGGGAAAAAAGAAGTATTGTGTAGAAAAGCCATATGATCTACCCAGCGGTTAAAACCTTTGCTCCAAAGGGTTTGCTAGAAAGGCTGAAGAAATGATAGAAATAAGCCAGTAGAAACTTTATATTCTTTTCTTATTTGTTATCACATTTCTTCTGCAAGTACCCATGACACATAGAAGATATTAGAGTGCCTACTAACTAACTTGAATTTTACTTCCTGGGTGGCTTTCTGGGCTATCCAGCCCTGTATTCAACCCGCCTTGAGCCACTCTCCCTGCTCCCCACACTCCCCTGTGGAATAAACTGCCCTTCATTTGGTACTCCCATAATCACATATACAGCGTTTCTATTATGGCATTGTATTGAAATCGTCTTCTCCAGTAGATTCTAACTTGCCTCTGTCCTCAGCATTTCAGCAGATGCAGCTGCTCAGAAAACATCTGCCGACTGAATTAATGAAACGCTGTGGTACATTTGCAAATACGGCACTAGTACGTACATAGTGGTATATACTAGATGTACATAGTACGTCTCTGTGGTCATCTTTGGTCCAGGAGCTCCTCAAGTGCAGAGTCATGTCTCATACCCATTGCCTAGCATGGTGCCTAACAGTTCCTAGCAAATAGTAGGTGCTCCGCAGATGTTTGAATGGTTAAGCACAAAATTTCTCAACATTTGCCACGGTAGGAAGCGGGTAGTAGAATAACAAACAGGATTATTGATGGAGAAAAACTTCTGAATTAGTGACAACCTTTTTTGGTTTGTGAGCGTGAGTGATGGGAAATGGCAGTTTTCTGGGAAAGCTCACATTTAGCTCCTACCTTCCCTGCGGGGTAAGTTCTCACACGTCGGAAGAGGGGGGCTAACATGAACCACACACAGGTGCTCCGCATTTAAACTCACAACAAGCCCATGAGGCGGGTCTAACCCGCGTCGCGCAGCGCAGAGGAAACAGGCCGGGCGAGGTTTATTTCCTGCCGAGCCCACCCAAGGGGTCCGCGCCAGGCCTGAGGCTCCACTGCAGGCGCACGGGCCGGCCCAGCGGTCGTCCCTCCTCCCGGGGCTGCCTTAGACCCTTTCAAGTCTAGCTGGGCGGCTCCTGAAGAGGGGAATTAGGAAAGAGGCTGGAGACCGGGATGCCCTGGGCACAGGGGAGCCAGGGAAGACTCCGGAAGCACAGAACAAACGGAACCAAAAGACACCGCACAGCCGCGCAGCCCCGGGCGGCACGCACAGCGGCCTCGGTAGGCCTGGCCCTTCTGGGCTTCCGTAGGTCGCAATAAACTTGGGATATTTTCGGCCGGGGAGGACCCGTATTTTGAAATTCACATCACGTTTGCGGACTCGACGCGGAGGTTGTGAAGCCAACCCCACCCTAGATTCTCATCAACTAAAACCGCGAAGACAATACAGTCTCCACCCCTCACATAAGGGGACCCTTCCGCCCGGAAGCCGATACCGGAAGTTCCGGTGGGCTCGACGTCACGTCCGTCGCGTATCGGGGCGGTGCCGAGATGGACGCTTCGCGGGCTCGGGAGCATCTCCGGCGGCGGTATCTATTCCCGCCGGACGCCGAGGCCCCGGTGGACGGCGAGAGCTCTGCGGGGCCGGGTGAGGCGCTCCCCCGGGCGCGCTCCGAGCCGCGCCGAGGTTCCCGGAGTCGAAGCGCCCGGAAGCGGCCGGCCCGCGGGCCTCCCGCAGCCCTACCCAGTCAGGAGGGACCGAGTTTTGTGTTTCAAGGCTTACCAAGTGGTTTTGGAAGTCGGATAGTGTCATAAAAGATCCTTAGAGATCAGGTAGCCCTGCGCATCTTCACCTCAGCTGCGCTCCGGGATTCCCAGGAGACATGGTTTAACACCTGTGTGGCAACATCCATTAAAATTTAAAATACCCGTCGGTTGTGTTTCTGCGGATCTACTAAAGAAGCACACTCGTACCTGTACACGAGGACGTGTGTGCAGTGTTTCACCTCAGCATTGCTTGTAATAGCGAAGGACTGGAAACATCTAATTACCTGTCAGCAGAGAGCTGGTTAAATACATTTAGATGAATCCGTGCATGACACACTGGGCAGGCTTTTGTATACCAACGTGGGTGATTTTCAGAGGGAGGCCCAGAACGGAGTACGGGATGCCATCATTGGGGTACAAACCAGATAACCTGTGACGTATGTTCGCTTGTAGATGTGTAGAGTTTGGAAGAATTCAGTAGAAGTTGATATTGGTAGTTGCTTTTGGAATGGGGAGCTGGGGTTAAGGATAGGAGAGACTTCATTTTATATCTTCTTGTCCTGTATGTCGTAAATCATATGCATTTATTATCTTTTAAGAAGTAAATTGAAAAAACATAATGCTCAAGCATGCTGATTTATAAATTTTGAGGCTATGTCCCAGAATTTGTATTATGAACAAGCTCACGAGGGATTCTGATGGTCAGCTAAAAGTGGGGACCTCAGATGTATACTAGTGGTTCTCAGGTGAACTAGAGAGAGGGCGTGCCAGTCACCTAGGGAACCCGTTAGAAGTAACTCATCTGACCCAATGCCAGCCGCCTGTTCTTTCAGATCAGGTCCCAGATGGAAGAAATTTGACTTGTCCATCACCTTGTCTAGACAATCCTATGCTGGGTCTAGACCTCCAATGTGCCCTTTCCACTTTGGAGCTGCCTCAAAAGGTTGTGTTTGTTTAAAATAATTTAAATATGTAGTTAAAAGTAGTATTCTTGGAAAATCACAAGTCCATTTTGTCCTTTAACTTTTGCTGTTTGCATTTTTCTTTTTGGTGAGGAAGATTAGCCCTGAACTAACATCTGTTACCAGTCCTCCTCTTTTTGCTGAGGAAGATTGGCCCTGGGCTAACATCCGTGCCCATCTTCCTCTACTTCATATGTGTATGCCTGCCACAGCATGGCTTGATAAGAGGTGCGTAGGTCTGTGCCCAGGATCTGAAGCTGTGAACCTCGGGCTGTTGAAGCGGAGCACGCGAACTTAACCACTATGCCACTGGGCCAGCCCCTGCATTTTTCTTAAGTAGCAGGACTAATTACATTCCTAGGTGATATATTAAATATTAAAATTCCTACACTATATGGCATCATTCTTTCCAAAAGACTGAGTATGTAAATTTGCTTTCGAAATTCATTTAGAGGAAAAAAAGTTGACTGTTTCAAACACGTTTTGTAGCAGGCTCCTATTAATTATTTCTGCAAATATAAACCTACTTGGATGGTCTTACAGAAGTTGGTACTATAATGGAAGAGAATCTGGTTCTTAGAAAGCACTAAGAAATTATTTTATTTGACTTAAAATAGGTGTGATTTTTCTTCATAAACTTATGGTAACTTGATAAGTTGAAATCTTCTATATTTGCAGAAGCCTCTACAGCTGTTGAGAAAAAGGAGAAACCCCTTTCAAGACTTAATATCCATTCTGGATTCTGGATTTTGGCATCCATTGTTGTGACCTATTATGTTGATTTCTTTAAAACTGTTAAAGAAAACTTTCATACTAGTAGGTAAGAAAACTTTATTGCTTCATAAGTTAAATGCCCTTGTCTTATTTTTTATGTTATATTTTGTCAGTTGAGTTCTTTAAACACTTGATAAGCCACCTACTTTCTACCAGGCACCTGGAGATACTGCTAATACAAAGATGAATGAGAGTGTATGCTCTGGGCATGTACAGCAGAGTGGATGAGACTGGAAAGTATTTCAGTGTGCCTTTTCAGCACAAATGTGTTGTAGGATGGGGAAGGTAGTGAATTTAAGAAGGACCTAATCTATTTGTAAAACATGGAGGGAGAAAGACTCTGACTGAAGGTGTTTATGAAGGTAAGTGCAGGAGTACTGGGAGGAGGGAACAAGAATTGTGGTGGGTGAGAATTGGGTCTCGGGCTTTGTGTTCAGGGAGTAGTTACAGCTGACAAGGTAACTACGTGGTGTGATTGAATTAGAGTTGAGGTCACTAGTGGGAGGAGTCAAGCTTTGAGGCAGGATGTCAAATAGTCCCTCATTCATGAGGATTGAGAGCTCTTCAGTATAATCTCAGGAGTTGACATGGAGGAGAAGATTGTGACTCATATCCCAGAGTCTTCAACAAACATTGAAGAGTGTTCTGGAGACCCCCAGAATACAGAAAAAAGAGGGAGAGATGTTGGTGAGTGTCGGAGCTGGCATTGGGAGGGGTGGTTTTTGTAGGGTGCAAACATAACTGGAAGTACCATCGGGGCTAGAAAGGTGCAGACAGCACTGTTTGATCCTGTGTTATCGTTGGGGGGGACACAGTTTCTCCTCCAGAGGCCTTCAGGAGGAGCAGTGAGTGCTGGAGGGGAGCTAGGAGATTGATGGAGCACGCAGTTGGGAAAGTAGGCAGAGAGGAGTTTAAACTGTTGGAGGGAGAAAGCTTGTTCCTCTCTTTCCTTATTTGCATGAGCTGGAATTTTCTTTAAACACTCCCATCTTCCTGCCCTTCCCCCTCACTTCCTCCTTCCCTGGGAGGTGGTGTGACTACCTGATCGAGTTTGGGTTGAAGAACTAGACACGTGTAGCTCAGCACCTTCTTTCTCTTGGGTGCCAGCTGCCCATGGGAAGCACAGATTCTAGTCTGCTTTTCTTGCCATCATTTTATGGGGCAGCCCCAACATGAGACTGTCTTTAGGTTTTCATTTCAATTTGGAATCTTGGGTAAATCTGTCTGTTGCTGGGTTTCAGTATTAGGAAGCACTTTGTCACTGTTCACCAAAGCCATCTTCCCATGGCTGACTAAAGTTGACAAAAAGTTGACAATTGATCTTGATCAGCTTCACTCTGTTGTCTGTATCAGTTGGTTTAGAACTTGGGCTGGGAAAAGAGGGAGAGGTCATTTCACACAACACCAGTAGCAGCTGCCCGTTTGTTCATCAGATATTTCACGAGAGCCTGAAATGTGTTCGGCTGTGATGACAGTGATGAATAAGGCACATTTTTAGCCCTCCAATGGCTCATTCTAGGCCGAGACAGGCAGGTGACTAGGTCATGTGGTGTGTGCTGTGTAAGTGTATGTGTGGGATGCTATGGGAACACCTAGAATGGCACCTAGTCCACCACAATCTTAGGAGGTAGACCTTTTTGAGGTTTTAGGAGAGGTAAGAGGACTTATCTATTTGTGTCCTTAAATTAAGTATTCTTAGTCGTTTAACTTTAAGGAAATGATGAGGTAAGGAATAATTAGTTACCCATATAAGATGTTTGGGGGCACCTGCAATAGTAAGTGGAATGCCAACAAGCATACTGCTTTTGGGGGCAGAGCCAGGATTCAGACTCTGGGACCAGGGCTGTGGAGCATGCAAAGGGAGTAGAAGTTATAGGCCTGGCCTCAAAAAAGTATCATCTTAGAGAAAAAAAGACCTAAGCTCATTCTCCAAGGCTGAGGATTGAGTTGCACTGTGTTCTTGCTGAGGGCTCAGTAAGCAGTGGGGAGCTTGAGCAGCCATGGGATGAGAGGGGCACCCACGGGTGCCTGCAGGCTGCATTCTTGAAAATGGTTTATTCCTCTCACACCTGAGGTAGTTCCTTTTTTTGCCCTGGTGTTAGCCAAATTCAGAAACCTGAGGCATTAGGGTTCTTTAAATCTCTGCAAGGCTGTAAGATTGTATGTTCAAAAATAGCAGAGACAAGTCAACATTAAAAACAAAGCAAAACATCCTGATGCTTTGGAGGCCACAATTTTTAAAAAAATCCTGATTGTGTGCATCAAAATCAACTGTGAAGTTAATTAAACTACAACTAAAATTGCAGTCCTGATGCTCAGGGCTTTCCAAACCCACTAAGTCAAAATTTTGGAAACCAGGGCAAGATAGCTTCCTTTTAGAAAATTGCAAAGGTCACTCAGATATATAGCCAGGGCCGAGGACCACTGACTTGCAGTATTTTATTTTGTTCAGGCAGTTTTTTCAGTTTTTTATATCCTCTACCATGTCTGGACAGAGCAACCACACTAGGATTCCGTGTGAAGTTAAAAACTGAAATGAATAGAGGGAAGGATTCTGACAAAGCAAGGAGACCACCATAATGCTAACACAGTGTCCCTCAACCTTTCTTTATGCTCACCTCCTAAGGAGCCTTTTTAAAACATATTTTTCCTAATCACCAATTACGTGCTGCATGAATATTTGTGCTTTGTACGTACAAAAAGAGTAAGATTTTTTCTTCACTTTGGGGGTGATATCACCCCTGTTGAGAATGCACACTCTAGCAGAGGAGAGGTCTTTGAAGGCCCCTAAGGAGGAACACGGAAGTATTTTTCTCATAGATAACATCAGTGGAATAATGATTGCTTTTGAGGGTTAGCTGTGTGAGAAGCACTTTCCTAAACGCTGTTTGATTCTCATAGCTATTCTGTGACTTAAGTATTGTTAATATTTCCTAAGAACACTGAAGTTAAGTAATTTGCTCAGAGTCACAAAGCTAGACTTGCCAGAGCTGAGATTCAAACCCAGACAGACAGATTGCGAAGGCTGTGCTCCTAACCACTGAACTATCCTGCCTCTCATCATTCTGAATCCCAGAATTGCATCATCATAAAATGCCTTAAAGGAATCTGGAAGCTTGCCATTGTGGGAAGTCAACTCAATGCCTGTTAACTTGACTGTTCCAGCTGTCTGTTCCCCACCTCTCTTCTACACAGAACGCCAGTCTTCTACCCATGGAGAAGCAAAAGATAGTGGGGGTATTGGGTTGAGTTGGGAGACTGGGAAAGGGACTTCATTCCCCAGATGTTGCCTCCTCCCATAACCAGCAGGGACTGGAAGGAAGGGGCTGATGAGGTTGCCTCACACACACTGAGTCAGGTCTTGAGTGGAACTGGAAGGAGGAAAAAGACATTGCCCCTTCGAGGAGGAGTGGAGATATTCTAAAAATGGGAGGTTTCATTTAGAAACCATTTATGAGAGGCAGTTTGAATTAACTATCTTCCAAATTGATTTTCAGTATTCCAAGCAAACCCTGCTTAACTTAGAGGCATTAATGGTACCTGTTGAGAATCTTTATTATTCTCACACTCAAAACTTCAGAAACAACCAGAAAGCTGCAATCTTTCCTGTTTTTTAAAGATAACGCATCACTGTAATCAGGGTTCATTTTTGGCTGGTTAGTTTATGAAAGTGCATCTGCATGTGTGTATTGGAAGTCTTATTTTTTCATCCTTTCGTGTGTCTCAGTCTCATCCTTTCCCCCCATGGCCCATTAGATGGAGACTTTCTGAAAGCTGGGATTGAGCAGTTGTGGGTCCCTCTGTGCTCCTTCCCCAGCTGATATTCTTCTTAGAAGTAGATTTGTTGGCTGTCAATGAAAACTTGTAAGATATCTGCTGATTTGCTAAGTGCTGTCAACCCTTACATCATTTTTGTCTCTACAGCTGGTTTCTCTTTGGGGGTGCATTGTTGCTTGTCAGCTTATCGATTGCATTTTACTGCATTCTCTATCTGGAATGGTATCGTGGAATTGGAGATTATGATGTCAAGTATCCAACGTTGATACCCATTACAACTGCTACTTTTATCGTAGCAGGAATTTGGTAAGTTGACTTTGAAATGACTAATAGGACTAAAAAATGTTTTGATCAGATAATGTACATGGTACAAAATTCAAAAGAAGAAAAAAGAATAACAGGAAAATAGTCTCCCTGTCATTCCTAGTCTCTGATTCCCTTTTCAGTAGTATCTTTATTTATTTATGTATTCAGTTATTGAAAATACAAATGATGATGTGCTGTATGCTGTATTTAGCTTTTTAAATCATTTTCTTTGTGAAGTATAATACATACAGAAAAGTGGCGAAAACTAAATTGTACAGTTGAATAAATTACCATGAAATGAGCATTGGCATAAGTCCCACCCAGGTCAAGAAAGAGAGCCATGCTGGCACCCGGTAACCCCTTCCTGCCACCTCCCAGTCACTGCACCTTCCTTCCTGCCCGCGGGTAAACACTGTCCTGACCTTTGTGTTAATTGCTTTCTTTTCCATCTCTTAAATACTCTATTTTTTTGAACTTTATAGAAATGGATTGTTGTATTTTTTGACATTTGGCTGTTTACATGCAACTTTATGTGTGATTCGTCCATGTTGTTGTGCATAACAGTGTCCATTTTCATGACTGTTCAGCATTCCATCCTGTGACTGAATCCCAGTTTATGTCTACTGTTGATAGCATTTGGGTTGTTTCCAGTTTGGGGTTATTATGAATAGTGCTGTTAAGAACATTCCTTTTGTGTCTTTTGTGTGCATGTGCACGTGTTTCTGTTGGATGTATATGTACGTAAATACATATATACGTATCTCGAGAAGTGAAATTGTTGGCTCATAGGGTATGTGTACCTCCAACTTCTGTAAATAGTGCCATTCTGTTTTCCAAAGTGATTGTTAATCTTTTTTTTTTTTAATGGAGTCATATAGTTTGGAATTCCTCCATGTTGGTGCATGTAGACGTGCCTCATTCATCTTGCCATCACTACATGGACGTGCCAAGATTTATTTCACCAGCTCCCTGTTGTTGGGCTTACAGTTGTTTTTATTCTTATGCTGTTATAAATAATGCCACAGTCAATATGCTTCTTCATAAGTTAATAGGTACTCAATGAAGAAATCATTGATTTTTTTAAATGTTTATAAAAGTATACTTGCTCACTGAAGAAAAATCTGTGAGTTACAGAAAAACACAAAGGAAATAAATCTCATGATCCTGCCAAACAGAGAGAAAAACTACTCTTTATATATTGTACATAGTCCTTTAGTTTTTTCCTTTCATTATAGTAATTGAATTTTGATTTTGGAAAAACGACATACCTTTGTACATATTCAGTTTAAATGTATGTTTTTTGAAATCATTTATTTTCTGTAGTTAAAGTTTAAAGGTATTTGACATATATTGCATTGTGATGTGGTTATTATTAACCCTTCAGTGATGTGGGTAGACAAGTGTGTTACTTTACATTTTCTTATAAAGCTAACATCACTCCTAGAAATGTTATTTTATTTTTTAGCTATTTATCAAAACATTATATATTAAAATCAATAACTATCTGAAACCCTTATTTAATTAACTATAATTTTCCCTTATTAACTTCCACTCTTACAAATTCAGTCTGTAAAAATCATTTGCACTTAGAAAGTGTTTTATTCTTACCTTGTGAGGGGAATAGTGTTTTTCTCAATGGAAAACTTAATAGCAGCTTATAAATGATTACTTTTGTCCTGTTTCTAACGGAAAAATAACTTTTAACTGTCTTTTTTGTCATGATAGTTTGATAGTATTTTAATTTATGTTCCATTACAGATATGTAATGTAACTTTAAGAAACCTAAGTTTCTATTAAGCCATGCCAGCTCTCATTAGAAGACCTTTAGTGATTCCAGTTCCCAGTACTTTTTGAAGAGATTGTGGTATTTCCAATATTGGCTGCATCACATATCTGAGAAACATGATATATGTATATAAAGTTGCTGGCTGAATGAACTTTCCTATACTGAGTAGAAAGTGAGTTCTTCAGATCTGGATTCTGCAATGGGACATATTTGTGTAGATTACAGCTGGAGTTGTCAACTGGGTGTTTTTGTCCTTTTCTTTTCAGTTTCAACATAGCTTTATGGCACGTGTGGTCATTTTTCACTCCACTCTTGCTGTTTACCCAGTTTATGGGGGTTGTAATGTTGATCTCACTCCTTGGATGATTCTAAAGGTAAGATTTCTGGAATGGTGTTTCTGAGAATGAACTCATTTGAAGAATGTCTTTCATGGCAGTTTTCAGCTGATGCAACAAGAGCACACTACTCGTGAATTATTTCAGTCGTGTTCACACCAGAGCTGTTCATCCGTTGAACTCTGAGATAAAAGGGACTGAGACCCCTTCCCTTTTGTATAATTTAGTTCTAAGTGACTACTACTTAGAGAGGGCACCCTACCCTTCAAAGATCTCATGAAGGCAGTATTTGCACCTTTCAACATAGATGAAGTTTACACATTAGACCATTTTATTTTAAAGTTCACTTCCATCAATTTATACACAAGTGACTATTGGCTAGATCATTCTTAAGGAATGGGAATCTGGGAAGAATGGATAATTTTACCGAATTGGGCAAAAAAAGCCTGCCATTTTCTAACTATCTTGGCTGCCCTATAAACATTTGATGGATGACACATCAATGTTTTCCTTCTATGTTATTTATAGAATTTCTGCCTCCCCACAGACCATTGCTGCCCTGGGCCTGCTGCCTTACACAGTGGGGTCTGTTGGCTGAGTATCAAATAACTCATTTATTAAATAAGTATGTATTGAGAGTGCTCACTCTGTGTGCTTAGGGACATGGGGAAAAAGACAGAGATAGTCCCTCCTTTCATGTCGCTTTCATCAGGACTTGGAGGAAATCTACTCCATACGTCAGTTTACAGGTAGGAAACTGAGGCCCAGAGAAGTAGAAGTTAATACACTAAGTAAAGTTTTAGGGAAAAAGAAAACTGACATTTCAGCCGGCAGAGCATGTTCTCCCTTTGGAGTTGTAAAGGAAAGTCACTAACCACGTAAAGAAGAAAGGGACATTATATCATTGTTGCCAGTCTGAAGATAATTGCTCGCACATAAATGACCATGCTGATGTGTAGAGTCCCCTCTGCACGTTGTGCTGTGGACCATCGGATTCTCACAGCATGCCCTCCGTCCCTGTTGGCATGTGTTGCCACAAGAACATTCCCTCATCTGACCCTGTCTCCCACCTCTCCCCTTCTAATTTCATTAAATCTTTGGCTGTTCGGTGTTGAGTTTTTCCACACGTTTGGGAGCTTTTGACTTACTGTTGATATGAATTTATAATTGGTAATGGAGAACCAGATAGTGTTGTAGGCGTGTAGATAGAACTGTACTTTTTTAATATAAAATCTAACAGTTTAAGATAGAATGTTTACCAGGACATAAATACTGGTTTTCTTTCAGATTTAAGGGCATGCCAATTTAAAGTGAATGATTAAACATCCAGCTAGCTGAAAGCATCGCAGATATAATGGATAAGCTACAGTGTGTTTTTGCATCTAAGAGGTGAATGGTTTCCTGGGAAAAATTGTAACTATAGATCTGTGGTTGAAATCAGAATAAATTATATTTCATTTACTTATTCTTAAACTCAAGTGATTATTGAATTTTTCACATTCAAAATAGAAATAACTAATTTGGAATGTTAATCTGTTTGAATCATCGGAGAAAGTATTGGTGTAAAAATTTAAACAGTTTCATTATAGGTGCATAATGTATGCCCAATATTGTAGATAAATTGTCCACTCTTCCATTTAAGGGATAGCAGTTCATTGTACAAGATGACTGGATGTGTATGTAAAGGAATGCTAGTGTCATGTGCCTTTAACCCAACTGCAGCAATTACTATGTGTCTCATTTTTGTAATAGTTTTGTTAGCTGAGAGGACCAGTTGAAAGTATTTTATGTTCCCATCACTTCAGATTTTATCACTGTGTAAATTATTGGGTTTCTAGCATTTATTTAACATATGAACTTTTAATCATTTTTAAATATGTATAATTTTTTCCTTAACATTTAAATAAAATATTTTTATAACTTTCCTGTGGGTTTTGTTAATACAAACTTTGGTTTAGTTTCTGTTTTCAGCTGTTAGCACTTTGACTTATAGAAATAAGGCTTCTTTTTAGAGAAGGCTACTCTGTTCTTTGAAGACCTCATGATGCAAATCTGAAACATCATAAGCATTGTGATGTAGAAAGTACCTGATGTTGATTCTTGTTCCCTGGAAAGGGACTTCCGGTGATGATCTGATTTAGTCACCACTTGTGTCCAGCTCAGATCACACCCTGCACCTACTGCTGCCTGACCTTGAGGAGCAGTCCATCTCCCGCCAGCTGTGAAGGGGGAATGATACCTCTCTTGAAGGGTTGTGGATAATAGGAATAATGTTTAAAAAACATGTATTACAGTGCCTGGCGCACAGTAGGTGCTCATTCCATGAATGGTAATGGAGAGAGAAAGAAAGAGGAAGTAGATCTAGGATCAGGAGTGGGAAAAGGCAGCATGATCAGTAAGCAGGATCAAGCCCAGGCTGTGTACACACGTATGTTAGGGTGTGTAGAGAGAGTTTCATTTAAAGTAAGGAACAAAGTCAATTGACCATGGGAGCATAGTGCCTCACAGGAGGTAGGAACCCCACAAAGCATTGTTGCCCACCTCAGGATTTGTCCCTGTGTCCCTTCCTGGCCTCCCAACCCATCTCCTGGATCAGATGTTAGTATAGCCTTACTGGGGATGTGCTGGCCTGTTAAGGAGAGAGAGAGAGAGGTCATATGCAAAGGTGCTTCAGGACTGAATAACATATTGACAAGAGTGCCTGGGAGTGGATCCTGGTGATGCTGGGTTAAAAGCAGAATATCAAGTTGGATAAGGGATAGTTTGTCAATTTAGGCACTCCCTTGTGACAGAGGATTTAACACCCTGGCAAGGGCTTCAGGAGATGGCTCTAATCCACTGCAGTTATGGTTCTTGGAGACATGGAAAAAGTAATGGCCCACATTAAACAAAGTAGAGAGATCAGGATTGCCATGACAAATTGTGGAGGAAGGGATCAACAGGCTTGGGGAAGTGGGCATGCTCAAAGAGGTCTGCCTTAAAAGATTAGAAAACCCACTAGCTGACCATGTTCTTTGGAAAGGCCCAAAAGACTCTCCATTTCAAGGACATAAGAAATATGCTAATGAGAAGGGACAGGCATCATTGAGTTGGTCTGAACTGAGGTAGGAATACTGTTATAGAACTGGTCTCTAGTAGCGCCTGGAATGACAGGACACCATAAATAGTAGAAGCCATACCAGTTTTGCTTTTACTGGGCAGGTCTAACAGTACACGTTTACAGCCTCACCTCACAGTGACTTGGCCCTTGTTATCTGCCATAACACAGATCTCGGTTGTCCTGACATTCTACACAATGTCATACTGACCCACCACACTGATAATGCTATAGTCATTGGTGAGCAGGAGGTAGCAAGTACTAACTACCTTATGTGAAACAGGGTGAAGATAAACCCTGCAAAATTCATGAATTTGTCACTTCAGTGAAGTTTCTGGGGGTTCACTGATCTGGAACATGTTGAGATAGCACCTCCAAGGTGAAGGACAAGATGCTACTCCTTGTACTACCTCCCATTAAAAAAGAGGCACAATATTTATGGGAATTTCTAGATGTTGGAGGCAACATATACCACATTAAAGCATGTTACCTTTACCTGTTCACTGAGGAACCCCCAAGGGTGCTAGTTTTGAGTGGGTACTGGAGCAAGAGAAGGCTCTGAAGTATTTCCAGGCTGTAGTGCAAGCTGCTCTACCACTTGGGTCTTCTAACCCAGCAAAGCCAATGACACTTGAAGTGTCTGTGGCAAATAGTGATGTTGTGTGGAGACTGGCATGAACGAATAGGAGAGGCACAGTACAGACCCCAAGGATTTTAGAGCAAATCCATGCCCTCTTCTGCACATAATTATTTCCTTTTGGAGAAACAACTCACTTGCTACTGGGCCCTGGTAGAGACTGAACACCCAACTATGGCATGAACTGGATGTCATCTGATCTGCCATGTCGGGCACGCACAGCAGTAATACATTGTTGAGTAGAAGTGGTACGTAAGACTTGAACTTCAGCAGGGTTGCAAACCATGAGTACATTGCATGTGCAGGTGGCTCAGATTCCTTTGAGACTGACTCCTGCTGCATTGTCTACTTTCCTTTAATCCACACCTATGGTCCCATGAGGAGTTTCTCATGATTGAGGAGAAAAAGCTCAGGCTTAGTTTACAGGTGGTTCTGCATGATATGATGTCCAACCATGTGGACACCTGCAGCATTACAGCCCCACCCAAGGGTGGCCTTGAAGGGAAGGTGGTGAAGGAAAATCTTCCCAGTGGGGAGCACGTCAAGTGGTATATATCGTTGTCTACTTTGTCTGGATTGAGAGATGTCTAGAGTATGAATCTATGTGAACTCATGGGTTGTGGCTAACAGGCTACCAGTTTGGCTAGATGGTTAGTGACTTGGAAAGAAAATAACTGGAAGATAGGTAACAAGGAGGATTGGGGAAGAAGTATATGGATGGACCTCTCAGAATGGATTCAGAGTTTGAAGATTTGCAGCTCACGTGAATGTGCACCAACAGCATCCCCTGCAGAGGAAGGGGATAAAATGGCCTGTTTTGTGGGTGTCTGTCAGCCTCTTTGCCTAGCCACCCAGGGCTTGCACAGTGGGCCCATGTACAAGGCACATGGTGGCAGGGATGGAGGCTGTGCATGTGATCAACAACATAGAAGTCCCCTCTCTGAGACTGACCTGGTCAACATTAGTGCTGAGTACAGAACCTACTGGGATGATTTGAAAAGAGGGCCCTGAATTTTTTGACACTTCTTCCATTGAGAGGGGATCTTTTTCCCCTTCCCTTGAATCTAGGTGGGCTTTTGACTGCTTTCACTAATAAAGTATGCCAGAAGTGATGCTATATGGCTTCTAAGGCTAGGTTGTAAAGGCCATACAGCTTCTGCTAATTCTCTTGGAATGCCTGCTCTCCAGAGGTTCCCTCCTGGGATGCTCCCTCTTGAATCCCAGATGCAAGGCTGTGAGAAGTTCAAGACACATAAAGAGGCCATGTGGAGGTGCTCTGGTCGACAGTTCAGCTGAGCCCAGCCTTTGGGTGATCCTATTCCAGGCACCAGAATGTGAGTGAAGAAACCTCCAAATGATTCCAGCCCTGGCCATTGAGTCACCCCCAGCTCTTCAAGTCTTCCTGGCTAAGGCCCTAGACATTGTAGACCAGAGAAAAAGCAATCCCTGCTGTGTCCTCTGCAGATCCTGACCCACAAGATCCATGAGCACGAGAAAGTGGTGCTCCACTCCAGGTCTGCGAACTGGCTCTGGTTTGGGAATTGAGTGAGAGTTTTTGACTGTCTCTTGTAATGATTCAAGGTAGATCTCTGTTTACCTCACCTGGAGATTTTCCAGTTACATAGATCAAATAATGCTTTAATAGGCTGCCTGTTGTGGGTTGAATTGTGCCCCTCAAAAGATATGTTGAAGTCCTAACCCCTGGTACCTGTGAATGTGACCTTACTTGGAAATAAGGTCTTTGTAGATGTTATTATGATGTAAGTTAAGACGAGGTCATCCTGGAGTAGAGTGGGCCCTTAATCCAATGTGACTGGTGTCCTTGTAAGAAGAGAAGAGACAGAGGGAAGATGGCCATGTGACAAGAGGGGCAGAAATTGGAGTTAGGCAACTGCAAGCTAGGGAACACTAAGGATTGCGGACTGCCACCAGAAGCTAGAAGAGGCAAGGCAGGATCCTCCCCAGATCACCAGAGGGAGCGTGGCCCTGCCCACGCTTTGATTTCCAACTTGTAGGGTCCAGAACTGTGAGACAGACAATAAATTTCTGTTGTTTTAAGCCACTCGGTGGTACTTTGTTCCAGCCGCCCTAGGAAACCAAACCCTGCTCACCTGTTTATTCTTGGGAACTCTGGGATTATATAGCCACCATCAAAGGTAACGGGGGGCAAAATCTTCTAACTGGCACTTGGGTCCTGTTGCCCATCGGGGTGGCTGCCCCTGTGTTATCTGTGGCATTGAAGCCGTGCCAGTTGGCCTCTGCCCCTCTGGAATCCCGTCGTCCTTGTTGAAATTGGGAAGCTCAGGTCTCAGGGGCAGCATGTCTCACCATCACCTGCATGACACTGAATTGTCACTGGAAAGCAGCTGCCTGGTCAAGGCATTTGCAGTCCCTTACATGAGATGAGCCGTGTGAGCAGCTCCCACAGCGGCATGTGGGTGGGAGTAATGTGCTCTGAAGGAGGTGGAAGCAGGGGGCCCGGATGCCCTCAGAGCCCACTGTTTCTCATACCCCCGTGTCTGCCCACCACTGAGCTGGGGGCAGGTATAAGAAATTGAGGGTCCTCTGTGGCTCAGACCTTTGAAAAAATTTGATCAGTGGGAGGCAGAAAGCAGTGTGGGTAAATCTCTCCATCAGTTTTAGCGTTGTCTTGAGTAGAGAGTAAAGGGGAAAGCCTTTAGTCTCTCTCTTTTGTGTCCAGAAACTTCCATTTCACTGCTTATTAAAAAGAATCGAGGTAGCCTAGAGAAGGGAGTCCGCCTGATTTTCAGGTGGGGATTGCGTGTTATTTATCTTGGTGCTCTAAAAGAGCAAAGGTAATGCGAGCTGGTATAACAGGTAAATTTCAACATCACAGTGGCTTAGCACCATAGTTTACTTCTCACTCCTGTAAGGTCCAGCTTCAGCAGGAAGAATCCGTTTCACCACTCACTGCGGGCACTCACGCTGACGGGCTCTGCCGTCCTCAGCACGAGGCTCCCAAGGTTGCTTTGGGTGTTGTGTGGACATCCAGCTGGTAGGAGGGGTGGGAAAGAAAACGGAGGATCACATAGGAGGTTTTTATGGGCCAGGCCTGGGAGTGTGCACAGCACTTCTGCCTGCATTCCACCGACCAGGACTTTGTCACCTGGCCCCACCTAGGTGCAAGGAGCATTGGGAATTAGAGTCCCTGGCTGGGCAGTCCCTTCCCCCTGATAACTCTGCACTATGGAGGGGGAGCACATGTTTGATGGACAGCTGGCCACCTCTCCCACATAGCCTCCGCTCAGCGTCTGACTAAGGTGAGGTGCTCAGTAAATAAGAAAGTGTCTTAAGGACATTGTATTTGGCAGGTACTTTCCAAAGTGCTTCATATGTACCAACTCATTTTGTCCCCATGGAAACTTATAAGAATAGTTACTATTAAGAGCTCCATTTTACAGATGAGGAAACTGAAGCACAGTAAGGTTTAGTAACTTGTCCAGGGTCACACAGCAGTAAGTGATGGAGCCAGGAGTCAAACCTCACACCCTGACTTTAGAACTCACCCACCCGACCACCACTTGATGGTACCTTTCCCTACAAATCCATATTGACTTGAGCTGATTTTTGAAAAAGAGATAAGGGATGTGAAAGTGCTTTATAAAATTGTAAAGTGGAATAGAAGGAGGGAGAGAGATGGTTTTTATGGAGGCCTGGGGCATTCGTGGAGTCCCTGCCATCTGCCAGGTACTAAGTGCTCTCTCGCTTGCTCGCTTTCTTTCTCTCCTCCCCCCCTGACCCCCAGGCCCCATGGCATTTGGTACAAACTGTGGGCTTCATCTTCTTGTCCCCGGGCCTGGCCCTGTCCCTGGCACATGGGAGGTGCTCAGTAACACATTTCTCAATGAATGAAACACACACACACACACATACACACACACACACACATGCTGGGTGCTAGGGAGTAGGACAAATCAGACATAGTTTTTGCCTGTAGAAAGCTCAAAATTGGAAAGACAGTTAAAAAATAGATTATGCCATGTGGGAAATAGAGAGATGGAGAGGTGGACAAGTACGTCCACAGGGGGCCACAGAGTGAATAAGCAGGTTGTCTTAGTTTCCTGGGGCTGCCATAGCAAAGACCACAAACTGGATGGCTTACACAACAGGAACTTATCATCTCCCAATTCTCAAGACTAGAAGTCCAAGATCAAGGTGTTGGCAGGGTTGGTTCCCTCTGAGGGCTGTGAGGAAGAATCTGTTGCAGGCTCTCTCCTAGTTTCTGGTGTTCCTTGGCTTGTGGATGGCATTCTTTCTGTGTCTTCACATCATCTTCCCTCTGTATGTGTCTGTCTTCAAATGTCCCTTTTTTATAAGGACACAGTCATATTGGATTAGGGCCCACCCTAATCAGCTCAACTTGATCATCTGCAAAGACCATATTTTCAAATAAGGTCACATTCATGGGTACTGGGGGTTAGGACTTCAACATCTTTTGGGGGGACACACTGCAACACATTTATTGTGCACCTACTGTGTGCTGGGCACCACTGTTCTATGTGCTGGAGATGCAGCGGTGGACAGGACAGGCAATGTCCTCATAGAGCTCTCGTTACAGCGGGAGAGACAGGCCACAGTTGTTTACACATTCCAGGTAACCATGTGTCCAAGAAGGAATAAAGCAAGGTAAGGGGATGGAGCACAGTGGGGAAGATGCAGCACTGAGTCTTTGATCGGATTAGATGGAGGCCTCACTTGCTCATCCATGCAGCATCCATCCATTTGTGCATTCATTAAGTCCTTGGTTTATTTACTGAGCATCCACCTGGCTTGGCTCTGGGGACACCCAGCTGAAGGGCACACTCTAAGCTTCGTATTGATGGACACGTTCCCTGGTCACTACCTGCCTGTTCACAGTCATTTCTGTGCACGTGTTCCATCCTCTCTCTGGAACGCCCTCCCGTGCCCTACCCCGTGTCACCTGGCCAGCTCCTACTCCTAGGTGTAGAGACTGTGCAGGTGCTGCCCCTCTGAGAACCTCTCACCCTCTCTGGCAGACTCAGGGCTTGCCCAACCCTCCTCTCCAGGCAGCCCTGCTCATGGGGGCTGCTTGCTCCGTCTCCCCCTCTGGGCCATGAGCTCCTAGAGGGCAGGGCTGAGTCTCAGGTTGGATGCTCTCCAGCTCAATAAATTGAGTTCTCAATAAAGACTTGCTGTTGCGTGTGTCTCCATCTGAATGGCAGCTCTGTGAGGGCAGTCTTTCAGAGCTGAATCCCCAGTGCCTAGAACAGAGTCTGGCAAATGATTCAGTGTTGGATAAATAAGTGTTGACCACATGAATGAATGAATGAGTTGAAAAAAATGAATGAAGGCAAGGCAAGGATCCCAGATTGACTCCCTCCCCGCCCAGGGCTTCCTGGCAGCCAGGACACTTTGGAAATCAGAACTGGCTATGTAATTTGCTGGATCCACTGCAAAATGAAAATGTGGGTCCCCTTGTTCAAAAATGGAGAATTTCAGTATAACAACAGCAGAGCGTTAAACCAAGGGGGAGAGGGTGTCACCTGGGTGCTGAGCCCTATGTTACCGCACATGGGGCTCACCCATAAGGCCTGCCCGCCCTCTCCAAGGCTCCGATCCCCCAGCGACTCCCCCAACTCACCGCTCCGGCCCCTCCCTCAGCCAAGCCTGCCCTTAGGACGCTCTTTTGCCGTTTCGGGACCTCACGAGAGGGGCACCCCAGTGGCACCGTCAGCATTGGGCGGGCTGGGGGGCTGAGGGAGGCGCTCGGGCGTCCGCGGTTCCAGGCGGGACCCTGGGTACCGCCCACCCCCAGCTCCGCGGGGTCCAGAAGCAGCTCCCCATTCCCGTGGGGGAGGGAGACAGATGATCTCTTTTCTAGGGAACTGGCTCCTGCCTTATCTGCATTTGGGCATTCCCGGCATGCACACAGGTACAGCAGACCAACAGACAAACATGGACACAAAAAGACACCTCCTTCCCTTATTCATAGTTCTAGGGATGGGCTCTGCGGCCCCCCTCCCCCGCCCCAACCAGACACACCCGAAGACAGATGGCCCGACCGACAGAGAGACCTGCACAGAAAACATTCTGCAGAAATAGGCAGGGACGAGGACAGACAGACTCGCGCACGCGGACACTTTCAGGCTCACCTAGATCCTGCGGTCCTCGAAGCGAACACTCAGGGACAGCCCGGAGCAGGGCACGCACCCGCAGAGTCCGGGGCGCCCAGCTCCGCCGCAACCACGCCCCCCGCGCCCACTCCCTCGGGCTGGCTCAGCGCGACCCCCTCGCTCCCCCACCTTACCCCAGGAGCTGGGGGGAGGCACCCGTCGCCAACCAGGGTTTCCGGGACTCCGGGGCAGGGCTGGGTCGGCCGGCGTGGGCGCAGGGGAGAGGGCTGCGGACAGCAGGCGGGTCCGGGCGCGCGGGGAGGGGAACGGGAGGACGCGCCGGTGTTGGCGCAGGGCTGACCCGGGTCGGAGGCATCGGGGCGGGGAACGGCCCGCGTGGGTCGCGGAGTGGGCGGGAGGGCTGACCCGGGCATTGCCGAGTGAGAGGGAGCGGGCAGTGTGCCTTGGGGAGCCCGAAGAAGCCGGGGTCAGCTCGGGTCAACCGGGTAGGGAACGGTGGTAAGCGGACCGGGTGGGTACCTCGACCCAGGGCAGAGGAGCAGAAGAGGGGACAGCAGGCGTCGGCGGTGATCAGGAGAGTGGGGCTGATTGTCAGAGGGCGTCGGGGCAGGAATTGGAGGGGGCGCAGGAGGGGAGGCTGGTTGGCAGAGGGGTCAGGGCAAGGGCAGGGGTCTGGGGCACCAGGTGGGGCCCAGGCCGCAGCCACCCCAGGGACTAGGCTTGGGGCGGGTCACTCAATGATGCCGGAGGGCCAGGGGGCTCCTGCCTCTACCCAAGCGGCTCGGAGCGCCCGGGACAGGGGCTCGTCCGGGCCTGCGGTTTGCCCGCCGCCCCAGCGCCCGGTCCCGGGGTCCCTGGAGTCCCCGGCCCCCCGGCGGGGCGCCGTCTGCGCCAGTGTCCCGCAGAAGCTGGCCGAGGCGTTGAGCAGCCAGTACGGGCTGAACGTGTTCGTGGCGGGGCTGCTGCTCCTGCTGGCCTGGGCCGTGCACGCCTCGGGCGTGGGCAAGAGCGACCTGCTCTGCTTCCTCACGGCGCTCATGCTGCTGCAGCTGCTCTGGATGCTGTGGTACGTGGGCCACAGCTCGGCGCACCGCCGCCTCCTCCGCCCCAAGGACACGCACGCCGGCGCGCGCTGGCTCCGCGGTGAGTTTCCGAGCCGGCGGGCGAGTGCGCCGCGAGCCCAGCCTGCTCGCCCGGTAGCTGCAGCCTGGCGGCGGCCGTGCGCCCTTTCCTCCTTTGACTTCTTCCCTTTTGTCTTTTCCGCCTCCCTCTTCCTGAACATCTTTTCTGGCTCTCCCCTCCTGCCCTTCCGTCTCTCTTTCTCTTTCTTCCTTAAGCTCGGATTGTTGCAGTAGTCTCCTCTTTCTGCCTTCAGACTCTTACCTTACATTCCATCGGTAGAGCTACACTTACACAAACCTGTGCACGTCTTTCCTTGGCTTAAAGCCCTGCAATGGGTCCACTGACCCCAAGATGGAGACCACACTCCCTATCCTGGCATTCAAGGCGGTCTAAGGTCTGGCTCCAGATGGCCTCTTTAGTTATATCCCCTCCTTTGCCCTCATTCTGTACTCCAGTCCCAAAGGCTTTCAGTTCCCATTACAGAATTTTATGTTTCTGTGACTTTGCATAGTCTGTTCCCTCCTCCTGGAATGCCTCCCACCTGCCCTGCTTTCCAAGACAGGGTTCAGGCCACACCCCATCCTCCCTAGTGAAGCTTTTCCAACGTGCCCCACTTTGTGGTTCTGGCCTCGCTTCTCCACCCCTCACTGTGCCCTGGATGAACACTGTTGTTCTTGTTGACACATCTGTCCCCTCCACTGGGGAAGTTCTGTGATGCTCATCTCTTAGTCCTAGAGTCACTGCAGGTCCTGACATAGAGTAGGTGCTAAGAAAATGCAGCTGGGATGAGTGAAGTGAGGAATGGGTGAATAAAGGTTCAGACGGGGGTGGGGCAGGTAGAAGCACTTGCTAGGAATTCACAACATATTGATGAAACATTGTCAAAATAGAAACCTTCCCCTCCCCAAAGTGTTTTCGCTCTTGAAAGGGAAACAGACATGATGCTGGTCAAAGGGAGGAGGCAGTGGGGAGTTTGGCTGTGGAGAAAGCCACTGTCTGAGAAAACTTCATGGGAGAGGCCGGGTGCATTTCACTCCATGTGGTCCCTACACATCACTCATCTCTACTTGAATTCTCCTGTCAGACCTGAATTGAAATCTCCCTTCGAGTACGGCTGTCACTCTCCTCGCATGATCTTAGGCAAGTTACTGGGCCTCCACTCAGCCCCCCAGTTTCAGCATGTGTAGAATGGGAATCACACACCTCGCAGGACTAATGACTGCTGGGTACAGGTGAGTGCCCAGCACACTTCCGTCCTTCCCACCCACATTCCCTTCAAAGGTCTGGCCTCAATGCTGCCTTCTCCACGCACCTGGCAGGAATCACTCCTTACTCCCACGGGCTCTCTCTGTGTAAAGCTCTTTGGTCCTTGTCAAATTTTGCCTTGTATTATGACTAGCTGGGTATGAGCCTTGTCAGCTGGATGAGATTTTAGGTTTCTTAGGCTCAGAGACTGTGTCTAGTTCATCTTACCTTTGGAAAAACTGAACACAGCTCCAGGATGGCCCAAATTCCTGTTCTGAAAGTGATTGTTTTAGGGAGGCTCATGGTTTTGTGAATCTGTGAATGGCTGTGAATCCAGTGCCATGTCAAACAAACAAACAAACAAACAAATGGGAACAAAAGGTTATTTTGAGGATATTGACACAGGCTAAAAAATACTACACACACAGGCTTTGACCTATGCTTTCCTATAGTGGGGCGATCCATTCTTTGTCCCTCCCTCCCTCCCTTCC
Organism: Tapirus indicus; assembly: GCA_031878705.1. NCBI lineage: Eukaryota > Metazoa > Chordata > Mammalia > Perissodactyla > Tapiridae > Tapirus > Tapirus indicus. The sequence continues at coordinate 7,133,268 of CM062919.1, forward strand.
TCCTCCATCCTTCGGTCTTCCTTCTTCCCTCCCTCCTTTTCTTCTTCCTCCCTCCTCACCATTCCTTTCTTTCTCCTTCACCCCTCCCCATTCCCTCTTCGCTCTCCTTCTTCCCTTCTGTTCTGTTTTCCTCCCTCCCTCTCTCCCTCCTTTCTTCCTTTTCTTTTTCTCCTTCTCTCCCCTCATCCTTCCTTCCTCTCTCCCTTCTTTCCTTTATCCTTCCCTCCCCTATTCTTCCTCATTCTCTCCCTCCTTTCAGGAAGACTCCAAGCGTTAGGGCCTGAGTCAGTGGGTGAATGGTGGTGCCATTTCCCAAGACTGGGAAGACAGAGGGGGGAGCAGGAACAGGGGTGCAGAATCAAGGTTTCTCTTGTTGGATGTGTTACATTTGAGATGTCTATTTGACACCAACTAGTGAGAAAATAAATATATAGAGAGAGCACATAGTAGGTGTTCCATAAATGGTGGCTGTTTAGACAGTCAGCAAGTTGCCTCCTAATGACATAACCATTCAGCTGAGGCATGTGTGTAATGGAAGTGGTGCTGGCCCTGGAAGCCTTGGCTGGATGTCTCAGCTCTACTACCTTCACCTTTCTGAGTCCCGGTTTCCTCATCAGTGAAATAAGAATCCCAGCTGCCTCTCAGGGAGGAGCTGGGAGATGTCGAGTGAACATAGCTTGCAAAGCACTATCCATCTCTGTAAATGAGCTGTGGTTCATCAAAGAAGCAAGAGGCTGATTATCCCAAAGGAACGTCGGGAGGCCATGGTGCCAAGGGAAGTGCCTTCAGCCCCAGCAGGGACTGAGGTTTTCTCTGGAGTCATAGCTGGAAAGACAGGTTTGCCTTGGCTCTGCCCAGGCTGCTGTGACAGGTTTAGAAGTCTGGGGCTCCGAGAAAGAGCCAACCTGAAGAATTCCAGGCACTGAGGTTTTCCAGAGAAAGTTCTGGGGTTGGTATGGGCTGTGAGGTATTTCTTTGAGCAGGAAGCATTCTGTTCCACCCACTGGGTGTGAGGAAGTGAAGACTTCCTTTGGAAGAAGAATTAATGACCTATGTAAAAAAAAAAAAAAAGCAGTAGAAATGATGGATTATTCATCCAGCTACTCTATTTGCTAAATCAAGGGATTGATTTCTCTTTGAAGAAATGGCAGCAGCCTGTGTATCTCATGCCAGTCCAGTGTGTGCAGTGACATGAAGCTGAGTGGACAGGATTTTCATCCTGTCAATTACCAGAGTCCTGCTTTTGTTCTGTTTCTGGTCTCTTACAAGACCGCAGTGGTAAAGGGAGTTTTTTTCTCTTGTTTCTGTCCTGTTTCAAACCCAGAGAAGTGTTATTAACACAAAATATGGGAATGGCGACAGTAAGAGTAATAGCTACGTTTATTGAATGTGTTCAGAATGTTGGTACATGAGAAGCATTGTCCCAGTTATTTGTCACAGTGATTCTTTCTTTGTGCATGTGAATAATCACCCCCAAATTTACTCCTTTTATGAGATCAGATGTATACGACATTGATACGACATGTATACGACACAGTGCATCTATGTTCCCATGCCATCCCTGGAAATGGGCTGCTCAGAGCACTATGCTTATTGTCCCTTAAGGGACTAGAAGTTAAGGGGCAGATGTGAGTTGCTTATGTAAGATCACCCCGGGGGTGGTGTCTGAACAAGTTGTAGATATAAAGGTCAGAAACACAGTGATTTTGGAAACAGGCTGTCCGCATGTGTGAGAAAGTGAAAGTTGCTAAGAGAGATGGGTCCAAGTACATGTGTGAAGAGGGGTGGGCATCATGGGGGATGGTGGCAGAGAGCAGAGGAGGGGGGAAAGGAGAGGGACACAAGATGCCACAACAATCCCTTCTGCTCAGGGAGCCCAGAGGCTGGTAAGGCAGCCGGGCCTCCTGAGAAACCGCTGGAGGATGACTGACGGGATTGCAAGACCCAGTGTGCTCGTGAGGCAGCATCTAGTGCTACAGAGGAGGGAGCGGTCAGAGTGGGCCCCGTGGATTCCAGCCCGCCTGCTGACTTCAGGGCAGATGCAGCAAGTTCATGAACGTTTGTCCAGGCTTCACTTTGCTTTCCGTCCTCAGAATGTGTGCTCATTTTAATCTGACAGCCTCACTCTTCTGCAGACACAGGCTCCTCCAGACGCTCCTTGAGCTTGGAGGGCTTCTGTCCCTGCTATAGAGATAGCAAGCCCCAAGTCAGTGTGTCCCAGCAATTCTTCTTCTTCTATAAAACAGCTTTGTTAAGATACAGGCCACATACTCTGCAGTTCACCCATTAATGTGCACAAGGCAGTGGTTTGCAGTATATCCACAGATATGTCAACTGTCACCACTGTCCATTTTAGAACATTTTTATCATCTCAAAAATAAAGCTGGTACCCTTCAGCTATCATCCCCCTTTCTGTCTCTAGATTTGCCTAGTCTGGAGATTTCCTATAAATGGAATCATGTAATATGTCATCTTTGTGACTACCTTTTTTCACTTAGCATAGTGTTCCAATCTCACAGAAGTTCTTGAGGTGGGTATTTTCACCCCCGTTTAGCAGACCAGGAAGCTGAAAGGGCTTCAGGAGGAGGGTTGAGCCACCCATCGCTGGAAATAATCGAACAGAGTGAGAAAGAGCAGAGGGATAAGCTCCTGTTTTGGAGTGGGTGGTATGATATTAACAGGTGACAGAAAAAGCAAAATCTTTCACTTCCATTTTGCTTCTGTCTTCTCCATCAAACAGAAGGATCTTTGGAATTTACAGAGAGTCACAGAGAAGGGAGCCAAGTCCACAGCATGGAGACAACTTTTGTGATGGCTGGGCAGAACCTTTGGTCCAGTTTTGTCCCACAGCGTGGACTAAGCTCCCGTCTGTGCCAGGCACTGGCTGGGCTCTGGGGATGGCAGAATGATCAGGGCCTGAGCGTAGAGGTGCACGAAAGGATGACGACAGTGCAGACAATGAGGGGCAGTGGAGCATGGTGGCCAAGAGCATGGCCCCTTGGGCAGGGCATGTAGCTCCACTTCTCTGCCTCAGTTTCCTCATCTGTAAAATGGGGATGATGAGAGCGCCTATCACATAGGGTTGTTAGAAGAATAAGTGAGTTGGTACATGTAAAATGCTTAGAGAAGCCTCTGGCACATAGTAAGAGAAATGTATTATTATTATGAAATAAATGATTCAGTATTAGGATGTACAGGGGATGCGTGGGTGTGGGCGAAAGAGTCGCCTGTGAGAAAGGTCTCCAGAGGAAGACCTTTTGTTTTTGCTGGAGTCTGGAGCGAGTCCAGAGATGCTGGCAAGATCTTTGTTAGGCAGAACTCTACATGCAGGCTTCAGACCTGGGCTTTGCCCTGTGGGTAATGGGGAGCCATTGAAGCTTTTAAAGAGAGGGAGTGATGTGACTGTGTCTGCATTTTAGAATGATCACTCAGTCTGTCGGGTGGGACCTGGGTTTCAGAGGAGTAGGACAGGAGGCTGGGAGATCAGTTAGGAATTAAGCGGACTGAGGGAGGAATATGTAGGGTCTCAGGAAGCTGCCTGGAATTTAAAAAAGATCAAAGAATGTGCAGAATGTGGAGAACTGATCATGACAGCAGCACTCAGCAAAATTCTGGAGCAAATCAACGTACAGGGAGTTTTGAGCAATTCCCTCAGGAAGGGGAGCAGTGACACCCAAGACCCAGCCCGGGGTCACTATGAGAGAGTTTTGCCTAACTGCATGCATTTTCTTACATATTTGTTTTTTCAGATGGGATTTCTGGTCTAATAGAAAATAAGAACATAATGTCAGGATTTCAGCATCAACAAGAGAATGTGGCTGCCCAAAAAGCTGATGCCAGTTTGGCATTCCTTGGAAAGGAAGTCAGACTGCACATGGAGTGTCTTGTCCTCCTTTGACCCTCACCTGGGCCCCTGTAGGAGGGTGGCCCCAGGAGGAGCGAAAGGATGTTCAGTCCAGAAGAGAGAGGATGTGGAGATGGCAGGGTAGAAAATGCTGCCGCCTCACTCCCCTCAGCTCCAGGTCATCCTTTGGCTTTCAGCAAACAAGAGTCCCTTCTTCAGGGAAGACTTTGCTGTTCCCTTCAGACCGGGTGCGGCTCCTGGGATGTATTTTCTCATAGCACCCTTTTCATTTTCTTCCCAGCACTAATCAAGCAGGAGATTGTGTTATTCAGTTTGTTTGTTGATCTCATCAGATTATGAACTTTTGAAGACAGATACCCTGTCTGAATGTGCTCCCCATTGTATCCTGAGCTCCCGGCATAACGCCCTGCATGTAATAAGTGTCAATTGATATTTACTGAATCGTCAGATGAATGAATGGTTGGATGAATGAATGAATGATGACAGAATCTCCAAGGAAGAGGGTAGCAGTTCCGGGAGGCTGACTGCAGTTCAGTGTAAGGAAGAACATTCTAATATAAGCACCAGCTGGTGATGGAAGAGTGCACTTGGAGAGAGGGTGAGCCTCCCAGCCCTGGAGGAGGGGGAGCCCTGGTCCAGGTGGAGACCAGGTGGCTGCTGGTTGGGATGCACTGGGAAGCATCCTTGCATGAGATGGGAGATGTAGACTAACTCTGTGGGACCTTCCACCTCTAAGAGCCTACAGTTTAAGATTCTAGACTCCTAGAAGGGATTTGGGTGCCTAACACAGAGGATGGGTCTCCCCGCTGCCAGTACTAGATGTTTTAGGATTATTCTCAAGTAATGTGGCTGGTAACCTTTCTAATTTGTAAAGTTTTTCTTTGTGGTTGAGTGAAGATGATAATAACATCCTATTTATAGAATTTTCTGTGTGAGGGGCACTGTTCTAGGTACTTTTAAAGTAGTGACTCATTTAATCTCCTCTACATCCCTATGAGATAGGCAATCTTATTATTATTATCCGCATTTTACAGACGAGGAAACTGAGGCGCAGAAAAGTTAAGTAATTGCCCAAGGTCATCAACTAATAAGTGATAGAAACCAGAATTTGAAGCCAGACAGCCAGCTTCTACTACTACACCTTGCTGTTTTCCATAGCATAATCAATTTTTGTCACTACTCTGTGGACACCCAAAATTATATATTCTCTCTTTGAGGTATGCAAGGTGATATTATAAAATCAAGTTTATTGATTGTGTGATTCATTTCTTCTATATCCTTACTTATGTTTTGTCTGCTAGATCTGTCTAGTTCTGAAATCTTCCACTCTATTTTTTTTAGTAGTAATTAAACATACGAAGCAAAAACTATTTTATCTGGGTACTCATGTGACTATTACATCATACTCATAACATTATGCCTTTTTTCATGTGTAATGATAAAGGTGGAAGGATTATTTATCCTATTTTTATTACATTTAACCTTAAATTCCTTATGGTCTGATATTAATATCGCCATTCCTGCTTCCTTTTTGCTTGCATTGCCTGGTTCATCTTTGTCCACCCCTTTATTTTCCCCATTATCACTTTGTTAAAAGTGTGATTCATATAAAGAGCATATAGCTGGATTTCGTTTTTAACTCAACATTCCCATCCTTGTTTACTAACTGACGGGAGATTTAGATCATTGTAGTTTACTGTAATGATTTATGTGCTTGACTTTATTGTTTCTATTTTTCTTTGTGACGATTATAGTGATTTATTTTACATCTTGCCCTGTCATTTTCCTTTTCCACAGGTTTGCTTTTTGGAGCACTTGAACATTTTATTGTGTTTTTCATGTCCATTAATGGCTCTCTTCCCTTTCCTTGTTTTCACAATCAGATATATATTACTCTATTCTTAACTGAAAACATTTCTCCCAGCAAGACTCATTGCTTCCCCATCCATGATCCACCCACTTCCTCTCTGTTCCAATGAGATAAGTCCTTTAGAATACTTTGCTTCCCTCTTTTTGCCCCCTTTCCCCTAGTACCCATCTCTTTACCATGAGACCTTTGAAAGATGGAGCCTAGCAATCTGTGTTTTGTCTCTGCTCCCCACCCAGACCAACCCCAACTTTATCCTGTATCATAAGTCTTTATAGAGCATGTAGATTACACATTTCCAGACAGTTTATCCTCATCCATTTGGATTTAACTTCTCTTATGTTGTTTTCTTTCCTATTAATCTATTTATCTATCTACTGGACTATTCACCCACCCACTTATCCATCCAGCCATCCAGCCAGCCAGCCAGCCAGCCTCCCATCCATCCATTTTACACCACCCTTGCTCCCTCCCCTCCACTGCCTCCCTCCTTCCTTCCATTATACATTCATTCACCACCACCCCCCCAATTTTTTACAAAGTTTATTGCTCACTATTGTTCCCTCTCCTCTTCATCTTCCCCAATTTTGAGGACTCTCTCCCTGTTCTGGTAGTTTGGTTAAAGCCCTTTGTCAGACAAGTTATGTGGGTGATATTTTTCTCCCATACTCTGTGCTCTGTTCAGCTGTCACCTTCTTAAAGAGTCCTTTCCTGACCACCTACCATCAACCTCAATTCTCTTTCCTGCCTTACTTTTCTTCATGCACTTAGAACTTCTTGACATTTCTTCTATGTTTATTATTTATTTGTTTGTTTTCTGTCTTCCCCACCAGAATGTTAAACTCACCAAGAGCGTATACTTTGTTTTATTGACCGTTTTATATCTCCAGTGCCTGGATCATAGCTGTGCTCAACAAACGGTTGTTGAACAAATTATATTTTGCACATCTTCAAATATCTGTCTGTCTTTTGCCCTGACAAGTGGGCCACATCTTGGCTGGGAATAGGGTTCTTGAGCCACAGTCCTTTCCTTGAAGTGGACTGTAGCTGGTCTTCCAGTGGCTTCTGGTTCCCATGCTGCAGATGAGAAGTCTGGCACCAACTCATCCTTCTATATTTTGTGCACACCCAATTTATGCAATATTATATGTGTGTATTTTTGTTTCTCCAGCAATCTTGTTTGTTTACCTTTGATCCCCTGGCAAAATGCCTTAGGTATAGTAGGAGTCCCCAAAATATTTGTTGTATAAGCAAATGGATGGATGACGGAAGGAAGGAAGGACTTCAAGAGTGTGAGAAGATGTATGATGTATTTATCACAGAACTCTTGAAATGTCACTGACAGAGATGTTCTAGACCTGTGGTTCTCAAGGTGGGGTCCCAGACCAACAGCATCCACCCAACCTGGGTACTTGTTAAATATGCAAATTTTGGGGCCTCAACCTCAGACCTAGTGAATCAGGAACTCTGGGGGTGGAGCTCAGCAATCTGTGTTTTAACAAGCCCTCCAGGTGATTCTGATGCACACTCAAGTTTGAGAACCACTGCTGTGGACCAATCTCATTTTATAGATGGGAAAATTGAGGCTAGGAGCTGCGAAGTGACTTGTCTGAACTCACATTCCATCAGTGGCACAGCCAGGACTAGTGCCCAGTTACACAGCTACACCCTATGTTCTTGCATCCCAACCAGGCTGCCATGCCTCATCTTGTTAGTTCCCTTTGTAATCAAAACGAACCATGCGTTTGTCAAACCATTTCAAAGGACTGGGATTCAATCTCCAGTCTTGCAAAGTTTCTGATTTCACTGGGGTTTTTCCAGGATTAAAAAAAAATCTGACTGGGAGTTGTTTCTGTCCGGCTTTGAGCAATGGAAAGGAGCCAGGCGATTGCATTACTTTTCACTGGAGACTTCTCGGGCTGAGCTGTAATGTTATAGCTCACTGTTATGGCTCATGCCCTTCTCTCTCTCGCCATCATGCACGTCACACACCATTCAGTCTCCTCCCGTTCATTGGGGAAAATGTGTGAATGGCTGTCAATGTGGGCCCAGAAGAGAGATTAGGAACTTTGACATTGGTCAAGTCTCCGTGATCACTGTTTTCCTCCCTAATTTCTTCATTTGTTACACATTTCTTTTTAGTGTATTTTGTTTTCCTTTCTAGTCTTTTTTTCACGTGCATATTTTTTGTTTGTTTTTAATTTTTGGTCAAAACCATGCTGGATATACCGTCAAAGAATGTTACCTTTCTTCACTTCACCCAGCATAGACCCTTTCCACGATACTACCACGGACGCCCCCCTCATTGTTTTAAAGGAAACTTTCTATTTCAGAAAAGCTTTAGATTTACAGGAGAGTTGCAAAGGTAGCACAGAGAGTTCCCATACGCCTGTATACCCCTCACCTTTATTCTTGAGAGAGCAGGATTTTAGGATTAGAGAACTGAGATTTTTGAGTAGAGCAGTGACATTCTTAGATTGATCTTTTTTTTGGGAAAAGCTTCTAGAGACTTTCTGTTGATTCAGCCAAACTTTTCTTGAATGTGTATCATTTGTCAGACTCTGGGATATGCGTGGGGTGGCTGCCCTGATAAACAGGACATAATGCTGTCTTCTAGTTTCAGCTTATCAGGCCAATAGTAGAATTTACTTTTTATATATATATTTATTTTTAATTGTGGTAAAATATACATAACATAAAATTTACCCACTTAATCATTTTTAAGTATACAGTTCAGTAGTGTTAAGTACATTCACGTTGTGTAATTAATCTCTAGAACTCTTTCGTCTTGCGCACTAAAACTCTGTACCCATTAAACAACTCCCCATTCCCCCCCACCCCAGCCCCTGGCAACTGCTGTTCTACTTTCTGTCTCTATGAATTTAACGACTCTGGGGGAGCCTCATATAGGTAGAATCATACAGTGTTTGTCTATTTGTGAATGGCTTATTTCACTTGGCATAATGTTGTTACGGTTCATCCATGTTGTAGCATGTGTCAGAATGTCCTTCCTCTTTAAAGCTGAATAATACTCCATTGTATGGGTAGACTACATTTTGTTTACCCATTCATCCATCAGTGGACACTTGGGTAGCTTCCACCTTTTGGCTATTCTGAATAATGCTACCAGGAACATGGGTGCACAAATATCCCTTTGTGTCCCTGCTTTTGATCCTCTTGAGTATATACCCAGAAGTGGAATTGCTAAATCAAGTGGAAATACTATTTTTAATTTTTCGAGAAATTGCCATACTGTTTTCCAAAACGGTTGCACCACTTTACATTCCCATCAGCATACACAAGGGTTCCAGTTTCTCCACATCCTTGCCAATATTTGTTATTTTTTCTTTCTTTCTCTTTCTCTCTGTCTCTGTCTGTCTCCCTCTCTTCCTCCCTTCCTCTCTCTCTCTTTTCTTTTTTTGATAGAAGCCATCCTAATGGATGGGAGGTGGTGACTCAGTGTGGTATTTTTCATTTGCATTTCCCTAATGCTTAGTGATATTGAGCATCTTTTCATGTGTTAATTATCCATTTGTATATCTTCTTTGGAGAAATGTCTGTTCAAGTGCTTTGCTCATTTTTTAATTGGATTGTTTTTGTTGTTATTGTTAAATTGTAGTTCTTTATAGAGTCTGGATACTAATGCCTTATCAGATATATGATTTGCAAATATTTTCTCCCATTCTGTGGGTTGATAGTGTGCCCTGATGCATAAAAGGTTTTTCATTTTGATGTATCTATTTTTATTTTCATTGCTTGTGTTTTTGGTGTCATATCCAATAAATTATTGCCAAATCCAACATTGTAAAGATTTTCCCCTGTATTTTCTTCTAAGAGTTTTACAGTTTTAGGTTTTACATTTAAGTCTTTGATTCATTTTGAATTAATTTTTGTATATAGTGTAAAGTAAAGGTCCATCTTCATTCTTTTGCATGTGAATATCCAGTTTCCCAGCACCATTTGTTGAAACAACTGTCTGTCCTCCATTGAATGGTTTTGGTACGCTTGTCAAAAATCATTTGACCATACGTGTGAAGGTTTAATATAATTTACTTTGAAATGACATCAGTGCATACTAACACTTATGTGTGTGTGTGTCTCCCCCCCCCCCCCCACCAAATTTAGGTAGTATCACATTGTTTGCAGTCATTACCATCATCCTGGGATGCCTTAAAATTGGGTACTTCATTGGATTTTCTGAATGTTTATCAGCCACAGAAGGAGTTTTCCCTGTCACACACGCAGTCCATACTCTGCTGCAGGTAAACAGCACAATGTTTATTTATGTTGCCTTGGTGCCAGTTACGTGTTTTCCAGGGTGTATAACAAGGGACATGTGGGGGCAGCGTGAAGTGAGCTTGAGTCCATCTCTGAAGCTCAGCCCTTCAGCTGCCTCCACTGTAAAATGGGACTGAGTGTCCCCCTGGTTATCTTTGTGGGAATCCTATGAGGCAGAACTTGTAATGATGAAGAGTCAGGGAATTCTGTCAAGTCAGAGTCCACCAGAAAAGGCTTGGGGGAATTTTAATATAACACTTTTATTGAGATATAATTCACATACCATACAATTCACCCATTTAAAGTATACAGGTCACTGGTTTAGTGTATTTATAAGGTTGTGCAACCATCACCACAATCAATTTTAGAACATTTCCATTACCCCCAAAGAAACTCTGTGCCATTACAGTTGCTCCGCTGGGTCATTGAAGTACTTTTTGTTTGCCTACTTGTGGATAAAATTATTTTAGAAATGTATGAGAGGTTCTCTCTCAGCATTGGTCAACTTGGTGTGGCTAAGAAGTAAGGATTTGATATATATAATTTAAATATATCGCTTAGAAGCAGGAAGATCTCATGTTTGAAAAGAATCGTAGCTGGGACTGCAGTGTAGCTTCCATCCTTAGCAGAAATCCCTGGTAATGGCTATCAGAGTTGGGATCCTCTTACTCTAATAATAAAAGTAATAGTTGATATTTTGTAGAACTGTAGAGTATGCAAAGTACTTTTCATTGATCATTTCATGTTGTGCTTCCAACAACTCCACAAGAACAGGTGTTGGATCATCATATTCATTTCTAAGGAAGAAGCTGGGGGTCAGAGAGGACAAATGACTTGCCCGCAGTCACAGCCAAGACACAATGATTCTTCCCCTTCACAGAAGTCACCCTGGAAGACCGTGAACTTGGTCCAGTGATAGTCATTGCTCAGAGTATTTCTGGATTCCCAGTTTAAGAGCGTCCTTCAGGACCAATTTTCCACCTCCAGAATGCCACTGATGCCATTTCTAAACTCTGCCTTTTATCAAAGTGGTCTCCAGTTTGTGCACCTGTTGACTTGCCAGACAGCTCTCGAGGACCTTAGGATGTTTCTTGAGATAAGACACATTCTCGCAGGTGAAGCTCTTTGAGAGGATGTGCCACATGAACTCGGCAGCGGTTTGGGTCTGTGGTGGCATGGTGACATAGGTCAGTAGCTTCCTGGGGACTAGTTTGAAGGGGTCGCCTTGCACTTGAGAGTTGTTATGGACTGAGTTGCACCCCCCATTCATATGTTGAAATCTTAACCTCTAGTACCTCAGAATGTGACTTCATTTGGAGACAGGGTCTTTACAGAGGTAATTAAGGCTAACGGCTAAATCAGGTCATATGGGTGGGCCCTAATAGAATAGGACTGGTGTCCTGTGAGAAGGGGATTAGGACAGAGGCACACAGAGGGACGACTATGTGAGGATGCTGGAGGTAGATGGACGTTTACAAGCCAAGGAGAGAGGCCTCAGAAGGAACCAAGCCTGCTGGCACTTTGATCTTGGACTTCCGGCCTCCAGAACTGTGAGAAAATGCATTTCTGTTGTTTTAAGCCGCCCAGTCTGTGCTGCTTTGTTATGGCAGCCCCAGCGAACTAGTACAAGAGTTAACTGGGTATTTATCCCAGGGGAGTCAAATCCCACGGTGACAGAGTCTTATAGCGATACCAGTGACAATGTGGAAAGCCCTAGTGAGACCAGAAAGAACTAACTTCCTCCCTCCCTTCCTTCCTTCCCTCCTTCCCTCTGACCTGGGCAAACACTGTTTTTGGTACTGGGAGCACAAAGGTGAAAAGCCGTGGTCTGTGCCCTATGGACGTGTCAGTCAGATGGGGACACATTCACAAAAACAGACAATGACAACACTGGGGCTCGAGGCTTTGACCCAAGTCCCCCAGTGACCAGGGAGCACCAGGGAGGGTCTCATCAGCTTTGGGGTGGGGGGTGGTTTCTGCCAGAGAAGAGCCCCAGAGTTGTCAATGAAAGAGGGGTGTGGTGTGTAAGAGGCCATTAAAAGAGGACATTTTGGGGATGTGTGGTCTTTCTACATGACAAGGGAGAAGATGTGTGGGGCTGTACGGGGAGGTGAGCTGAGGTGACGGGCACAGAATGGAGCCATGGTTTCCTGTAGGGCTTATAAGCATGGACTCTGGTCAGACTACCTGGCTCTGGCTCATACCAGCAGTGTGACCTCAGGCAAATTACTTAACGTCTCTGGGCCTCACAGGTCTCATCTGTAAGGTGCCTACTTCATGGGGTTGTTGTAAGAATTAAAGGTGCTGATGTGTGTAAAACACTTTGCGGTGAGCACTTAGTCAAGGCTGATGGCCACTTAGGAGCTTGAAATTTATCTTGAGGGCAGTGGGGAGCCATTGAAGGCTTTAGGCAGAGGAATGATGTGGACAGATGTGAGTTTTCAAAGTATCAGTCTGTTACTTGGTGGGTTGGAGATCTCTTCCTAATTTAAGGCATTTTTATCAGTCAGTCAATCAATTAATCAATCATTCTATACCTTACTATGTGCATTTGCTACATTAGATAGCTGGAGTCTGGAAAACATTATTTTTTAAAATATAGTATTTATTTATTTTTAAATTGTGGTAAAATACACACAACATAAAATTTGCCATCTCAGCCATTTTTTTAATCTTTTTTTTTTTTTTTTTGTGAGGAAGACCAGCCCTGAGCTAACATCCATTGCCAATCCTTCTCTTTTTGCCGAGGAAGACTGGCCCTGGGCTAACATCCGTGCCGTCTTCCTCTACTTTATATGGGACGCCGCCACAGCATGGCTGACAAGCAGTGCGTCAGCAGGTACTTGGGATCCGGATCTGTGAATCCTGGGCTGCCAAAGTGTGAACTAAACCACTGTGCCACCAAGCCGGCCCCTATCTTAGCCAATTTTAAGCGTGCAGTTCCATGGTGCTAAGTATATTCACATTGCTGTGCAGCCAATCTCCAGAACTCTTTAATCTTGCAAAAATGAAATTCTGTTCCCATTCAACACTAACTCCTGAGTCCCCCTCCCCCCAGCCCCTGGCACCCACCATTCTACTTTCTGTCTCTATGAATTTGGCTGCTCTAGGGGCCTCAGATAAGTGGAGTCATACAGTATTTTTCTTTTGTGACTGGCTTATTTCACTTGGCACAATGTCCTCAAGGTTCATCCATGTTGTTGCATGTGACAGAATTTCCTTCCTTTTTAAGGCTGAGCAATGTTCCATTGTATGGATATACCACATGTTGTTTATCCATTCATCCATCAGTGGACACGTGGGTTGCTTCCACCTTTTGGCTATTGTGAATAGTGCTGCTGTGAACATGGGTGCACAAATATCTTTTTGAGACCCTGCTTTCAACTTTTTTGGATGTGTACCCAGAAGTGGGGTTACTAGATTGCATGGTAATTAAAAAAATATTTATTTTTAAAATATAGTATAAAATTACTGAAAAAATTGGAAAAAAGAATAAAAATACATCTATAACTCCATTAACTGAAACATTTGTTGTTTTTGTGTATTTCCTCCATTCCTTGTACTCAAGTGTACATTCTTGTCAAAGTTTTACATAAAAGGTGCAGAATTTTCTATTCCAAGTTTTTCAATTAAAAAAAATTATGAATGAAACAGCACATAAAACATTGACCAGCTTAAACTAGTTTTGCTTCCTTAAAACAGGTTATTTTAATCAAACCTTGCTCAATAACAGACAGCACTGTGCATGTGCCAGGTGGGAGCCCATAGCCCCGGGAAGACACTGGAACCAAGAGTCTTCCTTCAATAAGGAAAATCCAGCTTCTAGCAGCCCAAGTAGACTGTATACAGACTGATTTGAGACTAGCCAGTCAGCTTACATGGGCCCAGCTGTAGCCTAGTAGCCTCTAACTCCTTAAATTTTGCCCCAAACCCTGGATTGGAAGGGCACATCTGAGAGCCTTGTCTCCCATCTCCTTGCTGGTTGACCTTGCAATAAAACCTTTTCTTTTCTCAAAAGCTGGTGCCATAGTGTTGGCTTCGAGGCCTTGCTTAGTAACATAAACTTTTCTGCGTTGCTATGTAGTCTTTATAAAAGCATCAGTTAAGTAGCTGTCTAACTTAGAATTCATTGGCAAATACTAATTTACTTAACTGTTTCCCTATCGTTGGGCTGAATGTCATCTTTACCAGGAGTCACTGCTCTCTGTTTTTTAAATTGTCAGATGTTTCAAGAATCATGCCCTGAAAGTGTTTTCTAGAGCAGGACAGCAAATCTTAGGTAAAACAATGAGGAAGAGATAGTATGTGTAAGTGTATTTTATTTTGTGCTGTCTGATTTTCTTTTTATGCACTTAATTGCAAAATAAAGGTGAAATGAGACAAATTTACGAAGTGTCCAGCAGTGTTTGGCACAGAGTAGGTGCTCAATACAGTGGTCTCTCTGATCCGTGGTTTCGCTTTCTGTGGTTTCAGTTACCCGCCATCCACCATGGTTCAAAAATATTAAATGGAAAACTCCAGAAATAAACAACTCCTAAGTTTTAAATTGCACGCCATTCTGAGTAGCGTGATGAAATCTTGTGCTGTCCCCCTCTATCCTGCCTGGGACGTGAATCATCCTTTGTCCAGTGGATCCACGCTGTAGACACTACCCGCTTGTTAGTCACTTAGTAGCCATCTCACTTATCAGATCAACTGTTGCAGTGTTGCAGTGCTTGTGTTCAAATCACCCTTATTTTACTTAATAATGGCCCCAAAGCGCAAGCGTAGTGATGCTGGCAATTTGGATATGCCAAAGAGAAACCATGAAGTGCTTCTTTTAAGTGAAAAGGTGAAAGTTCTCACCTTAATAAGAAAAGAAGATAATCGTATGCTGAGGTTGCTAAGATCTACGATAACTTCTATTACAGTACATTGTTATAATTGTTCTATTTTATACTTAGTTATTACTGTTAATCTCTTACTGTGCCTAATTTATAAATTAAGCTTTATCATACATATATGTATAGGAAAAACAGTATACATAGGGATCGGTACTATCTGTGGTTTCAGGCATCCGCTGGGGCTCTTGGAACTATTCCTCGCAGATAAGGGGGGACTACTGTATGTATTTGTGTCTAAAATAAGGCACCGGATATTTTAGGAGCTCAAGTAATGCCTGGTACCTAGGAGGTGCTCAATCAATGCCAGCAAATGAGTAAGTTGACAGTGGAGAATGTTTACTGAAAATGTACCCACGCCAGGTGCTGTTCTAAGTAGTTGGCATGGATTATCCTATTCAATTGCTCACAACATCCTCCGAGGTGCGTTCTGTTATCACCCCGACTTCACAGATGGGAAAACAGATGCAGAAAGGTTCCCTGATTTGTGCATAGGTCCAGTACCAGCCTCTTGGCGTTCAGCCCCTTCCTCGTGTTGCTACTAGTGACTGCATGGCTGGGGGACTGGGCTGCGTAGGTAATAGAGTGAAGTAGAAGACCAGCCCGAATCAATTCCGTCCTTTATTTAAAGTACTCAGATTTGGTTTCTGGCCACTGGTGTAGTAACTGTTCAGTGGCTGTTTCTCGGATGAAGCCTGATGCGGGGTGATATGAACAGGTTGACAGGGATTGTGACAGGCAGGCTGCCACCCCTGAACCCCACCCCATGGCAGACATCCTCAATCCGTCACAGAGTCGCACTCTGAACCTGGAGCATCACTCTGGCTCTCCCCGCAGTGCTCTGGAGCACTGTCCCCACTGGGTAGTGGCACTGCCACCCGAGATGAAGATAGCAACTTGCCATTCTTGGGGTGGGAGGTCACCGGCATCCCCAAGATTTTCCCAAACATTGTCCTTAAGTTGTATAGCTTCTCAAGTGTGCAAATAAGATGATGGTCTCCCACTGATGCATCTTTCTTTCCTCCTTTCTTTCCGTCTAGGTATATTTTCTTTGGGGACATGCAAAGGATGTCATCCAGTCTTTCAAAACACTGGAAAGGTAAAAATCGTGGGCAATTCCTTTACATGTTGAATTTGGTGTTTGTTTAGAGCAAACAAAACTCATCATGGCCATCTTACTTGGGTTGTAGACATGAGACCAACTCTCCTCCCCATCCTGACGGGGAGAGCCCTCACTCATGGCTCAAAGAGGAAACCTTCCACCTCTGGCCTCTCCCTGGGGACAGCCCTGGAAGTAGGATGATGTGCGTTTGAATCTCCACTCTGCCATCATAGTCCTTTCCCCTTTGCAATGCTCAGTTTTCCTCATCTGTAAAATGGAGATAATAGCCTACCCAACCTTTGAGGACTGAATGAAGTAATAGATGTAAAGCTTGTGCTGGCACACAGCAAGTACTCAGTAAGTGTTGGGTCTCTTGTTATCCCCATCCACCTCTCTCTTGAGGCGATTGTGGGGATCAAGGGAAAGAATCTACAGGATGATGAGGTGAATTACCTAAATGCAAGGTATTATTGTCATGTAAAAAAGCCCTGTGTGCACACGTGCAGGCTGCTCTGGGCCACACACCCAGACATTTACCACCAGGATCTTTCATCGGAGGGAAATCTGAGGGACTGGGACATGATCCTTCCTTGGCTTTGCTTGTTGAGTGATTGGAGACAAGTCTCTCACTGTCTCTGGGCCCCTTTCCTACACTGGACAGTGAGTGGCTTGAACCAGATATGCAAATTGCTTGATTTAGCCTGTTTGGTTTGTAGGGTAAAGTGTTGAACATTTTTGAGTTCCTTATCACCTTTAGGTTTTAGATTTAGACTTCTCTAGAAAAATTAGAAGATTTGGCAATCCCAAATGTGCGTGGCAACAAAGGGCTAGAGCTGAATCAGGGTTGTTCCCTCCAGATGGGGTCTGTCTCCTCAGTTTGCTACAGTCCCCACCACTCCCTAATGTCACCCTAGACCCGCTTCATTCATTGACATTTCCTGCCAGGCCCTGAAGGTTTAGGAACTTACCACCCCTTGACTTACTTTTTTTTTTCCGGTCTTTTGAGCCAATATTCCACTATCATATGCTTTTAGTATGTACAGGGACTTTTCTCTTGATCTGAGAACTCCTCTTAGTGGTTTGAGTCCTTTTCTTTTCCCAGGGATGAGGTTTAGAGGAACAGTAGCTCTGAAAGCAGAGCTGGAAACATAACGAGATCAGAAATGGCTCATGGAAGCCTTCGCTTTTTCGTGGTCTGGGGTTATCAGATCCAAGCACGAGGAAGGCAGCCTGGCATGAGGAAATGATGTCTACCCTTAGTTTGTAGGGCAATTTCCAGATCAAACCAACGGGAGGCTGCTGGCTTGCAGGGAGCTTGCATGGCAGCACAGTCTGCAGCTGTGGGCCGCCTCGGCATTACCTCCCCGGGTTCAACGGGCCTGGGAATGGACAGTGCCTTTTGGACCAGGAGAGAGGGGAAGAAAGGAGAGCTGTGTGCGTTGTGAGTAAAAGAAAAGCCAGCCAGTCTGGGGCAAACAGCATTGTCTGCCTTTGTCAAAGGCTCTATACAGTGCCTCCCGGAGGCCCCGGGGAAGGCTGGCCACAATCTGGGCAAGCGCCAGGGGCAAGCAGATGGGCAAACACCTGGCTCGTGCACCCCCGGGGGGCTGTTTCCTTCTCTGGTTGTGCCTGGACATTACGCAGCTGCCTAAGGAAGCCAGGGTTCAAATGAGGAAAGATTTTGCCCGCAGTTGCTGATGGGATCCCTGGAGAGGTCAGCTGGGGTTAAAGCTCAGAGGAGAGGTAAGGTCAGGGCTGGGGACCCAGTTGCACCATGTTTCCCATAGACAAATCATGGACGAGCATGCTCTTGTTAGACGGGAGGGGCCGCTTCCTCCGGGGCTCTGCTCCCCGACTGAGGCGTGATCGGTTACAGAGGGAGCTTCAGGGAACATCTCTCTCTAAGCTCCAGTAGTTGCTGCAGCTGCTCCACACACGGCCCGTTGTTGAGTCCCCTGGGAGCTACCAGCGTGAATAGCCGGAAACATAACTTGAGGTCTTGGCCGGTGTGGGGAGACTTGGGAGGTTTTGAAGCAGGCAGTGACCCCATTGGAACCACATTCACCCCGGATCTCTCCTCTCTTCCCCAGAGTCCAGCGTCCACCTTCCACTTCATCCTTTTTCTTCTTCCTTAGGAGGTGGTGTGGAGTAGAGGCAAGGGCAGGACTCTGGGGCCAGACTGGAACAGCCCTGCTGCTTACTAACTCTTCAAACCCCAGCGCGGCTACTTTCTGTATTTGCGAGCATGGCCTAATTCCTGAACCCGAGACTCCAGTGGCTCAACAATGTCATCACAGAGCAGGCTCTTTCCATATTCCCACTCTGCCGTCCTCAGTGGGTTAGGGTTTCATCCCATGCTGGTTGCTTCATGGTCACAAGATAGCTGCCACAACTCCAGCCTTCATATCTACATTCAAGGCTGGAAAAAAGGGGAGAGGGACAGTAAGTAGGCTTTTCTCATTCTTATCTCTTTCATCAAGAAAGCAAAAGCTTTTCAGTAGTGCCCAGTAGACTTCATCTCACATCCCACTGGCCAGAATGGCCATGCCTAGCTACCAGGAAGGCCAGACAGCCAGTCTCTGGCTTGTTTTGGTGTCTTTAGAGGTAAGTGGCAAGGCAGAAGAGGTGGATGGTGATTGGTGGGTTGGCCAACCAACAGTAAGGGCATGCCCAACTCTCCAGATTTCCAGTGTAGCCCTTTAAACTTTCACTCATTGTTCTCTCCTCTTCCATCCTGGAAGAAAGGGTTCAGGGTATAGTGGGCTTGATTGCCTGCTTTTAGTAAATTTCCATCCCTGTATCGCTGCTTCCAAGACCCAGTTTCTTTTTGTCCCATAAACAATGAGTTGAATACTGGCAGGTTCAAGGTTAAGGCAGAATGCCAAGACTATGGTTCTGGAAGGTCCCATGGAACTGCCCCTCCCAGTCAGACAGGGGACCCACCCGGAGCCTGAGCTGCCAGATGAAACCAGAACCACGGCTAAGAAGGAGGCGTGTGTGTGTGTGTGTGTGTGAGTGTATGAGTGTGCAATGTCTCTGTCTCACCCCATGGGGCTTGGAGCTTCCCAGGGCCACTCAGAAACTGAGTCCTTGTGTTTTCAGGTTTGGGGTGATCCACTCAGTGTTCACCAACCTGCTTCTGTGGGCCAACAGCGTCCTGAACGAGTCAAAGCACCAACTGAACGAGCACAAGGAGCGGCTCCTCACTCTGGGCTTTGGGAACGTATCTGTAGGTGAGTGGTGAGAGCTGCCCTGCCACCATGGTGGAGCATCTTGGAAACCTGCGGAGACCAGAATGTTCGGACCTGGAGGGACAGGTTCCAAAGAACTGCAAGGTCCACGCAACTCAACCTCGGGCAGACAATCCTCTGTTGTTGAAAATCTGTCAAGACCTCCCATCTCCGCTCCTGCCTCCACAGTAGGGTGTGCTGAGCATAATTAAAGTTTTCTTCAGTGACTCGGGGACTTGTCAGACCCTATCATTTTGATTATCATTTTTCAAGGTCCAGTTTGATATGGAAATGAAGGTCTTTGTTTACGACCGTGGGAAATTAGTGGTTGTTTCTGTTTGTGTTTTTAATTAAGCCTCTATTACCAGTTCTTTCCACTAAAAGTATAGCTTTAAAAAATCCACAGAAGTCTAATGGTAGGTTGTGGTTAATTGGTTTTAGTTCATTTGAAGTTTTTATTTAACTCTACTTGGCTTATAATTTTGGCCCATCTTTACTCCTCCTTGCTTCTATTTGAGAGCCTATAGTACTAATCTTTCTATTTTTTAATTCTATCTTCCAAAGTTTTTTAGCATCTGTGACCTATCACCTCTATATTAGAATGTTGGGGTTCAGAGGGATGTGGGGTAGAGGAAAGTGCAATGTGCTGGGAACTGGATGTCTCAGGTTTGGGTCTTGTTCCCATGCTGTACTATCTGTGTGACCTTTGGAGGCCATTCAACCTCTCTGGGCCTCTCTTCTCAATTGTAAAGTAAAAGGACCTGAACCATGTACTTTCAAAGAGTCCTTCCAGCCTTAATGCGCTACATGTGTACACTCGCAGTATGACCCCCCAGGCCAGTCACAGAGCAACTTTAAACCCGTTTCCTCACCAGTGGGGTGGGGATCATGAAATCAGCAGCACATGCTATTATTTCTTCACTACCTCCTACTAGCAGCCCACTCTTGGGAAGGCCCTTCTCTCTCTTTGGGCCTCATTTCCTCGGTATCAATAACAGTAACAGCAATCACAACAATAGCAAAAACAAACCTTTGTTAAGCGTTTGTTGAGGCACTTTAAGTGTCTCATTTAATCTTGTCCCAAAACTCTGAGGTAGACGGTTTTGACCTCAGTATATGGATGAAGCCATTGAGTCACAGAGAAGTCAAACAACTAGCCTAAGGTCACACAGCAAGTAAATTATTGAGCCAGGATTTGATCTGGCTCCAGAGGCCTTTGTGAAAAGGTGGGATTAGATTATTTTACAAAAAAAGGATCCATCAGTTCTAACATTCTGCAAATCTGACCTGTCCTCTTGATTTCTTCCCGTCTTTTGCATAGTACTGTGCTGGGTTACAAGTGGTGGGGAAACTCCTTATGAGTTGAAAATTGCACAGTGTTCTGCAAAAGCGAGGGTAATTAATGCTACCACGGAGCTTTTCCATCTGATTTTATAAGTAGAATATGCATATCATAAATTAAAACCATGACAAAGTACGAAGAAGAAAATCCACGATTAATAACTACCCAGAAATGCAGTTAAATGCTGTTAACATTTGGTTATTTCTTTGTAGTGTGCTATTTATTTATTTATAGTTGAAATCATACTCTATATGTTCAATTTTTTCTTGACTACAACCTACAGTAGAACTAGGTTTTCCATTGCAACCCAAATGCTAACGTACCTGTATGTGTGTGGACCTATGTCATAAAATAATTAGCTCACTATATCAGAGGCACTCTCAAACTTCTACTGTATTCAATTCCATTCATTCTATTCTATTCCACTATAATTCTATTCTGTCAAAAAATATTGGTTGCTACCCTCTAAATTGATTTCACAGCCAAATACTGGGTTGTGATGTGCATTAAAAAATACTGGCTATATAATTTGTTCTTACTTTTTCCATTGTTATTGTGACATGATTATTTTCTTGTATCATTAAAACACAACCTAATTATAATTTGCTTACTATTCCATTGTGTGGATGTACCAAAATTCACTTAATTTCTAAATTGTTGCACACTGAGGTGTTTCTTTCTCTCTCTCTCGTACACACACACACAATTTTACCTAATCCTTTGATTACATTTTTGACTTCTTCCTTAAAACTGACTGAAATTATAGGTCAGAGAGTATATCTATGTCATCTTTAAGTCTTTTGTTACATATTTCATTATTTATTAACAGCATTTTCCCCTCCTTGTTATAAAACGGTTCTTTATGCTTGCCAAGGTCCTTCCAGAAGGTGATGTCCACTTGCACTGCCACTGTGGGTGTCCGAGGGTGCCTGCCTCAGGCCATGCTTGCCAATGTTGGATAGTCTCAAGGGGAAAATCTTTGCTAGTAAGAAGGGGCATTTTCTCTCACTAAGTATTTTTTAAAAAATAATTTAAAAATCACACACGTAAATCATATTCACATAAAAAGTTTAGAAAATACAGCAAAGCAAAATCTAGAAGAAAATAGCATGTTGTGCACCATAACACAATGTTAATATTCTTACACAATGTTACATGTCAATTATATCTCAGTAAAGCTGGGAAAACAGGACACTATAAAAATTTCTTGTACTGAAAAAAAAAAAGAAAAGAAAAATCACCTGCCATTTTTCCGCCCAGAGATAACCATTGTTAACATTTTAGTTTGTGTCTTTCCAGATTTTTCTTTATCTCTCTATCTATATATCTATTTATGATCTATGGATCTATAATTGACAAGAAGACAGTCATACTCTATGCCTCTTGGCAAGCTGCTTTTATTCAACAATATCTTGTGAACATCTTTGTATGTTGATAAGTAAATTTCTACAACACCACTAGAATGGCCGTATAATATCCCAATGTGTGGATAATATGATTCATGTAATTAATACGGTTTTGGGGCTATTCATGGTTGTCAATTTAGCCATGATATTAAACATGATAGGAAGCCATGAAATAAAGCTTTTAATTCAATAGGAACACCCAAGCATGAATCCACAGTGAAATATTTCTTAGTTCTTTTCCATTTCCCCACTTAATGTGCTAATCACCCTCCCACGGATCTGCCTCTCTCTCCCAGTTTTAGATGACCACACGCCTCCGTGTAATTGCACACCCCCGGCTGTCTGCTCCGCCATCTCAGAGGGGATTTACTACCTCTACCCTTTCAACATAGAGTATCAGATCCTGGCTTCCACCATGCTCTACGTCCTGTGGAAAAACGTGGGACGCAAAGTTGACAGTCATCAGCCTCAGAAGATGCATTTCAAGTTTCACGGGGTCATGGTGGGCTCAGTCCTGGGCCTGACCGTGCTGGCTGCCACGATCGGGGTCGTGGTGGTGTATCTGATTCAGATCGGGCGTTCCAAAACCAAGAGTGAGTCGGCACTCATCATGTTCTACCTGTACGCCATCACCTTGCTGATGCTCATGGGGGCTGCAGGGCTGGTTGGAATCCGGATTTACAGGGTAGATGAGAAATCACTGGATGAGTCCAAAAATCCAGCCCGCAAACTGGACGTGGACCTCTTGGTGGGCACTGCCTTCGGCTCCTGGCTCATCTCCTGGGGCTCAATCTTGGCCATCCTCTGTGCCGAGTCCTGCCCCCCGTACACCTGGTACAACCTGCCCTACTCCATCCTGGTGATCGTCGAGAAATACATCCAGAACCTCTTCATCATCGAGTCCGCCCACCGAGAGCCCGAAAAGCTCTGCGAGGACATCAGAACCCTGCGGGTGGTCACAGTCTGCAATGGCAATGCCACACCCCTCGCGTCTCCCTGCCTCAAGAGCGGAGCTGGGGCCGGGGCCACAACTCCCCAGGGCAGCGAGAGGCCACGTGCAGCCAACGGAAACACGAGCCTGAGAGGAGGCTGTGGCAAAGAGGAAGAGGAGAGGCGCTGGGAAGGGGCGCCGGGCCCGGCCTGCCACCTCCGCTCCCTGCAGGGCGATGCCAAGAGGAGGGTCTTGAGGAATATTGCAGCCTTTCTGTTCCTCTGCAATATTTCGGTAATCTGAGTCAAGTTATTTATTCTTTTTTAAAAAAATCAGTTCATTGATTTTCCTTGCCTTTTTCCAGTAAGGAACGGAGGCAGTTTGTAGTCAAAATAATTTAATTGTAAGGTTTAAAAGTGAGGCTGGAACATAGGCTTATAGTCTACAAATCCACTCACTGAGTACCTGTGTGTGCCGGGGCTGGGTGGGAACCGAGGATTAAAGGTGAGAAGATTCAGTCTCTTTCCTCAAAAAGGTCACAGTAGAGTGGGGGAGGGAGACAAGGAGAAAATAGAACACAGTGAGTGTGGCAAGTGCTGGGACAGGGATATGTGCAAGGTGTCATAGCAGCAGGGATCCAGGGAGGGGCTTCAATAAGTAGGGGATGCTTGAGGTGATGCCCAATCTCAGTTAGGAGTGCTTTTGGCTGCAAATAATAGAAAGTTTGACTAGCAGCATCTTCAGTCTTTTTTTTTTTTTTTTTACGATTTTTTTTATTGATGTCTTAATAGTTTATAACACTGTGGGGCTTTAGTTGTACATTTTTGTTTGTCCGTCACCTTGTGGATGTAACCCTTCACCCCTTGTGCCTACTCCCCACCCCCCTTCGCCTTGGTAACCACCAATCAGTTCTCTCTGTCCGTGTGTTCACTTATATTCCATATATGAGTGAGTTCATGCAGTGTCTGTCCTTCTCTCTCTGGCTTATTTCACTTAACATAATACCCTCTAGGTCCATCCACGTTGTTGCAAGTGGGACAATTGTGTCTTTTCTTATGGCTGAGTAGTATTCCATTGTATGTATATACCACATCTTCTTTAACCAATCATCAGTCGAGGGACACTTGGGTTGCTTCCACTTCTTGGCTATAGTGAATAATGCTGCAATGAACATAGGGGTGCATACGCCTCTTGTGATGGTTGATTTCATGTCCATTGGGTAGATGCCCAAGAGTGGGATTGCTGGATCATACGGTATTTCTATTTTTAATTTTTTGAGGCATCTCCATACTGTTTTCCATAGAGGCTGCACCAGTTTGCATTCCCACCAGCAGTGAATGAGGGTCCCCGTTTCTCCACAACCTCTCCAGCATTTGTTGTTATTTGTCTTGGTGATTATAGCCATTCTAACCGGTGTAAGGTGATATCTTAGCATAGTTTTGATTTGCATTTCCCTGATGATTAGTGATGTTGAACATCTTTTCATGTGTCTATTGGCCATCTGTATCTCTTCCTTGGAAAAATGTTCATATCCTCTGCCCATTTTTTGAGTGGGTTGTTTGTTTTTTTTTGTTGCTCAGTTGTATGAGATCTTTATATATTACTGAGATTAATCCTTTGTCGGACAAACGATTTGCAAATATTTTCTCCCAGCTGGTGGGTTGTTTATTCATTTTGATCCTGGTTTCATTTGCCTTGTAGAAGCTCTTTAGTCTGATGAGGTCCCGCTTGTTTATTTTTTCTTTTGTTTCCCTTGTCCAAGTAGACATGGAATCTGAAAGGATCCCTTTATGTCCAGTCTCAATTAGTGTACTGCCTATATTTTCTTCCAGGAGTTTTATAGTTTGAGGTCTCACTTTCAGGTCCTTGATCCATTTTGAATTGATTTTTGTATATGGTGATAGGAGATGGTCTACTTTCATTCTTTTGCATGTTGCTGTCCAATTTTCCCAGCACCATTTATTGAAGAGACTTCCCTCTCTCCATTGTATGTTCTTTGCTCCTTTGTCGAAGATTAGCTGTCCATAGGTGTGTGGTTTTATTTCTGGGCTTTCAATTCTGTTCCATTGATCTGTGTGTCTATTCTTGTACCAGTACCATGCTGTTTTGATTACTATAGCTTTATAGTATATTTTGAAATCAGGGATTGTGATGCCTCCAGCTTTGTTCTTTTTTTTCAGAATTGCTTTAGCTATTCGGGGTCTTTTGTTGCCCCATACGAATTTCAGTAGTTTTTGTTCTGTTACCGTGAAGAATGACATTGGGATTCTGATTGGGATTGCATTGAATCTGTAGATTGCTTTAGGTAGAATGGACATTTTAACTATATTTATTCTTCCAATCCATGTGCATGGAATATTTTTCCATTTCTTTATATCTTCCTTGATTTCTTTCAGTAGTGTCTTATAGTTTTCATTGTATAGGTCTTTTACCTCCTTGGTTAAATTTATTCCGAGATATTTTATTCTTTTTGTTGCAATTGTAAATGGGATTGTCTTTTTGAGTTCTCTTTCTGTTGGTTCATCGTTAGTGTATAGAAATGCAATTGATTTTTGTAAGTTGATTTTATACCCTGCCACTTTACTGTAGTTGTTGATTATTTCGAGTAGTTTTCTGATGGAATTTTTTGGGTTTTCTATGTATAAGATCATGTCGTCTGCAAATAGTGAGAGTTTCACTTCTTCATTGCCTATTTGGAGTCCTTTTATTCTTTTTCTTGCCTAATTGCTCTGGCCAGAACTTCCAGTACTATGTTGAATAAGAGCGGTGAGAGTGGGCACCCTTGTCTTGTTCCTGTCCTCAAAGGAATGGCTTTCAGTTTTTCCCTGTTGAGTAGGATGTTTGCTGTAGGTTTGTCATATATGGCCCTTATTATGTTGAGGTACTTTCCTTCTATACCCATTTTGTTGAGAGTTTTTATCATAAATGGATGCTGGATCTTGTCAAATGCCTTCTCTGCATCGATTGAGATGATCATGTGGTTTTTTTTCTTCGTTTTGTTAATGTGGTGTATTACGTTGATTGATTTGCGGATGTTGAACCATCCCTATGTCCCTGGTATAAATCCCACTTGATCACGGTGTATGATCTTTTTGATGTATTGCTGTATTCGGTTTGCCAATATTTTGTTGAGGATTTTTGAGTCTATGTTCATCAGTGATATTGGCCTGTAGTTTTCCTTCTTTGTATTGTCCTTGTCTGGCTTTGGTATCAGGATGATGTCGGCCTCATAGAATGTGTTGGGAAGTATTCCATCTTCCTCTATTTTTTGGAATAGTTTGAGAAGGATAGGTGCTAAATCTTCTTTGAATGTTTGACAAAATTCTCCAGGGAAGCCATCTGGTCCTGGGCTTTTATTTTTTGGGAGGTTTTTGATTACTGTTTCAATCTCTTTACTTGTGATTGGTCTGTTCAGAGTCTCTATTTCTTCTTGATTCAGTTTTGGGAGGTTGTACGCTTCCAAGAGTTTGTCCATTTCCTCTAGGTTGTCCAATTTGTTGGCGTAAAGTTTTTCATAGTATTCCCTAATAATCCCTTGTATTTCTGTGGTGTCTGTTGTAATTTCTCCTCTTTCATTTCTAACTTTATTTATTTGAGTCTTCTCCCTTTTTTTCTTAGTGAGTCTGGCTAAAGGTTTGTCAATTTTATTTATCTTCTCAAAGAACCAGCTCTTTGTTTCATTGATCCTTTCTACTGTTTTTTTGGTTTCAGTTTCATTTATTTCTGCTCTGATTTTTATTATTTCCCTCCTTCTGCTGATTTGGGGCTTTGTCTGTTCTTCTTTTTCTAATTCTGTTAGGTGCAATTTAAGGTTATTTATTTGGGATTTTTCTTGTTTGTTAAGGTGAGCTTGTATTGCTATGAATTTCCCTCTCAGGAGTGCCTTTGCTGCATCCCATATGAGTTGGTATGGTGTATTTTCCTTTTCATTTGTCTCCAGATAGCTTTTGATTTCTCCTTTAATTTCATCAATGACCCATTGGTTGTTCAGTAGCATGTTGTTTAGTCTCCACATCTCTGTCCCTTTCCTGGTTTTTTCCTTGCAGTTGATATCTAGTTTCACAGCATTATGATCAGAAAAGATGCTTGTAATGATTTCAATCTTCCTAACTTTATAGAGGTTTGCCTTGTTTCCTAATATATGGTCTATCCTTGAGAATGTTCCATGTGCACTTGAGAAGAATGTGTGCTCTGCTTTTTTTGGGTGGAGTGCTCTGTATATATCTATTAAGTCCATTGCGTCTAGTTTTTCGTTTAAGTCCATTATTTCCTTATTGACTTTTTGTCTGGATGATCTATCCATTGATGTATCATGCTACTATTATTGTGTTATTGTTAATATCTCCTTTTAGGTTTTTTTTTTTTTTTTTTTTGGTGAGGAAGACCAGCCCTGAGCTAACATCCGTTGCTAATCCTCCTCTTTTTGCTGAGGAAGACTGGCCCTGGGCTAACATCCGTGCCCATCTTCCTCTACTTTATATGGGCCGCCGCCACAGCGTGGCTGACATGCGGCGCATCGGCGGGTGCCCAGGATCCGAACCGGCGAACCCTGCGCTGCCAAGCGCGGACGAAACCGCTATGCCACCGGGCGGCCCCTCCTTTTAGGTTTTTTAGCAGTTGTTTTATGTACTTTGGTGCTCCTGTGTTGGGTGCGTAGATATTTATGATTGTTATGTCTTCTTGGTGAAGTGTCCCTTTCATCACTATATATTGCCCTTCTTTGTCTCTCATTACCTTTTTTATCTTGAAGTCTACTTTGTCTGGTATAAGTATGGCTATTCCTGCTTTCTTTTGTATGCCATTAGCTTGGAGTATTGTTTTCCATCCTCTTATTTTGAGTCTGTGTTTGTTTTTAGAGCTGAGATGTGTTTCCTGGAGGCAGCAGATTGTTGGATCTTGGTTTTTAATCCATCCCGCCACTCTGTGTCTTTTGATTGGAGAATTCAATCCATTTACATTTAGAGTGATTATTGATATATGAAGGTTTAATGTTGCTATTTTATTGTTCATTTTCTGGTTCTTTTGCATTTCCTTCATTTCTTGTCCCTTGTGTTTCGGACTGCCAATTCAATTTGGTATTTCTGCATGCTCATTCTCTTGGTTTTCTCTTTGTCATGTGTGGTTCTCTTCTGGTTATTTGTTTAGTGGTTACCGTGAGGTTTATATAAGCGATCTCCTGGATAAGAAAGTACATTTTCAGATACCTCCTTTTTCCTGAGGCTGGGTCGATTCAATCCCTTACCTCTTCCCCTCCTTATTTGTTATCTCTTTATTCCATCTTGTGTCATGAATGTATGTTTCCAGTGATGAGCTTGAATTAATTTTTGATGTTATCCAATTGTAGTTTGTTCTGGTTTAGTCTCCTTGCTTTTCTCCTTGCTGAAATCTTTGTATCCCCTTTCTCATTTGTTTTTTTTCAGGCCTAAGGGCCTTCTTGAGCATTTCTTGTAGTGGGGGTCTTGTGGTGATGAACTCTCTTAGCTTTTGTTTATCAGGGAGAGTTATTATTTCTCCATCATATTTGAAGGATATTTTTGCTGGATAAAGTATTCTTGGCTGAAGGTTTTTGTCTTTCATGATTTTGAATATATCATTGCAGTCTCTCCTAGCCTGTAGAGTTTCTGTCGAGAAATCAGCTGAGAGCCTGATGGGGTTTCCTTTGTATGTTATTTTGTTTTTTTGCTTAGCTGCCCTTAATATTATTTCCTTGTCACGGGTATTTTTCAAGTTTGTACTATGTCGTGAGATGATTTTTTATTTCTGTTTATATATTTAGGTGATCTATTGATTTCATTCACTGTTATTTCCCTCTCATTCCCTAGGTTGGGGAAGTTCTCAGCTATTATTTCTTTGAACAAACTCTCTGCTCCTTTTTCTCTTTCTTCTCCTTCTGGAATACCTATTATCCTTATGTTGCTTTTCCTCATTGAGTCTGATATTTCTTGAAGAATTTCTTCATTTCTTTTTAGTCTTAGCTCTCTCTCCTCCTCTATCAGGAGCATTTCTGCGTGGCTATCCTCAATAATGCTAATTCGTTCCTCCATATTGTCCGTTCTGCTCTTTAAAGACTCCATTTTTTCCACTATCTCGTTTATTTTGTTTTTCATCTCCAATAATTCTGATTGGTTTTTTCTTTATGGTTTCAATCTCTTTTGTGACAAAATCCCTGAATTCGTTGATTTGTTTCTGTGTGTTCTCTTGTATTTCGTTGAGTTTGTTTATGATAGCTATTTTGAATTCTCTCTCATTCAGGTTATCAAATTCTGTGCCTTCAGGGTTGGTTTCTGGGTGTTTGTCATTTTCCTTTTGGTCTGTAGCCATATCGAATTGTCGCAAGGATCCGACGGGGATGGCCTTATTTTTTCCCCTCATGATAAAGTTGGTCCTGCAGTTTCCCCCTGCTGCCACTGGATGGAGATGGTGAGCGGTATGCTCTGAGCCTGCTGCAGCCCCTGGAGGGATTATGCTGAAATGCTGGGTGTGTGGGGGGAGGGGTCCTCTCTTTCTCCTGCTCGACCCGGGGGTTTCCTTTCTGGCTCTCTTAGGGTGTTTGCTACACCCCCTAAAGAGTCCATCATCGCTTCCCAGTGGGGATCTCTCAACAGTCTGTGAGAGCACCTGGAGGGTGGTAGTTTTCCCCGCTGTGGGCCGCCCCTCCCCCATCTGTCTGCAAGCCACACTGTCTTTGCCGATCATTTGGGGAGGGGGAGTACAACTTCTTACCTCTCCTCGCGTCCTTTTGGGCTTCCCACGCCTCCACCGTCCGATGTATGGCAGCAGGGGTTTCTTAGAAGTCCTTTGTAGTGTTTGATTGAGCTCTGTTGGAATGCGGATGATGTTTTCATTGTGTTGTAGGGGGCAGAGATTCAAAGAGGGAATCTCACTCTGCCATGATGCTGACATCACTCCTCATCTTCAGTCTTAAAGACAAGAATTTTGGAGGTTTGGCTGCTCGGGTTTGGCCTGGCAGCTGAACTCTAGCATCAAGGATCCAGGCACTGTTCACCCTTCTGCTTGACCGTGCTTGGTGTGATGCTTGTCGCCACGTGGTTGTAAGATGGCTGCAGCAGTACCAGGCATCACATCTGGGTTCAAGACAGGAAGAAGGAGGGGAGGACTGGTGCCAGGCAATGTCTCTCATGTGGCCACCCCTAGCTGCAAGGGAGGCTGGGGAAGGGGGTAGTTGGCTTTCTAGCCTCTATGATGGAAGGGAGTAAGGTAGAAGAAGAGGTACAGTCAGTCACTCACTGTTGTCTGCCTCAGCCTCCAGGAATGGTTGGAAGTCAAAGCAATGGTGATCAAAGCAGGGAAAAGTGTTTGGAGCAGAGGGCACACAATGTGCAAAGACTCAGATGCAAAAGACACCATGGCCTAACTTGGGAGCACCAAGTAGTTTCACATGAATTCCATAGATGTTAAGCAGAGCAGTAGAGCGGGAAATGGGTTGGAGGGTCCAGTTAGATGGGTCTGGCTTGAGCAGAGCTTCATAATCCTGGCTGAGTCTGGTCTTCATTGTCAACACCAATAATCCATAATCATCTATAAATCAAAATTGGGGTGAGTTTATTATGAGCCAAATTTGAGGACCATATAGCCCGGGGCCTGCCTTCCCCAAGGAAGGAAGGGCACCAAAGAAGTGGGGTGTACAGAGTGGTTATATACCATCCAAGAGCATATATCACATATGATTGGAATGTCCTTTTTACAATAGTCACCAGATTGCCCTGCGGCATGGCCTCTGATGGGCACAGCAGGCAGCAGGTCTGTTGTCTCGAGCTGGGTGGTCACAGGATGAGCACAACAATCAAATCCTAACCTGGGGAGAAATGCTTATCCTTAGGGAAACGCCAATGTGGGGGAAGTTGCATCCTTATCTTAAGGGCATTTGTTCTTGTCTCTGGGATGTGGTAAACGCTCAAAGCAGATATACAATGCATGTTCAAAGGCCAGTCAGGTCCTTTTGGAAAAACAAGGTCAGGCCAAATTAGTTTTATGCCAAATGGCTTCCTCATATGCTCCAATATATCCTATTGCTGGCCATTTATGTATCATCATGCTGAGGGCAATAGAGGACGCTCTCAGATCTGTGTTTTGGAGTGATCCCCTTCGCGGCAGCTGCAGGAAGGGTGGAGAGAGGTAGACCAAGGGCAGAGAGGCCAGGACAGAAGCCCCTGCAGCTGCCCAGGTAGGAAATGATGGGAACTTGAACCAGGGCGGTGGTTAGGGGGTTGGGGAGAAGAAAAAGGAATAAAAAGCATTGCGTGTTGTTGGGATTTGTTCTAGAAGTACGCAGAGGGATGGCATGGCTCGTTAAAAGGAGGGGAAGCAGCCTTTGGCACCACACAGACCTCTGCGATGACTGTGGGTGCTGGGATGATGGGACCATCCCCAGAGCCTGACCATCGTCACAGCTCCGGGCTGCCAGTGTCGCTGTCATTGGGGTTACTCTCTTTCCCCAGTAGCTTGTTGGCTTTGAGCTCCCTCCCCCTAATTTCAGGTGGTGTGTGCCATTACCCTAAGGCAGCACAATTGGGAGGGTCCATCTGAGGCTGAAGTGTGGCTGCCAATCAAATCGAAGTCTTGCTCTGGGTCACCTGGGGCTCAGTCACCCTCCAGGTCTGCAGACAGTTATGAGGAGCTCTGAAGGAGAAGGGGCCCCAGAAAAGTTTGGCTCCAGGTGGGCCCTCTTCTTTCATCTAGTAGACATTTATGGAGCACTTACTGTATGCCAGGAACTATGTCAGGGCTGTGGGCACAGCAGGGAACAAAGCAGTTAAACAGGAAAACGGGAGAGACAGAGAGAGAGAGAGAGAGAGAGATGTTAGTAACTACAGCAGGCTGCATTTTATGTGAGGCTTATATTCCAGAGGGGGGTGTATCAGCTCAATTTCTCATAAAGTCAGGGTTGGTTCTAGAATTCCTCTGAAGTGTATTGTTTTTGTACGCACCCCGAGGCATGAATATATCTCTTTTCGGCAAGTTCAGGAGAACCACATCCCCTGTGCTGGTTCTCAGGTGGACCACCAGGTGAAACACTTGGCTTGCATTTTTGGACCCGCCTGAACAAGAGCGGCCCTGCTTGCAATAGAATCAAGTGTCTCCTCCTTTCTGTGCTCCGCCCCTGATGGCCCCAGGCCTGCCTCCGTTCACTGGGGAGTGAGCCAGAGGACAGAAATACTGATTACTCTCTTTCCCCAGCAGCTTGTTGGCTTTGAGCTCCCTCCCCCTAATTTCAGGTGGTGCATGCCCGGGTACTGCAGCGTGTGACATTACCCTTGGCCACACACAGGGTGATGTCTTAGGATGCCCAGAGCCAGCTCAAAGGGCAGCACTTTGAAAGCCTGTGGTCGATACTATGTTGTGCCAAAGACACCTGGTAGGGGGTTGGCATTGTTCTCCAGGATCGGGAGCTGGCACAGAGGCTGCAGCTGGAGGTGCTGGTGGGCATCCACGTGGGGAAGTCAGCGGCCAGGGAGTGGACAGTAAAGGGTGGTGGGTATGATGACGGAGGAAGTCAGGGAAGGCCTCCTCTGGGGGAGAGGGTGGCTGGAGGCCATCTGGGCAGAGCACAGGCGTGAGGAAGGCGTGGATGCAAACCAGGGCGGGGCTTGCTGGATGTGCTCTAGGAACTGGAAGGAAACCTGTGGAGCTAGAACACTGAGGATGGGCCAAGTGGCTGAGAGGTGCCGCGCAGACCACACGGCCTCCTGAGCCAGGACTTCACCCTAAACGCCATAGAAAACCATCCAAGGGGTTTACGCTGGGAGTGCCAGGATCCAATGCACTTTTTTTTTTAAATTTAATTTTTAAGGGTGGTAAAAAACACATAACATAAAATTTACCATTTTAACCTTTTTTAAGTGTACAATTCAGCAGTGTTACGTACATTCACATTATTGTGTCACCCTCACCACCATCCATCTCTAAAACTTTTTCATGAAACAACGTCCCATTTCCCCTGCCCCAGCTCCTGGCAACTTTCCGTCTCTGTGAGTCGCACCACTCTGTGTGCCTCATATACGTGGGATCGTGCAGTGTTTGTCCCTTTGTGACTGGCTTCTCTACTTAGCATGGTGTCCTCCAGGTTCATCCATGTTGTAGCAGGAGAAGGGAGGGAGATGTCGAGAATGACACCCAGGTTTGGATTTGAGTTCCTGGGTGGACGGTGATGCATTTATGGAGATTGGGGGAGGGGGAGGGGGCGCAGTGTGGAAGGAGGAATGTGAGTTAGGTACTGGACACGTTCAGTTGTAAGGTGCCTCTGAGACATCCAAGTGGATGTAGCCCACAGGCAGATGTTCTGGTTTTCTATTGCTGTGTAACAAACAACCCCAAATGTATGACAAAAACAGCAACCATTTTATTATGTTTTGTGACCTTTTGGGTTAGAAATGCTGGCAGGGCTTGGCTGGGAAATTCTCCTATTCCTTGTGGTATTGACTGAAGCTGGTGGATGAGCTGGGCTGAAGGGTCCAAGGCCTGGTGCCTGGGTGGCGTGGCTGAAGGGCTGGCTCTGCTGGGACTCCTGGCTGTAGCATCTGTGTGTGGCCTGTCCCGCATGGCGGTCTCAGGGCAGGTGGACTTCTTAGGTGGTGGCTCAGAGCCCCAAGCCAACCTTCTAAGGGATTAGAAGTGCTAGTCTCTTAAGGCCTGGGGGTGGATATTGCACAGCATCGGTTCTGCCATATTTTATGGGTCAAGCAGTGACAGCATCACTCGGATTCAAGGGAAGGGGACATGGACCCACCTCACAATGGGATGAGTAGCAAGAATTCCAGCCAACTTAGCAGATACAAAGGTCTGGATTTCAGGAAGGAGGTCCAATCATCTCTCCTTCCTTTCTTCTTGTTTTCCCTCTCCTCTTCCCTCCCTCTCTTCCTCCCTCTCTCCTTCCCTCCCTTCCTCCCTCATGAGGGCCAGTGCAGCTGTGAGTGACAAGGGTGCGACACGACCGAGATCTCTGTCCTTCCTCCTGTGGGGCTTACAAACCAGGCGGCAGGCCTAGCAATAAACAACCAAAGAGGGAAACACCTTAGAGTGACACGTGCTCTGCGGAGAACTAAGGAAGGGGGCTCTGCCGCGAGACGGCGCTTGGGTGGCCACTGTAGATCAGAAGGCCTAGATTGGCGAGAAGACCTGTCTCAGGTGGTGACATCAGAGCTGAGAGCTGAATGGCAGGGAGGGGCTGGCCGTGAGTGTTCCAGCAAACAGCAGGTGCAAAACCCCAGGTGGGAGTGAGCTTGTCTTGTTTGAGGAAGAGGAAGATGGACGTGTGAGTGGGGCCGGGTGGTGGGGGGAAAATCTGGGGAGTGGGGTTGGAGGTGGTAAGGGATCAGCTAACAGAGGGCTTTATAATCCCATGTAGGGGCTGTGCAGACTTTGGGGGTTTAATCAGGAAGGGACACGATCTTATTTAATATGGCAGCTGAGTGGTGACTAGGCTGTAGGGGCAAGAGTGTAAGCAGGGAGGCCAGTCAGGAGGCCACTGCAATGGTCCAGGTGAGAGATGAGGGTGGTGGCCTGGACAGGTGGAGGTGGAGAGAAATGGGTGGAAGATGATTGAGCAATTGGGAGGAAGATGTCATTGATAAGGTGGGGGGATGGGGAAGGCATGTTGAGTGTCAGATGCATCTTGGACACTCCAGTAGGCAATGAGATATATGAGCCTGGAATTCTCGAGGGTGGACCAGGCTGGTGATTTAGGTTGGGAAGTCACAGGCAGATACCTGGGATTTATAACCAGGGACTTGGTGAGATCCTCCGGAGATGATGAGTATAGAGAAGAGAAGGGAACCCAGGAATGAGCCCTGGGATTGGCCAACGTAAAGAGACTGAGCAAAGAAGGAGGAGCTTGCAAAGGAGGGCTGGAAGAACCAGCTGGAGTGGTCGGAGGACCCTGAAGAGTCACAGAACCCAGAGAACACAGTGGGGTAGAGATACTAACTAGGGGGAGTTCTGGATGGAGATGCTAATGAAAGCCACATGCAGCAGTCACCTATTGCTGTGTAAGAAATTACCCCAGGCTTAGCAACGCAAAACCACAAACGTTTATTATTTCATGGTTTCTCTGGGTCAGGAGTCCAAGCATGCCTTAGCTGGGTGCCCTACTCAGGGTCTCTCACAGGCAGCAAACTGTCCACGGGTGCTGCAGTCATTTCAGGGCTTGACTGGTGGGGTAGGGGGTCTGTTTCCAAACCCACTTATGTGGCCATTGGCAGGATTCAGCTCCTGGTGGGTGGTTGGGCTGGAGGTTTGAGTCCCTTGCTGGCTGCTGGCCTGAGACCTCCCTTAGTTCCCAGCCACATGGTCCCCCCATAGGGCAGCTCACAGCGTGGCAGCTGGCTTCCTCTCTTGCAAGAGGGGATGAGCAAGATGGACTCCAGAGACCTTTTGTAACCTGATCTCAGAAGTGACATCCCATGACTTTTGTCAGATTCTGTTAGAAGCGAGTCTCTAAGTTCAGCCCAACTCAAGGGGAGGGGGCTCCACAAGGATGTGGGATCATCGGGGTCATCCGAGAGGCTGCCTGCCACAGCGTGGGGATGGAGAAAGTTGCAGAAGTGTGCAGTGTGAAAGAGAAGCAGGCCTAGGAGCCAGACAATTTAAGGGGAGGTGAAGGAGGAGGAACTGGGACAGGGAGACTGAGAAGCGGGGACCAGTGTGTCAGTTCCATGAGCAACAAAAATAACAGGTTATTGCTTCAGGTTTTGCAAACTTAGTTGCCATTTTATTCTCATCTGAGCTCTGTGAGACGGGTATTAGTATTCCCATCCTACAGATGAGGAAACTCAGGCTTGGAGAGGTTACGTTATAGTCTATAAGTGGCATGAACCCAGGTCTGGCTCCAAAGCACGTGTTTCTCCCCCCGATCAGGGGGATGTGGGCAGGGCCCGAGTTGCCTCTCTAAGTCAAGGACGAGCAGGAAAGGAGACCACAGAACTTGCCAGCCAAGTTGCTGGGATCTCCAAGCACCAATGCTGGTACGTAAAGGCGGGATGGTAAACAGGCGACTTCCGCTGTAGGTAAACACTAGGGGCTGTGGGAACACAGACAGAGTTCATCCCCAGACCCGTTAGATCAGGAAGGGCTTCCTGGAAGGGGTGGTGTCTCAGAACTTGGAAGAAGGTAGGATTTAGCAGAAGAAGGAAGATTGGGAGTCCCCATAGAGGAAGAGGCAGGAGCAAAGCCCTGAGGACTCAGGAGAGAAAGGTACATTTGGGGAGCGTGCAGCCTAAGGAGGCTGGCACAAACAGCATGATGAGGGACATGGAGAAGTGATGGGTGCTGGATCACTGAGGAAATCTGGACTTTCTCCTGGAGGTGATTGGGAGCCACTGGCAAGTGACAAGCAGAGGAGTGACAGGGTTAGACGCGTGCTTTATAAAGATCACTCCCGCAGCCATGTTGCGGGTAGATGGGAGATGCCCATGAAGTGGGGCGATCACTTGGAGGCACTGCAGCTGTTCAGGTGGGGGATACTGAGGACCCGACCAAGGTGAGGACTGTGGGTATGGAGAGAAGCGGATGGGTTAGAAAAGCGTTCATTCAGGAGGGGGACCAAGGAAGACAGAAGGATCGGGGGGCTCAGTGGACTTGACAGGCTCCATGGAGATGAGAAATGCAGTGCAGAAATCCTTAGCACGGTGACAGGTGTGGCTCAGGCCCCCCAAGTCCTGGGATTTGTGGGGGCCTCCTAGGCAGTACCGGGACATTCTCCTCTTCTCTTGCAGCTATGGATCCCTCCTGCCTTCGGCTGCCGCCCCGAGTATGACAACGGGTTGGAGGAAATTGTCTTTGGCTTTGAACCCTGGATAATTGTGGTCAACCTGGCCATGCCTTTTTCTATTTTCTATCGAATGCATGCAGCTGCCTCCCTCTTTGAGGTCTATTGTAAGATGTAGTCTGGGTCCACATGAGAGGGAGCCAACAAGAGAATGCGTTGGAGCCACCTGGGAGCGACCAGTTGGGCAAATATTGCCTTGCACACTCGAGAAGGGCTGCCTTTTGTCTGCAGTCATTGTGTTTCCCATGGGATGGAATGGCCCATCACCCCGGATGAAAGCAAACACGTTAGATCAAAATCGACGAGGTGGCTGGAATCTGTCCTTGGTTGGTTAATTCTAATCAAACCCAAATTATTTTATCTCCTTCTAAATGAGATCTTCTGTTTTAGAAGAATGTGATCCCAGGTTGGAAAAAGAAATTTATCCAGATAAAAACCATTTTCTGCTATCAGTTACTACGTACAACCTTTTTCTGACCATCTGCGTTGTATCAGCACCCTTAATTTTTTATCCTTCCCAGAGCCGACAAATGTAGAGACAATCACATTTAGTTTATATTATACTTTCTGAATATGTTTAATTTTTTGAGCCAAGTTATTTTTCTATAGATCAATATAAAGACATATTTCTTACCTGAAATTCTGGCACATTTTTGTTTGTGATCATTTTGAAGTTTTTTAAAAAAATAAACTTTTCTCTCTCTCACTATAAATACATGCATGCTTATTACAGACAATTTGGACGTTTCAGAAGAGTAGAGAGACAAAAAAATCACCTAGGGTGCCATAGTTCAATTGACAATCGCATTTTAACATCTCAGTGTATTTTTTTTTCCCGTGTGGATGCATGAGGTTCTTTTTATCCTTATCATTATACTTGCCAGTGATGATGCAACAGATTCAATTTTGTGTCCGTTTTTTCCCCACTGAACAATATGGCAGAAACCTTTCCCCCACATTGTTATAGACTCTTTGTAACTATCATTTGAACACTGTAATGTAGTCTATCAAGTGACTGTTCCATAATTAACTTAGTTTCCTATTGTTGGTTTTAGAGTGTTTATAACTTTTTGTTTTTATAAATGGCTCTGCAAAAATCAACCAAATTTGTAAAGCCTTTCCTATATTTAGAATTGCTTCTTTAAGATACGTACTCAAAATCAGGATGCCTATTTCAAAGGTTATAAATATTTTAAAGCCTCTTAATTGACATTTGGAAGGCCTTTGTAAATGCTTTTCCATTATTATTTTAAAGTCATAATAAAATTAGTTTACTTGTTGTAAATACTAATGTGAATATCTTTTCATCTGAGTGTATTTTTGTGTGTGTGTGTGTGAGGAAGATTAGCCCTGAGCTAACATCCGCTGCCAATCCCCCTCTTTTTGCTGAGGAAGACCTGCCCTGAGCTAACATCTGTGCCCATCTTCCTCTACTTTATGTGAGACGCCGCCACAGCATGGCTTGATAAGTGGTGTGCAGGTCCACGCCTGAGATCTGAACCCATGAACCCTGGGCTGCTGCAGTGGAGCTCCCGAACTTAACAGCTATGCCACTGGGCTGGCCCCCTGTTTTTTTTTTTTTTGACAGCACAGGCAATGGGACATTGAGAAACACCATTTTTTTTTTACATGGCTAAAATACTTTATGTTCATTTTAGAAAAAAACTAAAAAATGGGCATATAGACTAAAAATAAAGTAAAACATCATCTCTCACACCTTCCATTTAGGGCAGTAGTTTTCAACCTGGGGTCATCTTGTCCCCAGGGGACATTTGGCAATCTCTGGACACATTTTTGATTGTTACCACTAGGGGGTATTACTGGCCTCTAGTGAGTAGAGGACTGAGATGCTGCTAAACATCCTACAATGCACAGGACGGCCCTCACCACAAAGAATTATCTGGCCCCAAATGTTAATAGTGCCAAGGTTGAGAAACTGATCTAGAGGTAATTGCTGTTAATTTTTGGTACCCAGGTTCTATTAGTACACACACACACACACACACACACACACACACACACACACACACAGATGGGACTGTTTTTATATATACTGAATTTGCATGTAACTTGCTTCTTTTCCTCTTAATACACCAGCACGCTTCTTAACTACTTTGGGGTCCCCATGGCATTGATTCTCACTCTTTAGTCTGCGTGAGAATCATCTTAGGATTCCTGCCCTCCCAGCCAGAAGTTCAGCTTCTGTCGGCCTGGAGAGGGGCCCAGGATGCTTCAACAAGCATCTCAGGTGATGCCAATTTCCTTCCAAAGCATCTCCTCAGGAGTCCATGGACCCCGAGGTGAGGCTCCTGAAGAACATTCCTTGACACCGTGCACTCTTCTGCAACGTGACTTCGGATGGCTTCAAAGTACATTCCATGGAGGGATGTACCCTTCTTTACTTAGTCAAACCCTGATGTTGGACATTTAGAGATATTTAGATGGTTTTCTTTTTTTGCTATCATAAATGACAGCACAGCAAGCATCTTCGTGGCTGAGTCTTTGCACATTGGTAAACTACCCTGCACAAGATGACTGCATGGGAGTGTGAGTTTCTCCAAGGGACCCCATTTTTGGTTTGTGTTAATTTTTCCCTGTTCTAAGCACATCAGTACAGTTATAAGGCCTCAGCCTGTGGGTTTCAGGCTCTGCCAAGAAGATAAAGGAATCATAGTAACTCTGGGATCCAGGTATGGTGGTTTCAGGGTGGACCCGGGGCACCATCAGAGCTTGGAAAAGTCAGCACAGTCTTGCCAGGTTCAGGGCTTGAGTGACTTTAAAGATAGATCCTCTCTTGGCCCTAAACAGAAAGAGCCCAAAGCCTCAGGGATGGCTATTCCAGCCAGGCAGCTTCAACCCACAAGTAGTCAAACATCCTGAATCAACCAGCAGCAAGGAAAATTTATTACCTTAATCCAAGGCAATTCTCAGAAGAGGAACCGAAGTGTGCAGTCAACAAGGGTCAAGGTCTCAGGGTTAGAATAAGAGAAATACAAATTAAAACAGTAATGATATACCATTTCCCATTTATCAGATTGGCAAGGGCTGGCAAGATGTAAAGAAAGGGAACTCGTATACATTGCTGGTAGGAGAGTAAGTTGGTGATGCTGGATTGGAGAACAATTGGCAATACTGGCTAGGGCTGAAGGTGCACATTCCTAAGACCTAGCAATTCCACTCCTCGGCATGTCCTCCAGAGACATCCTCACACATTTGTGTAAGGAGATATGTTCAGAAATGTCCATTGCAGCAGTGCTTATAATCCAAAAAAAATCGAAAAGATCCTAAATGTCCTCAGTTTGGAGTATGAATAGATAAATTATGGACTATTCCTACCATGGAATATTACACAGGAGTGAAAAATGAATAGGCCAGAACTATATGTATCAACATGGGTAATCCCCCCCCGAACAATGTTGAATGACTAGCATAAAGGTCCAATTGGTGTGACACCATTAAAATACGATATTTAAAAGCAGGCAAAACAATTCCTGATATTATTTGGGGGCTATACAGATATGTAGTAAAATTATAAACACATATGAAGAAAGAATGCACCCCGAGTTCAGTGTAGTGGTTACCTGTGGGCTGGGAGGGAGGGAAGGGGCGGGGCTGGAGTGGAGACAGACAGCTGAGTGCATGCTGAGTCTGGCATATTTTTAAAAAGTGGCTTCTGTACTTCTTTATATGCATGAGGTAGTTCATAATAAAAACATTTGAAAGAAAGAAAAAAGAAGGTCAGTGTAAGAAAGACAAACTTAGAGCCATCAGAGAAAGTGAATTTCCAATATTCATCCGTCATTGCTGGAAGGGGGTATCAAGGCCACCCGTGTCTGGTGTCCTCGGTGGTAGATCCTCGAGGTAGGGTAGCTCAATGCCATTAGCTCTAATGATCACCCACCAGGCTCCGCAGGGATGATTCCGTGCTCGTCAGGAAACCCGACATGGATTTGCCTTCCCACGTAGTTCTTCCCCCGGGGACTGATGCCCTGGGCGCTCAAGCGTTCAGGAAAATCTCTGGCTCGTCTGTTGCAGCTGTATCCAGGAGGAGCCTGTGCACTTGGAAGCTTGAGCTCGTCCATCCCCGACCCCCGTCCCGCCGGGATTTGAGCTGTGTGCTCTGGGCACCAGGGCTCTTGGTAAGGCGGAGTGGAAGGACAAGAGGTTTGGGGCTGGACGCCCGGGGTCACAAGGAGCCCCTGAGGCACCCGGGTGTGCGTTAGAAAAGGCTCGCCTTCCACAGATACGTTGTGAGCTCTTGGGCTGAACCCCACCAGCATCCGCCCGGCCGCCCGGGCCTGGGGTCAGACGAGGGTGCTCTGTGTCTCCACGGCGAACGCCGGTCATGAGATCCCGCTGGGGCGGCTGCTGCTGCTCCTGACCTCGCCGCCCCACCTGCGGTGGCCAAGCACCGCCGGGGCCTGTCTCGTCTGTGAAGTCTCAGTCGGTTGCCCTGGTCAGGTAAGCGTGACCCCCCTGTTCGGATGGGGGGAACCTGCGACCGCGCCCACACGGCTAGGAAGTCGGAGCGTCTGGACGATTTTGCCTCTTCAAGACCCATTGCCTTTGCCTCTCTCTTGGCCATATCATCTTAAAAAGAAAGTCAACTTGGTAAACATACCCGTAAAAGAATTGCTTGAGGATATGATACAGAACAGTCCCCCAAATAACAGAATATTTCGCTTTCGTTCAGTTATAAATTGCTGCACTTGGCTTAAAATGGTGAAGAACGGAGGCTCCAGGCAAACAGCTGCACCGAATGGTAGCTTTGCTGTGGAGGAGCATGACCAGCAGGGGGCGGTGGTGCCTTTCTGCCTGAGTCCTCACCTGCAGTCAGAGGACCTGGTGGGTGGGCAGCAGCCTCAAGGGTAACAAATGAGAGGAGGGGTACAAAGTGCTGGATGGTCCTCTCTCCACAGCTCTGGGTTCCTGCAGTGTGTGTCAGAGATGGCTCTCACCACCCCCAGGTGGGGGCGCCAAAAGTCTGAGTTCTCCTAGGGAAGCTGAGAACTAGTTAAGGTTTCCACAAGGATGTTCCCTCCACCCGCCCCCACCACCCTTTACTCCCCGTGGGGCATCCTTGTCCCTATCAAGAGGCTTTGGAGAAACATGGTGGTTGAAGGGTGTTCCTGTGCCAGGAGAGTCCCCAGCGTGAAGGGGGGACTTGTTCAGGGAGGAAGCTGGGGTGGTTGGTGGAGGGTACTTCCACCGGGTCTGATAGGGAATGACGGAGAGGGCAGCCCCTCCCAAGAGCAGGCCCCAGGGGACCATGGCGAGCGGACAGGAGAAGGATGAGGGCAGTGTCTGAATGCTCAAAAGGGACGGTAATTCTGGTATGGTATTTCAGCCACGTTAATAACATATGAAATGCCACAACAGTGATAGTAATGTTAATTGTCTAAAAAAGTACAACAAACCAAGTCACACCTGCTAAAAACCTTTAATAGCTTCCCATTGCATTTAGAAGAAAGTACCGACTCCTAACTGTGGTCTGTGGCGATCTTCATGATCTGGGCTCTGCTGCTTCATCGCTCACGCCAGTGCCTTCCTCTGCCTCCTCTTCTCCAAGGACCTCCACCTGCACGGCTGCAGCTATATGCGTCTCTGCTCACATCCTTGAATAGTCCACTCTTCTGCTCCTCAGGACCTTTGCATGTGCTCCTCTCTCTCAGGAGCGTGCTTCTCCTGGCTCCTTGAAGTGGATCAGTCTCTTAGCCTTCAGGCTGTGCGTAGAGGGCCCTCCATAGTGAGATGTGCCCTGGTCATCTATCTGAACAGACCCCTGGTTACACTTCGCCTGGGCACCCTTTGCCGTTAGTTGTTTAGTTATTTATTTGTCCTGTCTCTCCAGGACGGGACTGTCCACCTTGTGAGGGTAGGGGCTTCACATAGGGGCCTCACCACATGGGTTGCATGAATGTATGTGCTGCCTTCTCAACACCAGACTATTGCAGGGCATGGGGAAGTGCCCGGCACATGGTGGGGGCTCATGGTTGGTGTGTTTCCTCGCATAGT
Source organism: Tapirus indicus (assembly GCA_031878705.1). Lineage (NCBI taxonomy): Eukaryota > Metazoa > Chordata > Mammalia > Perissodactyla > Tapiridae > Tapirus > Tapirus indicus. Next base: position 7,175,967 of record CM062919.1, read on the forward strand.
TTATAAGATCTTGGCAGAGATTCTCTGCCTGCTTCTAGCACACACCTGCAGTTCTGTTCACCTTTAAGGCACAAGATGGCGCTTTGAACCTGTTTCTTAGTAAAGAGCCCACAAGAAATGTGAATTAGGATGTGCTCCCCTCTGCCTGTTCTGGATTGTGAGAGGGGCAGTGGGACCCATCTCTACAGAGGCTTGCTGCTGTGTTCTGCTCTCCTCCTTGGATAGGGAAGAATGTAGTCCAGGGAGTGACAGGTGCCCCCGCTTCCCCTCAGTGCTACACTTCTGCTGCGGTCACTCCTTCACCCCCTGGCCTGGCCAGTGATGGCATGGCCCACTCACTGGGCAGGACTGAGCCACATAGAGTGACAGGGCGAGGGAGGGCAGCTGTGTCCATTGGGTCACAGAGCAGGAGTGTGGTTAGGGGAGGAACAGAGGAGTATTCACCTTCCCCGACTAAGCATAGTCCCCCAAAGTTTAACAATTTACAGGTGACATGGTGACACAAGGATGATTAAGACCATGGCCGCTGGTGAACTGCAGAAACATGTGAGGGCTCGGCCCCTGGTGTTAGAATCAGGTGCTCCTTGGGTGCCACGCAGGACCCTGAAGGAAGGACAAGTTTCCAGCAAGATTTCGCATTCGGGGAAAGGGCCCTGAGTCCACCAACCGCAGGTGCACGCAGAGCTGGGTCTGCCCTGTGACAGGCCCTGACGAACGGTGCTTCCCTGGTGGAAGTGCAGTGCAGGGAGAGGCACAAAGCTTTGAGGTCAGATTCAGGTCTCTGCTGTGGGTTCCCTTCCCCTCCCTGCACCTTGGTTTCCTCCTCCGTAAGACAGTGGAAATAGAATCATGCACCTTAAGGAGTCGCTGACAGAACGAACTGAGATGATGCGTGTGAAGCCCGAGCCGGGGAGTCTGCACGCAGCGGGATCTGATTCTGGCTACACGGACAATTTCCGGTCTCTGCCTCCAGGGGCTGTGCTGAGGTAGACCAGGTGTCTCTCTTTGCACAGGCGTGGTGCTGCTCCAGGAAATTCTCAGATCGTTAATCCCCTCGTGGCCCAGACTGCCCGTGGGAAGGGCAAATAATGTCCCCTAAAGATGTCCACATCATAATCCCTGGAACCTGTGAATATGTCACCTTACAAGGCAAAAGGGACTTTGTAGATGTGATTAAGTCAAGGATCGTAGATGGAGAGATTATCCTGGGATACCTGGGTGGGCCCTAAGTGTCATCACAAGTGTCCTTATAAGAGGGAGCTCTGACTCCAGAAGAGGAGGTGGTGATGTGTTTGCAGCCCCCAGAAGCTGGGGGAGGCAGGGATGGTATTCTCCCCCAGGCCTCTGCCGACGGCCCTGCCGACACCTTGATTTAATCCAGTAAGACTCATTTTGGATTTCTGACTTCCAGAACTGTAAGATAATAAATGTGTGTTGTTTTAAGCCACTAAGTTTGTGGTGGTTTGTTCCAGCAGCCACAGGAGACACATGTAGTCCCTTTATGTGGCTTTTTTGTGCCTCACACAAAAGCAGAAAATGGAGCAAATGAGACCTGGGGAACGTAGTCACAGATTGCCCAGGACAAAGCTGGGTGTTCTGGGGCACCGTACAAGCCCCTCTGTGTCTTCCTGTCTCGGTTTCCCTGTCTGCAGAGGGAGGGATGAGGGGCGTGAATAGGGTCCAGGCTTCGATGACACGCTCCCTCCAGAGCTGCTCGCACCTCTCCGGCCTCTCTCTCAGAGCTGTTTGAAGGCCCCTCGCCCTCTTCTTGGCCATCTGGTGTTGGAGTTTTCAGGGGGCTCTTCCTCTTGGCTTCTCTCTGTTCTCCTTGGTGGTCTCGTTCACGGCCAACCGCTCACTTACTGTCTAGATGCTGCTGACTCCTAAATGTGCATTTTCAGCCTCAACTCCCGGCTCCCTGTGGCTTACTGCCAGCAGCCTGCTCGGACGTCTCAAATGAAGGTGTCCAACACTAAACCCAATATTTCCCACTCCTCTGGCCAGTGGTCCCTCCATATTTTCCATCCCATGGATCCCCCACCTGTCACTTCTACCCTCAGATATCTTGGCTCTGTCCGCTTCTCCCCACTTCCGCCTCCATCACCCTACCCCAAGTCACCATCATCTCGCGATAGGTCCTCTGGAATGGCTTCCTCATCATTTCTCCAGTTCATCCCTTGCGCCTACCAGTGTGTCCTTCTCACATGGCTGGAGTGGTGTTTGAGAAAGGCAACTATGCTCATGTCCCTCCCTGCTCCACGTCCTCCAATGGCTTCTCGTTGCTGTTGAGATAGAGGACCTTACCTTGGCCCCTGGGTCTTGTGTGGTCTTTCTCGCCCACCCCTCTGGCCTGATCTCATACCACTTCCTTGTGCTTCACTTTTCCTCTGTGCTTCATCACCCTGACCAGCTTCTTTAGTTGTTTAATGTGCTATATTCCCTCCTGCCTCAGGGCCTTTGCACTTGCTGCTTCCTCTTCCTTTCACCCAGTTATTTCTACTCATCTTTCAGATCTCCATCCAAGCAACAGTTTCTCAGGGAAGTCTGCACTCTCCCCCAGACCAGGTCCCTGTTATGAGCTCTCGTAGCCCCATCTAGCCTTCCTTCATTGTGGCTATCATCCCTTCTAATCACACAATCATGTGTTGGGTTGTTTGACTAGCTGTTCTTCTTATCTTTTTATCACTTAACTGTAAGCCTCAAGGGGGAGGGACAAGGTCTGTTTTGTTCCCCAACCGTATCCCCAGAGCCAGCAGAGGAGGAGCTCCATAATTATTATTGAATGAATAAATAAATGGATGGATGCTTAAAGATCTTTTGAGATAAAAAATGGGAAGTGGGAAATAGTTTGATATTATGGGAAGCTCAGTTAAAAAACATGTATTTATTTGATATTTGGCTGTGCAGGCTGAAAAGTGATTTATTTATTTGCTTTTGGAAAAACTCAAAGGTGAGCTCCTGTTTCCCTAATTAAGCTCTAAAGGGCTTCCGTGCTCTGGGTGGAGGGCTGTGATGGCGGAGTCACTGGGATTGCTCTGCAATCCCACAGCAGACTGGGTGCTCCCAGGGGTGGGGACTGGGTCTTCGTCTCTCTAATTCTGACATTCAGTCCTGTCAGTGCTGACCGGAGCAGTGCTGAGCAAACATCAATCACAGCAGACAATGTTCATTGCCTTCCCAGTCGCAATTCCTCTGCTTTCTAAGAAAACCCTGGAATGGTTGGGAATGCAAAGTGCCCGGTCTCAGGCGATGAATCATGGTTTGTTTAAGCCGAGCGTGGACACTCTGTTCCCCTCTGCCTGATACTTGAAACAGTTTACAGTCTGCCTTGTAGCTAGGGGCGGCCGTGTGGTTCACTTCTGGCTAATGAGACGTCCGGTCCTCTGAGAAGATTTTGTTCGCTGGTGACAGGTGACAGACACATCAGGACAAGTTCCCCTGACACAGCGTCCCCCATTTTGCTCCTGGAGCTTGAACTTGGTCATGATCTGAAGCTTAACAGCCATCCTGTGATCACGAACCTCCCAGGGCACAAAGTCACAATGCCGGGAAAGGAGGAGCATTTGACAAAAAGAAAGAATCTGGGTCGTCAGCACATCACTGAGCTTTCCACCAGCCTTTGCCTGCTCCCTCTGAATTTGCTGTTATGTTACAGAATTAAATGTCTTCATTGCATAAGCCGTGAATAGTCAGGCTCTCTGTTACTCACAGCTGAAAGCATTACTAATCAATATATTTATTTAAAATTCCTTTTATTTTGAGATAATTTCAAACTTACAGAAGAGTTGTAAGATGAAGAACTTTCAAATGCCCTTCACCCAGATTCACTGACTGTTATTGAGCACATTTGCTTTACCTCTCTACTCCATGTATGTGAGATGATATGATATGATGTAATATGATATGATATGATATGACACTGATCTCCCGAGGCATTTGGAATTTAGTTGCAGGCACCTGCTCCTTTTCCCTTAAACCTTTCAGCACGTATTCTCTAAGAACAAGGAGAGTCTAATGATCAAATTCAGGAGAGATAAGACTGATGCCAGCAACTATCTAATCATCACTAGTTGTCAACTGTCGACAGTCTAATTGTCAGTGAGTGTCTAATATATATCCACATGAGCATTTTGCCAACCATCCCAATAATATTCTTTAAAGGATCTTTCCCTTGATCCAAGTGACGTGCCTCCCTAGGCTCCTTCAATCCAGAATGGTTCCTCCATCTTTCTTTGTTGTGACATCGATGCTTTTGAAGAGTTCAGGTGAGTCGTTGAAGGTCCCTCAGTCTGGCTGTGTCTAATGTTCCCTCAGAGAACGGGGATGCTGTGTAAGGACGCTGCGTCCCCACGCACCATGTCAGGGGCACTTGGTGTCCATTTGTCCCATTCTTGGTGGTGGCAACTTTGTTCACCTCATTAAGGGGGGCCTGCCAGGTTTCTTAACTGTAAAGCTGGTATTTTTTTCTCTTTATAGTTAATAAATAATATGCTTGGAGGTGTTTGAGACCATGCAAATACCCTATTCCTCTCCGAACTTTTACTTAGTGATGATTCTTGTCTAAATCAATTATTACTATTAGTTGCAAATGTGATTTTCTAACTCAATCATTCCTTTGACATTTGTTAATTGGCATTCTACTGCAAGGAAGGTTCCTCCCTCCCTCCCCCCATCCTTCCTTCCTTCCTTTTTCTTTTTATAACTGTGGATTTACGGATTCTCATTTTATTTAATAGATTATAATCCACTATTATTATTAATTCTGATGCTTACATTGTCCCAGATTTGGCAAGTAGGAGCCCCTGTGAGTTGGCTGTTGTGTCCTTTCGACACGTCTCCATCATTCTTTGAGCACTTTCTTGCCTTCTGGCAGCACAAGACGTTCCAGGCTCGTCTTGTACTTTCCCTGCCCCAGCTCTGGCAGCGGCCATTTCTCCGAGACACCCTGAGTCCTTTTGGTGAAGGACGGTATTTATAAACCAAGATCTAGGTGCCCCGTGGACACTGAGCAACATTCAGTGAGGAGCCATGAGAAATGGAGCAGCATTTACTCATACATGTATTAGTCACGTTAATTCATGCTGGGCTAGGCTGCAGTGAGAAATAACCCTGAGTCCCAGTGACAGGGAGAAAGAAGCGTACAATTCACTCGTGCAAAGTCTGATGCAGGTCAATGGGGGCCTCCTCCATCCGGTAACTCAGGTGTCCAGGCAGACTCCATCTTTGCAGCTCTGTAGTCCCTGCACGAGGTCGTCGCTGAAGAGAAGAGAGGGCCGGGAGTCCTGCCAGTTCTTAGGTGCTTCCAACAAGGAGAGCTGTGTCCCTTCTGCTCACGTTCCCATTTGCCAGAAGCGCAAAGGAATCTGGGTGGCACAGAGCACACGGACAGCTGATGCGCCCTCATCCCTCCACCAGAACACATTCATTCACGCAACAAACATCGACTGGGCTCCTCCCAGCCAGGCTGACTCCAAGAGGCTGAGACAACTTCACCTCAGGTGGTTTGCTGCTGCGGGGAGAGGGGTCAGTAAACAGTAGGTGAGCAGACCCTCACACTGCAGTGGGCTCGTGAGCTGTTACAGAGGCAGGTGCCGTGCATTGCAGGAGCACAGACGGAGTGGTCACCTCCCTGGAGTCTTGAGGTCCATTGGCAGATGGGTCTGAAAGGCAAATGGGAGTTTGCTCCCACGCAGAAAAGAGTTGGAAAGACATCTCAGGCAGGGGGAGAGCGAGCAAGGGCACAAGACCTGAAAGAGCTGGGCGTGCTGGGAGAAGAGGGAACCATTTGGGGTTGGTTAGAGATGGGGTCTTCTGGGGAAGGCTTGGAAGGCAAGAGACAAGGCTGGTAACCAGGTGGGTAACTAGGTCAATAGGTAGTGACCAGATTGTAAAGGGCCATGCTAAGAAGTTTGGAATTAATAGATTCACTTTTGTTAGTTGAGTTAGCAATTAATAACGTGAGTCATGGGAATCGTGGGGCGTGTTTAAGCTGATAACGGCATCGCATCTTGGCAGCAGAGCATCAGATGTAAGGGAGAGAACACAGCAAGACACGGAGACCTGTTGAGAGACTCTGGCCGCCATGCAGGCACAAAGCGATGAGGACTGGAACTGGGGGTGGCAGAGGGAACAGATTGAAGGGATTGGCTGTTGGAGCCATCTGGGAATAATGAAATAATAATGGCTTCCATTTATTGCAGACTGCCTGGGTGATACCATTTGCTCACAGTTCTTCCTGGCCTCCCCACCTTGCTGTGGCTTCCCCGTGGACAGGGCATATTTCTTGCTTGCCCACATGACCTGCTTTGGTCGGGGGCAAGTGAGCTGAGTTAACACATGCCCATCTGACTGGAGGCTCCAGGTGTATGTGTGCTTGGGGCAGCCCTGCACCCCATGGAGAGCAAACCCCAGGGGAACCACTGACCTGGGAACGAGAGACTTGAGGAGCAAACTGAACCCTACCCACACAGCTCAGGGCAAAGTTTTCCCAGCTGACTGCAGACCATTAGAGAGAAATAAATATTTGTTGTTTTAAGCCCCTGAGATCCTGGGGCTGTTTGTTACCCAGCATTATGGTAACAAAACTTGACTAATACAGATTACCATTTCCTACATACAGCATGTCATTTATTCATAATATCTCTGCATAGTAAGTATTAGAGTTACCATTTTAAAGATGAGGAAGCAGGGGCTCAAAGAGGTTAAGTCACTTGCTCAAGATTCTGGAGCTAGTAAGTCAGAGAAGAGGGATTTGAAGCCAGGACTGTCTGACTTGCAAGCCTGTCTTCCTTCCTCTATCTACAAGAATGTGCTAACCTTCTGGGATAGCTATTTTAACCTGCCAGAAGTGGCTGCTTTCTGCTTCCTGTGTTTCTGAGCTGGGGAGGGCGAGGGGAACCCGGGGACTGAGGTTTGAAGAGGAGATCACTATCAACGGACATGTGCTTGAGGTGGCTTTTCCAGCCACAGGGATGCATGCAGATGGGTCCTCTCTACCTTTCTGCCTGGGCTCTGCCGAGCTAAGCTGAGCACCTGGCAGGGCTGGCCCCCGGGGAGCTGAGGTGTATCCTGTAGCCAAGGAACCAAGCCTTTCTTGGTGTAAAACAGAATTGAGGTTTTTGATACCAGCTGTGGCAGCAGCAGCAAAATCCCAGCTGTTGTCCTGTTGATTTTGCCATTTGTCTCCATGAAGCAAATCCAATTTAAAATATACCCTCAGGGAGCTGGCCCGGTGGCGCAGCGGTTTAGTTCACGCTTGGCAGCCCGGGGTTCGCCGGTTCGGATCTCGGGCGCCCGCAGATGCACTGCTTGTCAGCCATGCTATGGCGGCGTCGCATATAAAGTAGAGGAAGATGGGCACAGATGTTAGCCCAGGGCCAGTCTTCCTTAGGCAAAAAGAGGAAGATTAGCAATGGATGTTAGCTCAGGGCTGGTCTTCCTCACATTAAAAAAAAAAAAATATATATATATATATATATCTTCAGAAAAAGGAGGATCGATGAATCCAAATAGAAGACTATTTGCTGACCGGATTAGGAAAACCCTCACTGGGCTAAACTGTTCTCAGCAAATCTTCTTAGTACAATTTTGCAGAAGCCAAACCTGTGAGAGGATCACTTCCTGGCTGTTGCCCTCTAAGGGCAGGGCTCTGGCTGGGTAACACGAGAGAAGGAGTTCATTAGCCGCCTTGTTGGTTAAAGGCCGTGCTGACGAGGCTGGGTTCTGAGGCTGACTAAAGGGGTTCCTCGGTCCTCAGTTGTTAACTCTGCCCAGCTCTTTTGAAAAATGTGGGAAGGAGCCCAGGTGGGAGAGGGCAGTCCCTCTTTACACAGAACCATCCTTCCAGCAGACAGACTGCTCCAGGACCCCTCCCCGTGAGGACGGGAGAGGCAAGAGCTGCATGTTGTCACTTTGCATGCATGAGGTCTTATTGACAGAAAACCCTCAGTTTCCAAAAATGATGAGAAACATGGTCTTTTGGATGACAGAGGGAAAAGCCTTAGAGTTCTGAAAATCTTTCCTTTCACACATGAAGTTTCGTGCCTCTGAGCCTTTGCACATGCTGTTCCCTTTGTTAGGAATGCCCCTCCACCCTGAATGCCAGTGGGCTCTGCTTCACTCTCTCCAGCTTGAGTGTCCTCTCTTCTGTGCAGCCCTTCTGGGTGCTGCCCACCCACACGGGCAGTCCCTCCCCTTGTCCTCACGCCACCACTGAGCCTTGTTTATTCCCTGTGCCAGGCAGGGCTCCTTCAGCCACAGGAGACAGCGGAAACTCAACTCAGACACGTGAGCAAAAGGGAGATTTATTGGCTTTTGTAACGGCAAAGACCAGGGTGCGACTAGATCTAGGGGTTCAAAGATGTCATTTCCTCTGTCTCTCTTCTTCCTCTTCCCCTCTCCTCCTCCTTCTCCTCCTCCCTCTTCTCTCCCCCACACTTCCCCCTCCCTCCTCCTCCAATGTCACAATTGTTGCATTATAAGCCCACACAGGGGTCTGCTGGGGCCCAGGACACCTGCTCAGCCCAGAAGAGTCAGGAGCCCATGAGCCCGGCTGTGACTTGTATACCCCTCCATCCCGCTCCCTGCAGAGTATGTCCTCAGCAAAAGCTTGTTGAATGGATGGATGGATGGATGGAATCCAGGGAGTCAGAACTATATGAAAACAGAGGCACAACTGTGTGGTGAGTGCACGTGCGCGCTTGTTGGTTGAATTGTCTGTCCATTGTTGTCACAGTGTAGAGCACAGAACCCCCCTTTTTTCACTCCTCCACCAATAAAGATTTGTCAAGCACCCACTCATTGTGTTGGTTTGGGGGATTCAGACTTGAATGAGACAGAGTTCCCTGATTTAAGAAGTCCAGTGTCTAGAGGACCAAACAGCCATGTAACTGCATGGTAACAACGCAGTGTCATAGTTGCCGCAACATGAGCCCACACAGGGGTCTGCTGGGGCACGGAGCCCCGACTGAGTCCGGAAGAGTCAGCTGGGCTTCCTGGGGAGGTGCTAAGTTAGAGCTCAAAGGGGGGAAAGGTACCAACATTGTTAACTGTGCCATATAACTTATAAAGCCATGACCCATGTGGTCCGCTCTCCAAGAAGATAATTTCAAATTTAAGTTGTTTTCTTAAGCTTTGTGAAGGCAAGAGGTAATCCTTCTCTAAAATCCCCTTTTCCTTTCCTATCCATTTTCCTACAGACCCTAGCTCCCTCCCTGCTTTCATGTCAAACTTCCCTGGAGCTGCCCCCCCCCCCACCCCGAGCTTTCAGGCCCTCTCCCCACTTTTGTCTTCCGGCTCTTTATGATGAAGATGAACACAGTCTCTTCCTTCTGGGACCGTTCCCTCCTCCTCCAGCCTCTCAGATCCAGCAATGCATCTACTTTCTGCCTCTCCAACACAAAAGCAGAAGCCTCCCTGGAGAGCACAGGGAACTGCACCGGCACAGCCAGAGGAAGAAGGAGGCTGAGAGCCACTCAGGCATAAATTATTTTGGTCTCATCACACTTACTTTTAAAATATTATTATTAACCCATTTTGAAGATGAGGAAACAGGCTCAGAGAGATCAAGTAACTTGTCCGAGATCCCACAGCTAGCAAATGCCCGTTCTCCCTACCTACCATGCCTTTCTTTCTGTCTGTCTTCCCCATTTGCCCACTTCACTGTGATTTCAACCTAAAGAGGGACTTCTGCAGGGGAGCCTTCCCTAACTATCCTGTCTAGGTCAGCCCCTGCTGTGTACACTGTCAGAATGCTGTGGATTTCTCCTTCGTGGAGCTTGTCTTTGCTGTAATTGTCCATTTCTTTGGATGATTCTCAGGTTAAAGTCTAGCTCCACCACTAGACTATAGCCTCGTAGAGGGAAAGGACAATATATATATTTTTATACACTCTTGCATTCCCAGTGAATAAAACAGCATCCAGGACAGAATAGGTGCTCAATAAATATGTGCTCAATAAAAGAATAAGGAACTGCTGGGAGAAAATATTCACAAATTGTATATCAGACAAGGGATTAATCTCTGTAATATATAAAGAACTCACACAACTGAACAACAAAAAAACAAACAACCCACTCAAAAAATGGGCAGAGGATATGAACAGACATTTTTCCAAGGAAGAGATACAGATGGCCAACAGACACATGAAAAGATGTTCAACATCACTAATCATTAGGGAAATGCAAATCAAAACTATGCTAAGATATCACCTTACACCCGTTAGAATGGCTATAATCACCAAGACAAAAAAACAACAAATGCTGGAGAGGTTGTGGAGAAACGGGGACCCTTATTCACTGCTGGTGGGAATGCAAACTGGTGCAGCCTCTATGGAAAACAGTATGGAGATGCCTCAAAAAATTAAAAATAGAAATACCGTATGATCCAGCAATCTCACTCTTGGGCATCTACCCAATGGACATGAAATCAACCACCCCAAGAGGCTTGTGCACCCCTGTGTTCATTGCAGCATTATTCACTATAGCCAAGAAGTGGAAGCAACCCAAGTGTCCCTCGACTGATGATTAGTTAAAGAAGATGTGGCATATATATACAATGGAATACTACTCAGCCATAAAAAGACAGAATTGTCCCACTTGCAACAACACGGATGGACCTAGAGGGTATTATGTTAAGTGAAATAAGCCAGAGAGAGAAGGACAGACACAGCATGATTTCACTCATATGTGGAATATAAACACACAGAGAGAACTGGTTGGTGGTTACCGGGGGAAGGGGGGTGGGGGGTGGGCTCAAGGGGTGAAGGGATGCATCCATATGGTGACGGACAAATAATAATGTACAACTAAAACCCCACAGTGTTATAAACTATTAAGACATCGATAAAAATTTAAAAAAAAGAGGAACTGAAGTTCAAACCCCTGTCTCCAAAACCCAATTTCTCTTCTGACATCATAAGTTGGTGCTCTCCAGGAGGACAAGATGGGGTGGAGGTCATTCCAGGATGAGGAATTACCATATAACCCGTTAGAGAAATTACAATTGGTGGGGTTTTTTTTTTTTTTTTTTTGGTGGTGGTGGTAGTGGCTTGAATCGAGGCTGTATGTGGAGGAGCAGGAGTGGCAGGAGAAGAAGTAGGAGCGGTGAGCAAGGGCAAGATGATTATAAAAGAATCAAAAGACTTCACATGACTGTCTAAGGATTAGGAATCATAGGGGGCTACTGAGGGTTTTATATCTGGATGATCATAGTGATATCTGACAAAGATCACTCTGCCTGCCATGGAGTGGACAGAGGATCAGGGCAGAACCTGGATAGTGTCACCATAAAACAGGTTGGAGAACACACAGTCCTGGACAGGGACATCAGCAGATAGAGGAGTGGTCCAGCTCCTAGGAGATGGGGAGAGAAAGGAGGTAAGTATGACTCCCCAGTTTTAGGTGTAGACACCTGGACAGGTGGCCCTGCCGCTTCCAGCAGCAGAAAGCACTGAAGGGGAGAAGGTTCCAGGGGGAGGAGGCTGAGTGAGGCCAAGCAGGCTGAGTCTGAGAAGCTGGGACACTGGCAGGGGTTGGCCCAGGTGTAGGTGGGGACCAGGGTGAATGGCGCAGGGAGTCTGAGAGGAGAAGGAGATGAGGGCGGGGATGAGCGAGTCCAGGCTCTGTTTCTAGACCTGGACACAGGGCAGCTGTTTGGGTCAGAGGTCTCAGATGGAACCGTGTAGCGTGTTGCTGCCTCATCCATTTCTCTCCCCAGTGGCCTTCAGCTTGGCTCAAGAGCAGAGAGACTGAGGGTTCACAAATGGAACTTGTCAGCTGTGGGAGGGGTAAGATCCAGGAACGCTGCTCTCCCTTTCCGGTGTTTCCCAACCATTCTTTTTAAATATCTGGGCTTTGGGCCGCTCATTCAAGCCTCAGTTTCCTCTTCTGGGAAGCCCTGAGACATTAATCCATCCCTCTCAAGGCTGAAAAAGAGAAAGACTGAAAGTACTCTGCAGGGAGCAGGCTCCCAACTGGCTGGAGGTTCCCTTCCTCCTCCTTGTCTTCTGGGTTCATCCAAAATTATTCACCAAAGGAAAAATCGCTTAAGGATGGGCGGGTGGGGGGGCTCTCCCAAGAGGTCAGGTTAAGCACCAATCTTAGAATGGATGTTGGGGGGAGGTTGGGAGAAGTTGATCCTAGGAGACACGGCCTGCTGCGCACTTTTCCTAGATGGCATCACTGAACCCCTACACCACTTGGAGAAGTAGGAATCCTTACCCCATTGTGTGGATGAGGAAACCAAAGCACAGTGAAGTCAAGTAGGGCGCTCAAGGTCACATAGCCAGGAATAAAGTCCGGATTGGTACTCAGGTCTGTGAGAAATCCCAGGCCGCCCTCTTTACTCTAGAGACGCTCTTTCTCCGTCTAGAAGTCAGTGCTTCCCCGCATCCCGACCCACCTCCCCGTTCCCCAGGGGCAGGGCACCAGGGCTGGGCCAGGCGCCTCTTCGTCTTCCCGGGGCGCGTTCTCCCCTCACGGGGAGAGAGTCGGACATTGGAGCACCTCTTGCACCTGCGGGTTCGCCCCCAGACTCCGCGCGGAGAGTGAGGGCGCCAAGTGCAGGTGGGGCGGGCGCGCGGGAGAGAGGGGAGCGCGGAGGCGCGGGGGGCGGGAGCGCCGGCCCCGGGAGCAGCGAAGGACGGAGGCAGCGCAGCAACGCTCGCCCAGCGCCGGCTGCTCCCGGCCCCCGCCCCTTCGGTGGTGGCTCGCTCTTCGTTTCTCCGGCTCCGAACCAGACACAGCCGCCGCCGCCGCCTGGCGCGCTGCTGGTTCCCGGGAACGGCTCCGCGGGCACCGGCCGCTTCCTGCCCCCAGCGCCGGCACTGGAGGGGCGCAACGCAGCCACCGACCCGGAGGCGCTCGAGGAGGCGAGAGGGGTCCCCGCGCGCTCCGAGGCTCCGGCGCAGCGCACGGTGAGCGCCCCCCAGGGCTCAGGGATTCCTTCGCTCCGGGTCCCGGCTGCCACTCCCCGGGCGCCCGATGGGGCCGCCCGGGGGGCCCAGGGCTGAAGTTGGGACCGCGCGCAGTCCGCCCCTGCTGCCGAGTCCGACATGCTGCCGCCGGGGCGCAACGGCACCGCGTACCGGGCGCGGTTCGGGCAGCTTCAGCTGGCGCAGGGGGGCGCCGTGGGGGGCTCGGAGGCGGCAGCGCCGCTGGGGCCCGCGCAGGTGGTCACCGCCGGCCTCCTGACCCTGCTCATCGTCTGGACCCTGCTGGGCAACGTACTGGTGTGCGCGGCCATCGTGCGCAGCCGCCACCTGCGCGCCAAGATGACCAACGTGTTCATCGTGTCTCTGGCCGTGTCCGACCTCTTCGTGGCGCTGCTGGTCATGCCCTGGAAGGCGGTCGCCGAGGTGGCCGGTTACTGGCCCTTTGGGGCCTTCTGCGACGTCTGGGTGGCCTTCGACATCATGTGCTCCACCGCCTCCATCCTGAACCTGTGCATCATCAGCGTGGATCGCTACTGGGCCATCTCCAGGCCCTTCCGCTACGAGCGCAAGATGACCCAGCACGTGGCCTTGGTCATGGTCGGCCTGGCCTGGACCTTGTCCATCCTCATCTCTTTCATCCCGGTCCAGCTCCACTGGCACAGGGACAAGGCAGCCTCCTGGGGCGGGATGGACTCGCCATCCAACCTGGCCAACGGGACGCCCTGGGAGGAAGCCCGGGAGCCAGAGGGGAGGGCTGAGAACTGTGACTCCAGCCTGAACCGAACTTACGCAATCTCCTCGTCACTCGTCAGCTTCTATATCCCCGTGGCCATCATGATCGTAACGTACACGCGCATCTACCGCATCGCCCAAGTGCAGATCCGCAGGATCTCCTCCCTGGAGAGAGCGGTGGAGCACGCGCGGAGCTGCCGGAGCCGCGCGGCCTGTGCTCCCGACAGCAGCCTGCGGACGTCCATCAAGAAGGAGACTAAGGTCCTGCAGACCCTGTCGGTGATCATGGGGGTCTTCGTGTGCTGCTGGCTGCCCTTCTTCGTCCTTAACTGCATGGTCCCCTTCTGCAGCGGACACCCCGAGGGCCCCCGGGACGGCTTCCCCTGCGTCAGCGAGACCACCTTCGACGTCTTCGTCTGGTTCGGGTGGGCCAACTCCTCCCTCAACCCCATCATCTACGCCTTCAACGCCGACTTCCGGAAAGTGTTTGCTCAGCTGCTGGGGTGCAGCCACCTCTGCCCCCGCACTGCGGTGGAGACAGTGAACATCAGCAATGAGCTCATCTCGTACAACCAGGACACCGTCTTCCACAAGGAGATCGCAGCTGCCTACGTCCACATGATTCCCAACGCTGTGACCCCGGGGGACAGGGAGGTGGACGAGGAGGAGGGGGAGGGCCCTTTCGATCGTGTATCCCATATCTCTCAGACGTCCCCTGATGGTGACCCTGCTGCTGATTCTGCCTGGGAGCTGGACTGTGAGGGGGAGATTTCATTAGGCAAAATAACACCTTTCACTCCAAATGGATTCCATTAAGCTGCATAGGAAACTAGCCCCTCGTGGATCTATATAACTGCACAGACATTAACAAGCATGCAGAATACACACACATGTACACACTCACACAGACACACACGTGGACACACACAGACACGTGTCCAGTGCTGCTCAGTTTATCACATTTTCTGTCTGTGTAGTAGCCTGTGTGCTTAGAAACCTCACCACTGATTTGTTGTTGAAAGAATTGGCTGAGGCAGTTGGAAGGAACTCAGTCAGATATACTGCAGCCTCGCAGCATCCAGGGGTCCTGTTAGAGAAGAGAAGGTGGTGCTTGGTCGGTCCTTAAAAAAAAGTGGTACTTGGTTTTGGAAGACGTACTCTCCCCTTCCCTTTTAAACAAATGGATTGTTCAGTGACTGATCTGTGTTTGGGTGGATTTTAAACAACAGGTTCTCTGTGTGTGTAGCGCTGATGGGGCTGTGGCTTCTCTGTACCTTGCTTCCCGTGGCCCTGTGTTGATGCAGTTTCTGCTCTTCGTGTGTCTTTACTACAGCTGAGGAATTCTTCCTGACTTGTTCTGGTGTGTAATAAACACAAATTATGTGTGTTATGGGGTGATTCTCTTTGCCTTGCCAGATTGGTTTTCAGGACAGCTCCTGGAGAAACCAGGAGAGCATCCTTACAAAGTGGGGACGATTTGGGCCGGGTCTGGAAGCACATATTTATTTTCTTTACAGACAGTTCGGCCTTAACGACACACACAGGGGCAAGGGAGCTTGAAGAGCTTCCAGTTTCTCAGATTTTGTTTATTATTAGACACGCACGTCTTGAGTCTGTGCTGAAAGCTGGCTTCAATGCCATGGCATCAGATACTGACTTCCCAAGCCCGGAATTCTAAGATTTTTTTTCTCATTTGGAATCTTCTTTTTATAATAACATAACGTAAAACAATTCTCCCGATTCCTACGCAGATGCTCGGAGTTCATTGAAAAGATCCTGTAGAATAATAGCTAGATCTTTCTCAGTCTCAAATCTTTAGTGCTTTAGAGTTACGTGGCTTTTGATAAACCATGTTTTCGAAGGGCTTTGAAATGTGTGAGTCGATTTGCTTTAAAAAACAAATCCCATCTTTCAATAGGCATTTTCATTTGTAGACAATATGAAATGAGAGAATGCATTTTAACTCAAATGTGGGAACCAGAGATGAGATTGGAATGGACTTGAAATGGGAAAATCTGTTGGTTGAGGAGCTCAACAAAAAGCCCAACTATGTCCAATCTTTTCCCTTCCCTGTCTGCGGTCTGCACAGTGAAGGGGAGGACTTTATTCCAGAACCATTCCAGTTGAGAGCGTTTTATTACCATTAAATCTAACTGTGAGCATTGTTAATGGAAGCAAATGAAATGTGCATATGTAATTTCTTAAAGTCCCTACTTTGAAGCAGGCTTATCAAGGACAGTTCAATCAATTTTGGTCTCTTTAGGGATAATTGTATTGTCAGTCTACTGAACAACCATGCCCAGTTCGCTGCAAAATGTGCAGTGCCTGGCACATAATGCTTAATAAATATTTGTTGAATGAATAACTGTCTATTCCTGGAACAGTGAGATTGAAAGCAAATCCTATTTGGTACATTAACTTTCACATATGATTTATTCTGATATTAGGTCTGTGTCCCGTTTTTGACCTCTTGCGAAACAGTAGCTAAGTGGACCATTAGGGAAACATCAGGGGCAGTGAAGAGTACCCTGCTATAGGATGCAGGAGATAGCTATGTGACCTTGAGTGAGTTAATTAATCTCTCTGGGCCTCACTTTCTGTCTGCATCTGTAAATTGAAAGACTTATACTAGAGCACTGTTTTCTGAATTCTGCATCATGACGCAGATGTTAATGGATGGGATTTAGGGTTAAATAAGTTCAGCAAACTCAGGTACAATATCTGTTTTCTCTATGTGGCTTCCTAGAGCTTTTCCTATGCATGGTGAATCCCCAAGCAGGAGAGAATTCTGCATTGTTTCCCAATGTCTTTGACCTTGCAAATCCTTGTTTGGTGGAATTCATTATTACCGTCTCTCTGGAGACCACAATTGCAGGGAACATAGTTTGAGAAACTCTAATTGTTCTGGAAGTCACTGAAATTCAGCTCTTCTACTCCAAAGGACAGTTTGTTACAAGCACAAGCTTTTGTGGCAAATGTTCCAGGCCTCAGTTTGAATAATTTCTGCATCAGGAAAAATGGGTTATTGAGGACTTTGGAAATCCCTTCTGCCAATTACCAATCCTCATTCCTTATGTCTTTACACCTACTGTGTGCTGGCACTGTTCTCGGCATGTAGTCACCGGTCAGACACTCTGCTGTCTTGGAACTTGTATTTTAGCGGGAGAGAAATAAGCAAGTGAACACTGGTATACTGTACCCTACTGCAGTGTACTAGACTATGCAGACTCTGACAGATCATGTCAGTGATAAGTGATGTGACGCAGAACAAAACAGAGTGAGTAGCGGGATGAAGCTGCTCTTTTATTCAGGGTGGTCAAAGAGGGCCTCTCAGAAGAGGCACGTGGAGAGAGACCGGATGAAGAAGGAAGGGTCAGAGTGATGCTAATGTCTAGGAGGAGGAGTGCTCCAGGCAGAGGGAATGGCAAGTGGACAGGCCTGGAAGTGGGCCAGTGCTGGCACACTGGGAGAAGAGGAAGGTGGCCAGTGGGGCTGGAGGCCCGGGAAGGGTTAGTGCTAACAACAGTGAGAGCAGTAAAGCAGGCACGATAGAGACTCATTCTGTGCTGGACACACAGGTGCTAATCCCTCAGTGCTCACAGCCCTGGGAGGCAGGCACTTTATGACCCCCACTTCACAGGCGAGGAATGAAGGCCTTAGGAGGCTAAATAACTAGCCCAGAGCAACATGGGTCATGAGTGGCGAGCTGGACTTGAATCCGGGCAGCCTGGCCACAGAGTCTTCAGTTTCTGCCTAAAGAGGGGGCTGCAGGGCATCCCTGATCAGCAAATGCACGATGCCTGGATCAGAATGTTCCTTGTTCAGTTGTTAATTGGCTGGTTGGCCGACGCATTCCTACATCCGCATGTACACTGACCGTCACTGTGCACCTGCTCTGTGCACCCCTTTGTGTTTGGAGGGAGGCAGCAGAGAGCAGTGGAAAGAAGAGCCCACGTCCTGAGCCCTAACATGGATGGCCAAGTGCTTTCCTGATCCCTATTTGATGCCCCACAGTAACCACACAGACCATTGTTTTTCCATTTTCCAGATAAGGACACTGAAGCTCAGAGAGGTTAAGTTCCTTGTCCAAGGTCTCATGACTAGTAAGTGGCAGAACCAGGGTTTACACCTAGGCCAGTCATTCTCAACTGGGGCGATTTCGTCCCCCAGGGGGTGTTTGGTGGTGTCTGGAGACATTTTTGATTGTCACAGCTCGGTGTGGGGTGCTCCTGCCATCTAGTGGATAGAGGCCAGGGATGCTGCACAGGACAGCCCCCCACACAGAGAGTTGTCCAGCCCTGCGAGGCCCTGACCCAGGCTGATGGACTGCAGGTCCCAGCTGCCTGCCCACAAAGCCACATGGCCCAGGCTTGAGGCTCCACAGCCCCGAGTTCAAATTTTAGCTCCCCCATTTGTTAGTTGTCTGAATTTGGGCACCTCTCCTAGCTTCAGTTTCTATACCTGAGAAATGGGTACATCAACCCCAGAGGTGTGGGTGAGGATTAAAACAGTGTGCGTAACGCTGATCTTATTTTTGTGTCAGTCTTTTCCTTTCCTTTTCTCCCATTGTAAAGAACTCTATGGCCTGATACATTTTAAGAAGGCTGACGTTCCCAGCTCGGGTAGAACTCTGTCGTCCTGAAGCTGACAGCACGAGAGCTGAGACTTGCTCTGTCTTGCCCCCGCTGTCTTCTCAGCCTAGAACAGTGTCCGGCACAGAGTAGGTGCAGTGTCTCCACCTCGGTCTCCTACACGCACACACACACACACCAGTCTTAGGTGCTGCAAACGAGTGAGTAACGAGGTGTTTACACAGCAAGAACCGGGTGGTGTTGGCCATCGGCGGGGTGGTCCCCACATTTTGGGCTGACCAAAGGCCTGCAGGGCTGAAGGCCCCACAAGAAGTGTTATCATCATACAACATACCTGAAGGCTCTTTTATAACTAGCAAAGTGCCCCCATAGTGTCCCCGGAGCATCACAGACACTTGTCGAGGTCCCTCCGGCCTGCCCATTAAAGAGATGCCACAGGTAATGTGGGGAGCGGTCCAGAGACTCGCCCGAGGTCCCCCAGCTGGAGAGACACACTGGATTTGAAGGTGGCCTTAATCCCTGCGCCCCATCCACCACACTGGGCCTGGAAGGAACACGTGACAACAGGTGAGTGTCAGCGCTTCCTTGAACTCTGCGTCTCACTCTCCTCACCCAACCCTGGCTCTGACAACGGGAATGACCTCCCCCCTCGGCTGGTTGGTGAGACAGGACGTGGCAGCTGAAAAAAATGTCCCTTGTCCCTAGGAACTGCTCCTTGGGCAGTCCAACCTCGGGGAGGTCTCCCGTGTGGTCCCTCCAGCACGGTGGCTTCAGGTGGGTGGACTTCTTACACGGCGGCTCAGAGCTCAGAGGTGCAGCCCAGAGGGGACAGCCAGGTGAAGGCTAAGCCTCCCTTTATGACCTGGCCTCCATGAGCCATACTTCTTCAAAGTGAGTCCCTAAGGCCAGACCTGGTTCAGGGGAGGGAATTAGACTTCACCTCTTGATGGGAAGAGTGTCAAGGAATTTGCAGAAGAGATGTTTTACATCTTATATTTTATTTAAAAAATTTATTTCACCATAATTTCAGACTTACAGAAAAGTTGAAAAATATTACAAAAGAATTCCTAAATGCCTTTTATCCAGGTTCTCCCAAACATTAATATTTTACTGTGTTACTTGGTTCCCTCCCATCTCTTTCTTTCTTTCTCTCTTTTCTGAACCATTTAAGACACGGTGCCCATTTACCCTGAATACCTCAGTGCATATTTCCTAAAAACAAGGAATTTTCTTGTCTAATCTGCAGACCTTATTCAGATTTCATGATAATGTCCTTTATAACAAACGATCCAAGACCGTGAGTTACATTTAGCTGTTATATGTCTTTAGACCTTCTTTATCTTGAAACAGTTCCTGCCTCTTTGTCTTTCATGACATTGACTTTTGTGAAGAACACCCAGCTGGTCACTTGGTAGAAGGTCCCTAAATTTGGGTTTGTCTGGTGTTTCTTCCTGAGTAGACTCTGACATGCGCTTTGGGCAGGAAGAGCACAGAAGCGAAGCCAAGTTCCCCTCAGAGCATCGTATCGGGGCACGTGAGTCAATTAATCCCATTGCTAGCGCTGTTAACCCCGATTGTGGGCTTGTGGTGGTGTCCACCATGAAGTTACTTTTTTACCCTGGGTAATTACTAAGTAGCCTTTGGAGAGCTACTTGGAGACTATGAAAATATCCTTTTATTCCTCAAACTTCCACCCACTGGTTTTAGCATCTATTAATGATCCTTTCTTGATTCAATTAATTATTGTTGTGATTGCCAAATGGTTTTTTTTTTAATTCCATCGTTTTTTTATTGTTGGTTTTATACTGTAAGGAAGGACATTTATTTATTTATTTGGGCACTTTTGCTACAATATTCAATGGGCTCTTATTAGCAGACAACTTCTGACAATACTCTAGATCTCTTATTTTCTTGCATTATCCTTAGTATTCTGCCACAAAAAAGAATTCAAATGGCTAGTCTTTGTAGTAGATGTTGTAAGTAGTTAAATCAACTCAAACTTCACTGCAGGTGTGGCTAGAAAGTCCTCATGGATGGAGAACCCTAGGGGCTCTTTTACTGAAGGGAAAATAATCCAGTGGGCCTAGCTGTAATATTTTGCCTTTGATTCTCAGATTCCTTATTGGTAAAATGGGATGCAAAAAATGAGGAGTGTATAGTAAGAGCCTAATAAGCATTTGTTGAATGAATTAGTGGAATACAAAATCAAAATACTTGTTAAAAATCTAGGGGAAAAAACAGAGAAAGACATGACAGCTACCCTTTGCCTGTTATACGACCGTATGTCAGGTATTCACATCTCGTTTCACAGGCCCATAGATGGAGAGAAACTGTATCTAGAACCTGTGTGTAAGGAATTATCGGCCGGGAGAGTGCCCGCTGTCCTTGGCCATCCATTTTCGAAGGAGACCATGAATGCCAAAAAGGTCATTCCCCATTGTTCTTTCCATGCACAAGAAGGTGATGACTTTTATGCTCCTCCCACAACATCCACTGTGAAGATGGAACACTGTTTGTGGACTAAATACAGATGTGCAGGGATTTGTAGGATCCTGGTTAATTCTAATTGAAAGAAGTGTGGAGAATAGTAATTTACAACTGACAAATGTTAGCTCTTGAGAGGGCAAACAGCATTTCATGAAAGAGAAGAGGCCTTTTTGTGCAAAGTGGCAGGAAGCCATTTTCAAGGAAGAGCTAAGGGGAAAAGAGGACTTTGAAAATGTATGAAAACAAACTCGAAGGCACGGCCTTCATCAATGCAAGCGCCTCCTGCAGGGAGAGAGGCTGTTAAGAGTGAAATCAGGAAGTTAAGCGACTTTCTGTCCCCTCTGCCGGACCCCCCACTTCTGATAAAATGATTCAGACATTTCAGGCAACAGAGAATGAGCATCAGATCAGGAAGCAAGAGACCTGGGTTCAAGTCCCAGGTGTGTGAATTTAAGTAAATGATTCAACTTGACTGAGTTTGGTCCCCTTATGTCTAATAATGAAAACCATCAGGCTTACAACACAAGGTCATTATTAATATAAAAAATGCTCACTTACTAGAATTTACTCCATACCAGATGCCACATTTGGACCTGTACAGAGGTGTCATTGATCCTTTACAGCAGCTTGCTATGGTCTGAATGTTTGTATCTCCCCAAATTTCATACGTTGAAATCCTAACCCCCAAGGTGGTGGTATTAGAGGGTGGGGCCTTTGGGAGTTGACTAGATCATGAAGGCTTTGTCATGGGGATCAGAGCCCTTATCAAAGAGACCAGTGAGAGTTCCCATCCCCTCTGCCATGAGAGGTTACAGCTACAGCAAAGACAGCTGTTTAGGAAGCAGGCTCTCACCAAACACGGAATCCACCAGCACCTTGACCTTGGACTTCCCAGCCTCCGGAACTGTGAGAAATGAAGCTCTGCGGTTTGGAAGCCACCTAGTCTGTGGCATTTTGTTATAGCAGCCTGAACTGACTCAGACACAGCCCTGTGAGTAGGTGTGTTCGTTCCCACTGTACAACTAAAGATACTGGGGTTCAGAGAACTCATATTCCTTGCTCCAGGTCACAAAGCTAAGAAGTGACAAGGTGGCGATTCACATCCACGCCTGTCTGACTTGACACTATCCAACATGATAAGAATGTGGTGACAATAAACTGCAAAACAAAACAAAACCCACGAGCTTCAAAGACGTACTGATTGCCTACTCTGTGCCCCTGTGCTAGGAACTCAGGATTAAAGACAGATTGGCATCATGGTCTCTGCTCCCATGGCCCTGATATCCTATTCTGTGGAGACCTCAGCAGCCTGGGAGGAAAGGGAGTCTGGCAGTGGCGGTGAGGGGGGATGATGCTTTTGGATTCAGCTTTGGACTCGTGTTTAAGGTATATATGGGCCATCCAGGTGGGTGTATGGGGTGAGGACCAGGGCAGAGGTCTGGGTCTGGGACCACCACCTCCAAAGATACAGCCAACACTGATCGACTGTTTAATTTGTGCCTGGCCCTGTGCCAAAGGGTTCCCAGGTGTTAACCCATTCAGTCCTCACAATGATGCTGGGATGGAGCCGCTGGCATTATCCCCGCCGTGCGGATCGGTGAGGGAACTTGCTTCTTCATCGCATGCAGGCGAAAGCTAAAACCTCACGCGGATCCTTCTTGTATCAGGGTTTTCCCATTTGGTGATTCACGGATCAACCTCGCTCCTCAAGCTCCAACATCCCCTCTGTTTTAAGTCACTTTCAGACTTGTAGGAGGTCCCCTGTGCCTTCATTTTGCTTCATTTGATTCTTCTGGGCCCCATGTGTGTCAGAAATTTTCTCCCTGAGAGCTGGAAAGCTTTTTTGTGATGGTTGGGTTGAGGGACCCTCAGGAAAATATCTTTGCGCACCAATAGGAAGGACTAAACCTTTTCCTGATCAAACAGACAAGAGGAAAGGGTTCACCATCAAGAATGTGGTGAGGGATGCATTGACCTTGTCTGAGCACAGGCCTCCCAGGCTCCAGTCCCATTCCCTGCAGAAGTCAGGGCATGTCCATGCTCTTTGTCCCCAAAGGATCTCAGGGGCACCAGAGAGCACGCTGAGCAGAGGGTCATGATAACAGTGATTTCTTGGGTGCTTTCTACATGCACAGACATGGTGCTAAACATTTTATAAACCTTAACTCATTTAATGTTCACAAAAAATCCCTCTTCCCTATGCCTTCCTCACTCCCTCCCTCCATTATGTCAGAGTATTTCTAGTCAGAGGAAACAGCAATTAAAAAATCTATATACGCAGGTTTCCTTTCAGTTACCTTTCTTTTAAATTATCCAGACGTGTACTATAAGGCAGGGAGTGCCTTTCCCTGCCTCCTCCCCTTGTTCTCCTTTCCATCTCTAGCAGACACTGTGGATTGACTACTCAACGGACACACCTAGTTCTTTCCAGATCCCCTGCCTATCTACCACCATTCCACATGAAATATGTAGAAATGTCCACAAAAATTTTAAGTTAAACAGGGAGGCTATCAAAAAGCGGCAGCAACCCAAGTGTCTGTCGATAGATGAATGGATAAACAAAATATGGTCTATCCATACAAGGGACTATTAGTCAGCCTTAGAAAGGAAGGAAATTTTGACACCTGCTACAATGTGGGTGAACCTGGAGGACATTATGGTAAATGAAATAAGCCAGTTACAAAAGAACAAATATTGTATAGTTCCATTTATATGAGGTACCTTGAGCAGTCAAATTCATAGAGACAGAAAACGGAATGGTGGGTGTGAGGAGCTGAGGGAAGAGGGGAACGGGGAGTTAGTATTTAATGGGGACAGAGCTTCAGTCTGGGAAAATGAAAAAGTTCTGGAGACGGATGGTGGTGATGGTTGCACAACCATGTGAATGTACTTAATGCTACTGAACTGTACACTTAAAAAGTAGTTGAAATGGCAAATTTTATGTTACATATACTTTACTGCAATAAATAGGTAGGTTATTACATAATCTTCTATAACAATTTCGTATAACATGTGTTGTTTTTTCTGGATTATATAGCGAATACATGTTCAATGACACAATTGAAAAATCCAGAATGCCTCCAAAATAAAAGTGACGTGACTCATACTTTCACCCTCAAAATGAACTGCTGTTAATATTTTGTTGTGTATGATTTCAGTGTCACATTTCCATGTGTGTTTGCTTACACACACATGCCCTCACACATTTTGAAACTTTTCTCTAATGACAAAATTGGAATCCTGTTCTTGCATTCTGGTAGTTTTTTCCTCTTACTTAAAAACATCATGAACAGTTCCTGCTGTCCAGATGAGTTTTGTTTTCTAGTTATTTATTCATTCAACAAATATCCAATGGGCAGCATTATCTGCTTAATTCCTGTCCACTACAACGTTGAAAAAATGTTGCAGTGGACACCTGCTAACCATGGCCGTGATTTTCTGTGAGCATGTTTCTATCCTTGCTTCACTACGATCTGTCCATTTATCCATCCTTAATCCATCTAATTTTTGATGCATTTTAAAGTAAATTGCAGACTCAGTACATGTCCATCTAAATCTTTCAGTGTGCTTGTTATTAACTAGAGTTCAGTATTTGTTTACAATTTTTCTTTTGATGGAAAATTTACATATGACAAATGTATATATATAAAGTATATATTTCCTGGGTTTTGAAAAACATACCTGGAACATCATCATCACCCCAGGAATTTCCCTCTTGAGCCTTCTCGGACAATGCTTGCCCCACACCCCAGAGGCAACCAGTGCTTTCTTCCATTATAGGATAGTTTTTGCTTTTCTAGAATTTCTTATCAGTGGGATTATCTGTACATGGTCTTTTCATCAGCAGAGTGTTTTGGAGATTTATCCATGCATCAGAAGTTTGTTGTTTCTTTTTAATGCTGAGTGGTATTCAATTGTGTGAATAACCAGTTTATTTTTCCATTTTCATGTTTAGGGACATTTGGGTTATTTTCACTTTTTAGCTCTTAAGAATAAAATTGCTATGAAAATTCTTGTACGTTTTCTTTTCCCTTGGTCTGTGGTGGTTAATCTTATGTGTCGACTTGACTGGGCCATGGGGTGCCCAGATACTTGGTCAACCATTATTCTGAGTGTGTCTGTGAGGTTTCTGGATGAGATTAACATGGGACCGAGTAAAACAGATTGCCTTCCCCAATGTGGGCAGGTCCCACCCAATCAGCTGAAGACCTGAATGGAACAAAAAGGCTCAGTAAGAGGGTACCCCGCTCCCCCTAACCTGGCCTAACTGCTGAGCTGAGGCCTTGGATTCAATGGGAACGAGCAGACCTATCTGCAGGGCTCTGTCTTAGTTCAGACGAGGTGGGTCAAAACAACAGAAATTGTGTTTTTTTTGGCCTTTGGACTCGGAATGAAACCCTGGCTCTTCCTGGGTGTCATGGCTGTCTCTAGCTTGCCGATTGCAGATCTCGGGACTTTTCAGCCTCCATAATGTCATGAACTAAGTCTCCTTTCATATGTGTGCACATCCGATTGGCTCTACTTCTCTGGAGAACGCTGACTAATATAGTCTCTGACCAGCTGTTAGGTGGACCTGATGCCATGGAGACTGGGCAGTTCCAGAGACAGGTTCTGGAAACTTGAGTGGTAAGGTAGGTGCCCAGCAATCCCGCAGTGGGCACTGGGGTTTTCCCCTAGGTGGTGTGAGAATCTTGGCAGCAGAATTGAATTTTGCGTGTCTGGTGGGGGCATTCGGGAGCTCTGTCCTCAGGAGACAAGATGGGCACTGGGCTGGGAAACGGGGCCCAGAGGAGGGGGCCTCTAACTAGCACAGTCCAGGAGGGGCAGCAGCAGTAGCCACTGCACAGCTGGAGTTCAGGGTGGAGCCCCAGACCGACCGATAGGTAGATTGATTTATTAATTCATCAACTGACTCATTACAGAGAGGGTAGCCACTCAGGCTCTGGAGTCAGGTTGCTAGTTTAGAATCCCTGCTCTCCCACTTACTAGCTATATGACTTTGGGGATAACTTGTGCCTCAGTTTCCCATTCTATTGAATGGGGGTAGTTATAGTGCCACCCCATGCAATGCTATAACGATTAGATCAGATACTCTGCATAAAGCACTTAGGACTATACCTAGCACATTGTTAGCACTGAATTTAACTTCAAAGCACCCAGCCCAGTGGAGTCAGAAGTGGCACCTTCCCCATCAGTCTATAGCATTTGCATGGTCACGGGAATGTATCCCAACGCCCACCACCATCAGGGCCTGCCAGAGAAGCCTAGTTTTCCTCATGAGTTATTTATAATCAAATCATAGTGGGAATCGCTATGGAAAGACGCTGTTTCCCTTCCTCCCCCAAGGTTGGCAATCTCTCCATTTCATGTAAGGCTTCTGGCTGCAGCCATCAGACTTAATGAACGGGCTTGTGAGTTGGAAAGTGCTAGTGGCAAAGGAGCTTTGTTCCTCTCATCTTTAAGAGATGAAGAGCCCTAGAGATGAAGGGGACCTTAGAGATTTTTCTAGTCTAACTCTCCTGTGTAAAAACTTGAGGTTCAAAGAAGTTAGTTAATTGTTGAAGTCAGATAGTTACGAAAAGGGCCTGAGCTTGGAAATTAGAGTCTCCAGTTCTAATTCAGACTTAATCACTTTTAATGTGTGTGATTTCGAGTCAGTTACCTGGTGTTTCTGGGCCTGAGTTTTCTTTCTGGAAAGTGGGGAGACTAATATCTATTCTAGGATGAATAGAGATGAAGCGCACACGTAGCTGGCATATGGTAGACACACAGTGATGCTGCAGTGGAAGAGTCAGGGCCAGGATTCCTGTTCTCTTCCCACCCTCTGCATTGCTTCAACCAGTGATGCTGTTGCAGAACAACAGACTTCCACGTTTCCTCGCTCTCGATGTGACTCATTTTTCATGGATACAGAACAAGCAGGATCATATGGGAAGTCTTGTTCCTCTGGATGGACAGAAAATGCCGGGGCGGGGGGGGGGTGGGGAGCTGAGGGAAAGAGGTAGACTTACCCCACGGTCTCCATGACACTCATTCTTTGACACGTTCTCAGTCTTAGTAAATCGCTCTGCAAATGCAGTTTTCAATGTTCCCTCTCACAGAGGTTGCTGCCCCTAAGCTCCTCCCAACAGCGGTTCTGGTGAATCCTCAAATAACTATGAAAACCTGGGCTCCAGAAAATACTGCATGGACAAGAGAAGGCAGGAGCTGGGTGGAGTCTAAGTGTCCTGGACTGAAAGACTTGGGTCCCGGTACTCTGTCCCTCAGTGTGTGACCTGGTGGTGATCTTCCGAGCCTGCTTCAAACAACGCACCACCACACACACACACACACACACACACACACACACACACACACACACACACACATTTTTTGGCGCTTGCTATTTTATGTGTCTAGATTGGGACATTCCCTTCGCTCATTGTGAATGAGCAAAATAACTTGCTTTTAAGACCAAAGAGACATTGGGAAGGTGACTAAGCAAAAACAAAACAAACAAACGAACAAAAAACAACAAAAACCAAAACAAGAGTATATTTCCCTCAAATACCTGCAGTTTTCAATGGGGAGAATACTTCCCACAGAAGATTTTGAATATTGTATTATTGTACCAGGAATGGGGAGCTGTAATAACACAGAAGTAGAATAGGTGGCATCGGCTCCAGGGTCAGGTGGTGGGCAGCAAGAAAGTGCCACTGAGGGTGGGAGAGATGGTGATCTATGTTATGCAGTGGTGAAATATTTGGTAAAACTGCTCTCTGCATAACTTGGAAGGTAGATGACGTACTGAAGGAGCTTGTGGCTGAAGGTGAAAATGTTGGGAAACAGAATGTTAGTAGCACACGTTGATTGCTACTGCAAGAAAGAGGTGAACTCTGAAAAGAACTGGCTAATGTGTAAGCAGGTATGAAAAGGAAGAGAGAGAGTGTGGGAATTCTGGGACTTAGAGGGTAGAAAGATACAATTGCTTCTCGTCTCCAACCAGTAAAAGGTAAAACTGAGAAGGGCTTTGATGACAAATGCTAAATAGAAGCACGGCTAGGTTCAAATCCAGGGTGCAGCTGTCATACTCTTTGTTAAATCTTTGAATAAATTAAGATACTATTTAGTAAGTCCCTCAGATGGACAAAATAGCTTAGGGAAAAGAGAATAAAGGTTGGCTCTCCCTTAGAAGCTTGACAGCCTAAGTACTCATAATTAATTCAAGAGAGAAAGGCATGCGTCCAAAAGGATTGTGGTGTGGTTATTGCTTCTTGAAATAAAATAATAAAACACCTGTTAAGTTTTTGAGAGAGTTCTACTTTGAGGAGAGTTTCAAGCCCTACACTTTTCAAGACTAGGAGGGACCCTCCTTGGGCCTCCTAAGTTCCACTTGCAGGCTAAGAAAGATGTGTAGTCCCCTGAAATGGAATATTCTCCAATGTCTTTTTCAGGAGGAAAATAGGAAAAGAAAGGATTTTCCTAAATGTAGAGTGAAGCGTCACAGAAAAACAGTGGACTGGAAGCTACTCCCAGGGGTCAGAACCAGGGCATCCTCAAGAAACATTCTGCTTCCTAGGGTGGGGCCCCACAATGTCTGCCCAGACCAATTTCAGAATTGCTATGGACCAGTGACTGCTGTGTGTCTCCCAGTCTTTCTGTTTATGAACAAGAGTGTCCATTGCTGTTATCTTATTCGTGTGTACAGAGGAATTGACCCTCCTGTGTCCTTGGTCTTCTCAACCTCATTGCATCTGCTGCAGCCACTGGTCTCATTTTCATATTCAGAGTTATTTGCTATCACAAAGGTGATTTATTTTTGCTTATGAATTATGTAAGCCTAATACCCAGTAAATGTCCATTTTTATCTATTTTAACTATTATCTTGAAAAGTTACATCTCCCCTCTGAGCCTCAGGGTCATTTACTATAAAACCATAATAACAGTTCCATCCCTGGGACCTCGGTTTGATGAACAGATAGGATTGTGGTTATGAAAGTCCTTTGACAACATGCACAGTTTTGTATCTAGGAAGACCACTGTTATGTGGCACTTAGTATTGGTCTGGGAAAGAGGAGCCCTTGGTTGATGTATTAGTTTCCTAGGGCTGCCATAACAAAGTGCCACAGACTGGGTAGCTTAGGTAGCAGAATTTGTTGTCTCACAATTCTGGAGGCTGGAAGTCTGAGATCAAGATGTCAGCAGGGTTGGCTCCTTCTGAGGCTGTGAGGAAGACTCTGTTCCATCCTCTCCCCTAGGTTCTGGGGGTTTGCTGGCAATCTTTGGCATTCCCTGGCTTGTAGAGGTATCACCCCAATCTCTGCCTTCATCTTCACATGGCGTTCTCCTGTGAGCTGTCTGCCTCCAAATTTCCCCTTTTCAGAGGGACACCAGTCATGCTGGATTAGGGCCCACCCTGATGACCTAATTTTAACTTGATTATGCTGTAAAGACCCTATCTCCAAATAAGGTCACATTCTGAGGTATTGGGGTTAGGACTTCAATGCTTGAATTTGAGGTGACACAATTCAAGCCATAACCATGATCTAGGGCCCCAGCACTCTGAAATCCACCGCTGCACTGAGTCGTACTTCCCACAAGCTGCTCCCAGCCAGTAACTGGGCTTGGCAGGGACACTGTGCAGGCCCACTCCAGGGAGACGTGGGACTCCTCTGACAGCTGACTGGCTCAGGGACTGCCCAATAATCTCGCCAAAGCTTCCTTAAACTGTACAGCACTCTAGGACACCAGCGTCCCTCCCTCTACCCTTCACTAAGGGTCAGACTTGCATCCCTGCCTTGTCTGTCTCCCCTTCCATTTCTCCTAACAAAATCCTGTCTCAGCATCTGCTTCTGGGAAGGCCCAGACAAACACAACTGATGTCCCATTGGCCAAAGCAAATCACATGGCTAAACCCAGATTCAAGTTGTGGGTAAAAAGACTCCTTTTTATGTGAAGATGGAGAATTGGGGGCATTCGTACAACCTCCCCGACCCCCTCCCTCCCTATCCCACTTTCCACACTTTTCCACTCTAGCTTCCTGGGGGCACCTCCAAATAAACTACTTGCACTCAAGCCTTTGCCTTAGGGTCTGCCTCAGGAGAGCTCAAACCGCACAGCATCTGACACTCCCGCACACTTGACTGTGGGCCTTCGAGATTATGAACTGTGTCTCATTCATCCTTGAATTTCCATCATGGAGCTCCATTCACAGCAGGCACCTAATACACTCAATGACAACTGTTACTGATCATTTACCCTGGGCCAAGCCCCACGCTCAGCAGTGGGGAGTCAGAGAGGAGTCAGTGTGCTAATGGACAGAGGGAAGACAATGTGAGGACATGGGAAGAAGACGACCATCTATAAGCCTGGGAGAGAGGCCTCAGAAGGAACCATTACTGCCAACACCGTGATCTTGGACTTCCAGCCTCCAGAACTGCAAGACAACAAATTTCAGTTGTTAAGCCCTTCAGTCTATGGTATTTTGTTACAGCAGCCTTAGTGAATGAATACGGTCCGTTACACTTCCTGCAGTTGTAGGTCTGGGAAGCTCATTCTTATGGTGCTCGCATTAGTCAACAAAATACAGCCAGAGGCCTGGAAGGCGCTTGCCGGCTGGGCTTTGCCTACCTGCTGCTTTTGGAAACCCTGCTTCTGCTGTGTGAATAAGACCCATGGTTCAGTGACCCAGCTGACAGCCAGCCAACCACCTGGCACGGGAGTGAGACTATCATAGACCAACTGTCTTCCAGCCAGTCCATCATCTGACCGCAGGTGCCTGAGCAAATCCAGCCAAGATCAACCTGCAAGAACCTCCCTCTGACAGGTAGACTCATGGGCTAAGTAAAATTTTGGAGTGGTTTCTTCCAGCTATAGCTGTAGCCAATTGAAGATAGCTAGAACCTAACAGAGAAGAAGCCAGTTGAGGGTGTGTCAGTGAGCTAGTTGCCACTGTGGTTTCAACCCCACTGGAGACAGTGGAGGAAGCTGTGTAGACTGTAGGTCAACACTGTAACTCCGAGGAGCAATGATTCTCATCCCCCCTTGTTGAGAGTCGTTCTCATGGGTGCTAACTCTCCTGAACTTCTGGGCTATGGGGCTGAGCCAGCTTCCATAGCTTCAGAGAAAGCCCTGAGGTAGAAGAGTTGATAGACCAGAGAGCCCTTGAGATGAGAAGGGCTCAGGAACTGCCCATCCTTGCAGCAGCTGAAGTCAGAGGTGGGCCAAGAGGATGTGGGGTGAGCACTGGTGGCGTCTACTGCAGATGGGGAGTCTCAGATACAGTGTGATCAGTGCAACGATAGAACGGGGTCCAATGCAGAGACACTGCCTTAAGAGAATGGATTTGAGAGAGCTACGCATACTGCTGAGTATAGTGCATTGTAACGGTGATTGTTAGTCTAACCCAGGGGATCACTTTGATGGTGAACATTTCAAGCGAAAGAGGAGCAAAGGCGCACTCCCAGCAGCCTAACTGGGAAGCTGTGTTTAAGCTGCAGAGCTGGGGAGCTCTTCCTCGCTCCACTCGAAGTGCTCCTTGGAGGAGGCTGCCTGCTCTGCTCAGCGTGGCCCTGTTCCTGCTTCTGTAATGACAGGGATTATCAGCGCAAGACAAGTGCTTATTCGCCAGGCTCATTGACTCAGGGACCAAAGCTTTTAAACGGCCATTCCAGTGGAGGAACAGGGAGGTGTGTATGTGTTTGATTAGAGACCGGATTCACAGATTAAAGGTTTTGGGAGAAATGTTTCCTGCACGTGCTTCTTTTAAAAACTAGAATTCAAAATGAGAAGAAACGAATTTCAGAGAAGTGGGGTCTATGGATACCGGCAGAATGTGGAAAATGCAATGCTGGGCATGTAGGCCAACCCCCGGCTACACTTTCCTGGGGTGTTCAGGGGACAGCCAGAGCCACGCTTTGGAGAGAAGGGCTCTGTGGGAGGCACATGCTGGAGGATGGGACAGAATATTCTCTTGCTGGGGGAGTCTTGATGCTCATTAGCATATTTATCTCCCTTACAGGGTGGGCAGTAAGGAGAACTCTCTCATCTTGTCTAACTCAGATTTCCCAAAGGGACTCAATCACGGGAACTTTTTAATTGACAGACCCCAATTAACTTCCCCAGGAATACTCGGTAGACACTGGACTGCAGGAATGAGTCATAAACTCACTTCCTTGACAGGTATGTGGTCCCAGAGGAGATGAGACTTGCTTGGTGAGTGTGATGGAAGGAGGATGGGCCTGGGAATCGGAAGGGCTGGAATCTGAGCCTGGCTTGGCACTATCTTGCTGTTTGATCTGGACAAGCCACTTCTCATCTGTAGGGTTCAATCTGTCCAGTTCTTTCTGTTTTCTAACATCTGTAAAATGAGATTAATAATAGTTGGGTTGTTTGAGGATTAAATGTGAGTTCATGGGAAATACTTCAAACAGCCTGTCACATACTGAGAACCTATACTTTGTTATTGTGATGATGATGACGATGACAGTGATGATGATGATGTACTGGGCTTTGTGTTTATTATTTTACTACATCATCTAGTAAATATTGTCATTTATTGACTATGTTTCTACCACAGTGTATGCTAAATTCATTCTATTATCTATGCATTATCTATTTTAATCTTCAAAACAACTCCTAAAATAGGCAATATTCTCATCATTTTACAGATGAGAAAACTGAAGCTCAAGGAATTTATGCTACTTTCCCAAGGCCCCAAAGCCAGTGAACAGCAAAGTCAAGATGCAATCCCAGTCTGGGGTCTCACTATCACTAAGGGGGTGGTCACTGTTCATGGACAGAGCTTGGGGAAATCTTTGTTGACGGCCTGATCTATAGAGATGCTCTCCGTCACTCTCTGAACTCTTACTCTGATTAAGTATTCTTAGCAGCACTTGTTAGTACTTGACATTAAATTACATGTCTGTGGTCTGTCTGGCCCATAGAATGTAAGTGCCGTGAGGATAGGGTTCTTGACTGTCCTTTAACCGTGGTATCCTCAGTGCCTAGAACCCAGTTGACACATAGTAGGCTCTCAATAAATGTTTGCTGAATAAATGAATGAATGATATACTTATTAAACACTTCCTATGTACTCGTGAATATATTAGATCCTATGGATACAACAGTCACCAGGATAGACTATTTCTGTGTTGGGATAAAGCCTGGAGTAAGGTATCTAGAGGTTATATCAATTCATTTCTTCTCCTTCCTCCCTTCCAACAAAATATGTATCAGGCACTTTTTTTTTAAACCATTGGTGCTCTGGGCAGTGATTTGGAGATATCTCAGCCACTCTTACTCTTCTCAAGAAATTTATAGTTATTAGGAGAGCAAGACACATGGACAGATGATTTTAAAAGTCACTAGAAACTCCGTGTATGAGGAGGGGCAAATAACTCTACCTAGGGGTCATGAAAGCTTCTGGGAGAGAGGTGATGAACGTTCGTGGATGAACAGGCATTTGCCAGGTGGACACGGAGTCATGGACTGTTATGGTTCTAGAGTGCCCAGAGGCTCGAGAGAGGTAACACATGGATGGAGTTCACTGGGGCTTGGTTTCCTATTCATAACTTCTTTCAGTGGCCCTCAGTACCATTCTCCATCCTCCCTTTTGACTTTTGTTCCTTGCTTCCTTCGCCCATGGACTGCTCAGCTGAGCAAAATTGTTGCAAACCTGTGGAAAGCAGCTTATGTTCAAAGAAGGGTGAGGGGGTGGGATGCTTTTTTTTTAATAGGCCATTGATTTATTCCCATTTACTGATCGCCTACAATGCACCACCCCAGTTAGCTACTTGCACAGCCATTTGGCTCATGTTGGGTTGGCGCTCCCATCTTCCCACCATTATTGAGGATATACCACGCCTTTTGTCAAATGATGCATTTTCTCTTATTATTGGGTTAAAATAACTCTTCTTCAAGCCTCACAACTGCCACACCAGCACTACATTCTCCAAGGGCTGCAACAGGGAGGTGGAGGAGAGAACTGTGTGAGCTTTAGAGGTAGTCTGATGCGGGTTCTCATCCCAGCTCTGCTGCTCAGTTAGGTCCACTCAAGAAAGGCCTGGAAGTTCAAAAGAGGGAATCTAATATGGGGAAGTAGTTACAAAGGTGTTGGAAGGGCTGAAAGGACAACCGAATGGTGAGGCAGCCCCATTGTTAGGGACAGGAAGCTGCCATCATCCCTAAAGCCAGAGGGACAAAGGGAGGAGGTGGTAGGGTCATGGAGGAAATGTAGCCCTCAACAGAGATGCTGTCTGAAGCCGAGAGATGCCCTGGCCTCCACCTCCTCCTGCCCACCAGTTGCCTGCCGGTATCTCCCACTGGCCAAAACCAATGGGAAGGCCATTTGCAAGGGACCTTGAAAACTTATTTTCTAGAATCAGCTCCATGTGATACAGGAGCAGAACAAGGAAGAGCCGGGATGTGGTCAGTGCCCTAGTTTCTCTGTCTGTCAAATAATCCTCTCTTCATCAACCATCATTTAGCTGACTTCGTGAATTAATGGGCACTCCACATCCTCTCTAAGATGCAGTGGTAGATGCCCATGATGGGTCCAAGCTCACAGATGATGGCTACTCCCCATGACAATCCCATATCTCTGACCCCAGGAGCTGAGTTTTATGTTTACCAGGAGGTCATGTTTATATTTACCTGTATGCATGTGTTTACCCATATCCCTTTATTCCAGTTGTCATGGTAATTTCATAATTTAGTTAAATCTTACATAGACCAATGAAACATGAGTGTGGAAAGAAAGTTGTTTCCATGAAAGAAAGTTGAGTCCTTTAGAAAGCTCCATAAATTTGAGTTGCTAAAAAAGTTGCTGTCAAATTAATGCAGGTGAGACAACTGTAGAATATTTCTTAAAAACTAGTAAAAAATCTAAAGAAGTCTGCATTCAGATTGCTCCATCAGTGTCCTTAAGTTATGGTTTTAGTTGAAAGAGTGTCACAGGTGTGGCTTATGGAAGACAAAATGGAGGTCTGAGCAACAGAATAACTGAAAGTAAAGGTCTTGACTTCATAAAAAAGGTGAGTGAATGTACATTTATATTTCAAAATAAAATGTTTGTAACATATGTATCATTTTTCATGTCCACCTTAACTGTAATGACTTACTCCATTAATCTGCTAAATCAGTCAGGCTAGGCTAGGTTGTGCTGCAGTAACAAACAACCCCCGAATCTCTGCGGCTTATGACAGTGGAGGTTTATGTCTTGCTCTTGCTGCACGACTACTCCAGAGCTCACGCTGAAGGGCCAGCCTCCCTCTGGGACACTGCTGGTTTCACGGCAGATGGACAAGAGAAAGAGGGTGAACAAGGAGCTGGCTCTAAAAGCTTCTGCTTAGAAGTGATGCACATCACTCCCATCTCTGTTTCATTGACTGAACAAAGTCACATGATCACTCCTGAATTCAATGGGCTGGGGAAGCATAATCCTCCCCCAGGGAGGGGCAGTATAGTCGAGCACGCCCACCAGCCACAGGCCCCAGCTGCTTTTGATAAGGGAGTTTCCACTCTATCTTACAGGATTATTCTGTGGATTGAATAGTCATAGTAATGGTCAACAGTTATTGTCTGCTTCTTAAGTGCTGGGCACTGTTCTAGGTCTTTGCATTCATTAACTCACTGCATTCTCACAGATATCCTAGAAGTATGTATCATCATTATCCCATTTTACAGATGAAGAACACTGAGGCAAGACAGGCAAAGTAGTCTGACCAAAGCACCACAGCAAGTACATGGTGAAGCCTGGACTTGACCCAGGCTCTCCCCTTCCAGAGGCTGCTCGGAAGCACTGCACTCCAAATGAGAGGATATATAGAAAGTGGTTAGCCCATTGACTGAGCCCAGTCTGCACTTTTAAATTTCTTTCCACGCCCTTTGGCTGCACTGGATTTGCTAGGAGAGAGGATAGTGGAGAAGGCTTCCTTCCCCTCTGAATAATGCTTGTGTGTGTGTGTGGGAGGAAATAGTGGGGAGAATCGGGGGCACACCGTATAGGCCTAGCCTCACAGCAACCTGGGAAAAATGGGCTTTCTCATTCCTTCACGATATTTCTCTTGAAAGCTGAAAAATGGCACTCTGCTGCCTGGCTTTCAGGGCAGGTGAGAGTCACTTAAGAGGATGTGCTTGACTCAAAATAGCTTTTTGGGAGATGCTTGAACTGGCCAGAGAAGCATCCAATGGGCTTTTAAGACTCTTAAAGACTGGAAGAGACCAAAATCATCGATTTCTTCCTGAGCTCCCTCCTCCATCCACGTTTTTAGCTGACCGATATCCACCTGTCTGGCAGATGTTTATATGCAGTTTGTGCTGGGATGTTGACACAGTTTCTTAAAATAACCCCAGATCTAAGTGGCATCCAGCTTGTTGGTGTGTGGACAGAGAGGAGAAATATGATTCTGGAAAAGTGGAGGTGGCTTGTTCATGAGCGACCAAATCCAGGTGAAGTCCTCTCCCCGAAGGTTCTCAGCCCCTGCATCCCTTTGTCCTCGGTCACCTGCCATGCTCCTTCTCCCTCTTGGACTGCAGCCATATTGAAGTGCTGAGTGTCCCTGGAACTTGCCATGCTGTTTCATGTTCCCATGCCTCCACTCATTCTACTTCTTCTAGAATAACTTTTCTCCCTTCTTTATCTTATGCATTCCTATACTCCTTCAAGGTTCAGCTGAGGTGTCTCCTCCTCCGGGAAGCCATCCCCGATCTCCATCACCTTCCCTGCTAATACTGGGCAGCTGCCTCTCGTTTGAGCTCCCATAGCCCATTTTGACATTTTATCACAAATCCTCCTTGTCTGTTTATCAGCTTTCTCCCCCACCTGACTGAGTTCTTCAATAGCAGACACATGCTCCTTGCTCCCTTGCATTCCCAGTGCATAGCATCTCTGTGTGATGGATACCTATCAACCGGGCGATTACTCAGACTTCACAAACTTGAATCATCAGATTTGAGGTGCAGGAATCTTATAGACCTTGCTGGGGTGCAGGGGCCGGTTGACCCAAGTCAACATTAGGCTTGATGGAAGATTTGGCCAGAATCCAAGATCACTGGAGTCCTTGGCCAGCTGTCTGTCGCCAGGAGAGTTTCTCTAAGGAGACATTCAGAAAAGCTGGTCAAATGTGTGCTTCTTGTTATTCTCTAGGCTCTGGCCTGAAATCATAACAGAGTGTCCTTGCCCTGTGAGCGAGGTTGGACCCTGTGAGCCCCCCTGAGTTAGTCTGCCCTGGGTCTTGTTTCTTTCCTCTTCTGCTCCACCACACCTTGCCACCTGGCAGCTGGGTCGGCTCAAAGCCATGAAGGAACCATGGATAAAGTTCACCATCTCTGGGAGGTGCCCCGTGTCCTTGGCCAGGCGGAAGCTGGGCTGTCACAGTGTCCTGGCTGGGGCAGGGACTTGACTTTTGGGACTCGTACTCACTCCTTTTCCAGCAGCTGTGCACAGCCTCCCTTTACTGCAGGCCAGACTTTTCTCAGAAAACCTATTTCTATTTTGATGAGGTTCTCTGCCCCCTGGGGCCAGCACCAGTCCATCCTGGTGTCCATGGTGGTCGGCATGTTACATGCCTGTCTTTCAGGGCCTTTGATCACGTGCAAACTTGAAAGCACAGGTTTGGGGCTTCTGGTGATGCTCTGCCTGCACCAGCCACAGTGGGAACTGGGCAGTCTTAGGGGCAAAGGATGGCACCCCTGTTGAGGGGCTGGGCTTGGCTGGCAAGGCCTGAGTGCCTCTCGAAGTCAGTCTCAAGTGGAGATCACAGCAGCCACTCTGGGGCATGGGGCAGAGTAACCCTTGTGACCCCTAAGCCACTTACTACTGTCTTCTTTATTCTAGGCACAGTGTGGATACTCTATTTTCTCTCTTCTGTTCTTCACAACAAATGGGTGACGTAGGGATTGTTGTTTTCCACAGGAGGAAACTGAAGCTCAGTGGGGTTCGGAGAGAGAAAGAGCATTCAAGCTGCCCTGGGGGGCCAGCCAAGGGCAGGGCAGCCCTTGAAATGAAACTTGGAGGATAGCTGGGAAAGAGATGGAAAAGCATTCAAGGCAGAGGGCACAGCATCTGCAAAATCTTAGAGTGGTAGAGGATGAGGCACGGGCAGGAATGGCAAGTGGGACTTGAGCAGAGGACTCAAAGAGGGGAGTGTGGGGGAAGCGGGAACAGGCCACAGTGTGAAGGGCCGTATGAAGGAGCTGCAGGAAAATAACCCTGGGAGTCAGGGAAATTTTAAGCATGACTTAGAAGGATGGCTCTGCTGCAGTGGGGACACCGGTTTGAGAGGGAGCAGTTATGGAGCTATCATGGGGATGCAGATGGGTGAGGACGACGCTCTGGACATCAGAACAGCAAGGAAGGGGACAGGAAAGAGGAGCACACTTTCAGGAGGCAGCATCGGCAGGATTTGGGTGCTGACTGCACACGGGGGAGAAGAGAGCAGAGTCCACATGGCCCTTGGGTTCCAGCCTGGGCAGATGGGGGGTGCTGCTGTTCTCTGGGTCAGGGCAACACAGGAGGAACAGCGGTGATGCAGGAGGAGGTGGACATGCTGATTTGCAGCGCCCGAGGGGGTGTCAATGTGGAGCTGTCTAGCAGGTATTTGAACCAGGTCTGCCACTGGAAAGGGAGTTCTGGCAGGAGATATGTATCTGTCAGTCTTCAGCTCGTCGGGTTGTTGAAACCATGGAAATAGGAGATGTCCAGGGACAGCATTTGAATTTGAGAAGGGATGAAGGCTGAAGATGGAACCTCAGTAAGAGCAGTAAGAGCACGAGTCAGCAAACGAAGGTGAGCAGGAATGCTCAGAGAGGAAGGCAGTCCGGGCGACCCCATGTCAGACAATTCACTGTGCTACAAGTCACACTGGGGACTGAGTGTGGGCCATCTAACCTCCCCTGATGGGTCAGAGGAAGCTTTCTGGAGGAAGTGACACCTGAACTGAGCCTTAAAGATGACTGCAGGTGGTGAAGAAGGAGCGATGCCGGGAGAACAAAGAAGATAAGGACACTGGAGGGATAGATAACACGTTACAGTAATTGGTGACATTCTGGGAGAAAATCTAGAAGCAGGCTAGGGAAGGGGCAATTCCTTCACTCTGACATGTTTCCAATACACCAACCTGACCAGGTCATTTTTGTGCTTCAAAAAACCTTCACAGTCTCCCCAGAGGCTTGAGCAGATTTCCCAAAGAATGTTCCATGGTATAGTTATAGGTATTCCAGTCCTGCTGGCCGGAGATGTTTGGGTAAGCTTGGGTTAGACAAAGTTAACCAGGCTTCCTTACTGTGGACCTCTCAGAACCTTGATATGCTAATGACTCTGACTCCCTGGGAAAGGTAGATGGTAGGAGGGGTTTCCCAAACTCGTGTGACCACGGAAACCCCCTTTCCCAGGGCACCTGGGGTCTAGGATTCAGGAAGCACACTGCAGAAACTGCTTGCCTTCAGCACAAAGTCCTTATTCCTCACAATGGAATGCAACATCCTGTCTGCTTTTTGGGTCTAGAAACTTACTGCACTTTCCTATCTTCCTAAAACACCCTGTGCTCCGGCCACACCAGCCACATGCATGTCCCCATGTGCATATTGTTATGTGTTGTTGGGCCTCTGAGTAGTGGCTCTTTCCCCTTTGCTTGCGAGGCCCTTTCCCCCATCTGTGGCTCCCTCCAGTGAGAGCCCACCTCCTCCAGGAAGCCTTCTCTGTGAGTCTCTCAGATGGGTTAGGTGCCCTCCCTTAATTCTATAATGCCCCTGCTTCCCTCACTCACCCCATTGTGCTGAAATTGTGCATCTGCTGCCTTTCTCATCAGACTTCACTCTCTTTAACGGCAGGGGTGTGTTGGATTTATCTCTGTATTCCCAGGGCTGGCCACATGCTGAGTGCTCCTAATCATAGTTGTTTGAGTTAATGGGAAGATGGAGGAGGCAGGGACAGAGCTTGCTCATAAAATTTCTGCTGGAACAATATTCTTTGGCCTAGCTGTTACCAACCTACCAGCAATTCCTTACATTCTAGAGTCCCGTCCGGTTTACAAGGCTCTTTCTCATAAGCTTTCTCACTTCCCGAGATTATAAGGATGGTTTCACATTTAAAACAGAGACTTTGGAATGTTTCCACCAGTGTCTTGCACCCACAGTAAAGATCGTCCATGCGTGGGATGAAGCCTCATGAATCCAGTCTTTGAGGAAGGCTTGTTCTCTCCCCTTCTGCAACCTACTTTCAAAGGGAGCAGCAGTGTGAGTCCCGGAGGAACGCTGTCTTTGGTTTAGGAACCTCTTGCCTCTGTCTCCCCAAGAGTTGGGGTCAGGGCTGCCTTGCACAACCCCAGGGGGCGCCATTTACACAAAGGAAGGGCCAACACCATGGCCCTGGCCTGGACCAGCCCTGGTGGCATCAGTTCCTTCTTGTATAGACCCTGGGGACTCACTGCAGCCCTGCCAGTGGGACACATTTGAGTTTGGGCCAACCGGCCTTTCTTGGGAGGCACATCCTACAATTAAGAGAAGAGGCAGGGCCCATGTGCCTCAGGGCGATTCTAACTTGCTCTAGTTGAGAATATCCGTTCATTGTTTTGGACATGATGTGGCATGGTCCAATGAACATTAGACTAGGATTTAGAGTATTTAGGCTCAAATATAAACTCCTTTAGTCATCCACTAGGAAATCTTGGCAGGTCCCAGACTTCAGACTAATTTTCTAACTTATGTAAATGGTACAAATGGACAAATAATCCCTGCCTTAAAGTTTTCTGGGTGGGGGGGCAGGGCGGGCAGGTCAGAAGTCCTTGGGCATCACGTCCTGCTGTCCCTGGTCCCTCCCCAGGCCCAGTTGTCTCGTTGCTGATTCAGGGGAGCACTGGTGCTGGGCTCAGAGGCTGGGGAGCACCCAGTTCGTGGATGTTCGAGGGAATGGGGTTGACTGCGGGTGGCCAATGCCTTTTCCAGGCAAATAGAAACACTCTGCTGACCACCGGGAGGAGATGGTCCAGGGAGGTGGGGCTCGGGTCTCTTGTGCTAGTTGTGGCAGAGAGAAGGGAGCAGAGTGGTTAGGGTAGATGGGGAGGAACTGGGGGAAGGCTGGAGAGAGGAAGCAGGCAGTACAGCAAATTCCAAGGAACCCTTCAGCCTGGCCAGTGTGGCTCACCATGACCCGCCCTCTGCTAACTTCTCTTAGGATAAATTATCAAACCCCCGTGAACCCCAGTTTCCTCCTTGGTTAAACAGTGAGACTCCCACCTGCACTGGCAGAGTGGTCATGAGGATTAGAGGGGGTTCATTCTAGGCACCCAGCACCGCTGAATAGATTATAGATATTGCTATTAGTATTCATGGATTTAACTGATCCTGACCTATACAGTGCTAACCTACCCACCCACCAGGTCCATTATCCACATTATGTGGTGCTAAACCAAGTCTCCTCATTCTACACTTGTGCATGATCACACTCTAGAGATTTTTCTGTTCTGTCAGCCGATTTTGTAGGTGGGCATTTGAGCTCCATGGGTAGCAATTTGATGCTATTCTTACATAATCTTTTTCTGGCCCCCCAACCTAAAGCCACAACACAGTCACTTCCTAGCGCATCACCATGGTCTAATTATTTGCATTGTATTCATCACCATTTGATTTTTTTGCATGTGTGGCCTATTTATTTATGTTCCATCTCCTTCCACTTGAATGTCGGCTTTGTGATAGCTGGAAATTTCCTTCTTTATCATCGTGTCTCCAGCATCTGGAACACTGCCTGGCACATAGTGGGGTCAGAGTAAGTGTCCTGTGAATAAATGGATTGTAATTAATGAATGGTGAGGAGGCATTTTATGGGCTATGGTTGACAGCTTCGTGAACTTGGGCAAGGTTGCTTTTTTAAGCCTTAGTT
This sequence comes from Tapirus indicus, assembly GCA_031878705.1. Classification (NCBI taxonomy): domain Eukaryota; kingdom Metazoa; phylum Chordata; class Mammalia; order Perissodactyla; family Tapiridae; genus Tapirus; species Tapirus indicus. Next base: position 7,217,566 of record CM062919.1, read on the forward strand.
TCTTCTGAGGTGAGATGGGGACAAATCTAAAGACAGAGGCAGCTCCAAGATGCCTCAGGGAGATACCTCAAGGGATAAGATTTTTGCACGTTCACCATGGTCTGGCTTTTAGCCTTAAAGACGAAGTCTTCTTAGAACCTGGGCATTAGTTGGACTGGGGGTGACTCATTCCTACTATTCTCACAAGAGACTGATACATAAGCCGGGCATGATAATTTAGTAATTTTTGCTATGAAAAATAGAATTATTAAGAAAAATCAGAGTTCAAATTGGTTTGATCAGTTTTCTGGAAGCCAAATTATATTGAGAAGGCTGCCAGGGCATTATGGAATGGGAAAAAGGGGCACGAGGTAATTGATGTAAATATTTGTTATTTTTGGCATCTGGCTTTGAGAGTTATGCATTCATTTCCAAAATAAGGAGTGATTGGACAGGTAGAGTCTGTGGGTCAGGGCATCTTTGTCCTTGAGGGGGCTAATGGGCTGTGCCTTTGATATTTTGAGCTTTATTTTTAGGCTTTCATAGATGATCATCATCCCCTTATGTTGGACAGAGCCTGCCTTGGAGCTTGCTAGCTTTAGTTTTGTCTCTGAACACACTTTTCCATCCTCTTCTGGTTTGCTGGGGGATCCCTCCCTGATTCTAGGTGGCTCTGGAAGAGTTGTCAGTTAGATTGCACTACCCCTTGTCCTTTCCTCTGTCTACCATTTCTGGGTTGAGCATATGAACAACTTGTCCTCCCTGGCCACCATGATTGACTCGGGGATATACATGTGACCTGAGGAGGGCAATCAGAATCTTTGTGGGATTACTTCTGGACATTGGGGGCTGGTAGATTTTTTGCAAAGCTGACTATCACCATAACCCCTCCCATCCGTGTGCCCCTTTGTGATGTGACTTTAGGTGCCTCTCATCGAGAATTAGAGTCTATTTCCCCTCCCTTTCAATTTGGGCTGATCCCATGACTTGGTTTGATCAGTTGAAGAGATGCTGTCTGAGTTCCGAGCCTCAGTCTCCAGAAGTCTTACAGATTCTGTTCTCACTCTCTTAAAACCCTGTTAGTTTTTGAGCAAATGAGGTTGGAGCCTTTTTGAGATTGCAACACTTCATGCAGAGAGATACCATGTAGAGAGAGAGAGGCCCAGGCATCTCAGCTGTTCTAGCCACCCCAGTTGAAGCCCCTGATGTGTGAATGAGGCCATCTGAGACCAACCAGCCTCCAATTAACACCACCTGACCACAAATGCCTGATCGAGTCCAGAGGACAACACGTGGATCCAAAGAACTGCCCAGCTGACCCACAGAATTGTGAGCAGAAAAATGGCTGATCTTTTAAACCATTGAGTTTTAGAGTGCTTTGTTCCACAGCAATAGAGAACTGACACATTGGGAAAGAGAAGTTTTTTCCCCACTGGGTGGCCAAGCTGAGAAGGTGAAGCCTGGGGGTTACTGGAGGCTGCCATATTGAGGACGTCAAGCAGAGAAAGCGAAGCAGAGACCAGTGGAAACAGGAGATGACAGAGACAGAGTTGGAACCATCAGTGATATTATTTGAACCCCTGAATCAAGCCAAGACTTAAGCTGGATGCCTTACTAGACTTCCTAGTTAAGCAAATGGAAAACTTCCTACTTTAATTTTTAAGCTAGTACGAGTTAGGATTCTGTCACTGCATCTGTAAGAGTCCTAACTGACATGCATTCATTTGCTGGATGTGTTCTATGCAATGAGGTTTCAGCCAAATTTTATGGGCCTGGTGATTTCTAATCTTTAAACTTAGTTCCTACATTTGTCAAAATTCCCTGATTTCAAAAATTACCTGATTCACAATTAATTTATTCATTCAGCAGCTCTTCATTTAGCACTTACTATGTGCAAGGTACTGTGGGAACTGCTGGAGATTTAACAGGTGATATGACATATCCAGTGTCTCCAATCTCCAATCCAGGCTATTTGATTAGAATTGTGTTAAATTCCAAGAAGAAAAAGAAATGGACGTTATAAGGCTGTGCACAACCTACCCCACAGTCTTGTTGTGAGAACCAAAGGGGAGCATATGTGTGAAAAAACCTAACATAGTTCCAGCACAAAAATATTTATTCTTATTTTCACTCAGGGAATGAAACTATCAGCCTATTTCTGAAATATCTGCTCCCATCACTGAAAACACCTTCTTTTAGATGTCCTTTTCTGCTTCTAGATCTTACGTGGAATGCGACATTCTCAATTTGCCAAACAGCAGGGTAGTGAGTAGCTGAGAAGTACCTGCTCTAAATTCAAAAGGCACAAGTCTTGGAACTGTTGGAGGTTTGGGCTTCCAATACACTTCTGAAATACTGCCTTTGTCTTCACCACCCGCTCTTCCCGCTGAGAACCCAAGTTCTCTTCTTCCTTTGCCTTTATTGCTTCCAAGCTCTAGTTCTTGGCTGACACAAACTGCAGTCCCCAAATGCTGTGATTTAATGAGAGGAAAATGACGTGACTTAATGCACAAATTTGTCAGGGGGAGCGATTCTGATAAGGATAATTACATCCACTTCTTAGTGTAAATTACAGTAAATATCTGAAACTGTGAGCAGCTGCCGAGTCCCTGTCACTCAGTGTGACCTCCATCCTTTGGGGTTCACAACCAGCTAATGAATGTTCAGTGGAAGTGAAATGAGAAGCCTGATTATAATGATCTGACCTGCCAGAGTCCCATCATCTATTCAGGTAAGAAGTGGTATCAGAATAGGGTGTTTCCTGCCTAGAACTGTGTTCAGCCATAGATGGAAGGGGTGGGGCAGGCTAGGTCCTACACATATTTAGGAAGTGGCATTGGTGTCACACTTGTAATTTTTCACAGTCTAGACCCAAACCACCAATCAGCCTGATCTCCCACTCTTTCCCTTATACCCACCGTGTTTGGCCACACCAACAGTTTGCTGTTCTCTGAATATGCCATTTACTTGTTCATTCCCTTGTCACTGTCCTGTTTGTCTGGAATTCCTCCTCCTCCTCCTCTTCTCAGTCTGATGAAATCCTAATCCTCCTTTGAGATGCAGCTCTCACGCTACCACTCAGAAGCATCCATCCTAATCACCCTAAGCCACAGTTATTCTCTTCTCAGGGGTCCCATCACATCCTCTTCATATCTTTATCATGGCATTTATTTGTTCAGTAAACATGTAATGAGCACTTACCAGGAACACGGGGTCCTGAGATGAATCAGTCATTTTCTTGTAGGGTCTCAGAGTCTAATAGGGGAGACATTCAAGTGAAAAAGATCACCACAATTCTAATGCAGTGACAAATCCCTCAATAAAAGTTAACACAGGCTTCTGTAGGAATCAAAAGAAAAGGACCCAGCCAAGACTGGGAAATCACGGAAAGAGTTCTAGAGGCAGGGATGTCTCAGCATAGTCTTTAAGGACGGATAGAAGTCATTCAAGTGAAGAGAAGGAGAAAGACCTTCAACATGGAGGGCCCACCAGACTTGTGCTGATTATCAGTGGTTTGTCTTCCTCAACATTTTCTCACCCTCCTGAAGGAAGAGACTGGTTTCATCCAGAGGTGTATGCAGGATGAATGAACTAGACCTTACTCCAGAGAATGTTAATGCTGTTCTTGTTTGGGGGAATGGGCTCTAAGTAGTGCTACATAACTCAGTGAATAATGAGAAAATGTAACCAAAAATACTGGGTCTGCATCAGCTATCTATACATGGTTTAACAAACCATGCCCAAACTGGCCAGTTTAAAGCAAAAATAATTTATTATTTCTTGTGATTCTGTGAATTGGTTGGATGATTATTCTGCTACTTTCTCCTAGAATCACTCACACAGCTACATTCAGCTGGGTGGTCACTGGATCTGGGCTTGGCTGAGACAGTGGAGATAGCTGGGCCCCTCCTATGACATTGCATTCTAAGAGGGAAAGCCCTAGAGCACAAGTGCTTATCAAGCTTCTGTTTGTGTCATATTTTCCGATGTCTCACCGGCCAAAGAAATTTGCATGGCCAAGTCCAGACTCCGTGTGGTAGGAGATGACACAAGGGCATGCTTACCAGGGGGTGTGATTCACCAGGGCCATTAACGCTACAATCCACCACAGGTCAGTAGGTTTCAGGTTATCACAGTGGAAGGGATTAATAAATGGGTATGGTACACAGAGGTATGGATGCATATCAGAATCACTGTTCTGGAGACAAGAGGCTGGGGCCAAATTTCTGAGGTCCTGTAGTGCAGTGATGGGAGCATTAAATGTAGCTGGACTTGAGAGTTGGAAGAACAGGGTTTGGATCAGATGAAATGAATCCAATAATATTTACTCTATGGATTATCTCCAGCATCAAAGACAATAATGTGAAAGTATTTTGCAAACTTGAAAAGAAGAGAAATTAACATAGGCTGAAAACCCAGGTCAGCACCACAGACAGCTCCAGCACAGCTGCTGCATGTAGGTAATTCTTGAATGTGGATGCATGCTCCTTAACCTGGAGGCACCAGTGTTCTAGAGAAACAACTTGCTGAGTGTCTAAAGAATTTTATTTGCTTCATATATTCTCATTTGTCTGGGGATCTTTCCTGTCACAACCCGCATGAATTGAGTTTAGGTTTAGTCATGAGTAAGAGAAACCAAAAATAAGAGTAGCTTAAACAAGATAGATGTTTTGATTCTCACAAGCAAAGGCCACTGCTAGGCAGTTCAGGGCTGTTATGGCAGTTCTACTCCATGACGTCCAGACCCAGAATCCTTACTGCTCACTGCCCTGCACCCTTAGGGTGTGGCCTTCAGCTTCATGGTCCAAGGTGGGTGGTCAGTGCTTCTGTCACTACATCTACATTCTTTCATTTGCTCCTCCTTCCAATAAAGTCAACTTTTCTGGTGCCTACTATGTACCGGAAAGAGATTAAAAGGTGTTACATGTGTGAAATTAGAAGTCAGCACTCCTGGGATTCTGAGGAGAAGAGGAAGAGAGAAGTTCTTCAAAATGTCTGTGAGGAGAAGCAACCAAGACGTGTAATCTAAGGAATGGCTAGTCTGGGTTGGGACAGTGTTTGAATCATATAAAATGAGTCCAGTGATATTTACTTCAAAATGAAAGATGAATATAAGAAGATTTTCTAATATTTTCTTCTCAGATCCCAATGACTCATCTCATGCACAGCTGACTCATTTCTCACTGGAGACAAGTGTTCTAGGCTGTCTGCATTAGTGTCCTATGGCTGCTGTAACAAATGACCAGAAACTGTGCCTTACCCAACACAAAGTTATTGTCTTATAGTTCTGGACGTCAGAAATCATAAAATCAATATGTTGGCAGGGTACATTCCTTTTGGGGTCTGAGGGGGGAATCAGTCTCCTTTCCTTTTCAAGCTTCTAGAGGCAGCCTGCACTGCTTGATTCACGACTCCTTCCTCCATCTTCAAGGACAGCAGTGGAGCATCTTCAAATCAATCTCTCTCTCTCTCTCTCTCTCTCCCCATCCTTCTCTCCCCTCTGCTTCTGTCATCATAGCTCTTCCTCTGATTCTGACTCTCCTGCCCCCCTCTTACAAGGACCATTGTGGTGACATTGGACTTGCCTGGGTAATCCATATTAATTTTCCCATCTCAAGATCCTTAACTTAATTACATCAGCAAAGTCTCTTTTGCCGTGCAAGGTAACATATTCACAGGTTCTGGGGATTAGGCTCTGGACATCTTTGGGGACCATTTTTTGCCTACCCATTTATTCATTTAACCAATATTTATTGTGCACCTACTATGTGCCAGGTACTATATTAGCTAGAAACAGTGTAGAGTCAAAGAGATGTGGCCCCTTCCCTCCTGGAGAAGTTCTTCATTTTTCAGATAAGCATCAGCTGATAATGCCCAGAGCAGGTGAACATACGCAATAACATCAGACGAATGTCTCATATGCATAAAACATAGACACAAACACATTCAGTCACTTACATAATCACTTCAGTACAAGTATTCTTGTGATTGTACACGTTTAGGATGACATGCCCACCCTGTGTCCTCTTTTTAAGTGAGCAAATCCTCATTATAAGAAAAACATCCCTAACTCTCAGTGCAAACACCTCTATCTCAGTCTCAATAGGCAATAAAAAGCAGAGAGATTTTTGTTCCACTAAATCCTGTGCTTCTTGATAATCCCAGCTCCCTAATCTCTCTATGGCCCATGGGTGACTCTAGCCAGTGCTGTAAGAGCAGCAGTCAATCTCTGCCTTGGGAAGCCAAGCCTGGCCAGGATCCGACTTTGCCTCTTCTTCCTTGCTTGCTGGTGATTGGCTGGACAATTGCGGTACATTTGTGGATTGACCAACGAATACCCGGCTAGGGACTATTTTGAGTGGCAGCCTTCCATTGCTGCATTACGTACAAAGTTTCCCACACTGTAGGACCAGCTGGGGTTGAGAAGTATAGGTTCACTTGCCACCTCATCCTCAGAGGCTCAGCACCTTGAGTTCCCTTTCCTGTCTGCACTCCAGAGATGGAAGCTGGATCATGGATGACTCTAGCTGTACTAAGAAGGTATCTGTCGCAAGACTTTCATCTCCGTCGGACACTGTGTATGGAGCCAGACATTATCTTTTCTTCCTGAGTGTCTTAAACAGGAACTTTCTCTTCTTTCACCCTTTTCACTCACTTCTTCCCCAAGGGAGAAGGACTGGTTTTCTTGGACTGGGGAGATGGAGAATCTGACATTCACTGGTTCAAGTTTTCTGATTCGGTTAAGTATATGGCTTTAAAGCTGAATATTGTCAAAGAAAAATTGCACCAGACAGAGTTAAACAGGCAAGAAAAATGCTATTCAAGACTACTGCAACAGGGGGCTAATACTATTGAATGGGGGGAGACATTGAGCTGAACTCAAATACAATAGGGGCAGTTGGGGGTTTACAGCCAATGGGCAGGGCGAGGGCGTCAGTGGATGGAAAATTACCAAGAGGGACTTGGTTAGGTCTCAAGAGTGGGGAAAAGAGAAGCTTGACCGCATATCACGGGGCAGGGTGGGGGTAGGTGGGGAGAGGAACTTGATTAGATGTAAAAGGTTGGAGTATTCTCACTAAACTAGCTTGGCAGGATTCTTGCTAAAACTGAGGTCAGCAGGTCGAGGACAAGGCCTAATCAAGAAGAGAGCTCAGAGGAGCCTGACTAAAGTTTGGTCAAGGGGTGGAATCCTTATGCGTATCACTGTTTTCTCTGTGTCTCAGGAGTTGATTTGCCACACAACCTACACACTCCCTGTTCCTCCATGCGGGAATGCCCTGGCCTCTTGAGAATGCGTGAGAGAGAATGTACGAGTGTGGGGGCGGCGGTTGGTGAAAAGCCTGTGGCCTTGGTGCACACATTCAGCTCAGGGGTTCACTATGAGGAGACATGTCTAAGATGTTTTCTCCAGTACAGCTTCAGTTGGTAACAGAGACAATATTTTGATCAGCACTCCAGAGTGGCTGTTCCTGTTTTTCATTCCCACCAGCAATGGATGGGAGTTCCTATTGCTCCATATACTTGCCAGTACTTGGTATTGTTCATTCTTTCACTCTTTTCTCTCTGTTGTGCGGATTGGCTAATTTCTATTGATCTGTCTGTAAGTTCACTGATGCTTTCCTCTGTCATCTCCATTCTGCTACTGATGATGTAAAGTTAATTTTAAATTTCAGTTATTGCATTTTACAGTTCTAAAGTTTCAATTTTTAGAAAGAGTTTTGCTTTCTTTGCTGAGAACTTCTATCTTTCCATCCATTTTAAGAGTGTTTTCCCTTACTTCATGGAGCATGACTATAATAGTTACTTGAAAGTAGCTATTATACCTGGGTCATTTTGGGGTCGGCATCTGTTGATTGTTATATCCCTTGAGAATTGCTGAGGTTTTTCTGAGTTCTTCATATGTCACTCCGAATTCATAAGTAACTCTGAATTGTAGCTTGGACATTTTGATTATGCTATGAGGCTCTGTGTCCTATTAAAACTTTCTAGGCATTTTTTTAAGCAGGTAATCAATCTGGTAATGTTCAGACTGCAAGTCCCGACCCACATTCTGTGAACTCTGTTTCCAATTTCAGATTAGTTTTCAAAGTCTTCACAATGCTACTTGTGTCCACCCTGTGTGTGCACCACCAGGGGCCAGTCTGGGCCTGCGTGGTGTACAACAGTTCAGTTCTCAAAGTTTTTGCTGTATTGCTTCCAGTCAGTTTCATGAACATGGAGCTCAGGGGTGAACTGGGGATTTCGTATACAGATTCCGGGTGTCACTTTCATTAACTGTCTCCTCACTGTGATTTCTTCTTCAGTCTCTGGTTTCCAATTGTCACTCTGGTGTTTTGGCTAGAAATTCAAGGCTTTAGCTTTCCCATTGTGTTCTACTTTCACAACTGGGTTTGCATCTGGGGCAAAACATCAATAGAAAAAAAGACAGAAAAGAATAACAGCATCCCTTCACACTCTTCAGTCTATAGTGGCCCATTTTGCCAGTTCCTCTCATCAGAGAGAATTGTTCTTAGATTTTTAGATGTTGATGTGGGCACCACTGCTGCCACCATCCTAGGAGTTCAGCTTCATGACTGCGGCTTGTCTCAGCACAAAAAAAAAGGTGGGGGGATTTTCACTCTTTTAAAGGTGACTCTCCCCCACCCCATGCATTCTTTTCCCCAAAGAGTCACCCCTTCTGTCCCTTTGGCCAGACAGGGAGGGTTTCTCTGGGAGGTTTTTCTGTCAGTGCTCACTGTGCAGTTCTGGGAACCGCAGTTCTGGGAGAATAAGTCAGGAGATATGGGAGGAGAAAAATGCAGAAAACTCACTGCCATATTGGTTGTTCTTCAAGTTTTGATTTTCCTCCTCAATATGCCTGCTATCATTTATTTTTCAGAGTCCTCATATATTTGTGTCATGTGTTCTATCCAGGGTTTTTAGCTTTAATCAGTGGGAGAAATAGGGTGGAGTGTGCTTATTTCATCTTAGCCAGAAGATGGAAGGGTTACTTTTCTTTCAGTGAAGCTGAAAAGAGGAAATGTCAACCTCCATAGCTTGGAGACGACAGAATAGGTAAAATAGTAAGACTAGGACCTAATCCCTAATACCCGGGCAGGAATTGGGATGGGAGGTCTATTAATTTGAGTAGAGTCCTTTAGGGTCATGAACGGATACAGGATGCTATAGTTGGTTAGTACCTCTCAGCAAAGCACTAGGGCCTGTGTAGCAAGGTTCGTGGAGATGCTTGTCTCTCTGACTCACCACTCCCTGTCATCTTTCAGGATCTGAAAAACAACTCTGTCCATGAGGAATTCACTGCAGTGGATATTAGAGTCTGAACAAAGGCTTTGAAATGGAGATGATGCATTTGATTTAATATAAAGTGGAAAAAGAGAAGATAAGAGACAAGATAGTTGTAAATTGTGTTTTATGTATTCTGTGATTATAACAGGATAAATAATAGGCCAGAAATGGACAGAGATGTATAAAAATTAACATGATAGTGTTAGATATGCTCATATTGAAGCATATGAGATTATGGGTGTCGTCTTGTTCAAAAATTTACTTAATGTTGTTCCACTAACTTTTCAAACGTAGTCACATGTTAAGAACAACTCCCGGCCTATTGCCTAATAGCTGTGCTGTTTCCCATTCCACTTCTGTCATTTATCTGGGAAGGCTTTCCTGAATCTCCCCTCTCACGCAAACCCCAGATTAGGTGGTCCTGTTGCATGTTCCTATATCACTGTGTCACCCCCACCCCCTGCCAAGTACTGACAACACTTTAGTGTTGATGCTTCTCTGATGTCCAATCCTCTGTGGTGGACACGAGCTAATGTAGGCAAGGGCTGTGTATTTTCTTGCTTGCTGTTATATCCTCAGTGCCTACCTCGTGCCTGGTCCGTGGTAGGTACCTAATAAATATTTAGTGACTAAATACTCAAGTCTACAAATGAAAGAGAACTCTCAAAAGCTAAGATTTCTTTTTACACTGTATTTAGCTTTTTTGGTCTCAGGCACTTTTTTGTACCCACATATCACTTTCTGTCCATATTGACAAACATTGTCCAATTTTTTTAGCCAAACCAAAGCTGGATGGTAGGGTGCATTGAATTGGCAGTCAACCGAGTGATGAAAAAATATTCGGTAGGAGAGGAAAATCAGAACTCAGGTTTTGGCTAAGGCTGTCTTTGTCAACGATGGTTAGAAAAGACTGAAGGGATTTTAGTGGTGTTGCTCGGTCCAGAGCCTTTCCTCTCTGGCCCCACTCCTACTGCAACATACTAAATTCAAACACACAAGTGCTAATTCACACGCACTTTCATTTACATATGGGCACTTCGAGTTTGTTTCATTCTGGAGGCAAGTATAGGGAATCACCCAACCCACAAGACACACATTATAGTGGCAGGCTGCAAGCTGTTCTGACCCAAACAACCCTAGCATGTAGGAAGAGTCCTTAAACATATCTACTTCTAACAACTTCTTCCAAAATTGATACTTAGATTTCCTTTACACCATTCAAGACAAGCAATCACTCAACCTTTGCTTGAGCACTCTGAGGAATGGAGAACCCCCTATCTGTGATGGTTAATTTTATGTGTCAGCTTGACTGGGTCATGGGTGCAAACAGTAGAAGGGGTGTGCTGGCTGGGATGATTGATCCTAACTACCAAGGAGAAATTGGACTGCTACTCTACAATGGAGGGAAGGGAAAGTATGTCTGGAATATAGGAGATCCCTTAGGGCATCTCTTAGTATTACCATGCCCTGTGATTAAAGTCAATGGAAAACTACAACAATTCAATTCAGGCAAGACTACTAAGGGCTCACACCCCTCAGAAATGAAGCTTTGGGTCACCCCACCAGGTAAAGAACCATGACCAGCTGAGGTGCCTGCTGAAGGCAGAGGAAATACAGAATGGGTAGTGGAAGAAGGTCATTATAAAGACCAGCTATTTACAGTTACAGAAATGAGGACTATAATTGTCTTGAGTATTTCCTCTCTATTTTGTTATGAATACATTTGTGTATCTATTTGTCTCTCTGTCTATCTAACAATATCTTTGTTTTCTTTCCTCTCTTATTCCCTTATCATGTAACAAAAGATGCATTGAATTTATATCATAAAATTTAAGTTTTTAAAATTTTACATCATAGTATTTAAGTTACGTGATATCAAGGAGAAGAGAAACATCACTCAAGGACTTTGTCTCCTTTTCTGGGGAAGGGGTTAGTGTATTTTCAGTTGTAGGCAGGATAGTTGTACAATGTTAGGTAGAATTATGACCTTATTATTGTCTTTATTTGGAGATTAAGTGTGTTTAAGGAGATGTATATAGGTGCCAAGTTGACAATGGGTGAACTTGTGATGCTTAATTTTATATGTCAACTTGACTGGGCCATGGGGTGTCTAGATATTTGGTTAAACATTATTTTGGGCTGTGTCTGTGAGGGTTCTTCTGGACAAGATTAGCATTTGATTTGGCAGGCTGAGTAAAGAAGATTGCCCTCCCCAATGTGGGTGGGCATCATCCAACCTGCTGAGGGCCTGAATAGAAAACAGAGGTGGAGGAGGGAGGATTTGCTCTCAGCCTGCCTGGTTGAGCTGGGACATTGGTCTTCTGCCCTGGGACTGGAACTCACACCAGCAAGCTCTTGGTTTCCAGGCCTTCAGACATGGATAAGAACTCACACCACTAGTTCTCCTGGTTCTCAGGCCTTCAGCTTTCCTGGGTTCCCAGCTTGCAGTTGGCAGATTGTGGGACTTCTCAGCCTCTATAATCGTGTGAGCCAATTCCTCATAATAAATTTCATATATATATAAAACATATATATATGTTCTGTTCCTCTGGAGAACCCTAATACTCTGTCTTTCACGTAAATCTCTTCCAGGATTGGTAAACACGAGGCACACGTGTGACATTCTCACTCCTGTGCCCATGACAGACATCACCAATCAATCACAATGTTCTTTCTCTCAAAGTCTAGGTTTAGCTTCAGAGCTTGATATTCTTATTCTTAATATTGTTCTTTCAAATGAACAGAGTTCAATTTGCAGTCCCTGCCCCAGCTCCTGGAAAGTGACTTCTTACATCTGCCTCTCCAGGTCTTCCACATATTGATCCTCCTTATGCTCTGACACATCTGATACTCTGATATGAAGATGTTTCAGAGCTAGAGGTCTTGAGCCCCATGGGACACAGCCTGGAAAAGGCAGAACCTGGAGGGTAGTGGGTTGGTAGCAGGCTCTCCTGAGCCTGAGATCCACAAGGCGGAGTCCAAGATTGGAGACAGGCATTTATTAGGAGGAATGAAGAGTCTTTACACTGAATTCTGAAACCCTTATCCAGGACCAAAGCCAAGGGCCCATTGAGGCTTCAGGATCCAGGCTGAGGGTGGCTTAAGGCTACCTATAATAGAGCTGGGACTAGAACTTCAGTCTACGATTTCCGGTCCATCGAGTCCTCTGTCAAACCACATTGTTCTCCTCTGAGAAAACATTCAAATGCTATTTCCCCAATTTCATTTTGAAACCATAGGCCAAGTCATGAAGAAGGCAGGCAATCTATATAGAGGAATGTCGGGTCTGCTGAAACACAGGGTAATTCTTTCCAGCTTCCTGAAGAGTTTGGGGAATTCAGCTATGAAGAAAGCCCAAATGTTTGCAATATTAGATTAGCAAAGGTTTATTTTTTAATACTTAATAATGTTAAACTCATAGGGAAATCTTCGGTTTCCTGACATGGTGAGATCACCCATTTAGACAATCCTGTTTTTGACACCATTGTCCAGGGTGGAGGAGAAGTCTGGTTCAGGCTTTCCAATCATCTCATCATCGGTTACAGCCGAGTCAGTCTTCTCCTCTGGTGGGTATGCCTTGTTCCTTTTGGCAAACGCCTGGCTGATTTCTGCATGGGTTCTGTTTTTGGTCTCTGGCAGGACAAAGTAGAAGTAGACAGCACCTGTGAGGCAGATTGCAGCAAAGACCAGGAAACAGTAGGTGTCCAGACTTTTCTGCGGAAAGGCAGAGACAAAAACATCAAATAGACAATCACAAAATTGGCTGCAAAACCATTTCTGGATAGATTTTTTTTTATAGCTCCCCATTCATATATCAACATTCCTGGATAAAACACCACATCTGTGATGCTGGATCCACAGGCAAATATGCCTTATAAATGTCCACATAAAATGTTCTCATATGAGGAATGAATAATTCAACTTCAAACCCTGGTAAAGATGAGGAAATGGCAGTCCTTATTTTTTTTGTAAACTAGGCATAGAAAAATTAATCATCATGAAAGCAAAATGTAATACTTGCTGAACATTATCTTAAGTTCATATTTACCATCAACCACATTCTCCTTCTCCCCTACAATATACACATGAGCAAAGTATGATATCAAAAGGGAAATGAAATTCCCCAGTCCAAAAGAAAAATATGGAGCATAGACTAGGCCAAGATAATACCGTTTTTCCTAGTATGCAAAAGATACTCACTAACTGATACTCTGATATAGCCTTGTACAAATAAGAGAGACTAGAGATGTGAATGCAATCACTCTTTTGTGCAATACATATTTTATGTATCCTGGATTGTAACACCTAATGCCTGGAGTAGAAGGGCCCTGCCAACTGCACTAGACCTTGAGCTTCTCAGTGACTGTCACCTCTGTAGCTGCTATGCCTTGTACAGAGCCTGGCTCATGTAGTTGCTCAATAAATGTTTTTTAAATAAAAGACTTTGTGGGTTCCAGCTGTCAGGACTGTGATTCTTCATGCAACAAACGTCTATTGATTCAAAGATAAGGTGACACTATTTTCGAATGATACTTCACAAGAAGCAATATCTTGATTTCAGTCAGTTCCATGCTATTCTTTGATTTGACATTGATTTTTGGTGTATAACACAGGACTTAAGGGCTTGATTTCTGCATCACATCCTAGTTCCATTATTTAATGAATCTGAGGCTCTTTGTGCTTCAGTTTCCATAGTTGTAAAATGAGGAAAATAATGGTACTTACAGGGTTGTTGTACAGATTAAAGGGGATATTACCTTTAAAGTACATAGAACAGTTCTGGATGTAGTAAATGTCCCACACCTGGGAGAGCTTAGCTCTGAGGGTATGTACCTTCCACTTGTCCACAAAGATTCCTACAGAGAAGGGAGAGCGTGGGCTCTGCAGTCAGTTGGGTAGGGTTCAAGAACTCGCTCCATTATTTAAATGTTGTGCCAACACTTAACATGTGCCATTTTGGGACAGAACTTTACTCCCTTGATTGAAGTTTCCTCATTCCTAACATGGTGATATAGACCACATATTGTTTGGAAGATTAAATGAGATATATTCAACTTGGCATTCAACATTGCCATTGCATGCTGGATGGGCATCTGACTCATCAGGTCCCAAAGGGAGACTCGAAACCTGCTCCTGCTCTGCCTTCCCCGTCTCGGTTGATGGCACCTCCATGGTTCTCCTTGCTTAGGCCAACCACACACTTAGAGGCAGACCTGGCCCCTCTTTATCTCTCACATCCACATCTGATCAATCAAGAAATCACGTTGGCTCTATCTTGAAATATAATCTGGATCCTCGTGCTTGTCACCACTTCTACTGCTACCATTTTGTGCAAGCCACCATCATTTCTTGCTTGGATTGTTGCAATAGCTTCTCAACTGATTTCCCTACTTCTCCCCTTGTCCCCTTAAGATTATTCTCAAGAGAGAAGCCAGAATGATCCTCTTAAGCAAAGGACAGAAGGAAGCTACTCAAGGGCAGGAGCTGTTATTTTTCTTGGGTTCCTAGAACCTGAAAGAGTGCTTGACGCACAGTAGGCACTCAACAAATGTTTATTGAATACAGGAATGAACCGAGGCTCGGAGAGGCTCCCTCCCTACCCCAGGCTGCATGTGGAGATGTCTGGGACTTCTCTGTCACCTCCAGAGCTGCCACCTGCTTGGCTTCCTTTCCCAAGACTCAATGAGCAGCCCTAGATTTTTCTCCAATTTCCCAGAACTGAGTTAAGAACCCTGTGGTTATTGCAGTCACCCTGGGAAAGGGTACTTGCTCCCCTCAGGAGTCTCAGGGGGCGAAAGGATGGGAAGGCTAGATGAGAGGGTCTGCCTCCTGGGCCCAGGCTCCTCCCCCTCGGCCTCCAGATGACAAGCCCTGGTGGGTCTCCTTTCCCGGAGGCGACCACCCTTATGGAGAGATGGAGCCTGTTGCAGACACGTGCTCACCAGCCCCTACCTGTGCACACAGGTAAAATTCCAGAATTCTAGAATTCCATAATCCTAAAACTGGCTCTGTAGACACCTGCTCCTGAATAAGGGGCATTGGTAGAATGGTGTTGCGAGGCCGGCTTATGCAGTGGGAAAGAAGGAACTCAATGAAGTGAGCATCTTTCCTGCTCAGAAGGAGCTAGATCTTTCACATGCATGCTGATTGCTGCGTCGGGGAAACAGGCCCATTTGGTCCCTCTTTATAGGAAACCAAGGTAGAGGGAGGTCGTGCTGCTTGCCAAGGGTCACACTGCTAGGATGAGCAGGGCTGGAACGGGGCTTGGGCTGGGAGATGAGATGGGCCAGCCTAATGCTGACAGTAGCACTGATTATTGACCACTTAGTCGGCCAGCTCTGTTGACTGGTTTAATGTTGGCACCAGCCCTACAACATAGGTTCTATCTTACAGATGAGGAAACTGGGAAGGATGAAGTTATCGGTGTTTTTGGCCTGAGAGGCAAAGCTGATTCAAATCTGGCAGTCTAACCCCAGAGCCATGTGTGTGACACTATGCTCGTGGCTCAGAAAGTAAGGACGAGAGAGAGTACAAGGAGATACTTGGCCAAAGAGTCAACAGGAAAAATACCCTCAGGCCATGCCCAGATGTTCAAACAGAAAGCCTGGCCAGTGCTGGAGGAAGGCTGAGAGGATTGCCCGGATGGAAGGAGCCGAACGGCCGGGAGCTGGAATTCACCCTGTTCCTGGCAGCCAAAGGACATTTACTGGTATCTGTCCTAAATAACTCCAGGCCAGCAATCATGTGACAACCTGGCATTACTGCAAGTACGTGATTGCATTTAATTTGGGGAGAGAAATGCACTTATTAAGCACCTCCTGAGTGCTAGCAATATTATAATTACAAATATCTCATCGGATTCCCATAGCCCCCACTGCGATATAGCCATTTTTATCTCCACTTTACCAGAGATGAAACTGAGGATTAGAGAGGTTCTGAAAAAGGCCCCAGGCCACGTGGGGATAAAGGAGTCAGGACCCACACTGAAGCCGGCCTGGCTGGGAACTCAGGCTCTCTCCATTATTTATCACGACTCCCTCACTGCTGTGTGTGTGTCGGGGCCGGGGGGGAATGAAAGGTTGCTGGGATCCTACAGTGCTCCCCACCAGCAGCTGGGAAGTAGGTCTTCTTCACCTTCTCTTCCAGGTGAGGAAATGGAGATCAGAAAGGGCAAGGGATTTGCCTGTAAGGGCTGCACCTGGATTTGAACCCAGGTTGGCCTGATCCAGAGGCCATTGTTTCTCTTCTGTCTGCCTCCCTTGTGCAAATTCATTCAGTGCAGTTGGTCCGGCAAAGCACCTGGCATAGAGGATGTACATGTCACTTTTTTCCTGTTTCCTCTTTTACTTCAAAACAGCTCAGAAATTCACTTTGTGCCCCGCTGCCCCTGAGAAGTTATTCAGCCACTCCTAAGTTATTGCTGGTGTGGAAGGGGCTGTCCGGTACCCCTGAGCAAGGAGTTGTGAGGCAGCCCGTCTGTAGTGGGAAGGACACTGCTGGGGAATCAACAGACCTCGATTCTAGATCCAGCTCCACCAAACACCCAGCCCATCCCATAACCCAGAGAAGTGCCCACAGCCCATCTGGGCCTTATTTTCCTGGTTAGTACAGTGGACATAATCACATTTGAGGTTTTTCTGTAAAACACTTTCATATTCATAAAGCTTAGTCCATTAATGAAAAAATCGATACATCTGGCTACTTCAAAATTAGAGCGTCTATTCATTGAAAGGCACCATCAAGACAGTACAAGAGCCGCAGACGGGGAGGAGGTGTTGTGATACATAACTGAGAACGAGTACCCAAATTAAAAAAACAACACTGAGGAGACCACAAGGCAAAGATGGCCTGACAGATAAGAGGGCAGAGTGTACGAAGAGCAAATCCCAATGGCAAAAAGTTCATGAAAAGGTGCTCATTTTTCTTAGTAATTCAGGGTAATACAGGTGAACATAGTGATGTTACACCATTTCACACCTACCCGATTGGTAAAATGGAAACAGTCCAACAGAGACAACGCGAAGTGTTGAAGAGCACTATGGATTTTCATCCCCGTGGGTGCGGCCGTAAAGAGTATAATGACTTTGGAAAACAACTTGGCATGACCGAGACCAGGGGAGCTGTGTGTGTCCCGTGACCCAGCAGTGACTCTCTTCTGAGTACATATGTTCCAGAGCAGCGCTGTTTGAATTTAAATTAATGAAAAGTTCAGTTCCTCAGTTGCACTAGCCACAGTTCAGGTGCTCAGTAGTCACAACGGCTAGGGGCTTCCATGCTGCATAGCAGACCAGCCAACATTCCCATCAGCACAGACACTCTTGCACACTGTATCGGGATGTTCATGGTAACACGGTTTCTAGAGCGAGCAAACGGGAAACGACTCGGATGCTCATGGAAAGAGGAAGGGCTAAACAAATTGGGATACATGTGGACAAAGCAATACCATAGAGCAGTGAGGAACAATGACCTATAGCTACCCACATCAACACGGATGGCACGCAACAATATATGATGAGTAATAGAACAAGGCACAGGAAGACACCTTCAGGACGATTCTCTCTATATAAATGTAAAAACCAGGCAAACCAAAACAATAAATAGATTGTTAATGGAAGCATTAATATGAGCATCAAACTGTAAAGAAAACCAAGAGAATAATTAGCACAAAATCCCTGCTAGTGGTTACTCTGGGGTCAGGGAGAGGCACCCAGGGCATTCCAAAGGCTGAAGTTGGCTGAGTAAGTATATTGATCTGTTTCCTACTGTCTTTATATATAATGTATTCTATAATTACAATAATAAAATTATTCTCTTTGTATATATGATGCATTGCATACTCTTTAGCCTATGACATATTTCACAGTTATAATAAAATTTATATATGTATATAATATGTATTATAATATATATGAAAGAACCTAAACCCAAGCAGTAATTCATTTCTGGTGCACAAGTAGCGAATGGAATTTTACCAAGAAGAAAGCTATAAGGCTGGAGTCAAATATAAGAACTTTAATTTTAAAAAATCTCCCAGGCCACAGGGCTCACCCCACGAGTGGGTTAGCTGTGGACCAGTCTGGAGGGTGGAGGCGGGTAGCTGACCCTGAGGTCCTGAGCATCTCCCGGGTGCTCCAGAGGGAAGGGAAGTAGCACCTCGTCAGGTGCAGATGCTGGGTCTCCTCATACAGGTAAACTCACTTCTCCAACTTACAGAAAAGCTGTTAGCTAGAGTTACATCACTTCTCTAAATGTATCTTCTGTGTTATTAGAAACGGTCACGAAAATGTTCATATTCTCTGATACAGAGAAAAAAATTTCTTTTGAGAATACACCATACCGCCAAATTATCTAAAAATATAAAGCAATTTTGGCAAAGTGCTACTTTTAGGGAAAGGTTCTTGATACTAAAGAGAAATCTCAGCTTTCTTCTACTCCAGTTTATCAGAATTATGTGAAAACGTAGCAGCTCTTTAAAGTCACCAGCTTCCTCAAACAAGGAAAGTAGACACACGGTGCATTGCTGGGGATGACGCTGTGCACTCTGACAAATGAGTCCTTGGATCCCTTTCCAGATCAGCGATGTTAAATGGGTGGTGGCAGGGGCATAGGCACTGCCTAGAAATCTAGTCACAAAAAGCCATGCACTCTGGAGGTAACAAAATTATAACCCTACGTAATTCTGGGTTAAATTTAGAAGTAGCCATTCGATCAGATTATCAAAAGCAAAAAGTGTTCTGACTTGGAGCGAATAATTCCTGCAGTAGTGGCTACATGCCCTAGAAGAACTGACTGTACTCCCCCGAGCTGCACAGCAGACAGCGCACATTCCCATCACCACGGAAACTCTTGCAGACTCCAGCGGGATGCTCACGGTAACACCGTTTATAGAGCGAGCAAATGGGAAATGACTCGGATGCTCACGAAAAGAGGAAGGGTATACTCTTCCATACTTCTGAAGGGAAAGGGGATCTCTCTCTTCTTCTCCTTATAAGGCCACTAGTCCTATTAGATTAGGACCCCATCCTTATGACCTCATTTAACCTTAATTACCTCCTAAAAGCCCTATCTCCAAATACAGTCACGTTGGAGACTCAAAAAGTATACTCTTCTGTATTTTACTTAGAAAACTCCTCTTTGTCCTTCACACTAGGTCCAAGCATGTCTTCTCCATGAGACCTTTACCCGCGCAAGCCTCTACTGAGCACGTCCCACTGTTTGCAAGTTGGCTGCATCCCAACTGTGATCTCCTTGAGATCAGGGGCACATACCTCTCCTCTCTGGGCCCCAAGAGCTCACCACAGCGTCTGGCACAGACTGTTTTCTTAAATGAGTGAATGGTAGTGTGTTCAGAACAATGCCGGGAAGCTAGTGTTATGTAAGTGTTGGGTCTTCTTCCTCTCTGTGGGGTCTACACAGTGTAAATGAGGGTGTTTGAGGCTGGGCCACACCAGCTAGAGACCTGAAAGTCATCCGGGACCCTCCCATCCCCTCAGCAGTCAGGTGGGACCCACCCACTAAGTCCTGAGGTGTTCCGTTCCTTAAATAGCTCCCCAATCCAGCTTCCCCTTGGCATCTCCACTCTGGAGTCTAGCCCAGGGCTCAGCAAACTTTTTCTGTAAAGGGCCGTACAGTCTCTGTGAGGACCACTGGACTCTGCCCTTGCATTGCGAAGGCAACTGTAGACAATGATACAAAAATGAATGTGCGTGACTGCGTTCCAATAAAACAGTATTTATAAAAAATAAACCAGGTGGTGGGCTGGAGTTTGTTGACCCCTGCCTCGCCCAAGGGACCATTGCCTCTCACCTTCTTGACCGGTGTCCCCCATCCATGGGGCCTCTCCCCACTCTGTTCTCCACAATGCAGCCCGAGGGGTCTTTCAAAAACCTTGGTCGTGCCAGCCCTCTGCTTAAAACTCTTCAATCTCCTCCCAGTGCTCTTGGGATGAAGACCAACTTCCTCAGTTTGCCCTGAAAAACTGGTGAGGTCCCTCCTCTCCACCTCTCTTGTTCTCTGTGCTTCCTCCACATTGGCTCTTCATCACTCCCACCTCCCACCATGCTTCCTGCTGATTCAGGGCCTCTGCACTTGCTGTTCCCTCTTTCCCCGACTTTTCACCTCCTCAGCTCCTATGCATCTTTCTGATCTCTGCTCTCATTCTCCAGGCAGTATGCCCTGAACCCAGGCCAGGTCCCTCTATCATAATCTCTCCTACTTCTGTCCACTTTCCTTCCATCTTGCAAAGTAGTCACATAGTTAGGTGTGTGATTGCTTGATCAGTGACTGTCCCCTGCTAGATTATACTCTCTCTGAGGGCAGCGGTCATGTCTGGTTTTGCTCATCACTGTGGCCCAGTGCATGGATGATAGTAGGTGCTCAGTGGATATTTACGGAACAAATGAATCAGTCTGTCTTTAAATTTCCCTGTTGTTATGAACTGAATTGCGCCCCCACCAAATTCATATGTTGAAGCCCCGATCTCCAATGTGACTATATTTGGAGATAGGGCTTTTAGGAGGTAATTAAGGTTAAATGAGGTCATAAGGATGGGGTCCTAATCTATTAGGACTAGTGGCCTTAGAAGAAGAGGAGGAGAGAGAGAGTCTCTTTCTCCCCAAGTTCACAGCTTAAGGAAAGGCCATGGGAGGCCACAATGAAAAGGTGACCATCTGCAAGCCAGGAAGGGAGCTCACACCAGGGACCAACCCTGCTGGCATCTTGACTTTGCACTTCCAGCCTCGAGAACTGTGAGAAAATAAATTTCTGTTGTTTAAGCCGCCCAGTCTATGATATTTTGTTATGGCAGTCTGAGCAGACCAAAATACCTCTAGCTCTAACAGTCTATCATTTTATGACTATGAATAATTACAAAACCTGGGCCTATGCTCTGAAATAAAGGACAAGCAATTGAAACGTGCATATTCAAACACTTAAAATGCTATTGGGAATGGACAAGAAGTAAGGATATTTTAAATGATTAGTCTACAACAGACATGTAAATAGGACATGAGCTAGCCGTTAGCCTGGGGCTGGGAGCACTCCTAATATTATTAATACTGATATTAGTCCTGAGCCATATTTGTTGAGGATTGTGGGCCAGATACTGAGCAAATTCTCTGTGCTCAGAGGAGTTAAGCAGCTTGCCCAGGGCCTCCCATCTGGTTAGTGTTAGGCTGCAAATCCAAAGTCCGTGATCTTAACCACTTTGCAAACTGGCTCCTGGTGGCCAGGCTTTGGAGATGTGGCACATGCAGTAAGTTATTACACACACCTCCAGGACCAGTTTCCTAGGCCACAGCTAGCTGACGATGAGTGGAGACCCTTCTGCGTCTCTCATGTCTGAAAACACCTTTTCCCCTCTCATACATGAAGGTGCAGATTTCTAACTTCAGGATATTTTCTTCTCAAGACTTTGAAGACAGTGCTCCTTACCCTCCAGGTAGAGTCTTGCCCAGGAGAAGTGTGATGTCATCTGATTGTCATTTCTTTTCGGGTTATCTGATTTTTCCCTATGGAACTTTTAGAGTTTTCTTTTTAACTCTAGTATTCTCTATTGCACATCATTGTGTTTAGAAAGTTATCCTTTGCACCCAATTTGCTTAGCATGAGGTGGACCTGTTCATGCTGAGGACTTGTTTTTCTGCAGATCTGGGAATTTTCCTTCTATTACTTCTCTGGCCATTGCTGGTGAAGTGCCCTAACCAGTCCCCTGCTCTCCGTGTCCTGGGACCCCTTCCACTGTACTCAGCAGTCCTGTCCTGGATGCATTTTGGGCCAGATTTCCTCCGTCAGTTCACCTCATCCACTCTCTAAGAGATGTACTCATAATTATGGGTACAACCATGACACCCCTTCTTGTTTTCTAGCAGGTTGTACATTTTTCTTTATTTTGAGTATATCTAGGATTTCGGGTGGGTGGGGCAGGCAGGCTGGTGCACTCACCTACAATTCAATAGTCAATTGTGAGCTGAGTTGTGAAGGAAGTGAGTTATAGAGGCTGCAGCTGTTTGGGGACTCCAGTTAATGGAGGAAGGGACATACAGGTGAGATCAGTGATGCACAACATGCCTCTTTGAGAACCTGATAAAAAGCTATGAATCTCCTCCATAAAAAGGAAAAAGCTCATACACTTGACATTTTCAACACTATCTCTGGTGTGGGGGCATTTCATGGTCTTGTTGAAGCTCATCCATGGGCCATCTGGTGTCCACAGGCCCCACGTTATAAAACCTGGCTTGGGTGGCAAGTTCCACGATGGCGGGATCCATGTCACCAGCTCTCCATGTACTCCAGCACTAGACAGTCCCTGGCTCACTGTAAGCATTTTCTTAATAAAGTATGTTAAATGAGTGGATAAATGACCCAAATGAGAGGACTTTTATGGAGATGCATGAAGGTACAATAGGTGGTCCAAGTTAGATTTTCATGATGTGACAAAAATATAATTCTGCTTAGTTTCCAACCCCACCCACAGAGCTGGAACATTGGCTTGTTGGTGATTCACACCAAACTCTTGGGTGAGTCAGTGCATGGACCACCGTTTAAGAATTGATGGAAGGCAGATGCCTTACACGTGTAACTCTGATTCTGCAAAGAGCTTTAAAAGGCCAGGTTGTTCTACTTTACGAGCAAAGTAGACTTGAAACATTAGGCTGTTTCTGGTGGAAGCTGGAAGGGAGCAGGGATCCTAGTGATGACTTACATCTCTGGTATGCATTGTGGCTCCCAAGTCACTGTCATATGTACACTTAAGATCCTGTTGGGGCTGCCCAGGAATCTTTGCGGCAGACACAGCCCTGTGGCTGCCTGATGACATTTCAATGCAACATGCCCTGCTGGAAGCCATATTTAACAACCCTGCCCACCTCGCTCACTTGCAGCCTCCCCCTCTCCCTGGCAAGCTGGCTCTTCCTCCACCTGTGCTCAGAAGTAGCACTGCCATCCTCCCACTCGCCCAAGACGGACAACTGAAATCACATTTGACTCCTTCTTTTCTCTCTGCCTGTCTTTGCTACTAAGTCCTGATAACTTTACCTTGAAATATCTTTTTTCTTTTTTTAAATATACAATTTTTAAAATCAAGATAAAATTTAATGTAATAAGTTGCACAGATCTTAAGTGTACAGTTCAATGAGTTTGGAGAAAAGTATACCCCTGTGTAACCAACACCTCTATCAAGATGTAGAACATTCCACCACTCCAGAAAGTTCCTTATGCCATTTTCTAGTTAATGCTCTCCCCAACACAGAAAATTAACCAGTTTTGGTTTCTATCATCTTAGCATCCATTTCTCCTGTCTCTACCCAAAATCCGGTTCCTACCAGGCAGCCAAAGAGTTCTTTTAAAAGCACAAAATGAATCATGTCTTAAAATCATGAAGTGGCTTCCCAGAGTCCTTCAGATAAACCCCAAATCCCTCTCATGCCCTCAGTGCCTTGGGGGTTTTGACCTTGGCCTCCCTGTCCTCCCTCAGAAATACCTGCAATCCTCTCAGCCCCGCCCCCACCCTACGCACCCACTTCCTCAACCTCAGCTTGAAAGTCCCTGCACTGGTCAGCCCAGTTAGGCCCCCCAGTGCACTTCCTCCCGTGGAGCACAGACTACACCTGTCCCACGAGGGGTGTGTCTGTTCTTTCTGAAATGTTAGGGCAGGACTATGTCCCTGCTGCTCACTGCCTGGCCTCCAGGGCCCAGCATGATGCCAGCGCCCACAGAGACTGAGTGAGTGAGGCGCCCGCAGAGACTGAGTGAGTGAAAGACACTCCTTCCTCCCTTCAGAGCAAGGAGTATCACCTGGACCATCCAGAGAGGCCAGCGGCGGCTGGTTTGCTCTAGATCCCACCCTCCTAGATCTGCATCAGTTCTCCTCCTCACTTTGCATAGGCATTTGGGATATGACCCAATATTTTTCAAGTTGAATCATTTTCTCTCTTCCAGATTTTACTGAACTCAAACGGAATTTATAACTGCAGTGGAATCAAGCAGGCACACACTGCATGCAATTTTCTCTGAACCAGGAAATATTGGCGCTAATGGCAGAGGTCGAGTTGTCTGCAGGCCTTTCCAATGAACCACCCAAGGGACACACTGGTGCTGACCACAGCAAAGGCCCAGAGGGAAAGGCAGCCTGTGGCTAAGGGCAGAGACAGAGGGTGATATTAAGCTCCCCAGGGGTCAAGGTGGCTCACCCCTTCCCACCTCATATCTAGGACATTTTGCAGGAAGGGGGCAGGGCAGGTGGGAGAGAAGAGGGAAGAATGGGGAGAAGGCAAGCTTTGAGAGGCAACTTGTCCTGGATGGCTCAGCTAGTAAGGGGTGGGTAAGCTTCTGGCACTTTCCATGAATTGCTCTTTTGGTCTTGTCTCCTATTCCCAAGTGACCCTAGGATCGCATGGCAGGAAGCAACCTTTATGGTACTAATAACAACCATAATAGCAACCATTCCTGAGTGTCTGTGGGCAGACACTGTGCTCAACTCTTGATTTCATCTCTAATTCTTTTGAGAGCCCTGCTGCAAAATTGGGGCAATTCTCTTGTTTTATAGACATGAAAATCACAGCTCGAAGAGCAACCAGAGTTGGACAAAGTTTGACCAGCCTGCCCTTCGCCTAACTGCTGAGGGCATCAACAGGACTCAAGATCAGGCTGTCTGACCCCGAAGTCTGCGCAGTTTCTCGGACTGCGTCTCATTTGTCTGTGATATAGTGCCTGACGAATAATGACAATCAAAACCACAACCAACTGCAGCGGCTCCCATTTTCCAAGCTCCTCTGTACTGGAGATGGTGCCAGCATGTCAGGTACTGCCCCAGGCTGGGAGCCGCCAATGCAGAGCCTGAGCCTGGGGGGTGAGTGCAAGGAGCTTCTTTGGGAGGTGATCTAGGGAGAGGGATTGAGATGGGTGTAGGGTGACCAACTGTCCAGGGTTCCCTGGGACCAAGGGGTTTTCTGGGATGTGGGACTTACAGGGACAGCCCTGGGCAAACTAGGATGAGTTGGTCACCCTAGACAGGGAAGGTGATGTGGGTTGAATTGTGTTCCACAAAAGATATGTTGAAGTCCTAACCCCCTGTACCTGTGAATGCAGCATTGTTTGAAAATAGTCCTTGCAGACGTAATCAAGTTAGGATGAGGTCATACTGGATTATGGTGGGGCTTAAATCCAATCACTGGTGTCCTTATAAAAAGAGACATGGAGAAGCACAAACAGGGGGAAGACCATGCACCGATGGAGGCAGAGACTGGAGTGATGCAGCCACACGCCAAGGAACGCTGAAAACCACCACAGGCTGAGAGAAGGGCAGGGAACAGATCCCTCCCTCACAGCCTTCAGAAGGACCAACCTTGCCGCCATCTTGATTTTGTACTTCTAGCCTCCAGAACTGTGAGAGGAGAAGTTTGTATTGTTTTAAGCCATTAAATTTGTGGGACTTTGTTGTGGCAGCTAGGAAACTAAGACTGAAGGGGAAGTGTCCAACTGGGACTCAGTGCTTCTTCTGGGATGTCTGGGAGATGTGGATCACGCAGCAGAGCTGCCCCCACACATACGAGCAGGGGTAAGTTGGGGTGTTTATCCTCCCATCTCGCTGACTGTGGGCCACCCCAACGCTTCTGCCTGCTCCTCCCACAGGCTGAGGGCAAGCCCAACGCAGGGAGGCCTGGGGCTGGCAACAGGATTCTCGGTGCTGTTTGTAGACAATGGTGAGGGTGAGAGGACATGGGTGGGGCAGCATCTGTCACACAGCCTTTGCTCATTTTAATCCTTATCACAACCCAAGGAGGGACAACAACAACACTTGCTAGTGCTTCCGTGGCGCTCTTCCTATGCCAGAACTATTGTGACTTCACTTATGTGAACTCCCTCAGCCCTCCTGTGACCTGCGAGCTGGAGCTCTCCTTAGGTCCATGTTCAGATGGGGAGGTCAGGGCCAAGTCCAGAGCCAGTGAGGGATGTGGCCAGGATCCCAGCCCAGGCAGGCCACTCCCAGTGTGCGCTCAGAACCTCGGCAGTCTCCTTCTCCAGTGGTGATGGGAGTTAAGGATTTCCCCTATTTTACAGATGAGGAACCAGAGGCTGGGAAAGGGTAAGGAGTAGCCCAGAGCCCCCTGGCTAATGAGCGGGATACAGTCCAGGTTTGATTCGTGCCATTGTCCAGAGGTGTGCTGGTTCAGACATTTTTCTCTGAGGAAGAAGTCCAAGCTTCTTGCAGTCTCTGTTTGGCAATGTGCCACTGACACATTCTGGAACAAGTGAAAGTCTCAAGATGCTTGAGTAGTTGCATTTAGTGGCTGTTATGGCTGAATTGTGTCCCCCGCGGATTCATATGCTGAAGTCCTAACCCCCAGGACCTCAGAATGTGACTGTATTTGGGGATGGGTCTTTAAAGAGGTGATTAAGGTAAAATGAGATCTTTAGGGTGGGCCCTAATCTGATATGACTGGTGTCCTCATAAGAAGAGGAGATTAGGACACAGACACACAGAAGGAAGACCATGTGAGGACACAGGGAGAAGATGGACATTCGCAAGCAAAAGAGAGGCCTCAGAAGAAATCACCCTTGCCAAGACCTTTATCTTGGACTTTTAGCTTCCAGAATTGTGAGAAACCAAATTTCTGTTGTTTAAGTCTCCCACTGTGTGGTACTTTGTTGTGGTGACCCCAGAACTAATACAATGGCTCTTGATTATGGCTGAGATGCCTTCCAGAAGGGCTGCAGGATGGAAATGGTTCATTTGTGGAGTCTACAGCAAGCCAAAGTTGCTCCCATGGGAGGGTCCGAGTGGGGTGGGGGATGCGAATCAGAACCTATATGTCCTGCATTTCTCTAACGGCTTCACCATTGCCAGCGGCAGCCCCAGGAGTCTGGCCCTCTGCCTTGGAACCTCCCATCCAGAAAGGAAATTATTCATCACTGCCTTCCCTGGCTTGGGTCAGGAGGCTGACATTTCACAAAATCAAAATGTGGCCACCTGACGGGTGTCTCTATCAGCATGTCCAGCAAGGCCTTTGTGCTCATATAGACAGTCACACCTTCAGCATTTCCTGAACGGTCCCTGAAAACCCAGAGACCCTGGAGGGTCTCACAGGAACTCTGCTTTGAGAGGGAATTTGTCTTAAAAATGCCCCCAAATTTCCTTAAAAATGGGCATAAGGAAATGCTCATAATATCATATCAGGTGAGAAAAGCAAAAAACAAAACAAAAAAATTGGTTCCAATTTTTATAAATATGAAAACACGTATCTTTGGAGGAAAAGAAGGAAGCAGCATCCTTGACGCATTAACATGGATGGTCTCACTTCTTCATATTTTTGTAGTTTCTACAGTGAACCTGAATCCTTTATAATTAGAATTTCCTCATAACTTTACAGGAAAAAAGAAAGGAAGTAGGAGGAGGAGAGGAGGAGAAGGAGGGAGAAGAAAAAGAGGAGGAAGATAGCTCAGTGACTGTCCCCTACAGAGGACTGGCCCTTCTGTTCCAGCTTCTTAAATGGACATGCTCAGTCATCTTCAAATACTGGCTGAGTGAATGACCCCTATCAGAGCGACACTCCTGAGAAAATGTATGTAAAACATCAGCTCTGGGGCTTGGCACAAAAAGCAGAAAGATGCTCAGTGAGACATTGATAGATATTATTGGGACAATGTCATTAGTGTCACGTGGGAGTTACTGGAGTGCTCCAAGGGGCAAGGTGGGGTGGCTGATGCATCTTCAGTTTCGAACTCCAGCCCTCCCAGCCCATCAACAGGAGAAGCTCCAAGGCTGTTCTTGAGTTTTCATGTACTGGGGTATCAATTTACTTATCTAATTATTTTCCTCTCTCTCCCTCTCTTTGCTCCCCACCCCGGTCCCCATGCACCCCCAAGTGCACAGGGTTGAGTTAATCATATTGCTCATTTCTTGACTTACTATCACTATGGGACTGTGCAATGTTCCTCTCTTATTTGTATCTATTTGTTTCTCCTCTTTTAATCTCAGTCTCTGCTCTTATTCCTTTTGCCCTGCAATGCTCTCCCCTCAACTCTGGACAAACTCATGTTTAAGTGTTTGATAAATGTTCTTGGATCAACCTATCCTTCCTATCATCTATCTATCTATCTATCTATCTATCTATCTATCTATCTATCTACCTACCTACCTACCTAGCTATCATCTATATATCTGCATGCATATCTACCTATCTATCCATCCATCCACTTGTCTATCTACATCCATCTGTCTCCTTCTTTCCTTCCTTCCTTCCTTTCTTTCTTCTCTTCTTTTTCTTTTCTTGTTCTCCTTCTTCTCCTTCTCCTCCTTCTTCATCATCATCATCATCATCCATCATCTGTCTGTCTTTATGTTTGTGAAAATCTGCAGTGTTGTTTTAAATTTACATAAATAGTATCGAGCTACAGACGTCACTCTGTACTCAACTTCTTTCAGCACTGGGTTTAGATTGGTACATGTTGCTGATGAAGATGCTTCCCACTGCAGCATAGCTATTTTGTAGTGTGTATCTGCTTTGCTCTATCTATGTTTTCCTAAAAGGATGCCGACCCAGCTTACCTCTACCTCCACACTGCCACAGACAGTGCTGTAGTTAATATTCTTGTGCAGTCCATCTTACAGACCTTTGCAAAAATTTCTCCAGCATATATAGTTAGGGGTGGAATTTTGGGCCATAGGGTATATGGATGCTTAATTTGATTAGTTACCAGTAGACTGTTCCACCAGTGCAGGAGGGCTCCCATTTCCCTATGTCTTTGGTAAAACTTGGTACTCTCCAAATTTCTAATTTTGATAATTGGGAAAATATACAGAGATATGTTATTGTTTTTGTTTTCCTTTCTTTGGTTTAAAGAAGTTAAAAGCATCTCTACCTCTGCTTGTTACCATTTAGGTTTCTCGTTCTGGGAAGTGCCCTTTCTTGTTCCTGATCCACTTTCCTGGTGGGACTCGTGTCTTTTCATTGTTGACTGGCAGGAGTTCCTTAATATTCTAGGCACTAACCCCTGCTCAGTTTGGGAGGTTACCCACGGCTTCTCTCGCTCCTCGTCTGCAGCACCCCTGAACTTGCTGTTCCTCACTGGGCGGAAATCCTTCATTTTGAGATCACTGAATCCATCTCTTCTCTCCTCATTGTTGGGGCTTTTAGGGGTCTTGTCTTCCCCCAACCTGGTCACATTGATCCCTTCCTTCTTTGTCTTCTGTTTGATTTTTAGTTTTACTTTTCACATTTGATTCTCAAATTCATCTGGAATCATTTTACACATTTTTATCTATTTATTCACCATCCCCTCTTTCTTTTTAAGTTTGAAAGTTTTTGCTTACACAAAGGGTTCAATGGGTGAAAATATTAAAAAACTGCTGACCTGTAAAATGCCATCTCCATGAAGAGGAAGGAGGAGAGACAATATTTTTTGGACTCGGTACTGCTAGACTTTTGAACTGTGAAGCCTGTGTCACATCCATGGACATCCTTCCTGGGAACAGGGTGACAATCAATTAGCACTTCCATGAATTGGGACAACTGAGAAAGGAAGGAAATGAGATGGCTGGAAAGGTCAGGTTTTAGGGGAAAAGAAGACCTGGCCATCAAATGGCCTTCTCGTGGAGCCTTCTCTGATGAAGAAAATCCTCATTGCCCCTCCTGATGGTGCCCATGGCCTTGTTCAAACTGTAGAAATCTTTCTGCAGACCAGTTCAGAGGTATCTGTGCCACGAGCTCAACTCCAAAGGCAGCACGCTGACCGGCTAATGCTGGACCGTAATGCAGAAGGTGAAGACCGTCCTCACGGACTGCCCTGATGGTGAGGTGATTTCACCAGCTTGGCTGTCTGCCCAGCTTGGGTGATTCATCTCAGCTCGGATGCTGCCTCATGCAAGATCCCCCTTCCCACTTGGCAAAGTGGATTTACTCTGTTCCTGATGGATCCCTTCCCCTGGCCATCGTCCTAACCCCAGCCATTTCTCCTGCAGATGACAGAAAACGCCAGCCGCCAGCTCTCCCTGCCCACAGTCCGCCCTCTCCAATCCAGCTTCAAGCAGCCAGAAGGCTCTTCCTGAAACACGAATCCCATCACTCATTCCACTGCTTGGTATCTTTCACTGTTTCCTACACATCCTCCTTGGGGACTCTCAACCCTGGTGACACAGGATTAACTGCAGCACTTTAAAAAAACTACTGATAATTCTACCCCGCTCTCCCATTGACTCAGAATCTCTGTGCTGGGGTGGCAGGTCCCAGGCAGTAATCATTCACTTATCTTAAACTCCCAGGTGGATCTCACGTGCTGCCAGGGCTGAGAACCTCTCATTCACGGGATCAAATGCAAGTTTCCTAGCAGAGCATTCAAGGTCCAGTAGGGTCTGTCCAATAGTCATCGGACAAACATCACATGCCTAACGTTAAAGCCAGACATGAGATTACTATTTGTAGTTGGTATATAATGAGTCAGTGTATGAATGTCCTGTCTGTCCCCTGCTACTAGCCACGTCCAGACTACTTTGTAATCTGCCAGAGCCTTGACACCTCAGAGCTGGCACCCCATGATGCCTCCTGGGGCTCTCAGGACCACCCTGTGCTCAGCCAGGGGGACAGTCATCAGGGACTCAGAGCCACATCTGTCTGGCTTCTGGGTATCCCTGATCATGTGTCCAAGTTCTGCTTCCAAAACCCACCCTTACTACCTGTAGTCAGCTGCATAATGGCCTCCAAAGACACCCAGGTCCTGATACCCTGTGCATGTCACCTTATATGGCAGAAGAGACTTTGCAGATGTGATTAAATTACGATCTTGACATGGGGAGATTATCCTGGATTATCTGGGTGGACCCTAAATGCAATCACAATTGTCCTTAAAAGTGGGAGATTTGAGACAGAAGGTGAAGGCCATGTGACCACTGCAGCAATGGGACCACGGAAGCAAGATCTATGCTGCTGGCTCTGCAGATGGAGGAAAAGAGGAGGGGTCTGGAGCCAAGCAATGCAAGGAATGCAGCTCTGGAAGCTGGAAAACGCAAGGAAACAGATTTTCCCTTGGAGCCTCTGGAGGGAGCACAGCCCTGCCGACACCTCGACTTTAGCCCAGTGAGACTGACTTTGGACTTCCAGCCTCCAGAACTGTAAGAGAATAAATTTCTGTCGTTTTAAGCCACCCAGTTTGTGGTAACTTGTTACAGCAGCTCTAGGAAATGCATACGCTCCCCATTCCTCAATTCTGTCATTCCCCCTTGCTGTCTCCAGCCCCCTGAGGCCCCCTGAGGTCCCACCTTCCGAAACTCATCTGCCAGCCGGCACCTATGTCATCTCTGCCATGGCCTGTCCCCTGCTGTGACCTATCAAGTATAATAATGCTTTTCAAGTACCATGCGATTTAATCTCACAGTAGCCCTCTGAGTAGGCTGTCATTATCCTCCACACATGTCATGGGGATCAGGCTGTCATTATCCTCCACACATGTCATGGGGATCAGAGGTCTGGAGAAATCCGAGATCACACCGCTTATCAGGAGCAGAGCAGAAGCTGAAACCCAGGCCCTCTGACCGTAAATCCCAAACCCTCGACCACTGTTTCCATGTTTATTAAGTGCTACAGACAGAGCCCTGACACCATGGCCGTCCTACGGGCAGAGAGGAAGAGGCTCTGTGAAGTGACTGGCTTGGCCTTCTCGGTCAGCACTGGAGAAGCAGAAGGCCCTTCGCTGGGTCTTTTCCTGGCGGGGAGCCCGGGAGCATGTAGTGATGATAAAGGTCTGCTCTGCAGGCTGCACACAACCTACGTGCATTTAAATGCCAGGGAGAGCTGGCCACAGTCACCATTCCAGGGGCTTGCTGCAGGATTCCCCGGGTCAGCCAGGGGCGTAGACACGCTCACCCTGATCTCTGGCTTCCACCCGAAGTAGCCTACCCCCAAATAATTCTGTCCCAAATAATGTGCTTATGGAATTTTATATGAACAAACCCACAATCATTTAGAGCCCTACACAGAGTCATTTTCAAAGTTGGATTAGCACCTCTTGCCCTCTGCATGGGAGACATTGGTCAAGATTTGTGACTCTCCTGGGAGCACTGTATAGGGTAGTGGTTAAGAATGCACATCATGGAGCTGCACAGGTTTCAATCCCACCTCTACTACTTGTCAGCTGGGCAACCCTGGGTAAGTGACTTAACCCTCACATTGGTTTCTCCATCTGTGAAATGGGGCCATAATGGCACCTCCCTCACAGAGCTCTTGTGGGATTAAGCGAATTACAAGAAGTGCGTGGGATAGAACCAGGTACACAGCAATGCTCGGTCAATGTTAGCTATGATTGTCAATCTTGGTGGCTTGCCAGTGTATTCGTTTCCTGTGACTGCTGGAACAAATTACCATATATTTGGTGGCTTAAAACAATAGAAACTTATTCTCTCACAGTTCTGGAGGCCAGAAGTCTGAAATAAGTATCACTGGGCTGAAATCAAGGTGTTGGCAGGGCCACATGTCCCCCGGGGGCTCCAGGGGAGAATCTGTTCCTCGTCTCTCCCAGCCTCTCAGGCTGCTGACATTCTTGCTTGTGGCTGCATCGCTCCAATCTGCCTCTGTGGTTGCATGTCATGTGCTTCTCTGTCTGTGTCAAATCTCCCTCCTTCCTCTTATACGGACACCTGTGATTGCATTTAGGGCCCGCCCTGATAATCCAGGATAATCTCTGTCTTAAGATCTTTAATCACTTCGACAAACACAACTTTTCCAGATAAGGTAACAATTAGAGGTTCCTGGGTTAGGACCTGATATCTTTGGGGGCCATTACTCAACCTACCACACCTGTGTTCACATGTTGATGACTCCCTTCTGATCTGCACCAAGTGCTGGGTGAGAATGGCGTTGAGACCCGAGGACTTCAGCTTGCATCCTGAACCTGTGTGTTAATCACTAAATAACTGTGGACAATCACAGATGTGGCCCAGCCCCACACGTCTCAGCTGTACCATGCCCCACAGGAGGCAGCAGTCCATGAGCTGTACACATGGGGACCCCGGGGGACAATCTCGTGCTTCTGCTTCTGCGTCTGGGGAACCCAGCCCAAGACAGTGTAGTATCCATCTTATTCATCCAACAACGCTGTGGGCAATTATTTCCATTTTATAAATCACAGAACTGAGGCCCAGAGGAGTGAAGTGGTCTGGGGGATGGGCTACTACAAGTGCTGGGCCCAGAGTCGCGGTTGGGAGGGGTCTTGTGGCTTTACTGCCAGGGTACCTGCACCCACCCTCCATGACCACACGAGCTGGGTCTGTGGCAGGTGAGTCCCCGTGGCCCACGCTGGGGTGAGGGGAATGCTCGTTACTGAATGGTCGACTCTGGCACAGGTGACCTTGTTGTCCCAGTGGAGCTGGTGGGAGGAAGAGAGGAAGCTGGGAGCGGCAGTGGGACTGGGATGTGTCTGCAGTTCTTAAGCCCAAACTATAGCTCGGCATTTAAACTGGAGTCAAGTCCTCATTTATACGGGGCCCAACAGTTTGAACTCGGCATCTAAGGTCTCCCATGATTGGGGTTGATTCTTCCTGCCCAGGCTTCCTCAGACAACACTCCTTCTACACCCCCAACACTCTGCTTCAACTACTCTGGACCACCCGGTACCTCTGAACGCAGGATTTCTTTCCACGGCTCTGAGCCTTTGTTCACGCTGCTGCCTTGGCCCTGAAGGCCCTTCTACCCCACGGAGCCAAGTTCCACTCATGCCGTACCCTGAGCTCCGTGTCCCTCCTCTGAGAGGCCTCCCGGGCCGACCCCTGTGGTTATAACCACTCCCTCTGGGGAGAGCTGCTACAGTTTGGTGCACACTGTGCTGTAGGACTTCTCACGCTCTGCCTGGTGTGACCACCCCTTGGGTTCACACCTGCCCCCTCTCCCACAGCCCACCACTGCCCCAGCTTGGAGCCCCCGGGGGCCGTGCTGGCTGATCGTCAGTGCGTCCCCACACCTGGCACAGTGCTCGACACGTTGTAGATACCAGCAAGGGTTCGTAGAATGAATGAATGAGTGAATATTTGCATTTTGAAATCTAAATGGTTTTTGCTGAAGGCCCAGACAGACTTGCACTTGAATATCGGCCCCACCCTTTTGGAGCAGCGTGATGGGCCCAGTCATGACACGCAGTGTAATTTCAATCAGGTGGATCCCCTGCCCCACTATGGGTCCCGGACAGACATTAGCTCCCACTCAGCTATTCATTCGGTCATGACCAGGCCTTGTGCTACACATCTGGATACAATAGAGCTGAGTGCCTGTCCTGTAGGCTCTCGTCACCTTGCTGGGAGACAGACACAGGAGTTCCAGCTCATAGACCCACGGTCTTGGCCAGTACACGGGAGCGCACTCTAAGGACAGGATTTGTAACAATGGAATCGCCCCTCCTCGAGGGGCACAGAGACCCATTTCCAGAGAGTCCAAGCAAAGGCCTGATGACCTCCTGGCAGAGATGCAGTAAAGGGATTCCCACGTCCCTCGGGGTTCCCTTCCTACACTGAGACCCGCCCCGCCCTCGGTTCCTCCTCCTCACAGCCCCCTCTTTCCCATGCAGTGCCACCAGCTTTTCACAACCGTGCTCCTGACCCAGCGTGCTCCTGCAGAGGGCTCTGTGGTTGGAATTTCTCCCCGGCTCCTCCAGACCACCTGCCCACATCCCTGTGTGGCTGCAGACATTGCGAGGCAAGGTCAAGGTCAAGGTCAGGGTCAAGCCGAGGTGGTCTCCCTCTGACGTGGGAGCCACGTCTCTCTCCAGCTCTAGTCCCGAAACGCCAAAGGCAGTGACGAGACCCGAGCCCAACGCCTCCAGGGAAGAGATCAGAGCCTGCCTTCCAGGCTTCCCCAGCCCCCCGTCTTTCTTTGTGACCCCTGCACTTCTCCTGGCATTGCTCCAAACCCAAGCCTGTGAAGAGCGGTGTCCATACCCCTCCTGTGACACCCGTCCCCCTGATGCGTCTGAGAGGAGAAGGCTGGTCTGATGTTGTAAGACGGGCACACAGACATGTGCCCTTGGTGCACGGCGGGGCCTCAGCTCTGCGGGCGAGTGGCATCCCTCCCGGCCCTCAGCCCTTAAGCTGGGCCAAGCCCTCCCTGGCCCTATTCCCCTGCTCCAGGCCCGGCCCTGAGCGGCCCCGGGGCTGACTTTATGAAATCTGGCACACTGGATCACCTCGTTAGCGTGAATGGATGCATTTTCAATCATGGTGACAGTCTCAGCATGCTCAGGTGCTCCTCTGGGGCCCCTGCAGGAGGGACACTGTAGCCACTCAGAGCCCTGGCCCTACTTTGCCCTCAGACACTCAGCACATCACAGCAGGGTGACCCAGGAGAAGCAGTGACCCCAGAAACCTCTCAGGCTCCTGGGGCTTCCGGCCAGGTGGGTGCCTGACTAGAAGTGAGCCAGTTGGAATGAAGGTGATCCCCACAATGTGTTGTCAAGGCTGTCAGAAAGTGGGTTATCGTGAAAGGAGTTCGAAACACACAAAAGCTGCGTGGCTAAGAAAAGTGCACATGCCCATGGGTGTGACCATGTTCTTCCTCTCACCAGCTATGGGGCCTCAGACAAGTCGCCTAAGCCTGCTGATTCCGACTTGCCTCCTTGAAAAGCAGACTATATGGCCGTCATTAGGGAAGGACACAAACTTTCTGGCCTTTCCCCTTCAGGACACATGGCAGTTTGCACTCCCCTTAGGTAGGGAATTTGCCTGGTGGTGACATGTGTCACTGCCGGGCCAAGGCCTTAGCGGGCAGGTGTGAGACTGGCCACACTCCTCACCTGCCACAGGGGCAGCTGTTGCGGAGGGAAGAGGCCCTGCCAGCCAGCGTCCCTGAGTCGGGAAGCTCTGGGGCAGAATCTCTAGTCCCCCGCGGTGAACACCTAGCAGGAGCGGGACGTAGTCCTGGGGGTTTAAAGCCACTGAGACTTGGGGGCTGCTTCTCCCTGCAGCAACCCCAGCCCGTCCTGACTGCTACGTGGGGGTCATAAGACCTTCCGCGCAGTGGCGTGACTGCACATGTGACCTGGCACACAGTGCATGCTCGGTCAGGGTCACTGTCCCCCCATCCTTCCTTGACAAGTAGTTCAGCTGAGTAGGCAGAGCCAGCATGCATTTCATGGAGCTAAGTGTAAACCTGGGCCCAGACACACGGAGTCTGAGAAAGCGTCTCAGGGAAGATGCAGCACTAGGGGTCTCTCCGGGGGGAGCTGTGGATGGGCTGAGATTTGCCAAATATGAACACGTGACGCACAGCTCAGAGGGATCCCCTCTCCGCTGGAGACCACTCTGAGGTGTGCAGGGTGAGCTCGGGAGTCCCTGCATCTCCCTGAGCTCCAGTCTCCTGGTCGGTGAAAGGGAGAAGGAAGACCCTTCCTTCCGGCGCCGAGCGGGGCGGAACAGTGCCCCTCACGCCCTCCCCCTCATCTCCCAGGAGACAGTGGCCTACTTCCCGGACATTTAAAGCTTAGGTGGGGGCCGTGTGAAGGCTCTAGAATTTCTCCACTTAATTTGTAAAGGTGGTGGGAGACGCGTATTGACAGAGACGTGATGGGAAGTTAATTTTCCTCATGATAATAAACATTTTACTGACCTCTGGCTCTGCTGGCTTTGAGCCAAACTGGAAAAAGCCATGTAGGGCTTGAAGTCGATTGAAAAGAACTCGCTGTGTTCCGCCCAGAGCCGACGAAGGTGCTCGAGGATGGGCGTCAGGGGACGTGGAGCCTTCTCTAATTCCACGGCCGTGGGTCCCCCATGACACTTGTTTCAGAGACGGGTGGTTGGAGCTCAGATGCAGTCAAAGATACTTTGAAAGTCACTTGGTGTGTCAGCCTGTCACTCCGAGACAGAGGAGGCCACAGCGAGGGCAGATGGAGGATGTCGACGAGGACAAGGCAGAGGGGCCGTGTTTGAAGGTGACCGGGGACCTTGGGCTGAGCCTCGGCTTCTTTGCAGTCAAGTCATAAGGACAAGAAACCCAGCTCAGGGCTGCGCGAGGCTGACGTGAGCACATAAAGCCGTGCGCAGGGGACCTGGGGCAGAGCAACTGCTCTGCAACCGTGGACGTAGGAGCAGCCATCGCAGGGGCCTGTGGCCGCGTGGCTGACCCCTGACCCAGCCAGGCTTGCAGCAGGGTCTCCGGGATGTGCTGGGCTTGGCACTAGTTAATCAACAGGCAGACTATTAACTGAGGGATGGGCGGGGGTTGATGGTCCCCCGAGAATGGATGGTGGGTTCTTTCCCAGAGGCATCTGGTGGAGTCTCACCTCCACCAGTGGTATCACCTGCTGTCAGGGGCAGCAGGAGCCCCGGTGGGCGTTAGAGCAGGGAAGCTTGACCCGCCTTCTGTAAATGCAACTGGGCCCCTTGCTCTGTGGGAAACACTTGTAAAATCCTTGTCTTTTGTGTTCTGTCCCCAGAGAGCTCTCTGATCTCATTTCCTACCTCAACCATCTTCCTTGCTCACTCTGTTCCAGCCACATTGGCCCTCTTTCTATTCCTTACACAGGCCAAGCATGGCCCTGCCTCAGGACCCTTGCACTTGCTATTCTCTGCCTAGACTTCTCCATTCCCAGTCTGCTCCCTCCCTTCACTCAGGTCTCTGCTCTAATGTCACTTCCTTCGAGAGGCCCTCCCTGACTGCCCCTTCTAATACAGCACATCCACCTCTGTCGCTTCCCTTTTTAGCTCCAGGACTGAAAAGGAACACAGGCTTTTGTTCCCACTCTGTCCCCATTGCCTGAAACAGTGCCTGGCACACAGCAGAGACTCAATAAATGTGTTGAACTAATGGGCAGTTGAATGAATGGATTCTTTACCTACACAAAAAGAACTTGTATCCATTTCCAGAGTTAGCATTTTCCTGTCAATCACCGTCACTCCTGGGACAAGGACCCATTAGCTGTGGTTATGATGACAACAATGCGGCTGTTAAACGTGTGGCAAGGTTGCAGCGTGCATATGGACTTTGTCTAACACAGTGACAAGCACATTGCAAAAATGATGAGTAGGTGCAGGTTTGAGATTCTAACCTAGGTTTCCTTGCATACCCTTAGGGATGGGAAGCCCACTCCTTCTGAGGCAGCCCTTAGCATCTAGGGGCAGCTCCTGGAAGCTGCAGGAGGAGAAGTAGGATTAAAGGTTTGGGCCAAGCACATTTCTCCCTTCTTAGGACAATAGCGTGAGATTCCAGGTGGAAGAGGCACAGCCTCTGCCCTGTGGCTCGCTCCTCACTCAGACGGCTGCTGATCAGAGGGACCCGCTGGCCAGAGGCCCCTGTCAGTCATACCTGAATGAAGGGGAAGAGGAGCCCGAGAGCAAAGTTGGAGAGCCAGTTGACGGTGCCCGCGAGCATGAAGGCAGCCGGCCGCTGTGACAGCTGGAAGAACTCGCCGGTCAAGATGAACGGGATGCCACCTGCAAACAGAGCCAGGGCGCGGGATCAACCACCCGAGGAGGCCGTGCCGCCAGCACCCTTCTCCCACGCCAGGCGTTCCGCCCGGGCATGGCAGGGAGCGCCCTCTTGGGAGGGGCCGGCATTGCCCGAGTGAGTGGCGGCTCCGGGGTGGGAGCTGGAACCGTAGCCCTTAACTGCTACAGGTGCGAAGACCTTTTCTCTGACCTGGCCCGTCCAGAGGAGAGGTTCATCATCCTTTTGGCTCTCCAAATGCCTTTGAAATTGAGTTCTAGGTGTACAAATTTTATTCACAAGGCAACTGACATTTACCGAATACATTGTTAGGAATGTTGATAATTTAACCTTGAGAATAACGGAGTCAGGCAGGAATTGCTGCCACATTCCCCGGGTGAGAAAACTGAAGCCCAGAGAGGTTACTTGATTTACCCAGGGTCACCCAGCTCCTGAGTCACAGAGCCAGAACTCAGGCTTGGGGCTCTGACCTCCACATCTCAGAGCTTCTCTGCTAGTCCCTGCTTGAGAGAGGATGGGAGCCCCTGCCCAGCTGGCTATCCTTCTGTCCTCCTCATCTCCGCTCGATCGGATGTGTGGTGGCCCCGTCCCCGAGTCACCCCGGCAGCGGAGTGTTTGTTTCTTTGGAAACATCACTGGTGGTGGGGGGACAATTCTTTATTTTGAGAGGCTGCTTTGTGCAACTGCAGGATGTTTATCCCCCCATGCCTCCTGGTGCCAGGAGTGCCCCTAGTCACCATGGCAACCCAGACTGCTTCCACACTTTTCCAGATGCCCTCTGGGCATCATTCTTGGCTGAGAATCTCTGAGGCCTGTACCCTCCTCTTCCCGAATGTCCCACTCAGTGAGATTTGAGTTGGGCCCTGTGCCCAGACCCGGGACCTGGGACTCAGCATGACCACTGCGGTCCTGTTTGCACCCCCATCCCCAACTGGAGTCCCCACTCTGCCAATCATATCTACTCCTAGGCGCTCCACAGACAAGACAGGACGAGTAGTGGAAGGAAATCCCTAAGAGATCTTTACCAAACTCTAGGGAGACACTGAATGGTTTGGAAACCACTAGGCTGGAGCCATTCCTTCCATCAACATTCTGTGATTATTGACTGTGCTGGTGCTGGTCCCACAGTGGTGGATGAGAGTGACAACGTCCGTGCCCTCGTGGGACTCCCTCGTCTGGTGGGAGACAGAAGATGACTTATTTATTAAAGAAGAAGTGAGTGAATGAAGAAATAATTACGACATGTGACAAGCACCCCGGAGGAAATGCAGAGGACGGTGGGGAGGGTCTGAGTGAGCAGTGGTCAGGGGAGGGCTTTTGAGGAGGTGATAGTTGAGATGTGACTGGAAGGAGGCGATGCAGCTTGTGAAGATTTGGGTAAGATCATGCTGGGTGGAGGGATGGGAGGGCAGAGGCCCTGAAGGGTGAAAGGGATTGGGTCAAGGTCTAGAACGGAGGTCACTCTGTCTGGACACCTGAGGGAGGGCTGGGAGGACTGGGATGAGGTGGCAAAGGTGAGCAGGGCCAATTAGGCAGCCTGTTGTAGATCAAGGAGAGGGGTTTGCTAACGAAGAAACCAATGAGGGGTTTTAAGCAGGGGTTGGTGTGGTCAATTTGCATTTCGTAGACATCACTGCTGTTTGGAGAAAGGACCGCAGGGTGTAGGAGTGGAAGCAGGAGGCTGTTGGGTAGAGCAGGAAGGAGGCGATGGCTATCTAGAGGGCTCAGATGGTGGCAGTGGGGATGGAAGGAAGGGGCTGAATTCAGACTCTCCACCCCACGGAGGCAACACTTTCATTATACACAACCACAATGCTCATCATCAAGTTCACCCAAGCAACCCAAGGTCACAGAGCCAGGACCAGCTCAGGCCTGTGTCTCTCCAGAGCACTCACTGTTATCACCTGCTACACTGCCAGCAGGCCTTAGACTCCAACACACCAAAAGGACTCAGAATGGCCCATCCCTCACTCCCCTCCAGACCGTGAGCCCTCCAGGACAGGCAGCATCTCCATGTGCCTGGCATCTTTGACAGAGAGTAGACACTCGATCAATTATGTACGTACTTGAATACAATGCTCAAAATTTGATTTTGAAAAGATTTGATATGTTGTTTACTACAAAGAAAGTGGACTCTCCATATCTTAAAGCTATCTATCAAAATGTGCGAGAACAACGGTTACAACCGAAATGTGCTGAAACCAGCCTTTAGGTCTGTAGAGCGCATGACATTTCATTGGCAGAGAGTGTTTGTGTCACACACCCAGTTGGTCCTGCAGCTGACACCGCTGGGAACCTCGAAGCATATCCCAGGGGGTCAGTTCACAGCCATTCTGAAGCCTGCACAGGGTTGAGGGCTGGTGTTTCCCTTTCCTCGGCTTCCCTAGGTGTGTTTTGGAAGCACCTGCGGATAACTCTGTTAACACTTCCGGTGCTGGTACATCAGCTTACAATGGACAGAACATTGACAAACCTGCCTCTCTGCACGTCTCTTTATTGCTTCAGGGCTGGGACCATGACTTGTTTATTGTTCACGGCCCCT
This sequence comes from Tapirus indicus, assembly GCA_031878705.1. NCBI lineage: Eukaryota > Metazoa > Chordata > Mammalia > Perissodactyla > Tapiridae > Tapirus > Tapirus indicus. The sequence continues at coordinate 7,258,786 of CM062919.1, forward strand.
ACTCCTAGCACAGCACATGGGATACACGTACGAGGTGCTCTCTAAAGGTTTGCAGGATCAATGGAAGAACGATTGGCACAGCCTGGAGTTCACAGTACATCTACATCAGGCCTCTCTCCTTCTTTCCCTGGGCCTTTGGACCATCCCCGAGGGCAAATAGAAGCAACCCTGAGGATCTTGCACAGCCCATTGTGCTGATGGGTTTTCACTCCCATTATCTCCCTTGACATCAACAACCAGAGAATGCGGTGAAGCACAGTGGCTAGCACTTGGGCTCTGATGTCAGTAAGGACAGGTTTAGGTCCTGGCTCCACCAAAACTCTCTAGAGTTCAGGTCTCTCACCTGTAAAGTGATGATGTCGGGACTAGCCACTGTGGGTGTTTGTGAGGATTAAAGGAACTACTGAATGTAAGCACTTAGGCTAAGTCTGCCACACGAGAGACACTCGGTAAGTGCTAGCTACTATAATAATAACTTAAAACTCCTCTGCATTATGTCCCCCCTTTTTATAATGAGTTAGCTGAAGCTCAGAGAAGGGGAGCAACATGCCCAAGGTCTCCTTGCCAGGAGTGATGATGATGATGACAGAAATGATGATGCTAGTGATGGTGATGATGATGGCAGTGACGACGGCGATCATGGCGATGATGTTAGTGATGATGATGACGGTGATGATGATGCTAGTGATGGTGATGATGATGGCAGTGACGACGGTGATGATGGCGATGATGTTAGTGATGATGACGGTGATGATGATGCTAGTGATATGATGATGATGATGGTAGAAATGAGGATGATGGTGTAATGATGATGGTAGAGATGATGATGGTGCTGCTGTGGCCGCTGATGGTGGTGATGGTAACTAAGTGGAAGGCACTGTGAAAAGCACTTTACACCCATTATTTCATTTAATTATCACTGCTATGTGGTAGTTACTACTATTATCTTCCCCATCTAATATATAAAGAAACCGAGGCCTAGGAAAGTTAGGTAATCTCCTCAAGATCACATCACCAGTGGGATGCAAACTCAAGGCTGGGTGACTCCCAAGTATGAGTCTTAATTACTCCATTGTGATGCAAGCAAATCTAAGACAACAATCTTTAAAATATGTGAAAGGCACTTAGCAGTCTTCATGGTTTTATCCCAATGCTCTCCCAGATCCTGGAGTTGATTTGTTTCTCTGTTGTCTGAAGGCATTGGTGGCCTGATCTCCAGAGTCTCTTATGGTCTGTTTCTTTAAATCCAGGGTAAAATGAGAAAGAATGGGGTTTGATATGGAAACAGAATGGATCTCTGGTAGGTCCTTGATTTTTGTTTTGTTTTTCAAAATAAAAATAGTTTTGGGGGCCGGTTTGGTTGCATAGCAGTTAATTTTGCGCATTCCGCTTTGGCAGCCTAGGGTTCACTGGTTTGGATCCTGGGCGTGGACCTATTCACCGCTACTCAAGCCATGCTGAGGCGGTGTACCACACAGAAGAGCTACAACTCTACGACTATGATATACAACTATGTACCAGGGCTTTGGAGAGAAAAAAGAAGAAAAAGAGGAAGATTGGCAACAGATGTTAGTGCAGGGCCAATCTTCCTTAAAAAAAATGGTTTTACTATTTGTTTCTGATTATCATGAGTAATATTTGCCTATTTTAAACAATTAAGGAAAGCATACAATATAGAAAAGCATAAAAAGCAAACAAAAGTCATCTCGAACCTTCCATCCAGGAAGATCTCTGTTTGTACTTTTGTACTTGGCATTGACATTGAAGGTTACTATAAAGAAGCCTAGAGCTGGTCTAATATTTCTCCTTTAGGTGATTGGCTTTTTCTATCTAAAGCCCTGAAGAAATCTTTCCTTATCCTTGAAGTTATTAGCTTAACTATTCATTAACCAAGATGGATCAACTATGTTGATCTCCCTGTAACAATCTTTCTTGGAACACAGTGTGTCCCTTTGAACCACAGAGCCACTCTTTTTTTTTTCTAGGAAAGATTTGCCCTGAGCTAACATCTGTTGCCAATCTTCCTCTTTTTTTTTTCATCCCCAAAGCCCCGGTACATAGTTGTATATTCTATTTGTAAGTCCTTCTAGTCTTCTTTGTGAGCCTCTGCTGCAGCACGGCTACTGACAGACGAATGGTGTGGTTCCGCGACCGGGAACCAAACCTGGGCTGCCGAAGTAGGAAGAGCACTGAACTTGAACCACTAGGCCGTCAGGGCTGGCTTGAGATCTATTCTTCATTTACTTCCTACATTATACTTAAAAACTTCTTCTGTCCTACTTGTTGGATTCTTTACTTCAGAGACACTTATTATTCTTATGTTGGATCAACTTCGTCTTTCTTCCATATCTATCATCTCTTGAATGACTGTATTTTCTTGTTTTCTGCACAGATTTTGCATGCTCTGGGCAATCTTTCCCTTCTTTCTTTCCTCCCTCCCTTTTTTCCTTCCTTTTTCTGTGTCCCATGTTGGCGCATTCCCCGTGCCATTGTTCTTTGACTTTCCTATATGTAGAGTGAGCTGCTCCATCCAGGTTCCCATGTGCTCCAAATGGTAGGTGATTCATTTTTGATGCCCTTTCTTCTTATCTTCTTCTGTATTGTCTTGTCTTTCAAGTCACAATTTGAGATGTGAATACTCTTTCAGTAACTTTTCTATCAAAGATGGGGGTGAGGTGTGAAGAAAACGTGGCTAGGGCTGCCGGCAGCCCTTTCTGGAGGATCTGGGCTCTGCTCTCTCTCTCCTCTGAGATTTTGTGCAGTGACATGCACCAGAACCCATTCCATAAGGCCAGGGGTATATTCTACTTCGGTGGACCTCAACTGGTGTCCTCAAATTAGGACAAAGTCTTGGAAGATGAGACGCTCCAGGGCTTTTGAGAAGGCTGCTGTGGGGAAAGTCTCTTTTTAATCTTTCCCTAGGACTGCTGACTCATCTCCTCACTCTATTTCCCCCACAAATCAGGGATGTTAGTGAGAGTTCTCAGGGTTTTTTTTAATCCCCTTTTCTGGTCAGTGCTGTTGCTGAAGAGTGGAGACAGAATATACTGTGCTAGAATTATCCTTCATTGGCTGCCAATTTTCAGAGTTATGGTATGTTTCCTTGTTTAGTTGCTGCTGGCTGATTTTTTTTCTGTGTAAAGGTTTGTTTGGTTGTTATTTTTTTTAGCAACTTTTTTTTCTGCAGCTCATTTTTTTAGGTATTTTGGAGGGAGATTCCGTAACAAGGCTATACGTGACCATATTTACCTAAAATCCCTTGTAATTAATCTTCTAAAGTTGAGATATCAGTGTTTCTTGTGGTAGGTGTGTAGGTGCTGCTCATCTTAAAATGATATGCTTCAAAATTAAAGGACAGCTGAAAAAAACCCTTCTTGTAAGGGTTTTGACAAGAGAATGCCTTCTTTAAAATCCTCTGGTTTGGGGCCCTTTATATTGTGGACAAAATTTTGTTTACAAAAAGATTTTGCATGCCTTATCACATTGAATCATCCTTCACGACCAAACTATGAGTTATGAATTGTGACTACAGATTAGGAAACTGAGACTCTAGAAGGTGAAGGGCCTCACCCAAGTTACTAGCCCCACATGTAAGCGGAAGAGTTAGGACACAAAGTTGAATCTTCTGACCCCAAATCCTGCATTCTTTTGACTGCACCTCAGTCTAAAACGACGGAAGACGGTGAGGGGTCTGTGCTGTTGCTCCCACTGTATCCGACATGCTGTGGACAGGGGTCTCTTCATACCATGGTACTCAACACCTATTGCCTAATAGTACAATACAGCCCAAACTTTGAAAATAAGCCCCAAATGGTTATGTCTCTTGGCCAACATATCTTGTTATCTTATTTGGTTCTCATTTGTTATTTTACTTGACTACTTATTCTGGATTCCCCCAGAGGCGGACCCTGACAAGTAGTTTATGTGCAAGTTGATCCAAGGACATGCTGGTAAGAGTGTGGGTAACTGAATGAAGTGAATAAAGGGTGTGTTGTCACTGTGGGCCACCAGAGCTTAATCCAGTCGGGACCCTTGGGAAAGTGTGGAAAACACATCTCAGAGTCATCCCATCTGGAGACAAGGGATCTGGGTATTTATCCACCAGACCTGCAGTAATGGGTTGAGCTCGTTGGGCAGCACTTTCGGTGGCCATGAGAATGGGCTGAGCCGGCAGTGGAAGCCCTCAGACAGAAAGGTGCATGTGGTGGCAGTTGTAGGTCTGACTGGGATGCACAGAAAGGGTGCAGCCAGGGATTTGAGGAGGGGCACAAGAGTCTCTGCTACTGTCATCTGTTCTTTAAGTGTTGGACTTCCCAATGAGTGCCGCAATAACTGTGCCTAAGGGTAGTTAAGTACGTCTTTATATCGTAGACTCTACCTTGGTGTTGGCCTCAGGGGTGGGAGTATAACACTATGGTTAAGATCATGGGGTGAGGCATAAGACTGGTTAGAGCATGGGGTGGGGTAGAACACTATGATGAGAGCGTGGATGGGGTAGAACAGTCTGGTGAGAGCATGGATGGGGTGGAACACTCTGGTGAGAGCATGGATGGGGTAGAACACTGTGGTGAGAGCATGGATGGGGTGGAACACTCTGGTGAGAGCATGGATGTGGTAGAACACTGGTGAGAGCATGGATGGGGTGGAACACTCTGGTGAGAGCATGGATGTGGTAGAACACTGGTGAGAGCATGGATGGGGTAGAACATTCTGGTGAGAGCATGGATGGGGTAGAACACTGGTGAGAGCATGGATGGGGTAGAACACTCTGGTGAGAGCATGCATGGGGTGGAACACTCTGGTGAGAGCATGGATGGGGTGGAACACTCTGGTGAGAGCATGGATGGGAAAGAACACTCTGGTGAGAGCATGGATGGGGTAGAACACTGTGGTGAGAGCATGGATGGGGTGGAACACTCTGGTGAGAGCATGGATGGGGTAGAACACTGGTGAGAGTATGGATGGGGTAGAACACTGATGAGAGTATGGATGGGGTAGGACACTATGGTTATAACATAGAGTGGATATAACGCTATGGTTAACAGCATGGAGTGTGTGTAACTCTATGGTTAACTTCTGCTCTCTAGTTCACCTGTTAACAACCAAGCTGTCTGAGACAGCGGCGCCTCCTGGTGTCTACCACAAGGAACCCCCTGACACCTCTTTTCCAGCAATCTCCTTTCTACCTGATTTAAATTCCCATCTCTACTTACTCTTACTTGATATGTGACCACAGGAAAATTATATCTACAGTCCTCAGTTTCCTTATCTATGAAATTAAGATAACAGTACCTCTTAGCATTGTTTTGAGGATTAAATGAAATAAGTCTAGCAATGTGAGCCTGTGGGATTCCTGCAAAGACAGCTGTTATCTCTGCTCCCAGTGAGATTCTCTGCATCTGGGCTTTACCCCCTTCCTCCTCCTCTTCTATTTTCTAACTCTTTGCAGGTACCTGACTAGAATATCAAATTTTATTACATTTTTGTCTAAAAGAAATAAAGGGGAACTGTCCAAATCTTTCCATAATTCATATCATTAAAATTCCTCTAATGGAACCACTATCATCAATTTCAAAAGCCCTTTAAAATGCCTAGAAATCTCCTTAACAATCTCCACAAGTGTGTCCATATGTCACTTAATCCTTTAAACACATTTTCCCCTTAAGCACCAGCTTTTAAAAATAGTTTAAAACATTTTTTAAATTAAATATAATCATCTTGAAAATTCCTCATGGATAGTTTGCTGTGTTTATTTCACTAGACTTAATCTTTTTCATCTATTCATTCACTCATTTTCATCTAACATTTACGTGCCAAGTCCTGTGCTGGTCTTTTCAGAATCTCCTAGTCCACACGATGAACTACCTTAGGAGGTAGATATTCTAATACCCTGTTGACAGGTGAGGAAATCGAGGAGCAGAGCAGCAGAGTGACTTGCTCAAGGCCACATAAGCGGTAAGTGATAGACCTGCTCCTGAAACCATGAGCTTCGGATTGGGATATAAGCCTCTCTCCCCTCCCTTTCTCTAGGGGACATTGGAGAAAGGGCAAACGCACTGTGTCCCAGACAGATTTGCCGTATGGCGACAGCCAGCAGGGTACTGCAGTCAGAAAGCACACCCTGCAGCCCGGGGGAGCTGGGGGCAGAACTCACTGGGTGCAGGAAGGGGAGCAGTGCTGGAGGGGGGCTATCCACTTGGAAGCGCCTCACCTCTGAGGATGTCTGTTCAGCCAAACAGGGAAAAGGGAGGTCTGCCCTCTCCTCTGTGAGAGGAGCTCGGAGGCCCACCTCTCCAGGTGTGTGCTTCCCAGGTAGGGAAGGATGGGAGATGTGGCAGGTGCTCCCTGGGGGCCCCTTGCGGAGGCCCATCCTGTCCACTGTCAGTGGGCACCTCTTGCTCCACAGATGATAAGGTGGGAGGCTTTGGTCCTTCTCTAAGCCTCAGTTTCCCAACTTCTAATCTGGGCACTTGATGAGCTATTTGAAACCTTGGTAAAGCTGGTTATAGCACTTTCTTGGCCCACGGTAAGTTTTCACCATGCTGAGGTGGCAGGCTGGTGGCCAGGAGCTCTGGCTTTGGAGTCAGACAAACTCTGCACTTACCACAGGCAAGTCATACAGATGGCTCTCAATTTTCTCGTCTATAAAATGAGGATAAAGCCATAGTTCCTACCTCTCAGCATTATTTTAGGGATTATAGGAGAAAATGCTTAGCAATGTGTTTAACATGTTGCAAAGGCTTAGTCATATCAACAGTTACAGTTATTCTTATTCTCTTCATTCATTCACTCAGTAAATGTTTGTTGAGTATCGACTGTGTGCCAGGCACTTTGCTGGGACATCAATGATGAGCAAGATGCAGACTCATCTTCTGCCTTCAAGGAGCCTCTAGCATCTCAGGATCCACTGAGTCAAGAAAGCCAGCCCCATCACAAGGTAACATTCTCCCGGACCACACCTCTTCTGGACAATTATAACAACAAAAATAGTTGATGTATTGAGTCCTTCCTATGTGCCAGATTCTTGAAAAGTTTTCCCTTTGTGGATTTTAAGATTATTTTAGAAAGGGAGAGATAAACCCCATAGGGACACAGCTTCGGGCACTGTTGGTCTTGGGTAAGGAAGATCACAAGTCATCAGGAGTCACTGGTCTGAACAGAAAGAGCAAAGGCAGTTTGCTCCTTTGTTTCCAGAGATGCTGCAGAATCAGGCACCACCTGTCCAGCTCCATTCCCATCTTCCAGGTGGGGAGACTGAGGCCAGGGAGGTGAAGTGAGACTCCCTGTGTTTCAGGCTTCCAAACTAGCCTGTCCATTCTAGTCAATGTCTTTCCTGGGAATTCCTAGCTCCTGCCCATGCTCAGACTATTCGAACTGCTGGAAATGTCCCCCAGCTTCGGATGGACTTTAGGGCACATGAGGATATGGGCAATTTACTCAGCATGAGCTTGGCTCACAGGATGTGACACATAGGCGATGGCACCTTTCTCCCCACCTCCCAGCCTAACTATAGCCCACGCAGGTGACCAGCAAAGGTCCTGACCCCAGCCTGCGGTCTCACCCACATGGAGCATGTCTCCTAGAAACAGAAGGGAGGCTTCTCCAGGAGAAAGAAATGAGACTCCAGCATGCACTTAATTAGACGGGAGGGAGAGGTCCTCTTACCGCCACCAACTATTCCTTCCATGGATGATACCATTATCTTTTCATTTCTGTATTCTTTTGCTCATTCATTGTGCTCTTTAAGGGTAGGTATCTTGTTTCTTTTGCTCACTGTTGCTTTCCCCACAGCAAATTGTGCCCCTTAATAGACGTTTGGGTTAAATAGACATTTGTTAAATGGATGAATGAATAGAAAATGATGACAGTTAAACAGGTCTTATGAGGGTGAGTGAAATTCATTATGTGGTCAAGGGGATGGAGGGCTGACTGGGTCAGGGGACCAGCATGGGCAGAACATGGCAGTGGGTTTAGAGGCACCTGCTTGATGGGAACCCAGGTTGAGATGAGGGAGACGGGACAGCAGAGGCATCATCGGGGAGGCTCCTCGCGTGTCCTGACCACCACGCAGGGGGTTAAGAGTTTGTAGGCAGGAGATGCAGTAGGCCAGCTGAAAGGTTTTAGCAGGGGAGAGCCACGATCAGATTTGGGATTGGGAGTGCGGTCCCTGACACAGAGTGGAGCAGGGTCAGCAGAGGAAGAGTGTGGAGGAAGACAGGGACACCGGTTAGGGGACAGTACATGAGAAAAAAATCGGAAAAACGTTTGAGAAAAAGCACTTCCTGCCTCCCTGGGTCATTAACAATCATCCTCTGGGGTTCTGCCTTGAGTTTGCATAGGGTCAGTCAGGGCACTTAGTTCAATTCCTCCGACTCTGCTTCACTGAGACATGAAGTGATTCCCCCTCTTGACTCTCAGTTAGTAGGTCCGACAGAGACTTTCTTCCAGTGGAATTTCTTTAATCTGGACTTTTAAGTCGAATTCTTAGGTTTGAACGTCTCCATCCTGGAGCTTCTGGGGAAGAGGATGTTTTTGAAGAGTCTAGGAGCAAATGGGCCACATAAAGGCCAAGACAACTCTGCTAATTCTAATTAAAAATGAGGAGCTGCCACATCCTAATGAATGTGGGCAGCTAATTAGTAGGCAAAGAACCCACAATTAAAATCTGTCAGGAGAAACCCACAGTGATGTGTCATGTTTGATGGGTTAACCCTGCTCAGAGGATCTGTTCTAAGCTTAGGCAGGAGTTTGTATTTCAGTCAAGACAGAGGTCAGGGGTCTTGGTAGTAAGTTCTCATGGCACACTTTAACATTATTCCTTTTGGGGTGAGCACTAGTGGGGTGTTAAAACAGATGAGCAGGGATGACTGGATAGGGAAGGGTCTTTGGTGTGGGTGCTGCCTGGAATAAGGTCAAGAACCCTGGGGACACGGTGTTGACCTGTAACCCAAGGCAATCACACCCCAGCCTGGGTCTTGGTTTTCCCATCTGCGGAATGGATGGGTTGTTTATTCATTTGGTGAACACGAGCTACTGAGTTCCTGCTCTGGGCTGGAGCTGTGCTGGGCACTGGGGATACAGCTCTGGGGAGCCACGGTCCCCGGTATCTTCAACCCTGCGTGGTCATGGGGTTCTCTGCTCAAGACCCTGGAATGCAGAAGCAGTTGGTGGCCCATCCTTATCCCATCAGCCCTCCTGTTGCAGTGCAGCTGGCCCCACCCACCTGGTGGCGCCCCTGCAGAGGGCTTTGTCTGGCTTCCACAAGCCAGAGGGCTGGAGAGTTCACACCTCTTTCTCCCCAGGACAGACCATGGGGAGTTGGTTTAAGTACTTGTGAGGGGATGATCTCAGAGGTGTCCTTCCTATAGTTTTTCAGATTCTCTGGCAGGATTCTGCTCTGGTTGCCCATGGCAGTAACTTGTTCCATAAAGTACCTTCCTATGGCTGCCTTCCCTCCCTGCCTCACGTGCCTGCTCCTCTCCCGGTGTTTCCTGGGGTCATCCCCCCGGCCAGCTGCTTTCTTTGAGTCCTTGTCTTAGGTTCTCCTTCTGGGGAAACCCATCCCAGTTTTTTAAAGTCCTGCCCTGCCCAAGACTGAAGCCAACAGCAGCTCGCCCTTTTCTGAACTATTGATTCATCATCTAGACTGCTGGGGCAGTTAGGGTGACCAACTCGATTCGGCTTTACAAACAGAACGTCCCGCATCTCAGAAACCCCTAGGGCGGTTGTTTATCCCAGTGTTATCTCAACGTGATTATTTCTTGATTGCTTAAAAGGGTTTATTGCGCTTATGAGACAGGGGAAAGAGAAGATACCAAGTTGTAAGTACTTCTGGAGAGACTGAATTGATCTAGATAGGGAAGAATTGAGCAGGAGAAGAGAGAGACAGGGGAAAGCATGGGGCTTCGAATGTAAGGGAGATTTGGGAGCTCGGAGTGGGCAGGAGCTGGGCTTTGTGGCAACTCAATCCGTGAGCGATGCTGAGATCGAGAGAGATGGAGAACGAAGTTTTCAGCAAATTCTGCTGTATGCTGCAGGTGTCTTCACGACTGGCTGTGGTAGAATTTAAATTGCTCGTTCTTTTTGGACATCAGACTGATATTTCTGTAAATGCAACTCGACCCAGGCTGGCTGATGGCAGGGTGGGGTGGGCGCGCGTTTTCAGGTTTATCAGTTTTCCTTACATTCTCTTTGTTCATCTTCCCAGAAGTCCTGGAGGGCGGCAATGCCATGCCCATTTTATTGATGGGTGGGGAGACCATATGGTTTATTTTCCAAACTTGGACATCTTCGGAGTCACATCAGGAAATCAGGTGCAAACTGGGACTGTCCCAGGCAAGTGGCTAATGAGGAAATCAGGCCCAGGGTAAAAACTCTTAGCTAAGGTCCCCCAGCTGGTAAGGTGGTGGCAGAGATGAGATTCGAACCCAGGTCTACTGGACTTTCCATGGAATCCTCTCAGTCAAGGTAAACACCTTCAATAAGATGATATCTACCATGTGCTGAGCACCCACAGTGTGCCCAAGACTCTTTCTAGGTAGGCGGTATTATGCCCAATTTACAGATGGGGAAACTGAGGCATAGAAAGGTGAGGTGACTTGCCCAAGGTCATTTGCCTAATATGTGGCAGAGAGAGGATTCGACGCGTGGTCTCCCTGCCAGCCAGCCGTGAGGCTGAGTGAGGGAGCGCAGAGAAGGGAGCCCACACACAGGATTAAAACAGAAGACCCGGAAAACTCCCGGATAGATGGCAGGCCGCGAAGTGCACGTTCTCTGTGCATGTGTGACCTCATCAGGCCTTGAGACTTTTTCTAGCTTTTCTTGGGAATTTCTCTTAGTGGAGAGTGAACTTATTTTTCTTTTCCAGGCGTCTTCCTCAAACCCGCGCTGCCCACAGCTCCCGCGGCTGCAGCAGACGTTAATGCTGGGATGTAGCTCCCCCTGGAAGTCAGGAGGCACTCTCCTTGCAGAACCAGCGGCCCGGGCTGTGTTTTCACCTCAGGCTGGCTGTTTCATGCCAGCCTCTGCGCAGCTGGGCCATTTCCAGATCAAAAGGCTGAACCCCTCTTTGGCTCCCGTTCAGCCCTGGCTCCTGAGCATGGGGAGCAGAAACCTTCCTGCTGAGCGGGACGGCAGCTGTTCGGCTGGCCCACTTCCACAGCCCGGGTTCCTTCTGCCGTGTGAAGTTCCAGCCTCATCCGAAAGGGCAGAGCCGCTGAGACCGCAGCGGGGGAGGATGGGCTGCAGGTCCTGATGGCACCCCCGTCTGCCTGGAAAACTCCTTCGCACCTTTTAAAACTCACTGCACATCACTACCTGTCCCCGGCCTCCCAGCCTGCTGGCACTTCCTCTGTGTGCCCACAGCCCCTGCACCCTGAGGGACAAAGCAACAGGCCTGGCCCAGATGAGGTGCTCAGTGAGGAGGTATTGAGTGAAGGGGGGCGATGGATGAATCAGTGCCTGAACAAATGCATGAGAGAATCCAGGAAAGCATAAATGAGGGAGCCAATGACTGAATGAGCCGGTGACGGAGTAGGAAACGATGAGCTGAAACCCTGCCTTCCCCAGCACAGGGCTGGATTAGAACCTGGTTTCAAGCCCCTCATTCATTTTGCCTCTTTAGAAATCATGCTGTAAGCCTCCCTCAGTAGAATGTCCCGTCCTGGGCTACACCTTTCCCAGCGAGGGCTGGACTCCAGGTCAACCTGGCTCCTTTCTGTGGAATCCCATCACCAAGGTCCCTTGTACACCTTAGGTGATGGGGAACTCACTCCTGGTGAAAGAGTCAGGTTGCTCAATGGAGCTCAGATTTGAATCTTGGTCATCTCTCAAGCCCCAGCTCCAATGTCACTCCCCCGGGAAGTCCTCCTTGAGGCCAACATGTGCACCTGGGGAGCTTCAATCATATCCTGAACTTCCCTCTCAAGTGTTGAATGACATGCAGGGTCTTTGCACTGGCTGTTCCCTCTGCCTGGATTGCTCCTCTCCAGGTATCTGCATGGCTGCCTCCCTCCTGTCTCTCAGATCCCTGCTCCATTATCCCCTCCCCGGGGAGGCCTCCCTGGCCACCCTAAGAGAGCACCTCCTCCACCATTCTCCCTCCTCCCATTTGCATGCCTTTTCTTTAGAGCACTCTTCACTGCCTTGTGTTATATTTTGAGGTGTTTTCGGTAAGCCTCCCCCAGCAGAATGTCAGCTCCTTGAGGGCACATATGTTATCTGTTTTGTTCCATGCACTGCCCCAATTTCTAGAACACTCTCTGGCAGAGTACAAGAGTTCAATAAATATTGGCGAATGGATGAATGAATGAACCTGGCCATTTCCCCACTAGATGAGTCTTATTCATCTTTGCATCCCCTGGGCCTAGGGTGGAGCAAGGCACATATAGGTGATTAATAACCACTTGCTGAATGAATGATTGAAAATATAGCCACATCTCCCACATTTTGAGGATAGGTCAAATCCCCCCTCTGCTTCAAATTTCCAATAGCTTCCCACTGCATTGAAAGTAAAATCTTACCTCTTTACCAAAGCATTATGAGATCTTCCATCATTGGGCCCCTGCTATCCCTCCAACTTCATCTCTTTCCCTGGCTAACAAATTCCAGCTGTCCCTGAACCTTTCGAGCAAGTTCCTGCCTCAGGACCTTTCACGTTCTTCCCCTAGATCTTCAGAGGGCTGCTTCCTTCTTAGCATCCAAGCATTGCCTCCAATACTCAGTTCTCCCAGGGGTCTTCCTGTCCACCCTCACTAAAGCAGACCTTCCTTCCATCACTCCAGCCCCTATTTATTCCTTCTTAGCACTTGTCACTAATCTTAAAGGATTTATTAGTTTACTGGTCAGGATTCTGTAACTCTGCATTTGTGGCGGGGCAGCCCGGGGTCTGAGGCCCCTGAGATGTAAGGTCCAAGAACAAAGGCTGCATCCCTGTGTCATTCACCAGGGTATCTCCCGTGATCAACATAAGGAGTGCCTGATAAACACTTTTCAGTTAGCGAGTGCACTTCCCATCAACCTTACTTGTCCAGCTCCTCTCACTGTATGTGACAGTCAAGCCCATCGAGTTGGCACTTCCCCGGCTGATCTATAATGACCAGTTTGAGTGGCTGTCTTCTTAATTAGATTATGAATTCCGCAAGGACGGGAAATGTCTCTGACTCCATTTCTGCATCCTCAGTACGAGGTGCAGTGCCTGGCACACAGTGTGTATTCAAAATCTTTTGTCGAATGAACTGATTTGGACATAACTGAGAAGAGGCAAAAGAGCAAAAGGCGAACTGTAGACGGCCAAGGTAGATTTCAGAACACCCACGCACTGAGGCTCCTGCATTCTTTTCCTCATAGAGACCCCCTGTAGGCCTTTCCAGACATAATTCTAACGAGCTTGGTTTTGTATTTTCACCCACGTTTTATTTAACTAGAGAAGTCGGGTGCGCACAGGGAAAGCCCCCGGGTGAAGCAGCGCACCTACACGGACCCGCTCCTTCTGGACGGGTCTGACGAACGAGACTTCACGCGGGGAAGCCTTTCCACCGGAGGCTGCCGCTGTCTCGGAAAAGCAATCCCAACATGTTCGGTTTGATGCCCGCTCAGAACCAGCTACCCCGAAGGCTCGTTTGATTTGGCGAAGACTCCCAAGTCTCCAACCTCGGCCTCAGCGCCGGAGGGGACTTGCCCCAAGACAGGCTTCTCCGACAAGGCGTGAACCATCAAGGCAGCTTTCTTAAGCACAGGAGGCTGACTGCAGTCCAGGGAAATCCTGACAGCAGCCTCCATTTTCATTTCTTGAGTGCTTTTATGAGTTGGCACTTTATTAGCCACTTTACAGAGATTTCTTTTCAACTGATATGAACCCTGCGAGCTATGCATCGTTGTCGTGTTACAGCCGGGACCGGCTCAGGGAGCTGTGCTAACTTGCCCAAGGTCACACAGCTGGTAAGTGCGACCTTGGCCTTCGGGCCCAAGGGTGGAAGAGCACGAAGCCCACAGTTTCAAGACTACGTCAAGGTGCCCAGGGAAAGCATAAAAGAGAGGAAACATTATTTCATATTTTTGGTTTTTTCTTCCCTTCACACAAACTTAGAGCATAAAGGTTGTTGTGATAGACAGAATAATTCCCCCCCATAGAAGTCCCCATCCTAATCCGCAGAACCTGTGAAAATGTCACCTCACCTGGCAAAGGGACTTAGCAGATGGGAGTCAGTTAAGGATCTAATACAAGACACGGAGGACACGCAATAAAAGATAGTGTTATCTAGATATGAGGAAGGAGGTGGGAAGTGAGGAAGGGGAGGGAGGCAGACAGACAGACACACACACGAGACGGACAACCAAAATCACACAGCGAGCGAGAGGTAGAGGAGCGAGGTTGGCTTGAGTCTCGAGCCTGTGGTCATTCCAAAACACAAGGTCATGACAGTGGTTCTCAACCGGGGCGGTTCTGCCCCCAGGGGACATTCAGTAATGTCTGGAGGCATTTTTGGTGGTCACAACTAAAAGGAGATGCTACTGGCAGCTGGTGAGTAGACAGGGATGTTGCTCAACGTCGTACAATGCACAGGACAGTCCACACAACAAAGGATTATCCAGCCCCAAATGCCAATAGTGCTGAGATTGAGAAACCCTGTTCTAGAATTTTCTGCAAGTCATGTAACAGCATCATTCAATTACCACTTGCTCATCATCTGGCAGGCTTTTGAAAAAATCAAATTTCTATCAGACTATTTATCATTTCCTTCTAGAACTCTGAATTTATAATTTGTGTTGTTATGGAATGTATTTAAATCTGCCTTAACAAAGGGAGGGAGGCAAGGGAGGAAATCAAACTCACCAAGCACCGCCTGTGTGCCTGGCACCGTGTAACACTGAACAGTCCTTATTGCATAACAACCCTCAAGGTGGAGACTGCTGGTCTCAAGCTAAGTGACTGTCCAAGGATGTCACAAGTGGTCAGAGGGGCAGCCTGGTCTGACCCCAAGCCCATGCCTCTCCCTTGGTGCCATGTGGTGGGGGAAGTTCCCTGCTCTCTTTCCAGGACACAAAAGAGGGGAATGCATGGGAGCTGGTTCCATGTTTGACATTCTTTGAAGACCTGCCACCACTGGCAGACGAGACGGCCCCAGGTCCCTGCAGTAATGCTGGTTTGCAGGAATCTGGTCCCAGGGCCCATGATTTGCCATCTTGGCAAGCAGAGCATTTCAAAGCATATGGCTCTTGGATGAAAGGATGTGATGCAGAGAAATGAGGCAGGCTGAGTATCTCGCCTGGGACCCCTCTGCTCCAGCTACCGATTTCAGGCGGGTGGGAAGGCACTTGTGGCATGGGGGAACGGCCCCAGTCCTTGATCTGATACCAACTGTGATATGTGTGGCCAGTTACCTACTATCTGAGCCCCAGTTTCCTCATCTGTAAGATGGGTACACGGATCCAACAGGGTGATGGGTGTGCAAGTGGCTGGTAAACTCTAAAGCCTTGATTATTATTATTGGTGTGGTGTTATTATTACTACAATAACTACAGCTACTGTTGCTGCTATTATTGATTAACTCACCTCAGAGCACTCTCGGAGATGTTTGGGGCGCACCTCCTCCAGTCTGTTAGCCACACAGCAGCCAAAGTGCTCATTTGAAATAGAAATCAGATGAAGTCAGCCCTCGGATGAAACCCTCTAACAGTTTCCCTCTGCACTTGGAATCCAACAGCTACACCAACCGTGTCTGCAGGGATGGGTTCCTTCCCACTCTCTGACCCCATCTCCCTCCACTTCTACCAGCTACACGTCTCCTTGCTCTTTCTAGAACTGTGCTAACATGGAAGCCCCCGGACTCGGGTGGTTATTGAGCACCTGAAATGTAGCCAGTCTGAATCGAGATGTGCTGAAAGTGTAAAATATACACCGATTCCAAAGAGTAAGTATGAAAAAAAATTTTTAAATACCCATTAACACATTTCATGTAACGATTGCACGTGAAATGGTACTGTTTTGGATACATGGGCTAAATACAATATATTATTAAAAGTAACTTTACCTGTTTCTTTTTTACTTTGTTTATGTGGTTACTAGAAAATTTAAAATCACCTATGTGGCTTGAATTATATTTCTACGGGGCAGTACTGTTCTAGAACGTGCCAGGCAGGTTCTTGCCTCAGTTATTCTCTGCCTGGGAGACATCTTTAGGTGTCTGCACAGCTCAATTCCCGACTGTGCAGATCTTTGTTCAAACTTCACTTGCTCAGAGACACCTTTCCTGACTATCTATCTCAGCTAGGATGCACCCCCTTATGTTCTGTCTTTACGTCCTAATCTCGCTCCCCTTCTCCCCCCTGGGACTTATGATGACCCAGCCTATATTGTTGGGATCTGCCTAAGTCCCTATCTAGAAGTGTGAGCTCCACGGGGGCTGTTCTAGATGCTCATCCCAACATCCAGGACAAAGCTGGGCACAGAGTAGGCCCTCACTTACAGATTCTAGAAACAGAGAAATGAACAAAACAGATAAAAATCTTTAAAAAGAGAAAAGGGCCAAACTGTTTTGTCCCTTCCCTGTCCTCAGCTGTTGGGGGAGCTGGAGTAGCCTTCCTGCTCCCTGGCTCAGGTCAGGGACAGTCTGAGAACTGGGGAAGGAAGCAGGAGCTGAGACCTGGCATGTCAGGCAAAATGGCACAGCCATGAATACAGTGAAAACACTGACCCTCATCACTCATCCTAGGAGAGGCACCACGGGGGAGTGGCAGCCAGGACCACTGAATGTGCTCCCTGCATGGCACACAGGCTGCACCCACACTTGCTTCGTGTATGTTGTCGCATTTAGTCCTCACAACACCCACGAGCCCTTTTACATGGAGGCAAATTGACGTAAGAAGAGGCCAAGGCTCAGGACTCAGGGCCCAGGGGCCTCTGCACTTCCCATTGCCTCTCTGGGAAATATCAGCTTTTGCTCCTTAAGAGCCATTTTTTGGTGCCCAATCTCTGAATGCTGGCCATACTGCTCCTAACATGGGGAGATGAAAAGAAATCATTCAAGTACTTGTGTCAGCATGAATCTTGCCTTGTCTCAGAATAACAGAAAAACAATGGACAGTGCGTGAAGGCAACAGGCCACTTTTCCATTTGAGCTGTTTATTTTTGACATCTCAGAGAAATGAATCATTATCATGTCATTACGTCTCATTTGGAAAAATACACATTAAAACAAGATTAATGTCGATCCCCTCCGGCCCTCACAAGAGTTTGCTTATTACAACTGTGAAAGAAGAAAGGAAGGTGGAGCTGATGTCTCCTTCATGATCTATTTCCACCGCCCTTCCCAGCCTGCAGTCTCTGCATCCACATGGGTTTCTGATAGCAGCTGAGGCAAATGAAGTGGAATGCCTCACTTTTTTTCTCAACTAACTCTTGAGTTTCTTGTTAAAGGAGATAACATGGGTAATGCACTTAGCACCATACCTGGCCCATAATAAGTGCTCAATAAATGGTATTGGTGATGATGATGGTAATGTTGATGATGGTGATGATGATGGTAATGTTGATGATGATGATTGTGATGATGGTGATGGTGATGATGATGGTGATGGTGATGGTGAGGATAGTGATTATGATGATGATGATGATGGTGGTGATGTTGATGATGATCATGGTGGTGGTAGTGATGAAGATAATTGTCAAATTTCAGTCTTCTGCTGAGATCTGTTAGTTTCCCTGTTGAGTCCTGAGAGTGGTGTTTTGAGCCCACCTCAAAACCAGTGCCTGTGTGGAATGGGGAATGAGGGGGATGGAGAGTCTAGGATGACCTCCAGGGCAAGTAGGTCAATGGTGGCTGAAATAAGGAGACAAGGAGGAGGAGCAGATTTAGGGAGATAAACAGATCAGACATGTTTCTGCCTCAGGGCTTTTGCACTGGCTGTTCCCTCTGCTTGATGTGCTCTTCCTCCAGGTATCTGGACGTCTAGTTCCCTCATGTTCTTCACATCTTTGCTCAACCGTCATCCTGCCACTGAGGCCTCCCTGACAACTCTACGTCAAATAGCAGTACCTTCCCAGAAGCACTTCCCATCCACCTTTCCTGCTCTAATCTTCTCCATAGCTTACCCCATTCCAATACGCTTTATAAATGACTCTCCACATTGTCTTATATCGTCTCCCTCCACTATAATAAATTCCACAGTGACAGGTGTTTTTGTCTCTTTGGGTCATTACGTATTCCTGCACCTACAGGGGCACCTGGCACATGGTTGCCATCAGCAACTATTTGTTGAATGAAAGGATGGATTTAATCCTTACAATGGCCCAGGGAGGTAGGTACTATTGTTATCTTTAGTTTTCAGACGAGGCCCAGAGAGGTTAAGCAACTTGCCCAAAGCCACAATGTTAGTAAGAGGTGGAATTAGTGCCTTAACTGTGGACGCTTCTTGTTCCAGGACCTTGACCTTTAATCACTGTTATAGGCTAGGTTGTGTCCCCACCAAATTCATATACTGAAGCCGTAACCCCCAGCACCTCAGAATGGGACTGTATTTGGACAAAGGGCCTTTACAGAAGAGATTATAAGGTAAAATGAGGTCATATGAAGGGCTCTAATCCACTCTGACTGGAGTCCTTGTAAGAAGAGGAGATGAGGACACAGACACGCACAGAGGGACGACCATGTGAGGACACAGGGAGAAGACGGCCATCTACACGCAAAGGGGAGGGGCCTCAGGAGGAACCAACACTGCAGACACCTTGGTCTTGGACTCCCAGGCTCTAGAACTGTGAGACAACAGATTTTTGTTGTTTAAGCCCCCCGGTCTGCCGTGCTTTGTTATGGCAGTCTGAATGGACTAATACAATCACGTACAAGTTGAGTGCACAAAGCAGGATCAGATCTGGTCCTGCCGTCCTCTTGGTCCCCTCTGCTAACACTCACAGCTTTCCCGTGACACCACCTGCCACCTGGACTACTTGTCCACTTTCCAAATATACCCTGCTATTTCATAAGTTTTCATCTTAGAAAATGCTATTACTACCTGGAATGCCCCCCCAAAGATGTCCACATCTGAATCCTAGAACCTGTGAATATGTGACCTTACATAACAAAAGAGCCTTTGCAGATGTGATTAAGGTAAGGACCTTGAGATGGAGAGATTATTCTGGGTTGCCCCATCCAATCCTGGTGGGCCCAATGTAATCACAGCATTCTTATAAAGGCAGGCAGGAGGTCAGAGAAGAGAGAAGACGCTACACTGCTGGCTTTGAGCCAAGGAACATGGAGGCCTCTAAGGAGGAAAAGGGAAGAAAACAAATCCCCCTCGAGCTGGAAGGAACCAGCCCTGCCGACACCGTGACTCCAGCCCAGTGAAGCTGATTTCAGACCTCTCATCTTCAGAACTGTAGGAGGATAAACATGTGTTGTTCTAAGCCACTCAGTGGCGATTTGTAACAGCAGGAAACTAACAACGGGAAACTAACACAGCCCCCGCCCCACCCCGACTTGCCCCAAGAACTCCTTCCTACTGACTCCTCAAGATCCAGACTCTGCGTGTGCTCCTTTATGATGCCTCCCTGACCCTCTCCAGTGGAGGTGACCACTGCTCGCCTTGTACGCGCACTGCGTCCAGTCCGTATTTACACGGCACGGCCATCGGGATGGTGCTAATGTGGAGGCTTCATTTGGACTCGGAACCAAGAAACAACAGAGGTGGAAATTCCACAGTCGGCTGCCAGGTCACCGTGTGCGGTATGCACGAGGAAGACCAGCGAGGATTGGTGCACAGCTCTTGAGCCCCTTCACCCGCTTCGAGATTAGAAATGGAGGAGAAAGTGGAGAAGGGGGAGGGTTTGTGTGGAGATGGGGGCTATTGCAGAGTCGTGAGCCCCTCCCCGCCCCACCACAGGAGGGAGGTGGGGGTGCCCCACTTACCCCATCTTGTATTCCCTGGAGCGTGTGACTATTCCTTTATATGGCAAAAGATATGATTAAGTTAAGAGTCTTGAGAGGGGGTGCTTATCCCGGACTATCAGTGTGGGTCCTAAGTGCGATCACATATATCCTTATAAGAGAGAGGCGGGGGGATTTTGGGGACAGACACAGAGGAGAAGGCAATGTGAAGATGGGGCAGAGACTGGAGTGATGTGGCTGCAAGTCAAGGAATGTCAGCAGCTGCCAGAAGCTGGGAGAGAAGCACAGAACAGATTCTCCCCAGAGCCTCTGTGGGCGCGAGCCCCTGTGGACACCTTGATTTCAGACTTCCGGCCTCCAGAACTGTGAGGGAATAAATGTCTGTTGTTTAAAGCCCCAGTCTGTGGTACTCCGTTATGGCGGTCAGCTAATACACTCAGAGAATCCTTCTCTTCCCATCTCAGCGGTTGCAAGGAACGATGAAGTGACAAGTCCCTCTGCCAGCTTCCTGGGGACCGCCCCAGTCACAGCCAGGAGGAAGGCAGCTGCTGGTGGAAACCGCAGAAAAGCCCTAGAAGCTGGGTGCTGTCACTGGTTCCAGGGACTGCAGAACCAGAGTTTTTAAACCTCTCCACATTTCTGTTGAAAATCCAGGCTCAGGCACTGAAACCTTGAAGGGTTCAAATGCTTCCGCAGCACAGCGTTTGGTCGGGATTGCTTCTGAGCAACAATCCTTTCTGGAGAGGACGTGGCAGAAGATAATCAAGATCACTGACATAGTTTCATGTTCACGTTTCAGGAGATAAGCTCACTAATTAACTCTGCCTTAGGCTGTGGGAGAGAGAGAAGTCAGAAAACTAAACATTTAGAAAAATGTGAGGGGGAATGGCAGGAAAGATGAGACCTCAGAGTCGGGTGGATGTGGGTTCAGATCCTGGCTGGGCTGTCTACACTCCACGTGATGGGGGCAGGGCAGGCTTCTGGAACCCGGGCGTCCTCACAGAGCTAGACGGAGGTGTCTCCTGTGCAGGGTGCTGTGACGGGGTGAATGTGGCAAAGTACCTGGTGCTGAAGATAACATTCAGCTCAGCTTAAGGAGATAATATTCACGTTCAAGCTCCCCTTGGTCTTCTTGAATAAGCCGGATGACACCGTAAGCTTGGCGAGCAGCCTGCCGCCCATCTGTTTGGCACTGAGTGTTAGATGATGGACACCTGTCATTTCCAAAGCCCACCAGCCCTGCATCTACAGCTGCCTAGGGGTCAGAAAATATAGCCCTGCAGACTTCGTGCCTATGCTGGTTTCCTAGGGCTGCTGCAACAAATCACCACAAACTGGGTGACTTAACCGAAATCTATTCTCTCACAGTTCTGGAGACCAGAAATCAAGGTGACGGCAGGGTTGGTTTTCTCTGGAGGCTGTGAGGAACGAACCGTCTCACGCCTCTCTCTTAGCTTCTGGTGTTGCCGGCAATCCTTGGCGTTCCTTGATGGAAACCACGTCACTCCAGTCTCTGCCTCCCTCCGTCTTCACATCGCCTTCCCCTCTGTGTGTCTCTCTGTGTCCTCTCCTTGTCTTATAAGGACACCAGTCATTGGATTTAGAGCTAGGGTGGGCCCTAAATCCAGGATGAGTTCATCTTGAGATCCTTAACTAATTACATCTGCAAAGATCTTACTTCCAAATGAGGTCACATTCTGAGGTTCTGAGTGGGCACAATCTTAGAGGTCACTATCCCCCACTATAGCAGTTAAGAGCACAGACATTGCCATCCCACGGACTTCAAGAGCACCTGCCACGGACGACTACAGGAGTCATAACCCCTTGGAGACTCAGCTCCCTCAGGGTCAAAACTGGAATAAGACGATCTGCCTTGGGGGGCTGGCATGAGGGCTGAAAGGGACAGCTTGAATGAAATTCTCAGCACAGACCCTGAAATGCCCACTAGATACATGATTGCTCACAGTGTCATTGTTACCACGACTTTGACTGTGGCCCTGAGGGTCTGTGCAGGAGAAGTGCACGGCCAGTGCTCAACTCGGCCAGCTCACCTGCGTGGGGGTCTCTGGGCAGCCATAGAGTTGGTCACTAAGCCTGGAAGCTTCCACAAACAGGAACGTGGTTTGGGCTGGGTTGGCTGCTTAGGAATCATCCAGAAAACATGTTAAAATGCCATTCCTTTTGCCTACCCAGCGGCCGGGATGGGGGACAGAGGGTATGTTTGACCATAGAAGGGGGGTTCTGAAGCACAGCCACTCCATTGGAGAGCCCCTAATTTGCTTCAGCCCCTCATTTTGCTGACGGGGAAACTGAGACCCAGAGAGGGACGACGACTTGCCCAAATCATTGCAGATTTTGGCAAAGTCGCAGTGAGATTCCAAGAGCATCCACAGACCGTTTCTCTTAGGCTCACAACCTCCACGTGGGTTCCCTGGGGCAGTGGGATGTGGGGTCTCCTTGTCCCGGCCAGGAATGAGGGCTTAGAGAAGTGACTAATGCAGGTCACACGGCCAGCTCAAGGTCAATTCACCAAAAGACGAAGAAGTAAAGTGCATTTGTGAATAAGAACACATGACTAAGGGAAACCCAATCCCTGGGTGTGCAAGGATCCCATGCCATCTGAATATTTGCTATCCCAACTCTTGTTTTCCAAACACAGGAATCAAATAAATTAACATAAATGTCCTGACATATCCCTTGCCATCCAAATCCTGTTACTTGTTATATGCATCTCTGGAACCAAACAGATTTGGAGAGGGAGGAAGACACAGATTCTCTTATTGTGGCCGATCATATTCTTTATGCGTCTCAGCTGTGCCTTCTCTCTCCTCAGAAAACTTTGGCTATGACAACAGGGAACTAAGACAGAAAAAAAGAGGAAAATTCTTCAAAATTCACTTATGCAGGCAAACTGAAGAAGAACAAATCTATAAAAGCTGTTAAAACCATTCTGTTCTATACAAAATTCTGTACATTCTTGATAGATAGTTAAAAGAAATAAGATAAATTCAGCAAATTGGTTTCCTCTATGATTTGGCTTTCAGCAATTTGACCATCCAGTGTGTTTACTTTTGATGAATTAACTTTCAGTAAATTGTTTTACTTCCTGCAGAGCCAATAGGTGGAGGCGTGGACCGCTGGAAGTTAGTGTCATATGTTGAGGCCATCTAAACAACCAGGGTCTCTGACATTTCCCTGTAGCCTGCCTTCACCGTGGAAATTTGTCTTGCTATCAAACACTCCTCAAATTATCCCCATCTGAGAGCGCTGTATGTTCCCTGTGGGAACCCTGACCTCTAACTGCTACTTAAGATGTGCTCCCCTGAAGGCAGAGACTCTGTGTGTGTGTGTGTGTGTTTCGTTCACTATTATATCTCCAGGCCTAGAAGGATGCCTGCTCCATAGTGTGCACTCAATATTATTTGTGAAATGGGTAAATGAATGAACTACACATATTTCTCTCTAAAATGAGAGCCCGTAATTGTCATCCTTGCCTATTCTATGGTTACAACTTCTGGGGAGATTGTAGAATTGTCACCCCGGGAAGTCCCTAAAACATTTTCCATGTCTAATGCTTTGTTTTTAAGTTGTGCTTGCTTATAGGAATCAAGGCAGAACAATGTCGGATGGCCAAAGTGCAGAACTGGTCCAAACCATAGAAGTCCAAGATGGCGATGGGGTGCCGTGTGCAAAAGGAAACAGGTGCAAAAGGTGCTGTGTGCAAGAAGGGAAGATCTGTGCATGCCCCAAATGCCCCTGCCCCGAGCAATGATGCAGAGACCCCTCCCTCTTCACATCCCGTGAGAACCCTGCTCACCTTCCCTTCAGGGAGAAGGTGTTTTAGAGCATGAGCTCTGCCTCCTCCATTCATTGATCAATGAATAAAGTTTCTGCTCTGCTATTCTGAACCCCGTGTCGTTCTATTGGTGTGAGCGTCTCCAGGCAAAAGGACCCATTTGCTGGTCACTGGTCCCTCAGGGCTCGGTAACAGAATGGCCACAGTCCTTTGTAGCCCCTCCCATGAGAGGTAAAGTCTCTTACTGCACCCCTTGATTCTGAGCTGGCCTAGTGACTTGTTTTAGCCAAGAGAATGCAGTAGAAGTGACATCAAGTTTCAAGCCTGAGTCTCCGGAGGTTTTGGACACTTCTTCTCTTGCAACTTTGCTACCATCATGTGAACAAGCTGGGCTAGCCTGCTGGATGGTGACAGACATGTGGCCAAGTCACCCCTCTCAATGACAGACCAGTGGTTGAGGCTACCTTGGACTAGCTGGCTCCCAGCCAACCTGTGAGTCAAACATGGACATGAGTTGGGTCAGCAGAACCTGGGCCAGCACAGCAAAACTACCATGTTAATCCATAGACTTGGGAGCAACAATAAATGCTCATTGTTAGTCCACTAGGTTTGGGGTTATTTGTTACACAGTGATAACTAACTGATACAAATTCCTTAATGACCCCCCCCGAATTCATTCTTACGAGGTCTTTCCCATCATCCACATTTTACCTCCAAATTTGTCTCCACACTGCAGACTTTTTAAACCCCAGTCTGATAATGTCACGTTCCAGCCTCAAACTCTTCAGTGACTGCCTACTTCCATGAGGACAAAGTCTAATGATTTCAGCCCGCAAGGGCCATGATGATCTGGCCCTGCTTTCCCTGCATCTTGACCTTCCCCGCAGCCCTCTTACCCCCATGCTGTCTCCTCCTGTTGTACTATGTGTCCTTGGATCCATCAGCACGCCCCATTCTCTGGCTTCTGTCCTCTACCCACATGTTCTTCCTTTCCGTTTCAGGGGTCTACCTCCAGGGCCACTGCTAGTCCAAATGGCACTTTTGCAAATTAGAAAATGTGCCCCTTCCTCAAATAAAAACATTTTATAAATTAGTATGTTCCTGTATAACCTGAACAATCCCCTCCTTGGTCCCCAGCCCGGCTTAGCCAGGGAAGTTCTCCAGATGGCCAACAGGCAGTAGCCCTGGCTGGTGCACAGGCACACCCACCCTGTTCTTGCTCACCCCAGCCAGGAGGTCAGGGCACACCCATGCTCCATCCCCTCCCCCTCAAAGTGGGGCAACCAGGCCAGATTTGGAATCAGGCAGGGGGTGGGAATCAGGCCCCTGAGAGTAGGGAAGTGCACACACATGTGTATGTGTATGTGCGTGAACCAGCGTGTGTGGGCATGGCTGTGTTTGCCTGTGGGTGGATGTCAAGGTAGTGCATCCCTGTTGTATTAGTACCTGGCTGAGAGGGCTCAAATCTCCACATGGGTGCCCACGTTCTCACATGTTAGTGTCTGTCCAACATGGGGATGACGCATCTTTAGACATGGCTCCTTGTGCAGTGCACACCTCGAGAACCCATACTTGGTGGCTCTGCTCGCTCCAGCTCAACATTCAGAAATCAGTTTAACGTTAACCTCCTCCAGGTAACCTGACCCCCTACTTGCCCAGATAAGTGTCTCCTCCTTGCTTCCACGGTGTCCAGGACCTGTCTTATCTCGGTAGCCTATTGTAGATCTTAAGAACTCAGGCTCTGAAGTCACACTAACCTAAGCTGGAATCCTGACTCCACTGCTCTTTAGCTGTGTGACTTTTGGTAAAGCACTTAACCTCTCTGAACTTTAACTTTCTATCTGCCCCCCTCCCCCAATAATAGTTAATTTCTTCCTCTTTTTCTTTACTTAGAAACTACCTCTAATCCTGGGCTCCAAGCTCCTGGCTGGGACGTTTCTTATTCCTCTTCATACTCCCAGGGACCAAGGCCCTACTCATATTGACTTAGTGAATCTATATCTTTATCTACATCGTGCATTCTCAACTGGGATGAAAATTGGTTCCTGGGAGTGGAAGTGGTGGCAAAAAATATGAAATATCACAATGGTTCATGGAGCTTCAAAGCTCAGTCTTATCTGACACAATCTCATTTCTCACTATTTAATCTCTCTTGTTAGGGAGGAATCAATTTTAATTAAGCTTACCCTGCGCTTGTTCAAGCCTGAGGGGTGCTGGTGGCCTCCCGCTGTCCTTATTCCTCAG
This sequence comes from Tapirus indicus, assembly GCA_031878705.1. Lineage (NCBI taxonomy): Eukaryota > Metazoa > Chordata > Mammalia > Perissodactyla > Tapiridae > Tapirus > Tapirus indicus. The sequence continues at coordinate 7,284,706 of CM062919.1, forward strand.
GCGGCTCCATCTTTTCTCTTGATTCCCTTCACCCCGCCCACATCTCTGTAAATAGGCCATTCGTGCAATTCCCTTTAAAAATCCCAGCTGACAGTACCTTCCTGCTGGACTTGACCTAATTTCAAATTTATATAATAGTTTAGAGTTCACAGGGTAGTTTTAGAAAGGTCATGAGTCCTCTCCCCAAGTCCCACGTGGTAATGGATATGGGGGTTGGGTCTCCTGCTTTAGATGGGGACGGCTAAGAATCCACACAGGCGACCCTGGATTAAGTCTCACTTTCTGTGCACATTCATCGTAGACACATGGATGTGTCCAGAGCAATGGCTGCCGTTTTTTTAACCTGGATTTGTGAGACACTCCCATCTAACTGTCATGAAACAATTTTTCAAGAATTAGAACCACAGACTGATTTTGTGTCGGGATACAGTTCTTGATGTATAGCTCTAGTTATTTCAACGTATATATACCCATTTCTTCTACCCAATAATTTCTGCTTGGTCAAGAAAGTTAGAAATTAACTTACTTGTTATTCTGCTTTGCACACAGTTTCCTAACTTCTGAGTTGAAATGAGTCATTTGATTTGACCCCCATCTAAGCTCTGGGCCACTTAATGCAACTGGGTGGAGGCCAAGGTCAAGGGTTATCTCTCACTTATTCATTTGTTCATTCATTCATTCATTCATTCAACAAGGAGAAATGTCCTGGGCACCTACACCTGCCAGGTACTGTGCTGGGCTCATGACTTGGAGACCAGACTACTCCAGGCAGGGCCTGGCCTCCTGCCCTGACCCCTGGCCAGGCAGCTGGGGCCTTGCTGTCTGCTGACTGAGCTCCCTCTGTGGGCAGTACAGGCTGGTGAACAGAACTCTCCCACGGGGCCTGGCGTAGTGCCTAGCCCTTGGCACGAGGTTCGGAGGCAGACACTGCTAGGTTTGAGTCTGGACTCCACCCACCCTTACCCATTGAAAGGCCACGGATCCAACCTTCGAGAGAATTAAAAGGGATAACACTGAACAACGTTGGACAAATACCGGGCATTTGATATACATTGGTTCCCTCCTCTTTCTGTCTCCCGCCCTCCTGTAAATCCACTGAACAATAATCGTTCACTTCCAGCTCTGTCTCTGTGGGCTCCTCCAGGGCTGGAGCGGGATGTTTTCCATTTCCTTTTCCCTAGACATGGTGGGTGTGGGGCAGCACCCAGTTAATGTCAAGCAAGTGGCTCTGATTTTTTATTTCATTTGACTCTCCTGCTGGGTCTGCTGGGCATGGCCTCTACCCTCTGGGTCTCACTGGGCTCCTACCAGGGCGGGCCCGTCATGTGCATTTTGAGAGCCCGGCTGGCATTCCCCCATTGTCCGTGGGAGGGGTTCCCCCTCGGGGTCAACCTTGGCCAGCGGCCAGGCAGTTGGAGGGCTCCAGCCCCTTCCTCCACCCATCAGTTGACCTCTGTGGCCAGTGCACGAAGGGCTCCACAGTCCAGGCCATATGAGGACAGAATGTCTGTGCTGGACATCTAACCCTGGAGCTGCTCCACTGGGGGGCAGGGACACTGCCCTCGTTCACCCTTTACCTCCAGTCCTGGCCCAGAGTCTGGCACTGCGGTGCAACAACAAAAAAATAAATTTGGTCTTTGTCCCCATTCCTGGTGCAGAGCATGGAGCTCCTAAAACCCTCGGAGTTTCCCTGAGTGAAAGGGTGTCTTTTGTTGTTCACAACGAGCCCCTTCAACTACACCTGAGTTGATGCTAAGACGGTGACTCCTAGGGGGCCCTTAGATAGTTCCAAGGGAGGGCTGGCCTTGCTTAGCGGGCTGGAACTTCCAGCTCAACCTCCCAACCTCTGGGGAGAAGTGCAGGGCCAATGATTGACTCAATCATGCCTACATAATGGAACCTCTAAATGATGGTGTGGGGAGCTTGCAGGCCAGCAAACACATTGAGGCGCTGGGAAGGTGGTGCGCCTGGAGAGGGCACAGAAGCTCTGCACACATTCCCCCATACCTTGCCCTATGCATCTCATCCATTTGGCTGTTCCTAAGTTGTATCTTTTATAACAAGCTGTAATCATAGGTAAAACATGTTCCTAAGTTCTGAGTCATTCTAGCCAATTATTAAACCTGAGGGGGGTGGGTCTTGGTAACCCCTGAATTTGAGGTTGGCTGGGCAGAAATGCAGTCACCTGGGGACCGCACTTGTGGCTGGTATCTGAAGTGGGGACAGTCTTGTGAGACTGAACCCTTAACTTGTGGGATCTGTGTGCACTCTGGGTCGATAGTGTCAGAATTTTATTGAATTGTTGGACACCCAGCTGGTATTAGAGAACTGGAGAATTGGTGTGGAAAAGTGACATACCTGGTGTCAGCAAAAGCCACACAATTGGTGTCAGAAAACCCCACACATCACACAGAAGGGACTCAGTGAGTGAGTGTTGAATGAATGCATGAAAAATACACTCATTTATTGAGTGCTAGCCAGCTGTCAGGCTCTGTGTTTGGTGCCTAGAATACAGAAGTGATAGAAACAAGGTCCCTGCTCTTGAAACATTCTCAGATATTAGGAGAAACTGAGTACCATGGCCATTGTAACATGGGTGGAGAGGGCGACTCTGGCAGCAAATCTAGGGGCTGTGGGAGCACAGAGGAGGGGCTGTCCAGTTCTAAGACAGGCTCTAGATTCAGCGTGAGCTGACTTTTTAAAATGAGAAGCCATTCGTCAAATGGAGGGATAAGAGTGGCGTTCTAGGCGGCGGAACAGATGTGCGAAGGCTGGGATCAGGTGAGCATGAGTGGCAATGGGGCAGCTGCATGCAGCTCCGTGTGGCTGGAAAGCAGGGAGAACATGTGGTTTGGGGGCTTGGGGGAGAAGGGGCAGGCAGAGATCCTAAAGGTCCCCCCATATGTCAGTACACTCGGGCAGTCTTTCCAGATTAAATCAAAGTGATAGAGAGAGGAGTCCCTTCTTCAAGCCAGGCTTGTGCGAACAGGGCCCCCGGTGTATCCCCATCAGGTTTGCGCTAGCCTTCTGGAGCGCTCAGATCCTAATCTGACCTTTATAGGAGCAGTGACCACACTCCATCTAATTGGGGAGACCACGGTGTTTCTGATCTTCCCACCGGCACATAAACTGCCCTTAGACGGCTTAACTCAGTGCCAGGCACATAGTCAGTGCATAATAAGAGTTTTCAAACTGTAACTGACACGCTTTGGAGATGATCTCCTTTTCCTCAAAGATAAAGCTCTTATCGTCCTTCATTTGTCAGATGGCTCTGCCACTGCCTCGGGGTTACACACACAAATAAAATATGTAGCAGGAAACTGCCTTGTTTTCTTTCTCTCCCTTTACCTAATTTCAACTCCCTGTCAAGTCTCCTTGTGCTGATTTGCTCATCACGGAAGCTGCCTCGGGCAGACTCATGGTTTCTCTCCTGGGAGGACAGCCTTTTCATTTAATCGTGGAGGGGCAGCCTCTCAGCCATTTATCTTCCAGCATCTCCGAGCCACACTTTCCCAGGGTGGCTCCTCCTGGGATCCACTCCTTCCTGTCCACATAACGGGGTACGACACGATCTCACAACCCGAACAGCAGCTTCCCTGAGACAGGCAACGTCCTTGGGGGCTTACGCTGTGCACTGTCAATGTGAGTTCAAGTGCCGCTTCTAGCCCGGTTAATCTCAGCTACAGCAGCTGTAAGTGGGCAAGGCCCAGCCGTGCGGTAAACGAGGAGATCTGGGGAGCAGAGGGGAGGGACCAACGGCTGATCTGGGATTAGAGAGGGCAGCTGGACCTCCCTTCAGGGAGTCTCGCAGACACGGATGGAGAGCTTGGAATCTAACCTAATGTGCTAGAAACTCAGCAGGGTCTGTGACGGGGGAAAGCTGTGTTTGCAAACCCTGGGAGTGGAATCCACATCATTGCAAGAAAGGCGAAGGCTTGGGAAAAAACACAGCAGGCAAAGCTTTGTGGTTTTGGTCAGGAAAGCACTTCAGGCTGTGTATGCATGAGTCCAATTTAGCTTATTTGTGTAAGCGGCCAGGGTAGAAGATTTCCATTGATATAGGACACTGACATGTATTGTTCTCCCTGGGAAAACAGCTGTTATGGGAAAAGATAACCCAAAAAGCCCTAAACTCACTCTGAAACGCAGAGTTTCCCCTCAGTGGCCTGCACTATCACAGGGGCCACGTCCAGGGGTCTCCTTGCTGGGTGGCCCGCCCAGGCTAATGGACCTTGTCCAGGTCCTCACTTCCTGCAGCCTGCATTTCCCACCAGGTCCCTGGCTGGTGTCTCTGCCTCTGGTTTGTTCCCTCCCAGAACCCTTCTTTTCACTGCAGATCTGCCCTGTGAAGTTCATGCTTAAAAATCCCCCCACAGACCTCTCTGGAGCTCACTCAGGATAAAATTGCAAATCCTTATCGCAATGCCCCAGGCTCTCGGATCTGCTTCCAGGGCGTCTCTGACTTGGCCTCTGCACTCTGTACTGCCCTAGCTCTGGGCAGTGCTTCTCGCTGGGCTGCACCCCCGGGATCCCCACTGAGCTGGTGTTGGATGAGGCCTCAAGATCAGCGTTCACAGCAGTTCTTAAAGCCACCAGATTCAGCCAGGGTTGAAAACCTTGCTCAGGGGTGCTCAAATTTGCCTGCATGTGGGAATCACGCAGGAGTGTTAGAAAATGGGGAACCAGGTCCCACCCCCAGACTGTGACTTGGTTGGCCTTGGATGCTGCCTGGGCATCAACATTTTTAGAAGCTTCCCAGGTAATTGCGAGTGTTTGAGGACCGCTGCTCTGGCCCCAGCGGTTTATTGTGGTTCCTTTGACATTAACTTCTTTTAACATTCTGACATTTTGCTGGCTGCTCCTGCTGCATGTAAATCCCTCCTTCCCTACATCATAAGCTAGCTCACTCTCCCTTCTTCCAAATGTCAGAACTGAGGGACCATAGCAGGGGCCTTTCTGAAAAAGGTCAGATAGAAATTATATTAGGCTTTTCAGACCACTTGTAGTCTCTGTCACACATTCCTCTTTATTTTCTCTTTAAAATGTAAAACCCACTTTTTGCTTGTGGGTCATGCAAAACAGGCCATGGGCCAGATTTGGCCCACAGTTTGCAGACCCCTGGACTACATACAGAATTATCTGTTTTGTGAGATAGTGAGTTCCCAATCAATGGAAGCAATCAAGTCATGGTTGGAGGAATTCCTGGCAGGGAAACCATGGATGGAACTTGAGCTTCCAAATGAATAACTGGACTAGAAAGCCTTTATATCCTTTGATAAACTTGGCATGCCTTAGTTCTAATTCATTCCAGCTCCTGGGCACATTTCCTCATCCGTCAAATGATCTCTGAGGTCCTCCCAGCTCTGAAAGTCTTCCCGTGTTCTGTTCTGCTTTAGGTCATTGAGAAGCTCTGCGTGTGTCAGTACAGCCTTCACTTCAGTGCCAAGTGCTATGATTTAGGTGTCTGTGAGTTTAAGAGACAAAGATGAAAGGCCTCTCCTGACTTCTGTGTGCAGATAGTTTCTGAAGCAGGAACAGCTGGAAACCATGAAAATCAAAATGCTCTGAATTCACCTTCAGCCAAGGAGATCTGACAACTAGACACGAATGGGAAAATTACATCTTTATGATAATCTGGAGTAGACCCGTCCTGAGAAGAGAAAGACGGGAGCTTCCCTTCTCATCCCAAATTCTCTGTATTGGCCTTGCAGATCAACTTCAAAATGGGCCTAATTCCACTCAATTTTTAGCAAACAACCAATAAGCATTGACCATGTGCATAGATGAGAGTTAAGGTTGCAGGTCCTAGAACAAGATGGTGTCGATTCCAAGCCAGTACTTGCCTCTTTGCTGAGTGATCTGTAGAAAACTACTTAATCAATCTGGGTTTTTCATCTATAAAATGGGAATAAAATTAGTTTGGGAAGGAATGGTTTCTCAGCTGATCTACAGATCAGAGTTACAATTCATCTTCTATCATCTGAGATAGGGAGAGAGGAAGAAAAAATGACCTGGTCCATTCAGCTTGTAAACTGGCTAATCCAACCTCATATTGGTATTTACTACCAGAAAGATAAGAGAGAGTCCTTGTGTATAAAATGCTTTTAGTGGGCTATCCCTGGTCTATTTAGATTGGAAGATATAGCTCTGGGGACAGCCCATTGGAAAATATTGGTGTCAGCTTTGTAGTTAAAGTATAAAATGGAGACATTTCATGGATAAAATAGTTCCTGTGCGTAAGTGACGCCCTGCATGTTTTTTTTAGAAACCTCGTAAGTTCCATCCGGACCAGAGTGCACCCTAACATGGCAAGGGAGAATCTGGGGAGCCATGCTGATGGCTTCAGACTTCACCTGTGTCTTGAGATGACTGGTATCCTGTGAATTATTAGTCAAGTTTGATTGAGTAAAACCTCTGATTACTGTAATTTTATTTTGCCAATCTGACTCTGTGTTATCTTATGTTCACACAGTATTACTGTGAGAATTAAAGCACTTAGAACAGAACCTGGCACATAGTAAGTGCTCAATAAATGCTACTATCATCAGAGGACTGGTGTGAGGACCAGATTAGAAGCAGAGGGAATATGCTGTGAAAAGCTCAGTGCAGGGCATGGATGTGAATTCTCATCCTTTGCAATAGGGGGAAAAGAGCACAAGTTTTTAAAGAGCTGGGTTCAAATCTTGACTCCAACACTTACTAGCTGTCTCGTGTTAGGGGACCTTGGAATGTCTCTGGGCTTCAGTTTCCTCACTTGCCAATGGGAATGGTTAATCCTGACTTCAAGACTATCATGGAGTGTAGGGGAGATGTGTAAGGCATTCAGTGCAGCGTTGAGATTAGAGTAGATTAGAGTAGATTTCTAGTTGCGGGGAAGACACATTAAGCCAGGTATCAGCAGACTATAGCCCACAGGCCAAATCGGCCCTCCACTTACTTTTGTAAATAAAGTTTTATTGGAACACAGCCATGTTGTCCATTCATTTACACATTGTCTATGGCTGCATTTGCACTACCACTGCAGAGCTGCATAGTTGTGACAGACGCTGCCTGACCTGAAAAAATATTTACTGTTTGGCCCTTTACAGAAAAAGTTTGCCAATCCCTGCATTAAAGAAATGAGTATGTAGGAAACAGATGAGCCAGTGAGAGGTGCTATGAAGGAAGTAAACCAGGTGATGTGAGAGAGGGTATGTGCCTGTGTGTATACGTGTGTGTCTGTGTGTGTACATGGGTGCGTGTGTGCTGATTTTAGATTAAGTGACCAGGAGAGGCTTCACTGGGCAGGTGACATCTCAGGTGAGATTTCCGCAGCAGCCTAGAAGCCCCAGGAGGGCAGAGACTGCCTGTCTCTGGGTTTGCTGCCCAACGTTCCCGGGCCTAGCACAGGGCCACAGGCCTCACACCTCCAGGGGCACCAACGTGAATGGTGCCCGTGGAGTGGCTGATCGGAGGCCCTGTAGAACTAAATACATTTACTCCCTGAATCTACTTACACTGTACATGTTCTCCTGTCACTTTGCTGCCCCCCAGGAAGAAGCCTTCTTCTTCCTCCAGCCACCTGACCACATCACAGCACGGTGTGGGTGTGTGTACACACGTGTGTGTGCCGATGCCCTCCCCTGATTATTCCATGGCGCACTCCATCATCTCACTAATATCCTGACGTCCCAGATGGGGACAAAAGCTCTTCATCTGTCACAAATGTCATAGGACATGGAACATGATGACCCCATGAAAGTCTGCAATGCAAAGGGAGAAACGGAACTTTGGGTCTATTGGTTCTGATAGCAACTTAGTGTTGTTTCCATCAACAAAGAAACCAAAGCAAAGAGGAAGTACAGCAACACCTCCCGGAGAGATCTGTAGAACTGTCGGGCCTGCCCTGGACCACCTGCTCCATCCACTGTGGCCTCTGGTATGCACCCCTGAGGGCATGGAGCCAGGGAATGGCAGCCCTCAGTCTCATCCACCCTGGCCATTTTACAGATGAGGAAACTGAGGCCCAAAGAGAGGAGAGGACTTTTCCACCCACCATGGCTAGGAAATGGCAGAGCTGGGGCTGCAGGTGAGTCCTGGGTAAACTGAGGCTCAGAATACGCCAGACTCCACGCTCGTGCAGGTAACTGTAAGGTGGAAGTGAGGGGCAGGGAGTCAGGCAGCTCATCACTGCCCGCTCTAGGTGAGTCACTTCCTGTCTCCGCCTTCTCAAGAGCTGCCCTGAGCCTTGAACGAGGTAGCGCACATCAGGTGCTCAGCCAAGCACGGTGCGTAAGGCAGTGATCACTGTCTCAGACACTAAATCATCACTAGGATTATAACCTCCACACTAAACTGTGACTTCTCCGCGGGCATAGACTGTAACATGATTATCTTTGATTCATCCCAAAGCACCGTATCTGGCTCACAGCTTTTGCAACAGTCAATTGTTGTTGTGTTGATGTCATTATTTATGCGTCTTTGGCTGTGCACATTGCCCACCAACCGTGGGATGGAATTGAAGGCAGTCACTCCTCCCCCTCCATTCCCAGTAAGGTCCTGTCCCTTCTGTACAATGAGAACCCCCAGTGTGGTGGTGTGGTGAGCCCCTGGGCCAGCCAGTGTGGGGGGGGGCACCTTACCTGGGCCGCTGCAGAAGGAGGCGATGATGGCCAGAATGCACACGATACTCAGGTAAGGGACCCAGGGGGCGTGGTCCTACGGGAGGGGAGCAGCACAGGCAAGTGAGGAGTCAGTGGTGTTGAGGACCTGGCTCCCCGCCCCAGCTCTTCCTCCATCCATCCGCGTGACCTCGCACAGGTCACTTTACACGTCTGAGCCCCAGTTTTCGTGTCCATAAAATGGGGATAATGATAACCCCTAAGCCATTCCATCCGGCTGTTTCATAGATGTGAAGGTGAAATGAGATGATGGTCCCCGGCAGACAGTAAGTGGTAAGTGAATGGATAACTGACACTGACTGAGCACTTATTCTGAAGCAGGCAATATGAGAAGTTTTTATAGGCATTATCGCATTTAAAAAAATTTCTCTTAGTTATTGCTATTATTATGTGAAACACCATACTTCTACCTCTGCTGTCCAGACAAGGTATGAGATGAGTTAACTCATGTCATTAAATATGTTTGGAGGGGCTGTCACTTGTCTGGAAGGGGTGGATGGGATGGCTTGGTGCTGGGTATGCAAAGATGTTTAGGGAATTGCCCCTGCTCTAGCTGACTGGATGGCTGATAATTAGAACATGGTGTCACCAGCCCTGGGACACAATGAGCATGTGTGGAGGTGCCAGGGCCCCAAACCCAGTCTAGAGAGATTCAGGGAGGGGAGGAGCCTGTGCTCACCTTTGAAGGCTTAGCTGGAGTCAGCGGAGAGGAAAAGGAAAGGAAAGGAGCTCCAGGAGAGAGTTCTCCATGGGCAAGGGCACGAGGCACAAGAGCACGGCCCAGGGGTGAGCCGCAACACCGAGTGGAGGGCAAGCAGGAGAGAGGGGAGAGAGTGGTCCTTCCACTCCAAGTCCATCGGCTCTTGCTGCAGGACGGTCTAGGGCTAAGAGAAGAGTCGCAGGCTCTTGTATACTACATGGCTCAGTGCTACACTAAGTCATCCATCCATCCATCATCCATCTATCCGTTCATTTGGCAGATTGTTCTGAGTTCCTCCTGGGTGTCATACGCTAGGCTGGGAGGTGAGAATGCAGAATTGATACAGACATGGCCCTCGCCCCCATGACTTACTATCTATCGGGAGAGAGAGATGAGTCAAGTGAAATCAATGTTGGGTGATAAGTGATATTGCAGGGTTGCCCCTGGGGTCCCTGGGAACACAGAGGAGGGTGCCTCACTCAGACATGGGGGTAAGGGAAGGTTTCCTGGAGGAAGAGGTATCCAAGAGGTATCCAGGGCTTGCTGAGTCCAGAAAGCAAGAGAAGCCAGTTGAGCAAAGGAGGGTCCTAGGAAGAGGAAAGGGCCAGGCTCTTTGGGGGGGCTTCTGGGGAGCAGGATTAGGGGAGCAAGGGGAGACAGGGGGAGATGAGGGCAGCCAAGCAGGGAAGAGCTCTGAAACCTTGTGCAGGTTTCAGAGACCTGGAGGGGGCTCCCACACTCCAGCCAGCCCTTCTGAACACCTGACACAAGTGGCAGAAAGACGACCCAGAATATCACACAGTCGGCTTCCTCAGGACCTCTGAGGACCCAGCTCGGTGGGCACAAGGAGCCTGCAAGGGCACCCGGCCCAGGACAACCCTGGTCTGGCAATTGGGAAGGAAAGTCTCTGCCAGCACATCGCCCCCAAGGGAGAGGTTTCCGCCTCCTGCCTGGTCAGTGTGCCCAGCAGCACCTCCTTTCTGAAGGATAAGCTATTGTCCATCAGACACCACCATGCTAATATTGGCTTTTCTGGAGAGGTGTGGCGCGTTAAGACTTTTGGCTGATGATCACCAAGGGCACTTTCCATTAGGGATTCACTTTGGAAAAATGCAAAGATTTACTGACCACTGTGACCTCGCCTCATGCTTCCCTTAGTGCTGAGAGGGGATCGAGGCACCGAGAATGTGCTCAGTTAATGCAGGTTGCCCTGAACAGTACAGGGGGGCAGACGGGAACCCCAGCATCCTGGGATCTGATGCCAGCTCTGCCATTTACCAGCCATGCAACCTTGGGCAGCTTACTCATTATATTAATGCCTCAGTTTCCCCATCTCTGTAAAAGAAAAAATACCACTTTGGTAAGGATGAGGTACAGCACTGTCCATCCCCCAAACACACACTGAGCCCTTGTTATGTTCCAGGCACTGTTCCAAGTATTTGAAGTGCATTTTTTCATTTAGTCCTCACAACACCCCTGGATGTAGGGACGACTGTCCCATTTTAGAGATGGGGCGCTGAGGAGCAGAAAGGTTAACCGACTTGCCAAAAGTTTCGTGGCGAGTAAGTGGGAGAGCCAGGATTCACACCCAGGTGGTCTGGCTCCAGAGCCCCTGCTGGTCCCACCAGCCAATGATGTGACAATCACGCAAGTGCCTCACGTGGCAGTGCCAGGCCCAGTGTGCGGGAACGTGACAGCTGGAAGAGGCATTGGAGGAGTCATCTAGTGCAATCTCCTCTATTCCATAGATGGGTAAACTGAGGCTCAGAGAGGGGATGAATCTTGCCCAAGACCACACAGCTCATTAGAGGCAGTGACAGGACCAGAAGTCAGGTTTCTTGTCTCCCAGTCCAAGGACCCATTACTAAACCCTCCTCCCCGAGGGCACCCTGCAGCTTCAGAGCTGAGATGCCCCTTGGGAGCGCCATATTGCCAGAGTGGTTGGTAGACGGTCAGAACTTCCCAAGCCAGAGGCCCCGAGCACTGAAGCCGGAAGCCAGCTCCATGCTGACGTCCCTCAGGGTTGACAGGCACATCCTCTCACCTGCAGCGTCAGCGTGATGGTGAGGATCCCAAAGAAGAGGGACATCAGCCCAAAGCCGCCAATGAGGAGGGGTCTCCGTCCCAGGCGCTCGATGACCAAGCCCTAGGTCAGGGTCAAAGAGAGACGGTTATTACTCCACTTCTAGAAGCAAGGGAAGGGGAGCATGGTGCTAGGAACTGGCACTGGGGTTGTGGCTAAAGGCTAGCTTTGACCTGGAGAGAGCCTGGCCACCTTCTCCACAGCCACGGCCAAAGAGGCAATGATCTTTATGAGAAAGGAAGAAAGGGTGGGAGAAGAAAGTCACAATTCTTGAGTACCTACTGTGTGTGCATACATTCACCCTTCCTCCTAATCTTCCTCGTTAGGGGGTCGGGGAGGGTAGGTTTATCTGCTAGGGAGTCTGGAAAAGGAACGGAGTGGACATGTTGCCACAGCCTCCCCAGACCCCTATTTCAGAGCTGGCCTACCGTGGAAGGCAAGCGCTGTCCATTCCTCTGTGCACCCAGGCTATAAGTTTTACAGGGGCAAACTCCCGAGGTGAGAGCACAGAGGTGGGAGTGGGCAGAGAAGCTTCCGTCATTTTCCACTCTGCCCCTGCCTGGGTGCATCAGTTTCATCCTGGAGTGTGATACCAGGAAGCCCAGGTCACTGAAGCCCCTGAGGCCGTGTCCCTTTACTGAGACCATCTCAGTGTGACTCTGTGGTATGCGCCAGGGTCCAGGCACACAGAGACACTCTTACCAGGAAGGATGTTCCCAGGATTCAGAGATTATCTCCCAGGAGCCCGAGCAGGGCCAGTCCTTTCTTTGGATCATGCAGAACGTGGACACCGTGAGTCTGCTGAGTTAACCCTTTACTACACGTGGGGATGATAACCTTTACCTTGCAAGAGACAGATATTTGTATCCTAAAACACAACAGGCAATGAATGTAAGGAAACTTCCATTACTCCCTGAGTAAAAAATATCTGTGCCCAAGCCTTTCCTATCTGATTCCACAGCTTCATACATTCTTCCTTTCCGTGGGCAAATCCAGCTCTTCCCCATTGGTAATGCTCTGTCTAAAGCCCCTCCTCCAAGAAGCCTTCCCTACTGACCAATCCCACAGTCGTCTTCTTTCTCACTCATTCTGGCAGCCGCTTGCAAGCAATCTCTTATGGTTACTGTTTTTCTTAAAGAAATATGGTATTATTTTTGTAAAAACAATATACGCCCATTGTGAATTCCAGTAATGCAGAAAAGCACAAACAAGATAAAATATCTGAGACTGACATGTGTTGCATTGTTACACTGAGATTAATACTTGTTACTGACTTCAGTATTTGGGGTTTTTTTTCTTTTTTCTTTTTGTTTGTTTTAGTGTCTTCAAAGGCACTCCCAACAATTTCAGAGTCAGAAAGTGTGCCCCAAACACAAACCGACTGAGAAGCACTGTCTTACACCATGACGCCAACATCCAAGTGCTTTGGGGGATCTGGCTGTTTCGTTTCCCTGAAGTCCCCAGATGAACCAGTAACCTGAGCCAATGTAAAGCTGACCACATTCTCCCTCATTTGGAAACAGCCTCTAAAGCTGGTCTAGGAAGACACCCAGGAAATAACTATGAAAGAGAAAGAAGGGAGAAAAGCCACTCTCTCCATCCCGAAGCAGCGTCAGTCTGCAGGGCTCCTTTCTTCCTCCTTCCTCCTTTAAGTCCCATTAAAGTGCAGCCAGTAGGAAGGGATTAGAGTAAACACGGTATTTCCACCCAACATTAAATCATTAGTGAGGACATTAACTCAAGAGGGACAGCAGCCTCTGAAGGTTACTGATGTCAGCTGGGATGGACTGTCAGCCTCCCGATGCTCTCAAGAAAGCCCCTCTGGGGACTCCTGAGCCACAGGATCATCCATTCATCCAGCAGCCATTTACCCAGCACCTACTGCCCACCCCACAGTGCTGGGGCCTCTGGTGGAATAATAATGGTAAAAAAATTTTTTGGGTTAGGATTCAAAAATCAACTTTATTGACCTGTAGTTAGATTCAATAAAATGTACTGGTTTAATTGTACAGTTTAATATGTTTTGACATATTTATACACCTATAAAACCATGACCTCATCAAGATATAGAGCATTTCTATCACTCCAAAGTTCTCTTGAGCCCCTTTCCCCAGCCCCAAGCAACCACTGATACGCTTTCCATCACCATCGATTAGATTTGTTTAGATTAGATTAGAGTTCCATACTGGAGACCACTATGTTTCTGAGATTCATCCCTGTTGTAGACATCAATAGCTCATGCCTTTTTAGTGCTCAGTAGCATTCCACTGAATGGATATACCACAATGTGTTTCTCCATTCATCTGCTGATGGACATTTGGGCTGTTTCCAGTTTGGGCTCTTATGAATAAAGCTGTTGTGAACATTGGTGTTTATGTCTCTGTGTAGATGTGTGCTTTGATTTCTCTTGGGTAAATACTTATGAGAAGAATGGCTGGGTCATACAAGTAGAAATTTTATAAGAAACTGCCAAACTGTTTTCCAAAGAGTTGTACCATATTAAATTCCCACCAGCAGTGTATGAAAGTTCCAGTTGCTCTACATCTTCACCAACACTTGGTATAATCAGTCATTTTAATGTCAATCATTTTTATGGTGAACAGTAATATTTCTTTGTGGGTTTTAGTTTTAATTTCCCTGATGACCAACGATGTTGAGCATCTTTTCATTTGTTTATTGACTTTTTTGATATCTTCTTTTGGAAAGGGTCTGTTCGAGGCTTTTTCTCATTTTCAAGTCAGTTGTTGGTCTTATTGTTGAATTCTAAGAGTTCTGTAATATATTCTGGACTCAAGTCCCCTGTGAGATGTGTACTTTGTGAATATTTCTCAGTCTGTGGCTTGCCTTTCCATTTCCTTAACAATGTCTTCTAAATAGTCATAGCTTTTAATTTTGATGAAATCCAATTGATTAATTTAAAAAAATGGCTCATGCTTTTTGTGTCCCATCTAAGAAATCTTTGCTTACCCCAAGGTTGCAAAGACTTCCTCCTATGTTACCTTCTAGAAGTTTCTATAATTTTAGTTTCTGTGTTTCAGTCTACGGTCCATTTGAGTTAATTTTTCTGTATGGCGTGAGATAGGATTGTCTTTCATTTCTTCCTGTAAATACCTAGTTTTTATGGCTCCATTTGTTGTAAAGACCACCTTTCTCCATTGAATTACTTTGACACCTTTTGTCTTGCTGGACTCTATTCTGTTCCATTGATCTCTATGGCTATTCCCAAACCACGCTGTCTTGATTACTGTGTAGTGAACATCGTAACAGCACTTACTATGTACCAGGCATGGTTCTAGGTGCTGTACATGTACTCATAATCTAATCCTCATAACATCTCGGGGTAATGCTATTATCATCCCCTGTTATATCCAGAAATTGAAGCTCAGAGAGGGTTAGCAGCCTGCCCAAGGTCACACAGTGGCAGAGCCAGCATTCAAGTCCAGGAAGTCTGGTTCCTGAGTCTTGCTCTTAACCCCTGCGCTCTCCTGCCTCTCCTCACTGTCAGTGAGACAAGAGCAAAGGTAGATTTATCAAAAGAATATACACACTCTCCCAAAGCTTTCCTTCCCTCGTTTGTGTGCGGCCCTGGCGCTGGGGCACAGGGAAGAAAGAGACAGAGTCCTCGCCTGTGGGGAGTGTTATGGCTGAACTGTGTCCTCCCCCAAAAAGATATGTTAGAGTCCTGACCCCCGGTACCTCAGAATGTGACTTTATTTGGAAACAGGGTCTTTACAGAGGCAATCGAGTTCAAATGAGATCAACAGGGTGGGTCCTCATCCAATATGACTGGTGTCCTTATAGAAAGGGAAAATTTGGACACAGAAGGTGTGCACACGGGGAGACGCCATGGGAAGATGGAGGCAGAGATAGGGTGACGCTTCTACAAGCCAAACAACAGCAAAGATGCCAGCAAACCCCCAGAAGCTGGGAGAGGCCTGCACAGACCCTCCCTCGCAGCCTCAGAAGGAATCTGCCCTCAGACACCTTGATCCCAGACTCCGACCTCCGGAATGGTGAGACAAGAAACTTCCATGGTTTAAGTCCCTCCGTTTGCGACACTTTGTAAGGCAGCCCCCGCAGACCAACACAGGGAGCTCGCGTCTGACGGAGAGCAGGGCTTGGCACAGTCTGTGAAATGATTAAATGTAGGAGGAAAGAAGGAAGGGATGCAGGGAAGGAAAAGATGGTCTAAAATTTCATTTATTTCAAAAGTGACTCCATCAAAGCTTCCACATTTGACAATGTGCCTTTACAGCATTTTACATATTACTTTGTATGAATTTTATGGGTCAATTTCTGTGAATACTGTGTTCAATGTTTATATCCAAGGGCATGAAAGCAGAATCCCTGACATCTCAGGGACGCCAGAGCCCGGAAGAGTTCACTCCTCCACAAGATCACGGAAGACACCCTGCTCTTTCTGTCCTACTCTAGTCTGGGCCTTTTCTCATTCTGCTGATTCTCATGAACTTGCCTGGCTTGACTGGCTGCTCGTGAGCAGGCGGCCCATGCAGGCTGACTGTGTGCAGGGCTCCAGAAGGAGGAAGTGCTGTTCGTAGGGGCTCAGCCTCTCAGATCATCAGATCTGACTGCCCCTGGACAGAGGGTGTGGATCCCCACAAAGGCAGAGAGCTCTATGTGGCTGGCGGATGCTCCTTTCCTCAAATGGCTTTAATTGAGTCTGACTCAATTAAGCAACTATGTACTGTGTGCTTCTTATGGGCCAGCGCCTGGCCCGGTGGAATGCACGAAGATCTGGGACTGCAGAGATACAGTATGACAACTTCCATCGCCATTTCTTTAAACCTATTGTGTGACACACACACACACACACACACACACACACACACTCACACGGTCTGAACACTGGAGCAAGATGCCACCCAGATTGGGGCCAGCACCCAGGTGTCCCAACTGGGACCTGCCCTTGATCTTGACACTTTGGAGGTGCTGGGGTCTCTGAAGAGCTCTTGCCACATCAGCAAGTAGTGACTCTCCAGGCGGAAACTGGATTACTGCCAAAGCTTTAGCTATAGAAGGATGGGAGCAAGGAATGGGGAATCGTCTCATTATTGCTGACTCAGCTCTCTCGCCGAGAAAAGAAAGCGAGGGCACACTGCAGGAGAAGAATATCACCATTCAGTGTGACTTTTAACTGCCAGTACTTCTGTTTTAAATATGCAAGTGTGAGTCTTTGCTTTCACAAGTCTCTGTCTGAAAAGAAGCCGAGACCTTGGAAAGCTGTGGTTATCTGTAAGTTAATGGAGTTTTAAGGTCTGTGTTCAGAAGACAGGGTCTCAGGAATAATTTTCTATTTGGAGCGGGCTCTCTAAACTGAAAATTAAAAACCGTTTATTGAAACATAAACTTTGTCCAGAAATTTCTGTTTAAAAGATGAATGTGCGTGAGACTTGTGTATCTGTTTGGGCCAAAGGTATAAGAAATGAAAAAAGTTACTTTTTAAATGATTATCATCCCAGGGTGGTCCATGATCCCTACTTATAATAAATTAAATGATCTTGAGACATTTCAACCAAAGTGCAAAATCAGACCTGGATTGGGGCCAACTGGAATAGAAGGAAAAGCTGCCAGGAGACCAGGCTTTTCCAAGTTCTCAAGTTCTGGGAAAAACTTTTCCTTTTGAGTCACTTTAGAATTGGCTTGAGGCCATAGTTTCTGCAGCTTCCAAGGGAGTACACCCCACCCCTCTTGAGAAAGGAAAAAGTGGTTCTTAAGAGGTTTATGATCATAAACTTAAACTGTTCTCAATTTGGGGCAAGTGGAAAAAAATTAGCTCTTAAAGAAAAGTTGAGAAAGACACTGTGTGGCCAGCTGACAGGAATCAGTGCTGTGACATGCGGGACATGGGGCCGAGAGAGCCTGGTGGGCAGAGGGGAGAGAGTGGCGGGAGCAGCTGGCACTCAGAGCCGGTACGAGGGAACGCCGTGTGCGTCTCCACCCGAGGCCCCGTGAGCCATGACCTCACCTTCCTTTGATGGCGGTGGCTGGTGGGGCCAGCCCAGGTCCAGGGAGCCGGAGGAAGCTACCAGAGATGGGGAGGAAATCAGGAGACATTTGGAGGGAAACAAAGCTTCAGCAGCACCTCCTGGGAGCCCGAGGGTGGGCTGTAGGGAATGGACCTGTGGTAGGTCCTTGGCCAAACTCAGAAATAGAACCACCTGATAAAAAGGTATTTTCAGAGTTGAGGATGGGTGGGAGCGGGGCCTGCAGGGAAATGGGATTCTGGGGCAAAACTGCCTGTCTGCTGCGGGAGCCAGGCCCTGACTCTGCATCCCCCCTTCCTCGCTCCCCTCCCACCCGCTCCCCATGAGGATGAGCCCTCAGAACCAGGAGAGCCCCCGAGTCTATATGCACGCTTCCTACCAAGGCAACAGATTACATAAGTGCTTCTCGAAGGACGATGTTAGCAGGGAATATGAAAAGCTGCTTAGCCTAATTTTTCATTTCTCAGCTCTGGTGGGTGCTGCTGGCCCGGATGGAGCCCCTGGCAGCCATTTGCCCCTCCCCCCTGCCCCGGGAGTTTGAGGAGCAAAGGAAAAATCTGGTTCCACTTTTGCTTGATGTGGGCTCCTCCTTCAGCTAAGTTCCTGTAACCTTTGTGAGACAAACTGGGGACTCAATCTAATATTTTAGTGGAGGTTGGCAGTTGTTTCTTCTGGCCACTCTGTGGCCCAAACAAATGCCACAGAATCATTATTTATCACTGGAAACGTTTCCAGTATAGAGGAGGATTAATTGAACTCAGTCCTTTCGATGCCAGTTTCAGAGCAGACTCCCTGGGAAAATCAGCCTCTTTTCAACCCTCCAAACGGTCTGCCTGCTCACCCTGACCACCCTGTGCCCACATCTATTTCCTTCACAATGGCCAGAGGGATCCTTTTTAAACATGACATGGCACTCTGCTTTCCACACCCTGGGCTGAGCCCCTCAGCCCTGCTGGCCTCCCTGCTGTCCGTGAACCTGCAGGCGCGCTCCAGTGTGGGGCCTGCTCTGGGCACCCTCTCTTTGCCTCTCCAGATCCTCCTTGCACCCTGCTCTGTGCCCTGAAGGAGGGCCCACAGGACCAGATCAAGAGGCCCCTCCCCTCTGCCTCCAGGTGGTGTCAGCAAACCAGGGCACCAGTCAGAAATCAGAAGGAAGAGAACGGGACCAGGGTGTTGGTCCCCCGGCTCCCTTTCTGCAGGCACATTGTGGCTGGCTGTGTCCCTTTACTGAAGGTCACTGCTCCTGATGGGTGGCCTACCCACCCTACAGACCCACCCACCCCTGAGTTAATCTGCCTTCCGGCCACTCAGTTTCACTGTGCCGTCTCCTGCTGGGGTCTGGCTGACACAGGCCTTCCTTCTAGCTGCTCCCTCTGCCCAGAATGTTCTTCTGGTTATCTGGGTAGACAGCTCCCTCATGCCTCGAGCCAGACCACAATATTTAACACAGCAACCGGCCTCACCTCTCAATCCCCCTTTCTCTGCTCCACTGATCCTCAGAGCATCCTTCGCCTTCTAACCCACCGTACATTTGACTCGTTTGTGTTATTGTTCATTGTCCCCCAACTAGGAGCTTGCTGTCTCCAGGCAAGAGCCTTTGTCTCTTTCATCCACTGACGCATCCCACACACCTGGACCTATGCCTGGCACAGAGCAGGGGACCAGCCAGCACCTGCTGAGTGTTGAAGGAATAAACACTCTTGCCCCAGTTTTGTCTTCTAAGTTTTGGGGAGGCAGCAGGGCATCTTCAGGTTTTTCCATAGCATATGTTTGGTTCTCTTCTGGAATATTAATAACCAACAAAAATTGTATTAGTTTGCTAGGGCTGCCATGAAAACGACCACAAACTGGTGGCTTAAACAACAGACATTTCTTCTCTCCCAGTTCTGGGGGCCAGAAGTCCGAGATCAAGGTGTCGACAGGGCTGTGCTCTCTCTGAAGGTGCAGGGAAGGGTCTGTTCCAGGCATCTCTCCTAGCTTCTGGTAGTTCTTGGCTTTTGCAGCATGCCTTCAAAATTCACATGGTGTTCTCTGTGTGTGTCTGTGTCCACATTTCCCCTTTTTATAAGGACCCCAGTCATACTGGATCAGGGGCCCATCCTGCTCCAGCGTGACCTCATCTTAACGAACTACATCTGCAATGACCCTATTTCCAAATCACAGGGATTAGAACTTCAACATATGAATTTTGTGGGGACACAATTCAACCTATAACAATAATTAATATAGTGAGTACCAGCTCTATGTGAAGGTTGAAATGTCTCAGTGTGCATTCCTGTATAATTCTCATGATGATACCTGTTGAAGTATAGATCTGTTATTATCCCCACTTTCCTTATGAGAAAATGGGGACTCAGAGGGGTTAAGTAACCGGCCCAAGGTCACCCAGCTAGTAAGCACAGGGCCAGGAGACCACAGAGCCCAAACACTCCACCATTCTGCCTCGTTGCCTCTTCTCACTCTCTCCGTGCGCTGGATCCAGCGGCTCAAGATGTGGCAGTGAACTCTAAAGGCGTTGATTCTGAAATTGTGGAATTCGTTGGGAAGCAAAGGGGACCACAGGCAGTGGAAACCGGTAGGATTTTTTTTGACTTCACCTCTATGGCATAGTCCATTCCTGATGGCGACAAAAACTCACTGTGATGAGTAAGGAGGAAGAGTGACGTGTGAATTGTCTCCTCTGACGTCAAAAAGCACAGACTCTCTGCTTCTCAACAGAATGAGCCTCGTGCTCCACGAGCCGCCACCCCTCGTGGCACAGATGCTCAGGCTCCCGTGGCCCAAATGACACTCAGTGGAAGTTCACTCATCAGAGAGTTGATGCTGCGCCGAGAAAATCAATTTGGAAAACCAGCTGTTCCTGCAAGACGGCAATTATTTACATCTGCCCATGCTGATGAGCAAAGCCACGAGCCAAAATGAACTGCAGGTCAAATGAACAAAAACGTCTTTCCCCCTCAATTTTATCAGGCCCCAAAGCCATTTTAATAGACTGTCAAAATAGACTTCTCAGTAAGAAGAGAGAAAAAAATTGGAAATTCCTTTTGATAGGCAATTGCCTCACATGGTCGGATGAAATAGTATCTATATTTTTGGAAACAAGATAATAAAAGCTTTGCAAAGGGCAAGGGACTTAGTGAATATTGACTCTGTCAGGAAGAGTGCAGTGAGCCTTCACACACTCTTTTTGTTTTGATTATACTGTAAGGTGGTGAATTAGTTTCCTGCGGCTGCTGTAACAGATTACCACAAATTTAGTGGCTTAAAGAAACACATATTTATTCTCCGACAGTTCTGGAGGTCAGAAGTCTAAAATAGACCTCGTGGGGCATAAACGAGCTGTTGGCAGGGCTGGGTCCTTCTGGAAGCTCCAGGGGAGAATCTGTTTCCTTGCCTTCTCCAGCTTCTAGAGTCCACCTGCATTGCTCGGCTTGTGGCCCCCTCCATCTTCAAAGCCAACTGCCTCACTCCACCCTCTGCTGTGGTCAGCACATCTCCTCTGAGTCGAGCTCTCCTCCTCCCTCTTGCACTTATAAGGATGCTTGTGATTGCATTGGGCCACCAGGATAATCCAGGATCACCTCCCATCTCAAGATCCCTAACTTAATCACACCTGCAAAGCCTCTTTTGCCATATAACGTAACATTTCCATCCTTCCATGAATTAGGACGTGGACATTTTGGGGGGCCAGTATTCTGCCTCCCACAAGTGGGCATAGTTTTGTCCCTTTTTCAGGTGAACAAATAACTTCGGAGATATTGGGCAATTTTCCCAAGACCACTCAGCCGGTAAATGGATGATTAGGATTTGAAATCAGAGCTTCCAGGCTTTAAAGCCAGAACTCTCTCTCCCCCAGCACATTGTTCCACCAGGCTCCCAGGCTCATGTTGAATCAACATCAGGTTTTCCAGGGACTGGGGTAAATGCTACCATTTTAAGGACTGTTCCCAGTGGACTATTCTGCATGTCCAGCTCTTTTAGAAGATAAACTAGGAAGGAGTGCAGATGACTGGGGACCATGCCCACAGGGCCAAGGGACAGGCTGCCCAATGCACTTCACTTCCCTTCATCTGACTAACTCCTGCTGGGCATTCAGCTCTTGGCTTCCTGGGCCCCTCCTCCGGGAATCCCTCCCAGGAGAGCTCATCCCAGTGTTGCACATGGTACATGTTTGTTTTTGGGTCTGTCTTCCTCTCTAGATCATGACAACTTCACTGGTGACCTCGTAGTATGAGCCTGATGTGGGTGCTCCACAGCTGCTTGTGGAATAGATGAATGCATGAATGAATGAATCCACCACTGGACCCATGAACCCCCCCCCCTTGGGCCCACATGAAGGTTCTTATACCTCTAGAATGACCGTGACCCACCACGACCCAAATTGGAAAGCAGCAGCAGGCAGACTCTTCAGAGGCTGTGACTCTCATTTCTGATTTTAGAAGGGTCCTCTCTTTCTCTCTCTGAAGGGTGAAGTCATTTACCCTCCTTCCTGGGACTCTTACTTCCAGGAAATACTTTGTCAGATATTGTCAGCTTCTAACAAAGATGATCTGCCAGCCAGAGAGAGGAGGCGGGGGTGTGGGCTTCTGGAGTCAGGGAGGCCCAGGTTGGAGGCACCACCGACCCCTCTGCTTGTTCCTCTTCCAAAGGTGGCGATGACCGGCCTGTCAGGAGTGGTGCGAGCCTTCAGGAGACCCCACGTCAAGCACTCAGGGTCTTGGGGAGCAGTTGGGGCTCCCCCCACTTCCTCAGGGTCTGACCCCACTGGCTGTGTGTCCTGGGTAAGTCACTTCTCTGGGACTTGGTTTCCTCAACTATAAAAGATTGTGCGAGTCCCTATAAAATCCCGCCCTCTGCAAGGATGTCCGCCACAGCAATGGACCCCATCTGAACAGAAGAACAGTTAACACTCCCTGGGTGCACATCAGTTGCTGGGCACTGCTCGCATCACGAAATGTGTGCTCACCCGTTTATCCTCACCCCATCCCGATGAGGCAGGAATGGTGTCCTTATTATAGAAACGGGGAAATCGAGTCACAGAGCTGTTGAGTAATTTACCCAGGGTCACACAGCTCAAAGGGGACAGAGCTGGGGTCAGAATCCAGGTGGTGTGCCCCTGCTGTCTGGGCTCTGAGCAGAGACGCTCAACAACCCCCACCCCACAGACAACAGTCAAGGAAATGACTGTATCACCAATTTTTGAAGAAGGGTAAAGCTTGCACAACTAGTGTTAATGTAGAGGGGTGAGGATCTGCCTACTTTTCTGTATATACGTTACACTTTAAAAAAAATTTACTCAATAAATAATGAAATGGAAAATAATTCTGACATAAGGTTGTATGAACAAAAGCAGGATTAAAATTAGTATCTGGAATAGGATTATTGCTGTGAAAGAATAAAACACACATCTGTGCACAGAAGAGACAAGGGGAGATTTTGCCACACTTCCTTGAGTAATATGATTTCTAGATTGTGGGTGATTCCGTCTTTGTTTCTTTCTATTTTTCTGAATGCTACAAATACACCCTAATGAGCTCATACTGATTTCTTATAACAAGAAAATACTTTACTAAAAAACAAACCCTGTACTTTTCCCATCATTTTCATTCCACACCGATTATGCTTTTCCGCCTATCAATGTAAAATTACTAATAATGATTGGATGGAGTCTATAACCTGAGATGAGAATTCTGTGACGCTTTCAGATTGTGAAACACTGACATGTTTTCCCTCTAACAAAAAGACTGCGTGGAAGGAGAAGGAGACTGATCAGACCTCAACACTTTTTATGGCATCCATTTTTAAAAGCGTCTTGTTAGAATACCCCATTAAAAGCAAGGAAAATAAAGTGTTCTGTTGAAAATGAGCCAGAAATGCGATTGGTAGCCCCTGCCGGTTTGCAGTGGCATCAATCTTGTTAGCACAAATCTGCGAGCAAGAGGGGAAATAAATGAGCCAATCCATCAAGGTTAGAGAACGCTACTCTCATCTAACCCTCTTCTCCTTACTCTGGAAAAGAACCCCACTGTGTACCGTGTGCCCGAACTGTGAGGCACAGACCACACGCCTACAAGTAGAAGAGACATGAACATCTCGTCAGGAGGGAAACTGAAGCTCAGAGAGGTTGAGTACATTGTCCAACATCACACAGCCAAGAAGTTCCAGAGCCAGGATTCAAATCCAGTTTGGTCTGATTCTGAAACCTGGGCAATTTCCACTAGATTCTGAAGTCTCCTCCAATGTTTATTTTGCATATTGGAGGTTGAGAAAGAGTGATGAGCTCTATGTCTTCTTTTGGACATTTTTGCTTATTATTAGAGTCACCCTCTCTATTACACCGATCGACTGGGATGTGCTTTCTCCTTTTCTCTGCCTTGCAAACTCCTACGTGTTTGGGGTGGTAGGACGATAGCTAGTGGTCTTGAAACATTTTCAAAGTCCTGACAGCAGACTTTAGGCTCACGTGGACTCTGATCTGGCCTCCCCGGGAGGTGTGATCCTCTTCACGCGGTGCTCATCACATTGCATCCTTTGTGACTAGATCAGAGTGCAAAGAAGGGAGCTATCTATTAAAAGGAAGATAATAGGGACGTGAAATACAGGTCAGAATGTTCTCTAGATGGGTGAAACGCCGGTGATGAACTTCGTGATGAACTCCTAAAATTCAGACGCCTTCCGAGTGACACAGGGCACGCTTCTTGAAGCCAGCCCGTCTGTTGCCTGCAGGTCCCCCCATCCCCCACCCACACCGGGCGCTGTTGACCCCCCCGCGATGTTCTCAGGAATTACGCTGAGTTTACTCACAGAGAAGACGGCAGCCAAAATCTCGATGCCACCCGTGCTCAAGGTGATGTACGGGATCTTTTCCGGAGGGATCCCAGCTTTTCCAAAGATACTGTTGGTGTAGAACCAAATCTATAATACAGGAGAGAAAAGAAGGGAGGCGGGTCAGGGAGAGGCATCCATTTCCCAAATTAAATTCAGGTACAAAGTGGTCTCTGAGATTCGCTGCTAAATCCAGAGTCACAAGGTGGAGCTTTGTGGCGTGGCTGACTACTTGTTTTCCCCCTTCTCCCACGTTTTCCCCTTCTTCATTACTAACAGAACTCCCACATTACGGGAGCGACATGTGCTCAGCGAAGTGTGGCAATGAGATATAAACGGAAATGTTGGTGGGGCTGCCAGTAAGTCTCCTTAAAATGAGCTCTTCATCAAGGAGTGTGATCCCATTTTTTGTCCTTCCTCCTTTCTGCTGTCAGGATGGTGAATATGATGGCTGGAACTTCAGCAGTCCTCTTGGATCACTAGGTGACCTCGGGACAGCACTACTATTAGCCCCCATGGTAACTGTGAGAATTAGAAAAGGCCCCTGACCCACAAGACACTTTACTGCCATCCACCGGAAAACTGTTGTAATAAGTCTATAATGGGTGCAACGTGAATGATGCTCCTGAGAGTTGTGCAAGGCACAGCCGGTACATCAAGCCCCTGCCTTGGGATGGAAGCCACCTGTTCAGAAGCCGGAGCAGGAAGTTAGAAGGAGCCTGTATCTTGACTCACTAGAGTGATTCTATAATTTATTATCCAAACCTGGGCACTTTTCAGAGTGTCAATAATTATTCCAGGACAACACGAATAAATCAGGACTGCCCTGGACGAACCAGGATGTGTGGTCCTGGGGCTGCTGTGCCAGCTCTCCTGATCTCCTTCACGTGAGACAGAGAACCACTTTTGTTTAGGTCACTGTTGAGGTTCCCGCCACGTGAGGCCAAACCTGACCCTAAGGGACCCTCACAGAGTATCAGACAGTCACCCATCTGGAGTTTGGAGATCCAGCTCCATCGTGTGACCTCATGCAAGTCACTCCGTCTGCCGAGATTCCTCCTCTGGTGTCAGGAAGTGGGAAGAATTGTCACTGCTTATTATTTACTTAAAGTTTCAGATCAAGAGGCTGGACACAAATCATTAGTTTTCTCCCAATCCCAGCCATTTCCTTAAAAAGCAGGAGTTTGTTGAACAACAGAAAACCATGCTGAACTAATATATGAAATCTGACGGGAAACCGGCTGCCTCCAAGGGCCTTGGAAACAATTAGAAACTCGTCATGATTAAGTGGAAACATTAGAGCTGGAGGCTCGTAGCTCGTCAGGCATAACCGGGCCTGGGACTGCTCTTTGAATGTGGCTCATACTTGGTTTCTGGAGAAAGCCCATGTTTCTACAAATTTGTCTTGTTACCAGCATTTGTGAAGCAAACGTTTTCATGCACTGAGGGAGAAGATCTAATTTAGGACCCCCTCATACCCACCGATGGTTTATTTTGTAGTGAAGGGAGTAGTTCTTTGTAAAGTTGTAGGCGCCCTAGAGACTCTAGTAAAATGACTGCTTGGCCGTCTCCGAGCCTGCGGGCATCGATGCGTCTGTTGGCAAACGTGGGTCTTAATGTTCACGTGCAACAAAGACCCTCCCGTGCTGTATCTGCCTCTCACTTGAGAGAGCTGGTAAATCAGAAGTTTAGACTCCATCTTTGCCGTCACATCATAGGGTACAGAAGTGGCTTCTGATTAATTCCTATAGCTCTTAGGGCTGTGACAGAAGCTAAAATTATTCCAAAAAGCCTCAGTCTGCACTGGATTTGTTTATATAATCTCCTCCCCTTTTGAAGGTAACTGTGGTCCCCAGCATGTCTTCAGGGTCAGATCAGAGGACCCTAAACGCCTTTCTTAATCTTCACCCAGATTCCTTGATTTCAACAGTGAAAGCTTTCACCCCACTACTGCCCCAGTCAAAAGTGGATCTGACATTGTGTTATTCCCAGCCTCGGTTCTGAACCCCATGCCCTGACCCGCTCATGTTCCAGAAGCTTCCAGCCTCTGATCCCACTCCATATGTGTTCTCCAGTGGAAGCTACACTCTGGCCTCCCACGTGGTGCTCCCTCCTGGCTCCTCACATCCCCTCCATGCCCCCCTCTTCCCTCTTTCAGTTCTCTGTGTAGCAACACTGCCTTGGGATCCCTGAAGGGTTTAAACGGTAGTGAAGAGAGTCATCGTGCATAAAAGTACATGCTCCTCGGGGGACTGTTATAAAAGCGGCTCTACAGTCATCTCGTACTTAAACGCATTTACCCATCCATAGGCGGAAACCGGCCCTTCAGACCCTCTCCCCAAGTCCAGGGCTTGTAGGGAGGGCCTGCTGGGCTGGCCCTGTCCCCACGGGGAAGGCCTGGACGTCACACAAACTGCCGGTCTCATTCTGCCATTTCTGTCCCCCCACATCA
Organism: Tapirus indicus; assembly: GCA_031878705.1. Lineage (NCBI taxonomy): Eukaryota > Metazoa > Chordata > Mammalia > Perissodactyla > Tapiridae > Tapirus > Tapirus indicus. The sequence goes on from CM062919.1 coordinate 7,311,431, forward strand.
TCTCATAGAGCAGGAAGCAGAGCTCGGCCTCTGCTCTCACTGAGGTTAATTCGATCGGGCAGTTTGAGGGCGGCTACAACCAAAGCACCGGGAAATCTCGAGTGTGTCCCGCGGGGCACCCGCCCACAGAGCGTGCTTTGCGTTGACCTTGGAGACTCTTGACAGTCTCCTCCCACTGGAGGATGGAGTGGAAGGAGCAGCAATTTTGGAGATCTGGAAACCCGATTTCAACCCCAGCGCTGCTTCTCGTGAATGGTGGGTCTGAGATTTCATCTCTCTGAATATCCGTTCTCTAAATGGAGGTAATAATACTCCGTCTCTCAGGGTTATTGTAAAAACTTTTTAAATGATGAAGTAAAACATGTTTTATATAATTGGAGTGTAACAAATGGTGGGTATCATTCTAGAAGATTTCCATCTCTATGGAGATGTGAATGCTCCTCAGTAAAGGAAAACGTCGGCCGCTCTGTGCATGCCCATGTGTCGTGGGGAGGAAACACTGCCTCTGCTTCTCAGCGGCTCCCCTTATGGGATGGACCTTGAGGGACTTTGCACGGGGCGGGTTGGAGGGGGACAAGGGAGAGTGTTTGGGCCTTCTCGACTCCTTGCCTCTAATGCTCTAAAGCCGTCATTCTTAGCTCATGACACAGTACTTTGGAGACCAAGTGTAACATGCACAATCGTTTACAACCCTCTCAACAGCTGGTGAGGGTCAGTGAGGCCACACACAGCCGAGAAGGCAAGAGCAGATGGGACTCTGGCCTGTTTGCCTCCTGTGTCGCGGGTCTGCCCGCTGCACAGGCTGTGCTGGGGCTTTGAGACCAGGGTACCAACTTTTCTATCCATCGTTCCCCCCCAACCCCCATATATGCCCGTGGCCCTGACTGCAGCTGGCCTTCCATTGAGAAATGCGTTCTAACCCATCGCTCTGGCTAAACTTCAGGAAAACAGGACACGTGATTTCCCTCCTGTGATGCAAAGAGGTGGGTGTGAAAGCAGGTGGAGTCAATCCGAGAGGTGGAGGGAGCAGAGAGCATCACGGCAAAGGGAAACAACGGACTCGCTGTGAAGGCGAGCAAGGCCGTCTCCACCGAGCGAGGGAGGGGCTCTGCGCTTCTGCCAACGCCTGAAAGCCCGGACTCTGGCCCCGGGCAGAGCAGCCTCACCCAACGCCCCAGGCACATGTCGGCCCTCATCCTCGTCAGGGTGAAGCATGGCCTGACGGCCGTGCTTCACCCTGACGAGGGAGGCGGAGGAGCCGAACTGCCCCCGCGTCTCGGAGGGGGACGCCTCACCCCCCAGACCAGGAGCCGCAAAGCGCTCCCGGGCCCTCTCCAGGGCTAGGCGGGCTTGCAGCTCAGCCCCCACGTGGCTGGACTCCCAGGTCAGGGCAACTTCAAATCTGAAGGCCCCTCTCCGTGAGCTGCTATGGTTTGGAGAGGTGGGAGGCTGCGCGTGGACTGACAGGTCACTCCCAGCAGTCGCCACCAGCCCCGAGAACCGGACTCAGCCTCACATCCTTCAAGTGCGTGTGAGGAATGATGGGGGATCCAGGGTGCCTGACTCTCCGTGCTCCTGAACGGCGGCTTCCTACCCCCTCCCTCTCTTACTTCGTGTAAATCCAGAAAGATACAAAGTAGGCACCCAAATGTTGAGTGGCCAGAAAATCCTAGCTTTTAACAACTTTTTTAGGCATCTTGGATTCCTCAGTCTTGCTCCTCCTCTTACAGGTCAGAATACCACCTCACCCTGACCAGCCCTTAACGTCTGATACCACCCTCCTTGCCTCCTTTGAGTCGTGCCCCCATTTGACATCTCAGTGATTGAGGTCAGAGGGTTAAGTGTCAGCTGGGAGGTCAGAGGATGTGGGCTGGAGCCCAGGACGCTGAGTGGTCCCAGGGCAGGGGTCTTTCTGCAAGATAATAGCTAAGATCATCTATCCACATGCTTTCATCTAGCATCACCACCATCATATGAGGTGGGTACCACTTTACAGCTGGGGAAACTGAGGCACAGAGCCGTTATGGCAAGTCATCCCATAACTCGCAAGTTCAGTGCTGGGAACTGAACACAGAGAGCTGACTCCAGGACTTGTGCCCCTCACCGCAACGCTAGGGCGGCCACACGGAGGGTCTCCGTCCAGCATTCTCTCCACCCATGAGGGCAGAGCGGGTTCTCTCAAGGAGATGCCTCAGTTATCACGGAAACAGAACATCTTTAGTTCTACTTTGAGTTAGGAAGTGATCTGGCAAGAAACTTCAAAACGAAAGCTATTTATAATGCTTCTCAACTTGTGATTAGAAGTTTTGTGCAAAACATGATTTGGGCTCCAGCATTCCTAACGATGGTTTCACAGACGAGATGGGCCTTCATACGGCTCCAGGCCAGCAAAAGGGCAGGGTATCATGTTTCGCTACAAGCCCGTCTAAGGTTTTCTTGTCTCCCACCCTCCCCCACTCCTCCCTTCCATTCAATTGTTTATCCGGGGTGCAGGATGTCTGGCGCTCTGCTAGGCACTGGGGTTCAGTGGGAACAACACACACGTCCTTCTCCTCATAGACCGAGTCTAGCAGGGAAGGGAGGAGGTACGCAACAATTACACAGGTAAAGAGCTCGAGGGACGTGCCAGCTACCCAGGAACGCTGTGATACTTGGGCACCCACCAAGCGGACAAACACTGGCAGCAGAAAAATGCCTCTGAGCATCCAGAACGGACGTCACCAGGCCCACATGGATTATTCACAGCCTGCACTCTGCTCCACTCTTGTTTTACAACTATTTGTAACAAGCTTGAGTGTCCTGTTTCCCAGCCAAGGATGCATATCTGAGCAGCAACGTTTGAAAATGTGTGACCTTGAGAGAGAAGAAAACAATGCTAGAAAGAGTCTTGCTGATAATGGCAAGCGGGGAGGGAGAGCTAACATAAGCCCAGAAGTTACCATCTGTGAGATAGTCCATGCACATAATTTCATATAATCTTCACAGAGGCTGTGCAAACTGAGTATTGTTATCACCCCCATTTTTCATAATAGGAAACTGAGGTCCCGAGAAGTCAGCATGATTGGCTTTCTCTGTTCAAGAGGAAAAGAATCCAGAGGACACAAGGGCAATCTGAGGTAGGTAAGCACCCCCATAATTCCAGAAGATTCAGGAAGTTTTAAGAACACTGTGCTTCCCTGCACCAGGTTTGACCATTGGTATTGGTCCAGTTACCAACCCAAGGGCTTGGTGGAAACAGCGCCCTCCCTGCCCTCTTGGTCTTCTCACTTTCTACTCCTTTCTTCCCCAAATGTTCTGGTGCCTGTCGTGCGGCATGGACGGCTCAGGGTGCTGGAGACACAGGAACCATGGCACGGGGCCTCCATCCTTGAGGTTGGCCACGGTGGGGGGAGCAGCATCGAGGGTGGAGTGGCTGCGGCGGCCGTCCAGGGAAGGGGATGGACTCTGCACGAGGAGGCTCCTTCTCACTGGCAAGAGACCGAACGTTGGCTTGGAAGTCAGGTTTTCACGCAGAGGACAAAGTGCTCAGGAAGAAGGCAGCCACATCAAATAAGTAATTTTAAGTGACAGGTCTAATTTTAGAGAAGGGAATTTGAAAGTTCTTGTCAGAAGGAGGAAGAAAACAATCCAACACTGAAAAGGAATTTAGAAATAACTCAATGTTAAATCCAACTCGCACTTCATTTCTAAATGTGAAAACCACTCATTGACTCTTCAGCAAAAATGTGCTGAACAACATGTAATGTGTGTTTAATACAGTGGTTCTCAACTGGGGGCAGTTTGGCAATGTCTAGACGTGTTTTTGGTCGTCACAACTGGTGGGGTGGAGGCCAGTGATGCTGCAAAACATTCCACAGTGCACAGAACAGCCCCCACGACAGTGAATTTTCCAGCCCCCAATATGTGTGTTGCAGAAGCTGAGAAACGCTGGTCTAGGACAAGGTAGCTGGGTCTTAGAGACGGGCTGGTCAAGCCTGGCAGGGCAGCCGGTAGCAGGGGCTGTGAGTTTGACAGCATAGGCACCACTCGCTGTGACCTCGAGCAAGTCCCTGACCCTCTGTAAGCCTCAGTTTCTTCATCTAGAAAATGGGGACAGCACCACCTACCCTGCAGGACATTTGGGGCCAGAATAAGATGAACAGAGAGATGCCTAGCAATATTTACAACTGTCTCAAACTATAGACCATGTCCCCCAAAATAATTTCTGGTAAAACTGAGGGGACAAAGCAAGTTTTACAGGGTATTTAAAGTTTTTCATCTGTGTTGGACAGCTCTCTTCCTTGGTCTCATGAATTATTTGGATGAAAAGGCAGTGGGTGCAGGGGAAGAGCCTGGACTCAAGCACAGGACAGTGGGGCTGTGATGCTGGGATTTGCTGCTAACCAGTGTTTGTCCTTTCCCATGTAAAACAGAAGAAGTAAGATGTGTCCCACTGGCTGCCTGGGGATTGTTACCCTGGTCCCTGGACCCATAAGACATGAACCACAACCCTGCTCAGAACAAGCCTAATGTGTTGTCTTCAGCTTGCAGGAAACCACAAAAAGAGGAAGAAGATGGCTGAACAAAACCAGTCAAAACTGGTTAAAGGCAACATGACAGTCTGACTTGACCTGACGTAGACCCCGCAGCTCCTTATACGCTCATTGTGATACATTACCATATTACAGAACACACCCACCATCGCCATGACAGTTTACAACTGCCATGGCAACAGCAGGATGTCACCAAATAAGGAAAGAAAAGAGGTGGCACCGTATTCCCCCGAACAGCCTGCCTAGTTCTCTGAACAACTGTGAGTATTCCTCCCCTTCATTACCCTGACCCCTTATAACAGCAGATTAATCGCCCCAGGAACTGAGAAGTTGATTTGTGAACTTTGTTCCCACTTCTCCATTCTCTGGCCATTGAATAAAGCTTGTGCTATAGAACACTCAGCTTCGGTCTTGTTTCAAAGTTGCAACACCGAACTGAGGAAGAACCCCAAGAGGAAGGGCAAGAGACTCTTCCTCGGGTCTCTCCTGGTTGGGGAGAGAGTTCAGTTGGTAGCAGGATGACCTGGGGATATAGCTCAGTGACATGGAGATGCTCTCAGGGGGCCTTGGGAGTGTAAGTACCCAGACCTTCTGGCCAAATGGCTGGAGTCAAATCCCCTTTTCACCATCCCTAGCTGTGTGACCTAGGGAAAGTCTCTCAATGTCTCTGTGCCTAGCAGTGGTGCCTAACTCATAGAGCTACTCATAGTGCTAAATAAGTGTGCGCTTGATTATTATTAAGCCGAGCAGACAGAGACTAGTGAGGGAAAGCGATTTGCCTGGGTTTCTCACTGCAGGTTTGTGGTCACAGCGAGACAGAAAGCCAGGCCTCTGGATCTTGTTCCAGAGCTCTTTGCGCTATGTCAAGTTAAGCATGCCAAGCTGGTAGTATTACTCTTGACTTAAAGATTAAAAATAATCCTCAACAAACTAAAAATAGAAAGAAATTACCTCAACATAATAAAGGCCATATGTGATAAGCCCACAGCTAACAGCATACTCAATGGTGAAAAACTGAAAGCTTTTCCTCTAAGATCAGGAACAACGGAAAGATATTCTGTGTTCATGAAGTGGAAGACTTAATATTGTTAAAAGGCCCATACTATCCAGGTCCAAAGCAATCTACAGATTCAACGCCATCTCTATCAAAATCCCAATGGCATATTTTATAGAAATAGAAAAAAATCCTAAAATTCATATGGAACCACAAAAGACAATGCATAGCCAAAACAATCTTGAGAAAGAACAAAACTGGAGGCATCACACTTCCTGATTTCAAAATAATTACAAAACTCCAGGAATGAAAACAGTATGTACTGGCATAAAGACAGACATGCAGATCAATGGAACAGAACAGAGAGCCCAGAAATAAACCCATGCATGTATGGTCAACTGGTCTTTGACAAGAGTGCCAAGGATATTCAATGGGGAAGGGATAGTCTCTTTGACAAATGGTGTTGGGAAAACTGGATAACCACATACAAAATAATGAAGCTGGGCCCTTTTCCTCACTCAAAATGGATTAAAGACTTAAGCATAAGACCTGGAACTATAAAACTCCTAGAAGAAAATACAGGAAAAAAGCTTCTAGACATTGGTCTTGGCAATGATTTTTTGGATATAATACCAAAAGCAAAAATGGACAAGTGGGACTACATCAAAGTGAAAAGCTTTTGCACAGCAAAGGAAATAATCAACAGTGTACAAAGGCAACCTGGGACGGGAGAAAATATTTAGCCAACCATATGTCCGATAGGGGTTAATATATAAGGAACTCATACATCTCGATAGCAAACAACAAAACAAACCAAAAAAAACCTCTACATAACCCCATTAAAAAATGGGCAAAGCAAAGGACTGAATAGACATTTCTCCAAAGAAGACATACAAATAGCCAACAGGTATATAAAAAGATGCTTAACATCATTAATCATCAGAGAAATGCAAATCAAAACCACAACACAATATCACCTCAAACCTGTTAGGATGGCTATTAACAAAAATATATATATACATGTAAGTGTTGGTGAAGATGTGGAGAAACGGGAACCCTTGCACACTGTTGGTTGGAATGTAAACTGGTGCAGCCACTATGGAAAATAGTATGGAGGGTCCTCAAAAAATAAAAAATAGAACTACCATATGATCCAGCAATTCCACTTCTGGGTATTTATCCAAAAGAGTTGAAAGAAGGATCTTGAAAAGATATTTGCACTCCCATCTTCAATGCAGCACTATTCACAACAGCCAAAATGTGGAAGTAACCTAAGTGTTTGTGGATGGATGAATGGATAAAGAAAATGTGATATATACATACAATGGAATATTACTCAGCCTTAAAAAAGACAGAAATCCTGCTATATGTGACAACATCGATGAACCTGGAGGACATTACAGTAAGTGAAATAAGCCAGTCACAGAAGGACAAATACGGCATGATTCCATTTATGTGAGGAATCTAAAATAGCCAAACTCATAGAAGCAGAGAGTGGAATGGTGGTTGCCAGGGGCTGGGAGAGGGGGAATGAGAGTTGCTTATCAACAGGTATAAAGTTTCAGTTGTGCAAGATGAATAGCTCTAGAGATCTGCTGTACAGCACTGTACCTACAGTCAATAATATTGCACTGTACACCTAAACATTTGTTAAGAGGGTAGATCTCATGTTAAATGTTCTCACAACAATAAAACAAAGAGATGAAAAGCACTCAGTACAAGGAGGGCTGAATATTCTGAAGCTGAGATCTCACCACTGCTGGCTCTGGGAGCAGACGAGATGCTTTTCCCATCACACACTTATACAGCAGGGCTTACAGACACGCCCAGGTAGAATTTATGGAGTTATACAGGGTATGCAAATGGGAAAATTATGTCCCAATGGAGGAGCGCGTTCTGTTTAGAAATGTCATGGTTGTCAGTCTAAATCCCTCTTTAAATACGGATTCCATATGTGGCTTTTATGACTCCAAGTGTGAGCTTTACGAAACCGATACATTCTCTCTCTGCTCTCAGACCCGGGAGGGTGGCTTCGAGATGGTCCAGCACGATCTTGGTCTTCTAAAAAGGAGGGAACGGCAGGACTTGCCCAAGGTCACACTGTTGACCCAGCTGCCTCCTCACTCTCTGGACTTCAACCAGACCGAGGAACAGGTAAGAACAAGTAAGGAGCGAGATGGTCTCATGCATCCCAACGTTTCCAAAAATAGATTCGAGCTGTTGGAATGAGACAGAACATGTGGTGTAACTTTCTAGGCTGTCATCTTCCCTTTCTGGACAGGAACTACTCCCTTTCCTGTCACCTTCCCTACACACCCCCAACATCCCCCTACCTCTGACTTTTGGGGGATGCCAGGCTCATGCTCATTCAGTGTAAATAAACACAGAGGTCCAGTGTGTCTGGGATACCTCAGAAGGTCCCCTCTCCCTCCCTCTGGGGATGGCCACACTTCTCCTGAGCTACGTAAGTGACCTCGGAAGGCCTTTGGATGCTTCAGTGCAAAAATCTCCTCTACACAGCCCTGCCAAGTGGCTGGCCAGCAGCTCACACACCTTCATGAATCGGGAACTTACCAACCCTGGAGGCAACCCACTGTTTTCCAGAAGCAACAATAATGATGACGATAATGATCCAAGCCTGCCTGCCTATTCCTCAAATCCCTGGATTCTACCTTCTGGAGCCCTGGAGAGAGAAGGGGCAGCTGCGTCCATCAGAGGGTTTGGGGGACGTCATGGGAGAATTCCTCCTTCGACTTCTCTGCCCACATCAGCTCAGGCCCCAAGAAACGTTTTCTTTAAAGCTTTAAGATTTTTTCAGGCCGAAGTCATGCGCTGAAGCCAGCCCAGCCAAGAGTACTTTTATTTAAATCATCTCAGTCTCCCACTTACGACTTCCTAATACCCATTTTATTAAGAAATATGACAGTGTTTTCAGTGTTTCTAGGGATGAGTAATTATAACGATAGGGATAACTCTGCGCTGGCTGCTGCACTGAACGCTTCGTATGGATTGTTTCCTTCAGCATTACATTATCCCATCTTTCAGATGAGAAGACTGAGGATCGGATCTTGTGGACGCCCAGCGGCACAGAGCTGGTGGAGGTGGCAGACCTGGGATAGGAACCTGGGCGTCCAGGGCCCAGGCCCTGAACCACCCCTGCCGCTACCCCCGCCCCAGCTCCTCCCTCGGGATCCTCTGCTGCTGCAGGGACGCTCACCGCATTGAGCCCGCAGAGCTGGTAGCAGGCCATGGTGATGACCACGGTGAGCACCTGCCAGCGGACGAAGGGACTCCTGAGCAGCTCCAGCACAGACACCAGGCGGATGTTCCTCTGCACGCGCCTCTCCACCAGAACCTCCTCGATCTCTCGGGAGACGTCCTCTTTGCCCAGGAGTGTCCGGAAGGCTGCAGACAGAAACAAGCACGGACTTTCAGCGGGGATCAGCAGGTGTCTAAGGCCGGGCCCCCAGGGACGATCCCTCCACCCAGACACACACCTTGTCAAGGATGGAGCCGGCAGGGGCCTTTGAAACCAGGGAGTCCCAAGCCATTGTTTAAAAATAGGAAACAGAGGCCCAGAGACTTGCCCAAAGTCACCCAGTTGGCGAGGAGGAGAGCCAGGAGAGAACCAGGGTCTCCTGATTGCCCCTGCAGCACAGCAGAGCGTGCCCAGGGTTCAAATCCTGTCTCTACCACTGGGTAGACGAATGGTGCCCCATTCATTTTCTGCAATCTCTCCTGCCTCGCGCGGCTGCTGTAATAATCGGATGATATAACACACACTAAACCCTGGCTCAGAGCTTTGCACATGGGAGGTGTTCTTTCGGTGACTATTTAGTGAGCACCTCCTGTTTGCCTGGCCCTGTGTGCGCATCCTCCTTGGAGGTGTCCAGACGGAGGTCAGAGCGCCACTTGGCCAGGACGCTGGGAGCCGAGTCTACTCTGGGAAGGAGGATTGAACTAAATGACCTCCAGGGCCCTTCCCATGTGACCCTGTGAAACACAGAAACCTCAATGGAAATGCTCTCAGAGCTCATCTTCCCGGGTTCACACTGACTCGTGTGACTTATGCCTTTTCCAGGCTGAACGTTGCAAATTTCCAGCCTCAGGGAGCCTGTCCTTTTTCACCAAGACCCTAATTGTGTAAACCTTCACAGATATGTGACGGAGGTGGGCTGACCGATGAGATGAGACCCCTGAGGTCCTGATCATCAGCTCGTGGGAGCCGCTTGTAGAATGTGGATTTAAATGCTCAACCCTGTGACGTTCACCCTCCTACAGAGAGAGGTGGCTGTTGTGACGGCTCCTGTGGACAGTCCATTCCAGACACAGTGGGCATCGTCCTTAAAAACACTGCTTGGCACCACAGGACACATGAAATTGCTCTTTTTAAGTAGCAAAAAAAAAAAAAAAAAAAAAAAGCCATTAAACTTGCTCCAGATTCTCCAAGAAGCAAGCCCACGAAGGCTCTGGGATGTTATTTCCAGCGCTATAGTGAAAACTGCTTCAGACGTCTCTTTTGTAAGCTATGATTTAATACTTTTCCTGGCATTTATTAAGGATAAATGGGAGAAGTAGCTGAATGAGTAACATTTCCACATCATGCACTAAATCAAAGTATTTCTAATACTTCCTCAAAATTCAAAATGCAACATGCATGTGATAAAGTAATCCTAGAGTTTTAGGACAGGAAAACATTTCTCTCTCCTCCCTGACATACATGCTTTCCATATAAAATAAGGAGACCTTTATAACTTCCCCACCCTGCCCTGCCCCTTTCACCTTGGCTGCCAGGAAGCTCTCAGCTAAATGCAATACTCAGCTCTTAACAGTTTCCCAGAACAAAAATCTCTTTCCCTTCTCTTCAAAGTTGTGATTGTTTGCTTTTTCTAAAGATCAATTTAATTTCCTATTGTATATGTGTTCATAAAGACAGTTTGTTTCTACTTGCCCCACACCCCTTCTTACAAGGTTCCTGTGACTGGGTGAGGAAGAGCACCTTGTGTGCCTGGCATGGCAGACACGGAGATGCACCACTCAGGTCCCCTTCAGGAAAGGACTCACTGCTTGGCTGTGAGCAGTGTGGATAGCTGACAGCCTCCCACTCTTAGCTTAGTGAGCGTCCCCTCAACTTGGAAGCCCAGGTGGTGCTGTTCTCATGGTGGCTCCCGGCCCACGACGGAGCATGGTGGTGGTGCAGGGCCCGGGCAGTTCCGCCCAGTGGGGCCCTCCTGTAATGCACAAGCACTGGGCTTGCAGAGCCTGTGCAAAGTGGCACTGGGGTCTGACGCTCCCCCGCCCAATCCTGCTTCTGCCCATTTCCTTTCTGGGTGTTACTCCCCAGTGACACTGCAGCCCTCCTGACCCCTTCTCAGCACCTGCTTCCTGCAGAAGCCAACCCACAACAGCCAATCCCTTGACAGTGCAAAACAATCAATCACTGAGCTCTGTTGTCAGCTTTTCAAGTGCCAGGCTGCTTCGGTTTGCATTACCTTCTCCTGAACTACCGCGGTGGCCCACGGACTGCTCTCCTGGGCCAGTCTTCTCGCGCCCTGCAGAGCGCCTACCGAAGCCTGCTCTCCACACTGGGCATCAGCCACACATCTCACCATTTCATTGTGCTGCTGAAGAGGCCCCCCGGGCTCTCCACCGTGCACAGGACGAAGTCCAGGCCCCAGGGCCTGGCCCGTAGCTCTCCTTCCGCTTCCACTCCTGCTGCTCCCATCTGTGCATGCCTCTCTCTCAGACGTGCAAACTGCTCATCCTTCCTGCACATCTTTCTGTGCCTTCTTGGCTTCTGCACTTGGCCATGCTGTTCCCTCTGCTGGGAAGGTTCTTCCCGCCTTTCCTCACTTGGCTAACTCTCCTCCTCCCTCCTGATGCTGGGCTCCCTGGGATCTCGCAGGCCCGAGTCCCATCTGCACTGTCATTGGCACCTCCTCTACCCACGTGCTGTGGGCGTCTTGAGGCCCAGTTCTGGTGCCCAAAGGGGAACAATGTGCCAGGTTAGTGTTTGTGGATCAGAGCTAAACTGACCCGGCTGGCAAAACCTCTCCCCCTTGGCACTGTTGGCATCTCGGGCCAGACAGCTCTGTGCAGGGCTGCCTTGTGCACTGCAGGATGTTTAGCAGCATCCCTGGCCTCTACCCACCAGGTGCCAGGAGCAACTCCTCTCAGCTGTGACAATCAAAAATGTTTCCAGGCATGATTTATGACAGCTAAGACATGGAAACAACCCAAGTGTCCATCAACAGATGAATGGATACAGAAAATGTGGTAAATATATGCAAGGGAATATTATTCAGCCGTAAAAAAGAAGGAAATCCTGCCTTTCATGACAACATGGATGGACCACAATATGCTAAATGAAAGAAGTCAGACAGAAAAATACAAATACTATGTGGTCTCACTTATATGTGGAACCTGAAAAAAACCCAAAACTGAACTCTTAGATACAGAGAGCAGATTGGTGGTTGTCAGAGGTGGGGAGTGGGGTGGGCAAATGGGTGATGGGGGTCAAAAGGTACAAAATTCCAGCTATAAAATGCATAAGTCTTGGGGATGTAATATATAGTGTGATAACTGTAGCTAATAATATCGTATCGTATGTTTGAAAGTTGCTTAGAGAGTAGATCTTAAAAAGTTCTTAAGAAAAAATATTTGTAATTATGTGAGGTGACGGATGTTAACTAGACTTATGGTGGTGATCCTGTCTCAGCATATATACACATTCAATCATTATGTTGTACACCTGAAACTAATATCTTATATATCAGTTATATCTCATTTAAAAAATTAATTTAAAAATATGTCTCCAGACATTGCAAATTGTCTCCTGGGGCAAAGTCACCCCCCCACCCCACTCAGAACCACTGCCTCAAACAGAGGTACGGCTCCTGGCTCCTCTCCAGAGGGTCCCCCCAACCCAGAACACATCCCCTCGCACCACTCCCGGCCTCTGTCTCTCCTCCCTCTTCAGTGCAGGACAGCCCTGCGGGTCCCTGGCCCAAGTGTCCTCCCTCTGTTTCCCTAATTGCCAGACTAGCCCGCCTCCCCCGAACCCCTCACTCTGCTCCTTCCTGTCTGTTTGTGATCACCTCTAACAACGGCCCTGAGAGAGTCAGCTTCGGGGTCCTTCCCATCCCATGTGTATTCTCTCTTCGCTCACAATGTCCTTTTGAAAAAAGCAAACCGTAGAAACATGAAGGCTGAGGTGGAGTCATGAGGGGCACCAATGAGGGGGGCGTTTCAGGCTGCCAGAAGCAGGGGGGGCACTCTGGGCAGAGAGCAAAGACAGAAAGTCACCTCACACATCCTGACACTCGGGAGAAACAAGAGACATCTGTACACTCCTTTCCGCTTTCTGGAGTATTCTTTTAACTTTGCATCTGGCTACCCTACTTGTTCTCTGAGCCTCAGCTCAGACACCACCTCCTCCAGGAGGCCTTCCCTGATGCTCCCGTGGCCGGAGGTCATAGGAGGAGCAGCCCAAGGAAGGCCTGGAGTGCCTGCAGGAGTTGAAGCCCCTGCCTCAGGCCTCATCTCGTCACCAAGCCCCACTGATTCCACCTTCCTGATCTCTAGAGTCACATGCTCCTCTCGGTCCCCGAGTCCTGTCTCAGTTCAGGCTCAGCACCTCCCCACTGGGCTCCTTGCCCCAGTCTCCATCCTCCAAGATGACTATTCTCTTGCACCCAAGCCTTCGCGGTCCTGCCCCTGCCAGCAGGACCCAGGCCAAATTCTATCTACCTCGTGGAGCCCTCCGCCCCCCACCCCGGCTTCATCCGAGCTTGCCTCCTCCCCGTCTGTCCTGGCTGCTGCCTCAGAGGACCCCCAGCCGACCCCAAGACGTGCCTCTGTGCCTCGCACATGCTATTCCTTCTGCCCAGAACGCCCGCCACTTTGTGGCCGGCCTGGAACACTCTTTTCTCAGGACCCGCTCAGCAGTCACATCTCCTGGAAGCCTTCCCAGACCCGGTCACGGTTGATGACTCTCTCATCAGGGTACTTTCTCTCCTGGCCGTGATGATGTGTCCACACACCTGCCGTGACTGCCCTGTGACGCCCCCGGAGCAGCAGCTACTTAAGGGACGCCATAGTGCAGCGGGAAGGGTGTGGGTCGTGAGCCAGGCGGCCTGGGCCTCACACCGTGCCTGCCTCTCCTGTGTGACCCCGGGCAGGTTACTGCTTCTCTCTGAGCTGCACTTCCATGAAACAGAAACCAAAGAACCTACCTCTGGGGTCATTTCAGAGAATAAAAACAACGTATGTAAAGTGCTCGGTATGTAAATGGTGTTCTATAAACAATTATTGTTATTACTATTATCGTTTTACTTCTTCTCGTAGAGCCTGACACCGAGCGTGTCTTCAACTGATGTGTTTTGAACAAAGAGGAAAAATCGAGACTCTGGGGTGACAGGGAAGGAGAAGCATGTGATATACACAGGGGGCTGTACCTGAGCGGACGGGAACAGAGAGATTAGACTAAGTGTTGACAGAATTCAATCAGTGGGGGGACCAGCATCTGAGTGGCCTCCCCCCCAATTCCGAGTGCGGTGTGGTTGACAAACGACCGGCCCCCCGCGGCCCTCAGCCACCCCACAGAGCAGAGCAGCAGTGACGAGCTCTGATGCAGCTGGGGACACCCGCACGCGGGCTGCGAGGGGACGGGGAGGTGCCCCTGTGCCTCATGCGGGGGCCTGGCACAGGCTCCGTCCCAGGCGGAGACCCTCCCGGCTTCAGGCCCCGTGGGTGTCCACCCGCTCGCCGTGATGGGACCGCCCTGGGCAAGGCGGTGAGCTGCTTCCCGCCTGCGTTCCTGCGGTTCATTTTAACGCGTTCTTTTCTCTGGAGGCCACACTGCTGCCGGCAAGTGGAGACACGGTTTGAATCCTCCTCTGCCTCGGCCTCCAGGCCGGCCTGAGGCCTGGCCCCTGACTGCAGCCTGGGATTTGGGGGGAAATTGGTTTGGCTTTGCCGGGTTGGCTGACGATTGAGTTTCAGGCACGCAGGCTGATGGCCAACTCCAGCAAGTTCTAAGGGACACACAGCCCTTGGGGGGAAAGCACAGGTCTTTTAAAGGGAAAGTCTCAGGGCTGGTTGACGGAAATCATGGGCTTGTTCAGAGTCAAGTCTCAATTCGTGTTTACTGAGCATCTACTATGCCCCAGGCACTGTGCTCAGAGTAGGGGCCACAGGAACACGGCAGACCCTGCACAGGTGGTGTCCCCATCACACAGTCACATCACATTTCCTAAAATGCACTTTGTGGAATTCCAATCCCAGCAGAGGCTCCATGGACATAAGATTCCTTGGTCAAAGAAGTTAGTATCGTTGCACGCTCTATCTCTTTACATTAGAACAGTAAAGGTTCTGATAAGTCCTGCAGCAAAGACACCCATTTAATTCTGTTTTGCTCCATCTTTCCTAAATGTACTTGCTGGAGCACCTACTAACAACCTGCACAAGTACATCAAGAAATGTCATTCGAACTGTATGTGGTATGTGTCACAGAGGAGTGAATCCAGGATGTCCTGGGGGCCTGGAGAGGTAATCCCATGGAGGGCACTGAGCAGAGAGTGAGGCGAATATCTTCCCACCTTTGTCCTTTAGGAGGCACCTTGAGAAGCAGAAAGAGCCTGTGGTAGACAGCACAATGACCTCCCAAACAAGTCCCGGTCCTAATCCCCAGAAGCTGGGAATGTGTTAGTTTACGTGGCCAAAGGGCCTCTGCAGCTGTGACTGAGTTGAGGGTCCTGAGATGGGGAGGTCATCCTGGATTCTCCGGGAGGGCCCAACGTAATCACAGGGTCCTTACAAGAGGGAGGCAGGGGGTCAGAGTCCGAGAAGATGTGACGATGGGAACGAGGTTGGAGGCATGCCCTTTAAACGGAGGAGGGGCCGTGAGCCAAGGACAGCAGGCGGCCTCTGGACACTGGAAAAGGCCAGGAACAATTCTCCACTGCAGCCGCCAGAAAAAACACAGCCCTGCGACACCTTGGTTCTAGCCCAGTGAGCCCCGTCGTGCGGTTCTGACCTCCAGAACCGTAAGATAATACATTTGTGTTGTTTTAAGCCACGAAGTTGGTGGTGACATGTTAGAACGGCCCCGGGAGGCTCATACAGAGAGCAGTTGAAATCAGCGGTTGTTTCAATGCCTCCCCGCTCTCCGCACGCCATGGGAAGAGCATCTGATCTCTCAGGCCTTAGGGTTCCCATCTGTAAGGTGGGGCCAAGCTCACCTGCGTCTCCAGGCTGTGATGACAGCCACCTGGGGCAAGGCATGCAGAGCACCGGCCCAGAGCCTGGCTCACTGCAGGCGCAACACCCGTGCTGTCTCCTTCCAGGGACCAGCAACCCTCAGGAAGACTAGCAGCCACGAGTGAAACCAGCATCACGTAAAACCTGATAAGGGCAAATGTGGGGCGTGGCTGCGCAGTGCTGCCTGCGGGCCAGTGGGAGGGCGCGAGGGACAGGGGTCGCCAGCTCAGACTGGGCAGCCACAAGCCTCGTGTCTGTGCTCACAGCTCTAGGGGCAGGCCGGCGGGGCTGGAGCCCCTGCTATGCCAGGTCCTGGCCGTGTGACCATCGACGGGTGACTGGACTGGGCTTACGTCCCGGGTCTGCTGCCATGAGCTGTGGACTCTCGGCCAGTCTCTGAGCCTCACGCCTCTCCATTTCTCAGGTTGCGGAGGGGTCTGTGTGACGATTTGGTGCAATAAAACCTGCAAAGTTCACCCGCCCCCGTGACCGGTTGTATAACCGTGTGATGTGGTGAAGAGCCCAGCCCTGAGGCCACACTGCCTGGGTTCCAGTCCCGGCTCCACTGCCTCTCACCTAGTCTGACACCAGGCCAACTACTTCGCGGTTCTGTGCCTCAGTTTCCTCATCTGTAAAATGGATGTCATAGCAGTGGGATATCGGCAGTATTAAGTGTCAGCACACACGAAGTCCTTAGAACAGCACTGGCTCTGAATGGGCGATGAGCACCACAAATCCGTTACTATTAGAGTAGGTGCCTGCTACATCCACCCTGCCCCTTTGTTCTATCTTTTCTTCCTTTTATTTAGCCCTACAATGGGTACAAAATGCTATAACCTTCTGTTGTGGGTTGAATTGTGTCCCATAAACATATGTTGAAGTCCTGATCCAGTTCCTGTGAATGTGACCTTATTTGGAAATGGGGTCTTTGCAGATGTGATTAAGATGTCAGTTAAGATGAGGTCACACTGCAGTAGGGTGGGCCCTGAATCCAACAGGACCGGGGTCCCTATAAGAAGAGGAGAAGCAGAGGCAGACACACGCAGGGAAGACAGCCGTGTGAGGATGGAGGCAGAGGGCGGAGGGACGCAGCTGAGCCGGGAGCACCGAGGATCGCCCGCAGCACCAGAGGCCAGAGAGAAGGCCGGTCCTGCTGACACCCTGATTTTGGGCCCATGGCCTCCAGAACTGCGAGAGGACCCACTTCTCACAGTTGCTTGAAGCCTCCCAGCTCGTGGTCCCGTTACGGCAGCAGCCACTTTATCACCTCCTGCCAGAGCCAAGTGCACAACCACCTGGAGACTTCTTTCCTCCCGTGACCCGGAGGCCCTGTGACGGCAGGAGAGGGAGCTCACGTGGAGCAGGGGCGACGCCCTCTGCCGTCTCGGGCTGGGAGCAGCACGGAGCTCCTCCTCGCCTGCACAGCACAGGCCTCGGCGCTGCTAAAAGTCGGAGGCTCCATTGGAGCGTTTATTTTCAACTGCTATTGGGATTTACGTTTGCATGTATTGGATTTTTAACTTAGTTTTCGTGTCTTTTTATTACTGACAGCGGTAGGATCCAGAGTGGGGGATCTAAGCAGGGGTGTTGTAGAAAATACTGGGGCTCCTGTTTGCAGTTTTATAACATTTCATTAGGGACCCACCCTTCACATGGCCCCTGTGAGGGGAGTGGGGGCCGCCCGATGGAGGAGCTGACAGGTGCCCTTAATCTTTGCTTTCTGAGCAGAGTGTCATATTGCAGTTTACTTGTGCGATTTACTGGTGACGGATTTGGGATGGTAGTATCTGGTTTTAATTGAATTAACCTGACAAATGTACAGGCGGCTTATAAAGACGCCTCCAAAGAGACCACGGATTAAGGACACTAACGGTGCCAGCGCAGGTGCCAGCGCAAGGACGGGAGAACAGCGGTTGTCAGCTTCAGTGGCTGTTGACAATAAGCTGCCTAGCAGAGGTGTTAACAGCTAAGACACAAGTCATTGACCTCTTGAAGGTAAAGGTGCCATGTTAACAAGAGGGAGAAAGGAGCAACTTTTCGAAAGAAGTTGTTCTAAAGAAAGAGATGTGTGGAAAGGTTTCCATCACTGTGTGACTTACAGGCCAGCAATTCAAACTCTCCTATCTGCACATGAAAAAAAACCTTTGCAAACCATTTAAGAATATTCCTGTTTAAAAATGTTCCAAATGAAGAGCTTCAGTGGGTTTTGCTAAATTAGGGTTGTTAAAATATAAAATGGCAACATCTGATTATTCTGCAAAAACAACTGATTGATGCTGGGAGATGGAAATTTACTGGCTGCTCTTCCACCTCCTCCAGACGTTTCATTCCTAGTGGCCGGGACTGCAGCAAGATGAATAAGAAATGTGTTCAGTTCAGCCAGCCCTGTTGCCTTCTTCCATTTGGATCTACCCCCATTTGTGAGGTTCTTTTTTGAGCTACCATCACCATGATACTGGTTAGCACTTGCTGAGGGTTACTCCACACTGGGCACTGTTCTACATGCTCCATCTGCCTTTAGTTAGTTAACTCTCACACACACACCCTCTGAAGTAGACAGCATTCTCATCGTGCAGGTGGGGAGAGGGAAGAGATGTGCCCACGGTCAGGAGAACTAGGATCCCTAAGGGCGAGCCTGAGACAAGTATTGGGTGCGGGAAGTTGACACGAAGGATGGTGGTAGAAAGCAGGTGTGAGCAGGTGGGGAGAGTGAGGCGGGGGGGAGAAGGCTGCACAAGGCATGTCATTGAGGAGCCCTTGTCCACTCGACAAAGGGGGTCAATTCTACCGACTTCGGAGCAGCACACGGAACGTCTCCCAGAATTGTCCCCCAGGGGAGGCTGGGCATTTGTCCACCAGCTCCCGCTCCCAGGGGCGTTAACTCCCGCATCTCCACACTGCACTGCAGACAGGCTGAGCGGCATCCCGGCCATGGAGAACACCTGGGTGCGTGGAGAGACACCTCGTGGGCTGGAGGTGGGGAAGTCAGCTTGTATCCGCACTAACATGAGACTCTCCACCAGGGCTGGGCTGAAATCGGTGGGCTGAGAGATGATGTGACAAGGACGCCAGAGGAGGCCTGCCACCCCTGGGAAACAGAGTAGCTGGGATTAGAACCTATGCAGGGGCTCCAAAATCCCTGCTCCGTCCTGATGCTCAGTTATGCTCCCTGGGAGCTTAGAACCAGACCTTTCAGATCTTTGAAACTCTGCCTGCCTTCCTTCCCTCCTCCCTCCTTCCTTCCTTCCCTCCTCCCTCCTTCCTTCTTTCCCTCCTCCCTCCTTCCCTCCCTCCCTTTCTTCTTTCTTTCCTTCCCACTTTCCTCCCTCTCTTTTTCTAAATTTCATTCCATATCCTGAATTCCTGGAGGGGACTAGAAGCATCCTTTGGCTTTAACTTAATCATCCCTTTGCCGGTCACTTTCATCAGAGTGAGGCAAATGTCTATGTTGTAAATTTATCACTAATTTCATTACCTTTTGGAAGCACAGAGAGGATTTGTTTGAACTAACTCTTGCATTCTTTTTTCACCCAGAGCCCATGAGTAGCTACAACCCCTCCCCTCTCATCTTTAGGTGAAGGCCTGGAACCTTCTTCTGGAGCAGGGAGCCCACTCACAAAGGGGCAGGAAACCATGCAGGGAGGGGACAAAGCACATAGCATGGCGCTGGGAGTGTCCTGTGGCCGATAAATGGCTGCCGCCTCTGCTCCTGTCCTACCAGCTAAGGTGCACTAAGGTCCTACCAGCTCACGGCAGGTGCTAATGCTGGTATAAAGCTTATGCCACTTCATGTCAGAGGCTGGGTCTTATTCATGGCCTGGCAGGCAGCAGGTGCTCGAAGCACGTTGGGTGACGTAACTGGATCTTACTCATTTTTGCTGATGTTTCGTCTAGAGAAGGGGATCTTCTGGGAGGAGAAGCCTGGATGGGGCGGGGGGGGTGGGGGAGGGTCTTGTTCTCCTTGACCCTGAGGCCAGAACAAGGATCAAGGGCAGCAGCTGTGATGTGTCAAACATCAGCTCACCACAAGGAAGAACTGTCTGATGTGTTCAAGGGCGGATTGAGTGGTTTCTTGAGCAGTGAGTTCCCCATCCTGGAGGTGTGCAAGGAGAGGCTTGATGACCACCTGTTGGAGATGTTGTGGGAGCCACCCAGGCATCGAACAGGAATATGGACAAGGGGTGTCCAAAACAAGTGCAGACCCCAGAAGCATGCAGGTTCTATGGAAGATGGAGAGGATGAGGCCATGGCATCCATGGGGTGGGGAGGGGATGGGACAGATACATTCAGTTTTAGCTAGCTCTCCTTGGAGAGAGAGGAAATGGCCTTAGAAACTTGTAGTCTATGAGCCCATTTCAAAAAGACAGTTGCATGGAAAATAACCCTCTGAGAGGAGTCCTTCTCTTGAATCTCCAGGTTATTTAAATAGTTCATCCCATCCACCCCAGGTCCTCTCCTCCTAGCCCAGCTCCCACCTCGCCCTTACTTGAAAGTAAGAGGTTTCCCATGGCTCACAGCTCATTCATATTCCTGGCCATGTTCTAATCACGAACTCCAAAGGACTTGAAAAAGGAATGACAATTTGCATTTCCCAACTGGAAAGGAAACGGTCAATTCCCGGGCTGGGCGAGGGAGCTGTTATGTAACCAGATCTTGTACCAGGAAGGACTCGCCTTTATTCGAGGGGAGTCAAGACATCAAGCAGGGGCGAGGAGGCACGTGCCAGACTTTGGGTGAGGTTCTTACAGACTTTCTCATGATTCCTACTATTGTTCAGTCCACTGAGCCTCAGGGACGTTAGGAAGTGCGTCTGAGATCCCAGGTAGAAAGTGAGGAGTCAATGTTCCGATCTAGATCCGTCTGATCTTTCTTTTCACACCCCTCAAAGAATGAGAAGCAACTGCAGAGCTGTGAAGTTAATAGAACCAAATTCAGTTCGTTTCCATTAACCTGCAGCTTTTGAGAGCTCGCTGTGTGCCAGGGTGCAAAGGTCAACCATGTTAAGGGAAGAACGAGGCACGGTTTCTGCTCAGAAGGGGTTCTCTTGAGGGGGAGACAGAACACAGCTCACTGCCACTCTGGGGGGACCGTGCTGGATGCGGGGCCCATGGGAGCTTCCCAATGCCCCCCCGCCAAGGCCAGTGCTCTTACTGCCATTTAGCAGATGGGGAAACTGAGGCTCAGAGGGATGAAGTGAAATGTCCAAGTCACACGGGAGAGCTGGCATTTCCACTCCTGCACTGCTGTGTGCCCAGAGGGGTGAGGCGAGGCTGGCTCAGAGGATGACATTGACAGGGGGTGGTCCCAGACAGCAGATCTCCTCGCATCATACATGCCCTATCCAAGAGTTTAGGTCCTGCCTTAAGACAAACCGAAAGTCCTCTTTCCCAAGGTGCTCTTTAGATGTCTGCGGGCATTCTGTCTTTGCAATGACTGCTTTTGCATGTAGTGAAATTAGCAATTGCATTAATATTGTTGGGAGTGATCTCCATAGCTGTGACATCTTTTTTTCCAATAGTAAATGAATAATTTATCATTGCAAAGGTTTTGAAAAAATTTATCCTCTTGTGGTAAGGACACTTCAACTGAGATCCCTCCTCTCAAACGTTTAGGTAGTCAAGAGAGTTTTGCTGACTACAGGCACAACGCTGCACAGCAGGTCTCTAGAGGTCATTTATCTGGCATAGCTGAAACTTTATACATGATGATAGCAACTCCCCACTTCCCCTCCCCCAGGCACTGGCAACCACTGTTCCACTGTTTGAGTCTATGGATTTGACTATTTTAGATACCTTTTGCAAGTGCAATCACGCAGTATTTGTCCTTCTGTGACTGGCTTATGTCACTTAATGTCATGTCCTCCAGGTTCTTGCATGTTGTCACATATTGCAGGGTTTCCTTCTCTTTTAAGGCTGAATACTACTCCATTGTATGCATATACGACATTTGCTTATCCATTCATCTACCAGTGAACATTTGGGTCGTTTCCATATGTTGGCTATGGTGCATAGTGTGCAATGAACACAGGATCGCTAACGTCTCTTCGAGATCTTGGTTTCAACTCTTCTGGATGAATTCCCGAAGTGGAATTGCTGGATCATATGGTAGTTCTGTTTTAATCTTTGAGGAATCTTCATACTGTTTTATAGTGGCTGCACCAGTTTGTATTCCCACCAACAGTGTGCAAGTGTTCCAATTTCTCTGCATCCTCACCAACACTTGTTGTCTTTTGTGTTTTTGATAATAGCCATCCTGACAGGTGTGAGGTGATGTCTCACTGAGGTTTTGATTTGCATTTCCCTGGTGATTAGTGATGTCGAACATTTTTTCATATATATATATATATATATGCCATTTGTTTGTCTTCTTTGGAGAAATGTCTACTCAAGTCCTTTGCCCCTTTTTAAAACCAGGTTATTGGGGGTTTTTTTTGCTATTGAGTTATAAGAGTTCCTTATATATTTTGGAGATTAACCCCTATCAAATATATGGTTTGCAAGTCTTTTCTCCCATTCCATAGCTGCCTTTGCACTCTGTTGATTATTTCCTTTGCTGTGCAGAAGCTTTATAGTTTGACTTAGTCCCATTTGACTATTTTTGCTTTTGTTGCCTGTGCTTTTGGTGTCACATCCAAAAAATCATTGCCAAGATAAATATCCTGAAGCTTTCCCCCTGTTTTATTCTGGGAGTTTTACAGTTTCTGGCCTGCTATTTAAATCTTTAATCTGTTTTGAGTAGATTTTTGTGTATGGTGTAAGATAAGGGTCCAGCTTCATTCTTTTGCATATAGATATCCAGTTTTCCCAACACTATTTGTTGAAGAGACTATAGCCCACAGCTATAATCACACTCAATGGTTTAAAAAAAAAAAAAATGAACACTTTTCCTCTAAGATCAGCACCAAGCAAGGACGCCCACCCTCACCACTTCCATTCAGAAGTCCTAGCCAGAGCAATTAGATGAGAAGAAGAAATAAAAGGCACCAAATCAGAAAAGAAGAAGTAAGATTGCCCTTGTTTGTAGGCATCATGACCTTATAAATAGAAAACCCTAAAGACTTCACCAAAAAACTGTTAGAACTAATAAACAAATTCAGTAAAATTGCAGGATACAATATCAACATACAAAAATCAGTTGTGTTCCTTTACACTAACAAAGAACTATCCAAAAAGGAAATTAAGAAAACAATGCCATTTACAAGCATCAAAAGAATAAAACACTTGGGAATAAACTTATCTAAGGAGGTGAAAGACTTTCATACTGAAAACTACAAACATTGATGAAAAAAATTAAAGATGCAAGTAAGTGGACAGGTAGTCTGTGTTCGTGGATTCAAAGACTGAATATTGTTAAGAGATCCATACTATCCAAAGCAATCTATAGATTCAATGCAATTCCTACCCAAATCCCAATGGCATATTTTCCAGAAACAGAAAAAATAATCCTACAATTCATATGGAACCACAAAAGACCATGAATAGACCAAACAACCTTGAGAAAGAAGAACAAAGCTGGAGGCATCACACTTCCTGACTTCAAAATACATTACAAAGCTACAATAATCAAAACAGTGTGGTACTGACATAGTCATATAGACCAATGGAATAGAAGAGAGAGCCCAGAAATAAACCCATGTGTACATGGTCAATCGATCTTCAAAAGCTGTGGCTTTGAAATGGGCAAAATAGCAAGGTGGCCAAGGGTCACACTGGGGTGAGAGAGAGCTGGGGTACAACGGATTCCCTCCCTGTGTGACCTGGGAAGTCACTTGGCGCTGAAACCTCAGTTGTCTTCTGTAAGGAATTAGTTAACATCAACAGTGACAAGACCAGCCAGCATTCACGGAGGGCTACTCTGTGCTTCAGAGGGTGCTTGTAAGAATCAGCTGACATGGTTGATCAAGTGATGACCCAGGGATTATCCCTGATGGACACTAGCTATTAGAAGTTGCTTTTGCAGGAAGAAATAGTGGAAGAACTTGTTAAAAACAAACCAGCAAATAAACAGCAACAGGGCATCCTCTGTGGTCAGTGTTGGCCCAGCAGCCACATGAATTCATGGGCTTATGATCAACCCTCCAACTGTGGGTGGGTTCCTGCTCTGCCTCCCCTCACCTAGTTAATGTCAACTCGTCTTTCCAACCCAGCTCAATCGCCACCTTTTCCAGGAAGCTCCCTGGACTCATCCCGATATCCCCCTTGGAGCTCCATGCTCCCCCTGTTGTAGCGCCTGGCATGGGGCACTGTCGCACTCACCCACGAGGTGCCCCTGGTTCCTGTTGGGCTCCCTCACTGACTGCTCACTTCAGGACTCTAGGGTCCTGTCTGGTTTTGCTCCATATTTTATCCCCTGGGGTTAGCACTGTGCCTGGTCCACAACAGAAACTCAGCAAATATGTGGCACTGAATAAGCGATGACTCTGAAGGTAACCCACAACTCCAACTCCATTACGATGGCCTCCCCTGAGCAGCACTGGCCTTGTGCCTTCAGCTCTGACTGAGGGTCCACGTAAGAAGAGAAAGCATAGAAAAACATCTTCTGCAACTGCTTTAACTGTAGTTCAAGACTGTCTCTTATCTGTCCCAAGACTCCCTCTGGAGGGTCCCTTGTAATAAACGGTTTTTAGAGTTGTGTGTAAGTAAACTTGGTCTCTCCTGAGAAATTGATCTGCTTCTCATAAAACAGAGTCTGTGGAGGAACCAGTTCCAAGCAACTCGGCTCAGAAAATGTGAGCTCTTAACCTCCACGGGGCATTACCTCTCAGTAGCTCTGTTAAATCTGGGAGGGGCTCTTCCTTCTCCTTCCAGGGCCCTGAGTTTAATCTGTAAAACACAAACACACACACACAAGCACTCACTTGCTTTTTAAGCTGCCTCATTTTTTCATTGATTTCTATAAAGTTGAAGAAGTCACTAATACTTATGAAAAAGAGAAAAAGGAGGCCTCTACTGTGTGGCCCAGCTGTTTGTCTCCACACTAAGGACAACGTGTCCGGGCTCCTTCACACCTTCGTGCTACTCTCCGTTTGCTAAAGATAAGGGACAGTAAAAGTTATTGTTACTCCTGGTCCAGTAAACCACTGATATGGGAGCAAAAAGCTAACAGCAGGGCCAACGGCAGGTCGTCCTGGTTGACTAGCAGGTTAGAGCCCACCTGGGGCCACCATCAAATTTGTGTCAGCATCACAGAGCTGAAGGGGTGTAGGTGGGCCAGTCCTCCTTTGAACCTGGCCCACAGCTCCCCTCCTGCTCCTTGAGGGGATGGGAGGGAGTGACGACAAGCACAGCAGACTAGGTGAGGGGACTCCCGCGCTAGCTGGTTCCTGTCGGATCCACCCACAGCGGGCAGTGACAGGGGACCGAAGGTAGGAGGAAGAAAGACTCTCTTCTGCTTCTGGCCCAACCTCTGGCACCATGAGTGGCAGCAGCTCCCGCTCAGCCTTAGAGACTGAGGCTCTGGTGTCCTCCGTGGCAATGACACCAGCCACATCAGTGCCGCAGCTCCAGCGTCTGCTGTGTGACCGAGGATGTGCTGCCTGTGGTGTCAGCGAGGAGGGGAGGGTTCAAGGGCTCCAGCTGGACCCCCCCGCCTTGCTCTCCACCCTTCCAGCACCTGTGTAACCACCCTCTGCATTCAATGCCTCTCTGTTTGAGATTATCTCTGTCTTCCGAGTGGAATATTGACCAGTGCACTAGCTCTGTGACCTTGATGGAAGCTCCCTGAATCTCTCTGAGTCTATAAAACAAGGAGTAGAAACTTTGTAAGCTTTTCTTGGTGAGGATTAGGTCGTGGATGCAGTATACCTACCTCTACTAGTTTTCTGTGGCTGCTGTAACAAATTACCACAAAGTTGGTGGAATGCAAATTTACCATCTTATAGTTCTGGAAGTCAGAATCTGAAATGGGTCTCCCTGGACTAAAATCAAGGTGTTGTCAGGGCTGCATTCCTTCTGGAAGCTCTAGGGAAGAATCCATTTCACTGCCTTTTCCAACTTTTATAGTCTGCCTGCATAACTTGGCTCACAGCCCCTTCCTCCATCTGCAAAGCCAGCAACCTTGGGCCAAACTCTTCTCCTGCTGCTACCTGTCTGGTCCTCTCTCTTCTGCCTTCCTTTTCTTTTCTAAGAATCCTTGTGATTACACTGGGCCCACCTGGATAATCCAGGATAATCTCCTCATTTCAAAAGTCAGTTGATTAGCAACCTTAATTCCATCTTCAATCTTAATTCGTTTGTCATGTAACCCAAGATATTCACAGGTTCTGGGAATTAAGATGTGGACATCTTTCAGAGGAGGGGGGGTCATTATTTTGCCTCCCACACTAGCACATAACAGGAACTCAAACAATGGAAACCTTTTTGAACCCAGTTAGTGCTCATTGTTCTGTGCCATCTTACTGTCCCTTGGATGGGTGGCAGGACACTCCAGTGACAACATCTGCAACTACCCGGCTGTGTGAGCCTGTGGGTGGTAGCAGACCCTAAGTGCCTTCCTCTAGGGTCCCTGGGCCCAACACCAGCTCCTGCCCCAATGTGCCAGGTTCTGACTGCAGAACCCAGAGTGGGACCAGCCTGCAGAAAGCATCCCATCTAGTCCTGATTATACAGCTAGGAAACCACAGCTCAGGTGGTGTGACAGGACCCAGCCAGGGTGTAACACCAGGTTCTGGGGTCTCTCTCAGGGCCTGCCATCCGGAAGGGCTTGACAAGACTGACACCCAAGAAATAATCAGCAAGCATGCTCAGATGACGCACACATTGTTCAGGACTTGTGCTGCTGAACATTTCCCCCGCTGTACCTCACCCGCAGACGGCCCAGGCAAAGCTGAGGAATCCCGGGCCCCAAGTTTGGAGCTTAAAAGTCTCCATTCCACTCTTTCCCATGGGGAGCTCCGCAGCTCATAAAACATTAAAGTGGGCATCATTGCTGTTTCATTAAATGCCCAGTCTATGAAGAATAAGTTATGGGACATTTGGGGAGCTGTTGTGGGATGTGTTCTGTAGCCACCAGGCACATTCATGAATTCTCCTCTCCACATTAGAGTGGCAGGCTCTTAATCTATGAGTCCCAAGAGGGGGCAAATGTCTTATGCTGCCTCCTCCTAGAAAATGGGGCTGTTCTGCCTGAACCCCATCCTCTTCCTCATCAATAAGGACACTGAGAGGCCAGACGAGAAGTAACTGGCAAGAATCTCCCTTCTAGAAATCAGGGGTCCTGGCTTTTGAGCTCCTGCTCCTTGAATGGCCAGGCAGGGGGTGACAGCAAGTCCCCAAACCTCTCTGGGTTGAGTCACTCGTCTGTGGAAAGGAGGGGCCGATCTGGCTTCACCTTGCCCGAGAATTCTGTGAAACTCAATACTGGTCATCTCACAGGTGGAGGGCCTTCAACAGCTTGGAGCCACTTTCAAGGCCTTGGTTTTGTAATCTATTCAACACCTGGCCAATGAAAGTCTGTGCTGGGTCAATCAAGGAGACATGGTCCTTAAGAGGCTCACAGTGTGGGGAGGGAGGGAGGGAGGGAGAGGGACAGAAACAGGCAGTGACAACACAGTGTTGCCAGTACCAGGGTGACCAGGGAGTGAGGGACAGGGATGGGGCTGTGACGGTTAATGTTGCGTGTCCACTTGGCTGGGCCATGGCACCCAGTTATTTGGTCAAACACCAGTTGAGGTGTCATGGTGAAGGTAGGTTTTAGGTGAGAGTAATATTTGAATCAGTGGACTTGGAGTAAAGCAGACAACCCTTTGTCATGTGGGTGGACTTCATCTAATCAGTTGAAGGCCTAAAGAGAAAAGACCGAGGGCCCCCGAGGAAGAAGGAATTCTGCCTGCCGACAGCCTTCCAACTGGAGCTGCAACATCAACTCTTCTCTGGGTCTCCAGCCTGCTGGCCAGCCCTGCAGATTTCAGACTTGCCAGCCTCCACAACCATGGGAGACAATTCCTTAAAATAAACCTCTCTCTCTCTCTGTATATATATATATACAGTCGGCCTCCCGTATCTGCCTGGTTCCATATCTGTGGATTCAACCAACCGCAAATCGAAAGGCCTACAATGGTTGCATCTGTACTGCAGACGTACAGACTTTTTTCCCTTGTCATTATTCCCTAAACGTTATAGTACAATTATTTATATAGAATTTACATTGTATTTGGTATTATAAGTAACCTGGAGATGATTTAAGATATACGGGAGGAAGTGCATAGGTTATATGCAAATACTTGCCATTTTATATAAGGGACTTGAGCATCCACAGATTTGGGTATCTGTGACAGTCCTAGAACCAATTCCCCGCGGATACCGAGCGACGACTGTATATATAATGTACACACACACATTTTATTGGTTCTGTTTCTCTGGAGAACCCTGACTAGTACAGGGGCCATCCTGACCCAGCCGGGGACCTCAGGGAAGGCTCACTCCACCTCACTCCTTAACTGACTGCATTGTTCCAGAGGCACACGGCCTCTCTCGGTGTGGTGGCCAGGAGAATGTGCCCACGGACCCCCAGTACAGGGACGGAACTGAGCAAGGGCCACAGCTGCTGTGCTCTGCAGCCCATCACCCGGTGTGTCCAGTGTGGCTTCTCAGAAGCTGCTCACAGCCCACGACAGGGCACGGCAGGGAAGCTAAGGCAGGCTTGTTCCTGGACACAGGGCTCCTCCAGGGCTGGCGTGGGCTCCAGGACCACACAGGGCCTTGCCGAACCTTCCTCCTACACTGCACAGCAGTCGAGACGCTTCCACCCAAGCCCTGCCCCTCTCTTCTCCACTCGGGGGTGGACTGGCCTCCCGGTCTGTCGGCTCCCTCCACGTTTCTTTCACCGGCACTCACTCCAACAAATCCCCTCCCACTTAGTCTACTTGGTGACTCTTCCTGGAGGACCCGAACTGACACAATCAGTGACCCAGACACAGAAGTCCGAGCTCCTGTGGACCTGCACAGAGCCTTTGGGGGAGAGTAGGAATAAGCTGGACAAAAGAAAGGATGAGCATTTTCAACAAGGCAGGCATCTCCCAGGCCTCTCCACAGCCCTTTGAGACAGGCCCGGTATCACAGCATGGTGTGGAAGGATCTCCCCAAGGCCCAGGACCTCTCTGTGGGACCCCGAGATCCCGGCTGGGTCCAGGATGCCTGTGGCCTCTATGGGCGGTTGTTTCCTTCACCCTCTTGATAAGGACCTACTTGATAAACGACAAATGTTAGTTGATTAACTGATTTCAGCCACCCGACTATCATCACACAGCTGATGTTGCTACAGCGTTTCTGTACATTGCAAAGCATCCTCACATCCATGGTCTTATTTGATCATCCTTCTGGTCTCTGGAGATGGGCATTTGTGTTACTGCCATTTCACAGGTGAGAAAACTGAGCCTCATCCAAGATGATGGGCAACTTGCCTGGGCTCACATGGCTATAGCGTGGGAAGCAGAGGCTGGAACCCAGCCCTTCTGACTCCCCATCCACCTGGGACACATGCTGTGGCAAAATGGCACACAGTGGGCCTTCCAGAGCCAGGCCACCTAAAAACAGCAGCCGTGACATCACCAGGTATAAAGAAACATGTATAAACTGAACGGCTGACACCAGAATGTCTCTCAAGGAAAGAACTGACTTGGTGGTGAAAATATTTTGACAAATGCCTGGAGTGACAGGTGCTTGTAGAACACTTGCACACCAGCTGGTTCTAGCTTCAGAAGGGGAGGGAAGCTGCTTCACACACTAGAAGGAGAAGAAACTGGAGCTGCAGGGGCCGTCTGAGAAGGTCGGGAGATAGTGAGCAGAGAGGAGAGGGGAAGAGGAGGCTGCGAGAGGCAGGAAGTTGGGTACCTACAGTAGCGAGCTCTCCCTGAAATCTTCAGTACGACTCGAAACACTTAGTGCTTCAGCGTGCGTGATCGCAGCTGTGGTGTCTGAGGAAACCAAAGGAGGTGCTGAAGTTCAAGTTGGGGTGATCATGCTATAAGACAACGCAGCATGCAAGGACGCTGCTGCCCAAGGCAGCTCGGAGCCCAGAAACACGCAGGACTTCAAAGACTTCTTAAAGAGGGCTTTGAACTTCCCTGTGCGGTGGAATTGGGGGTACAGGCAATTCCTCCCAGCTCTAGGGGCATGGAGACCCCCAGCAGACCCGGGGGCTGCACAAGAATGGCACCGACCACAGGCTCAACACAGAAAGCATCCTCTGCTTTGCTGGAGCCCTAGACAATCCTCTAAATTTAAAGTGAACCTAGTCATCAACTCTCAGTTGCTTGCTCTTTGGCATGAAGACGTGTACAAACAACTTCAAGGTGCATCTTTGTGCTCTGGGAGCCTAGGGCTTTTTTGGAGTGGCTTCTGAAGGGGTTTTCCTGCCCCCTTTTGACCCTTGGATGTTTGTAGGCGGATGCCTGTCTCCCTGGGCTGCTGGTCCTTTGCTCAGCAGCACATCCCACCAGTGGGCTCTCTAACCAGGAAAAAGGGAGCCTTGGAGACAGCTATCCAAGGGGCAAAGTGGGGAGATGCTCAGAGGTCACTCGTCCCAGCTCACACCGCAAAAATGAAAACAAAGCAACAATGGGGGAGGGCCTTGGTCTTCCAAGAGAAGGTGACTGTGCTGGTAGAGGCAGAGATAAGACCTTGGAGGGAATGTGTCTTCTCCTCCTTCTGCCAAGTCCCTCTGCCAGCTTCAGGAGACGACGCCATTTTTCTAGTACACGAGTGCAAGCACAGGGCGCTAACCTGCCCCTCTTCCCTCTCCAGTCATCTCCAGGTGGATACGGTGTGCCAAGAATCTCCAGGTACGAGCAGGGCCTGGGAAGGCTGGCCACCCCAGGGCTTCCTTCCCGGGCACTTGGCTTGGTTTTTGGTGGATGCATTTGGTGGGGAGGATGCTGCAAGGGACAAGCTCAGCTTGGACATCCTCCCTTGTCAAGAGCCTACACAGCATGGAGCACAGCTCTCTCCTGGATCAGTGGTCTCCACCTATACCTGCCTTCTTCCAATCTTGTCCTACTTGTTTCTATTACTCCTACACTTTTATGATCGCATGGATTTATTTAGGTAGTATTTTCTCCCCCCTGGGCGTTAGGTCCTAAGCATGCCTTCATAATGCCACAATCATCTTATAATCATTAAATAAGTGAATCGAGTTGGCATGGGGATAGAATTTTTAGTTTTGAATACAGATATACAATTACTTACCTAACTGTTCTTTGATGCAGTGGATGCATATCTGGAGTTTAACCCCGGCTCAAATATAGAAAAGTCACAATATTGCAGCAGAAATTTTCTGGGCCTTACACCCAGCAACCAATGGATCAATGATCTTTTGCTAATACATTGATCTCTATGCATAGCTTGTCGTATAAATACACTTCCATATTCAAGGCAGCACATTGCACTTTAATGAACTCAGGATTGGAGTGAGGCAAACTGAGTTTGAATCTCCTTTCTGCCTCTAACTAGCCAGAAACCACAGGTAAACTACTCAACCTCTGAGTGTCAGTTTCCTCTCTGAAGTTTCTGAAATTTTGAAGACTTGTGAGCACCGGAGATGATGAAAGAGAAGCACCTGGCATGCGGAAAGCACTTGATAAATTACAGCAATAAAACGGTGTATGGGAAAGAAAAAGCTCCATGCTCAGAGACATTTTGCCCAGTTATTTATTATAAAGAAAACAGAAAAAATCAGAATGTCCACCAATTTTGAGAATTCAAGTAAAAAAATGTTTTTAAAGTATATTCAAAATCAAGATAAAGTCATAGTTCAACCTTAACCGATTTTCCTTACTTAACATGATGTATGAGTTTGCTATGCGGTCGTAATAAATCACCACAAACTTAGTGGCTTAAAACAACACAAGCTTATTTGTCAGTTCTGGAGATCAGAAGTCCAAAATGGGGCTCACTGGCTAAAATGAAGGTGTCGGCGGGGCCGTGTTCCTTCTGGAGGTTCTGAGGAGAATCCATCCCCTGCCTTTTCCAGCTTCTAGAGGCGCCCGCACTCCTTGGCTCCTGGCCCTTCCTCTGTCTTCAAAGCCAGCAGCACAGCATCTTCCATCTCCCTCTGACCCTGACACCTGCTTCTCTTGTCACATCTCCTTCTCTGACCCTGACCCCCCTCCTCCCTCTTTCACTGATAAGGAGGCTTCTGATGACTTTGGGTTCATCCAGATAATCCAAGATAATCTTCTCCACCTCACGAACCTTAAGTCAATCACAACTGCAAAGTCCCTCGTGCCCTGTAAGGTGACATTCACAGGTTCTGAGCATTAGGATGTGGACATACTCAGGAGCCATTTCTGCCAACCACACATGACAACATAAAAACAGTAATAAGGAAGCATGCTTAGGACACAGAGATGGGGGAGGGTGTGAGGAAAAGCAGCCCCGTAGATGAGTCCAGGTGATGGCCCCCATGTAAATATCACAGGCAGGTCGCGAAGGACAGGAAAAGCTCAGGTATAAATGACAATTGATTTGTAAGAGAGCTGAAGTTGTGGGGGATTTTTTTCCCCAACATTAAACAAATTCTCCACTCCCAGAGCAAAAAATTGCCAACTCACTTTAGGCGAAGAATCACCTTCTTCAAATGCAGAAATCCAAACGGCAAAAGCGACAATCCCCTCTTTGTGTGCACAGTCCTTGACAGCTTGTAAAGTCCTCCTCCCACAGACCCCACTTTACTTGCACTTGTCTATCTCACCCTGAGCCAGGACAGCTGTGATATTTCCCTTTTTAGGAATTAGGAAACCGAGGCCTCAAGAAGGTTGGTGGGAGGGGGCTGGTGGGGCCTGATTGAGCTCTGCCTTCTGGCTGTTTCCAGTGGCTCTTTCCGTTCCTGCCCAGTGCTCGAACACCTCCAGAAGCGAGAACTCCCACCTCTGCAGAAGCCTGTTCCATTCTTGCATCTTCTTTCTTGTGGTGAATCAAAATCTGCCTTGCTATGGCTTCTCCCTTTTGCTTCTGAATCTATCACCCCAATAAGGCTGCTCACTCTTCCCCTCAATAGCTTTCCAATGATTGATCATGCCCCTGAGTCTTCTCTTCTTAACACAAAACTTGGGCAGACTGGAGGCAGATAGGATGGTGCCCATCTTGGGAGTGGAAAGGAGATTCGGGGAGCGGGGCTGGAGCAGCAGGAAGAACGGGGATGCTCACATCATGGTGAGTCCCTTAGGGCAGAGACCTGAGACCTCCAGGTTGTGCCTACCCTGGGCTTTCATCCAGCTATGCCACCACATGGAAGGTCCATGCAGGTACAGTAGCCTGGACCTCAGACTTGACCACCCAGGGAACTTGTGCTCTTCCTCAGGGCAAGGGTTGCAGCGGTTTGGGAAAAGCTTGTGTTTTCAACTCACCTCTAGCGTGAATTCACTTGAATAGACTTTCTTCTTCCCTTAATAAAAACCATACCCCCTGTAACCACGGTAATGTATCTAGCACAGAAGAGAGAATGAAGTCAGCCGTCTCCCTAAGGGCCACTGGTAGAACCCACTTCTGTCCACTTGGCATGTGACCTTTCCTTCTGGATGTTTCCAGACATCTCTGGACTGTGGAGCAGCCCCTTAATCCAGCTCAGGCCACTGAAGCAGTTGCCCAGAGCATCCATGGATAAGGGGCACTATGACATTCCCGAAGGCGCTGAGGAATCATTAGAAATGGGCTGAGATGCAGACAGGTGATTTTACCAGAATGTGGTTGACAGTCCTCCTGGTACGGGAGCAAGACTGCCGGGGGTGTTCAGGAATGTTAAATGAAGGCCGCTCCCACTAACTTCAGGGCTTTTACTTAGCTCATCACCAGAGCTCCCTCAGCCCCGCTTCCAAATAAGCATCAAGTGGCTGTTTAAACAGCACCATTTTGAAGGAATCATGAGTCAACATGCAGACACCCCAAACGCCTCAGTCCAGCTGGTCCCAGCCTATAGGTACTCCAGCTGCTTTCTTTCCATACTGTGGCAGAGCCTGCTGGTGGCCAGATGCTGTTATTCATTCTCCCCTCCTCCTTAGCCCTGACTTTTTGAGGCAGCACTAACGGACTACATTTCCCAGCCTCCTTGGCAGGTAGAAGAGGTCATGTGATCACATTCTGACCAAAGAGACACAACATAGGTGTGTGAGCCTTCAAGGAGACTTCTTAAAGTGGAAGGGTGAATAATCCCTTTTTCTCACCCTCCTCCTGGAATGCAGATATGATGGCAGCCACTTGGGACCACTAGGCAACCTTCTGAGGATGGCAGATCGAGAGATGAAAGGAAAGAGGTCCCTGACACCATGAAGAATCCTAACAGCCTTAGACTGTTTGACAACATTTTCTTATGTGATAAGAGAGAAATAACTTCTGTTTTGTTTAAGACACTCTCATTTTGGTTTTCTATCACAAAGTGGCTGACTTTAATCCTGATATGCACACCTTTCTCTACAAAAAAAAAAAAAAAAAAAGAGAGAGAAGCAAACAAACTTCCCCTGATCATGATGCCAATCCAAATTACAATGGCAGCCAATAGTGGACAGTCTTCTCTTCCATGTAGACTAGGGTTCTAGCCAGTAATTGGTTTCTTAATGCTACAGAAACACACTGCCTCCCATGCACAAAACAACAACAACAACAAGAATTGCTTTTTGCTCATCTGGGGACTGTGCTCTGAGCTCTCTGCCAAGTCCACGTGCCTGACTGGGGCTCTGGCAGCAAAGACCAATTCAGACCATGGGGAGGGGTGACAGAACACTACCAGGGAAGGAGCATCAAGTGGTATCATTCCTTCATGGTGATGGGCATCTATTACTTTTTTCTCTCGCCTGTATCTTTTTCTTGAAGCTATCCTCCTGTACTCCCTATAAGGCTAGTAGAGATGTTGATCAAACCTCGTAGCCCTCCATCCTCCAATCACCGGAATCGATAGTGACCCAGACTAGCCAATCAGGAAATTTTAACTCCCTGGACAGTGATGGGTTCAAGGATGGCTATGTGACCCAAGAAGGGCCAATTAGGATTCTTTCCTTCAGGGATTAAGATGTATGCTGTGTGAAAACACTAAAATAGTGTTTCAAGTTGGAGCTGCTCAGGACTTGCAGGTCTTGCTGCCGAGTGGAGAGAGCCTGCCTAAGAACGAAGCCAATGAAATCCTAAGAATGTCTAGGATTTGGTGAGAGAAAGACAGGACCTTAATGGCTTGGTTTGAGCTCCTGGATCCCACCATGCCTGAAGGAAATCTAGTCCTTTCACTCCCTATTATCAGGGAGAACACTTATTGCTCATTCTTGGTATGACTTCCCTCCTGGAGCAGCATTACATTAGTGTGTCACCCTTTACTCCCTCTGTGCCCACCCTTCACTCACTCCTCCCCAGGGGATAAGGGACTTAGCTAGTTGGTAAGCTGGGGAGAGAAATGGCCCACACCACTTAGTTCTTCCCTTTCATTTTGGGATCTGTCTGGCTGGAGAAGCACACACTCTCTGTTCTGCTGTGTTCTAAGTCTTTCAGGGGCGGGCCCTGTCCGGAAGCCCATGAGTAAGGTAGCGAGTTCAGTGCAGGAGGATCTTATGAGGCTCTCCTGGGCCATCAGACCTAAAGCCACCTCTCCAAGTAGTCTTTATCCACACTGAAAGTGACATTTTTATCCCGTCTCCTCCACTTCTGCATCCATCCCTCAGCTGGTGTCAAACTTGGGCCGGAAAGAGGAGTGTTAATTATTGGCGCCCTCAAATCCTTGGGGACATGAGTAAACAGTTTCCCTCTTGCTTATGCTGCTCAGTTTCTGTCTCTTACCACTCAAGGGGCCCTGATCGATGCACCTTCCCTGACTCTGATGTCTGAAGCATTGTCCTATCACGTTCCCTATGCTAATATTTTATTTCTATTTAATTAAACAAAGCCCCTTTCTCACAGTGGAAGTTAGGGCTCTTCCTCCCATATTTAGGTGCTGGGATCCCCCTCAACTGACAAGAGTGGCACAAATGAGTCAGACCCAGCTGGGAATTAATCCCTGGCCACTCTGAACTGGGGGTGGGGAGGGGTGGGAAAGCTGGAAAGTGGCCTCTGGTATGGATCAACTGCAGTGATGGCTGCATTCACGGCCTCCCTACATCTATGTGCTTTGCTCTGTCACTGTGTGGCCCCGCCCGCTCTGACTCTGGGTTTGGCCATGTGATTTACTTTGGCCAGTAGGATGTTAGCAGACTTGAAGCTTGAAAAACTGCTTGTGTTTCCCACTTCCCCTCTGGGACCCCTGTGATCACTGTGAGAACATGCCCGAGCTAGCCTGCTGGAGGCTGAGGCACGGGGAACAGAGCTGAGGCCACCCTAGATCAGCCAGCTGACCACTAGACACGTGAGAGAGCTTCCGCTGAGATAAGAAGACTTGGAGGCCAAGCCCTATCCAGGTTAACAGAGCTTCGCAGCTGGCCCAGAGACTTGGGAACAATAAGTGCTATTGTGTTAAGCCAATGAGTTTTGAGGTGGTTTGTTAGGTGGCATTATTATGGCAACAGCTAACTGCGACAGGGCCCCTTTCCCCCAAATTACAAACAACCTGGGCAAGGTGTACCTCCCACAGCGCCAGACAAGGTGCTGGTAATAGAGTGTGTTTTATTTATGCTCACAGGTTCTAGAACAAGACTGTCACAGTTCAAATCCCAGTGCTGCCACTGGCTAGCTTTGTGTCCTTGGTCAAGTTATCCCACCCTCAGTTTTTCTGTCTTAAAATGGGAGTAATAATGTGATCTACTTTCCATGGTTGTGTGAGGATTTAATGTGAAGTGCTTAGACTGACACAGTTCTCGGTACAGATGAGCTATTAGCAGTGTGTCCATCCGCCTGAACTAGACCCCCCCCCCCACCTCCTGGAGGGCTGGGATGTCATCCTGTGCTCCTCTCTCCCCCCAGCGCCTGGCAGAATGCCCCGCCCAGCGAATATCCACTGTTTGCTGAACGTCTGGAGTGAAATTAGCACTTTTACTGGTACAGTTGCAAATTTCAATATTCTCTTTCAACCTAGCCAACATCTTTGTTCTTTTTATAAAGCGCACATGTAATATTTATCATTTTTCTACAACTGGCCTTCTCCCTCGCTCCCTACTGTGCTGTGAGATAAATCTTTTAAGCCTTCTTCACTGTCTGGCATTTACATGCACTGCCCACTCCAACTGTGCTTAATTGAAGTGCTTCCCAAAAGTTCTTCCTGAGTGGAGGG
The DNA here is from genome assembly GCA_031878705.1 of Tapirus indicus. Taxonomy (NCBI): domain Eukaryota; kingdom Metazoa; phylum Chordata; class Mammalia; order Perissodactyla; family Tapiridae; genus Tapirus; species Tapirus indicus. Next base: position 7,348,391 of record CM062919.1, read on the forward strand.
GCATCCCCCCACACCAGGAGAGAGAGCTGGAGGAATCGCCATCTTCCAACAATCCGCAGCCCAGCCAGTTTCCAGAATCGGGTCCCCTTGGCTCTTGCTCAGCCCCCTTCTTTTCCCTCCAGAGCCTCCACCATCTGACAAGCAGCCTCCTTCCCTGAAGCCTGACTTCTGGAGAGTTTGCCTCCCCACAGGCCCCATGGGAAGTCCCGCAGAACACGACCCACTGGTGTCCCTCTGTGCGTGGGGGTGGTGGGAGGAAAATCACCCTTGGGTTCCAGTCCTTCTTCGGTCACTCTCTGGCTGTGAGTTGGAGGAGGGGTTATTCACCAGGGTCCCCTGTGGGCTTCTGGGGCAGAGAGGGCTCAAGACCCACCCCCACCCCCACCTCATGCAAATTTTGTGTATACGGGCACTCTATCGAAGAAAGATCTGTCATTTCCATCATATTTATAAAGGCCTCTGGAAACCAAAAACCATATAACCGCAGCCTTGGGCAAGTCACTTCACCCCTGTAAGCCTCAGTTTTCTCATCCCCAAAATGAAAGTAATGATAATGTTCTCTGATTTCACTTTATAGAAATGTTGTAAATGAGAAAATGGATCCAAAGCATAAGCTGCTAGAGAAATAGAGGCAATTATTAATATTTCATAACACCATTTGTTAATTCAGAAAATACTTAGGTTGTTTGGATTTTAAAAGATGTTGCACCAATTATCTTAAAGACTATCTATAATTCTCAATTTTTTCTTGGATGTGAACATCAGTGAAACTTAGATTAGAGGACAGGATATGGATAGAAAATGACAGAGTCCTCAGTAATAATGACAACAGACAATACTATGAACCTTACATACATCATCTAATTTAATCCTTACAACAAGCCCGTGAGGGAGGTTTATATCATTTCCTTCTTACAGATGAGGGTTCTGAGGCTCAGAAACGTTAAAATAATGGCTCAAGGTCAGATGGCAGAGCTGGGATGTCAAGGGCAGCACGAGTTACTCCAGCCCCTCATGCTTAACCAGGACCCTGTGAACTGTGTCTTGTTTTATGAAAAGGATGGGAATGCTGCTGTTCATTCTACGTTGTCTACCTCTAGGCAAAATGATTTTGCCTTTTTGGGGCTCTGCAGAAATGCTTCTGATTCTGAAAGCTGGGCTTTGCATCTGACCCAGCACCTCACCATTTGGGAAATTTAAGGAAAGCTACCTCGGATGACTCCCCAGCCCCACCCTGGGCCTCACATTTCTCTCCTGTGAAGTGGGTATGCTTCTGTCTCCCTCGGGGGCTGCTGGGATCATTCTGGTGGGTCACAGTGCATTGGCACCAGTCCAGTGCTGGTGTGAGATCTGTGCTCATTCTGTGCTTGTATATTTCCTTTCCTTTCATGTGAACATTAAGACAGGAGAACTGGTCAGTGAAGAAGAGAGGAGGATGGAGGGAGGGCCGCGATAGACCTACACCACTAAGAAGTCTGCATTCCCGTCCTCTCTGCAGTGGGGACCACCCGAGAGGCAGCAATGGAGAGACACCGCAGAGAAGTGAGCAGGCCTGGGTCTTATCCTGCTCTGTCCTGGCTTTTCCAGGCTCCCTGTGTGACCCATGTCCCCTCCCTGGGCCACCCGTAGCAGGCTGTTGGGAAGATGAAACTATATATGGTGTCTGAGGGCATCCAGCACAGCCCTCCTGAGAGGGATGGCCCAGGTCCCAGGATGCTGGGGAACGCTGACCCCAAGAAGAGGCTGGAGCCGCCCGGGAAAGGTAAAGGTCCCTACCTTTCTCGGCTCCCACCTGGTCGTGCTTCTCAAAGAGCAGATAGCGCGGGCTCTCGGGGAGAAAGGGCAAGCTCACCAGCTGGACCACGGCGGGGACAGCAATCACTCCAAACATGTATGGCCAGGTGCTCTCCTGAAGGGAGAAGAGGAGGCCAATGAGTGGACATGGCCTCTGGTCATTATACTGGGGCTGGGCCCCTGGGCCAAGCAGCCTCGGCTCTCCGCAGCAGCGCCCTCGGCTCCGTGTGACCCCTGAACAAAGGCTGAGGGAGGGACCGGACCCTGGGCTAGCACCAGCCCCGCGGGTCCAGCATTCTCCATGCAAGAGGTTGGTGAATCCACCTGGAAGGCGGTGACCTGAGGGGCAGCTCTGAGAAGGAGGAGTTCAGGGGCGCCGAGGGCTGGCTGACCCCACGACCCCTGGGGCATCACTGCGAGCCTGAGGAGGCTCCGCTCTTTCCGGATTGTGTGGCCTTGAAACCATTCTCATGGAATCTTCTTCTCTTCACCTGTGAGTTGGGGACAGCCACAGCCGCCTCTCAGGCTGTCGTGAGCGTGGGATCAGATAACGCTTTGACTGTGGGGCCTGGCACATAGTAGGTACACAGAGGAAATTACTGCTTATGTTGGTGCCACCCCCTAGACGCCTCCAAGGCCCGTAATATCTGACCTGTCCTGCTCCTGTGAGGGTACATTCACGTAGGGTGGAGGCTGGAGCTTTCCCAATTCCCTACAGAAGTGAGGGGGTACAGCCCACCCCTTAGTTAGGGGGAACTTTTCACTTTTCAGGTGGCTGTGAAGGGCACACAGGGCTCCACAACACGCACATTCAAGAGGCATTTGAGTCGCTTCAAGCAGCACCATTCAGCTCTAATGCAGCTTAAATGCAGCACGGAGCCCGTTATTGTGCCCATGAAGGCGGTATTCTTCCTGATCTGCTTTTTTTTTCAACCCACGTTTACAGATAAGCTCTTGCAATGCCTCTGAAAGAAAAGAGGATCAGTGCGAGGCAGTTCTGATGGGGACAACGGCAAAGAGCCAAATGTTCAGTGCCAAACTCTTGACACGTTTTATTTCCTAAGAAAATAAAAGAAGACAGCTAAGGAGAAAATGAGACACGCTCAGACCTGAAAAGTCTTCGCACAATGACTTCGCGATGGCTCAGCGGGCTTCCGGTCAGGAGCCTAGGGGAACCGTCCGCAGGATCCCTGAGGGCCAAGCTGACAGCGCCCTGGCGTTAGCCGCCCCATCTCTCTGACCTGCGCTCCTGGAGGAGGAATCCCCCGGCGGTGCTCTCCCAAGGCGCGCCCCCTCCTGGGCTCCTTGCTAACAGGCCCCATGTAACTTCCCGGGTCGCGTGCGGGTAGAGTGGGCAGAGACCCCTGAAGCAGGGCAGGGGACTGAGAAGCATAAGGGCCCCCTGGTTCATCCAGGTCCCAATCTTCAAGGTACCTTCTATTCTGCTCCGCTTTCTGTATGTAATAGCGATTTATATCCGCAAAACTCCTCTGATTTCAGCAGCCAGCACAGTTCTGTAACCACGGGCCCACTGGGACCAGTTCAACTGACCCCATCTCATCCACAGAGTGATTAAGAGTTGTCTTTCAGGAAGTGAGACTCCCCCTCTTGTCCAGTTCAGGCCAGCTGAGACCACCAACTGGGCCTGCACAAATGCCCAATAAGTGACCCTTTTGATGTCAAGGGGCTGAAAACTCCGCCCTCAAGTCATATGAACACCACCATTGTGTGAACACGCGTCCTACGAAGAGGGGTGAAGCTTGACTACGCTTGTGCAGACAGATTACCTCACTTCTCCTCACCTCCAACCATCCATCTCCACGCTTCAGACCGCCTGCCCGTCATCCCACAAATTGTGCCCCAAGCCCTGGATCAGGGAGACAGATCTGAGAGCATATGCCTCCTGTCACCGTGCAGACTGACCTAGCAACAAAGCTGATGCCATAATAATTGGCCTTTTTTATGCGCATGAGGGAGGAGAACCCCAGTTTTGTGTGGTAACAGTTCTTCCATCGCCCTGTGAGGGACTGGTCAGGCCAGTGCCAGCTTTCAGTTTGGTGGAGAGCTCTATGTCAGAGGCCAGGAGAGGAGACGGAGGGCAGATCAGTGGTTGCCAGGGGCTGGAGGGAGCGGGGAGTGGAGGAGTGACTGCTAATGGGAGTGGGTTTCTTTTTCTAGGTGATGAGAATATTCTAGGTGATGAGAATTAGAATGGAGTGATGGTTGCACAACTTTGTGAATATACTAAAAGCTACTTTAAACGGATGAATTTTATGATATGTGAATTATATCTCAATTTTCAAAAAAGATCATGGAATCAAAAAGAATGACATACATACAAGTGGAATTTTCACTACACCGTTTTTGGTGTGTGTATGTTGTTGTTGTTATTTTGTTTTCACTTAGAGCTTGGCTTGTCAAAATTCACAATAGTGAGGGGCCAGCCTGGTGGTGTAGAGGTTCAGTTCACGCGCTCCACTTCGGTGGCCCGGGGTTCACAGGTTCGGATCCTGGGCGCGGACAGACGCACCACTTGTCAAGCCATGCTGTGGCAGGTGTCCCACATATAAAAAAATAGAGGAAGATGGGCACAGATGTTAGCTCAGGGCCAATCTTCCTCACCAAAAAAAAAAAAATCACAACAGTGCAGCCATTTTACAATGGAGTCAGAGCCGCCTTCCAAGAGAAACTGCCTTGCTGTCTTGAACCTTGGACGGAGCCAAACAACAATTGTTTGATGAGTTACTAGGGGAACGGATATCCTGGTCACAAAGACTGAGGATGGTGGGCTTGCTGAAGGCAGAATCAATAGTCAATCAATGTTTAGCCAAGACTAGCTCTCTGCCTCCAAAGCCAATTAAAATTCTTTGTGATACAACCTCCCTCCTTTGCCTTTAAAGCCCCTGACTTCTACTCCCTAGCGGGACACTATTTGGGTTTCTACCTCAATCTGTGCTCCCCGAATTGCAACTCTTTGATCCCAAATAAACACTCTGCCTCTTAATCTGGTCTCTGTTTTTGCAGGTTGACAGGCTGCTGCTTCAGTAAGAGCAAAACCAGAAAGCTGGGAAGAAGACGAGGGAATCCCCTCGGCTGAGCTCCCACTATGTTCCAGGCGCTGTGTGACCCCGTCACGTCACTGTCTTGTTAACCTCCCAGCAGCCGGGAGAGGCTGCTGCCATGGTTGCCCGTCAGATATGCAGAGGCAGACGTGCCCGTGCTGAGGCCTCCCGGCCAGCAGCTGCACAGCTGGAAATGAAGACCGAGCATTTCCCACAGCATCATAGTAGAGGGGCACTTCCTGGGGGTGACATCCTTGGAGCTGCCGCTGGGCAGAAGGAGAAGAGCTGGAAGGGCACTCCTGGAATAGGAACAGCATGTACAGATGTGCAGAGGCATGATCCACCCAGGCTCATGGGGGAACAACAACTGCAGCAGGATTGTGGGGCCAGGGGATGCTGGAGATGTGGGAGCTGAGGCTGGAGCCTCAGGTGGAGGCGGGTCATGGGTGCTTTGCTGGTATCCCCTGGCACATGGATCTGGCTCTGAGGACAACCAGGAGCCTTCAGAGCATCTGTACACTTCATCAAGCTGGGCACCCTCTATTTCCTCGAGTCTACAGTCCAGCATTTCTGGAATGGTGCAGTCAGTGAGTACATAGATGGATTCCTACTATTACTGAGAAGCCGAGCCTGTGGTACAGCCTGTGATCCATGGCATCTTAAATACAAGGACATGCGGAATCTTTCCCAAGAGTGATCTCTTTGGTGGCTGTGGTCTGGTCTCTACCTCTGGAGAAAAGCAGACGCTACTGACTGTGGGGTGGGTGACCCCCAGCTTGGGACGCTGACAGTATCTGGACTGGAGGAGAATGGCAGGAATGTTCTGAGGAGAGCTTGGGCAACAGTTTACTCAGGAGGGACTGAGCTTAGCCAAGAGCGGAGTTCGTGAACTTGGCTTTTTTCCACGCGGTGCTCAGAGATTTCCTGTGAGTTAGCCATAGGGAGAGGCGTTGTATTTAAGAGTGATTCTTGCCCATCTTCTGCCAAGAAAAGTGTGATTGGGAGTGTGGGTAGGCGAGCATTTTAAGCGGAATGTTTCAGCCCATGTTATAGCACGTGACCCACCCAACGGATAAGAAAAATAACCCTGATGCCCTGCATCTATGGAAGGCTGCACCAGTGCGTTATCTAAGTATTTCTAGTAATGAATGTATACATCTCCTCGCTCACGACAGTGGTAATGACGTAATCACCACCGTGGACACATGAGTAGCGGCTTGCAGCCTGGGCCAGGGCCCTCTAGGGGGTGGTGAGGGGCACAGCTCCCAAGCAGGCTATCTGGATTTGAATTCGGCCTCTATTCTCCACTCTCTGTGACCCTGGGCAAGTGACCTAACTGCCTAGGCCTCAGTTTTCTCATCTATAAAACGGGGATAATGCTCTTCACTGGTTGTCGGGAGGGTTAGATGAGTTACTAGGTGCATGAAGTGCCAGCGTAGGATTCCACACGCTGTGAGCCGTCAACAGGAAAGAGCGGTTTGTACTATCAAGCACAGTGCGAGGCACGTTACACAGATCATCTCGAATCCTCATGACAGCCCTCTGAGTAGAGCCCACTATTACGCCCATTTTACAGAAATATTCATGGCAGCTCAGAGAGGTTAAATGGCTCGTCGGGGCCACAATTCCGTCAGAGAGGCAGGACCGAACACCAGATCTCGGATCCCAGAACCCGAGTTCTGACCCACGAAGCCTGACCACAGGTGCCTCAGTGACCAGGGAGGGGCCATGAGGCTGCCAGACCCAGGGGATCCGACCTTCTTCCATCTGTCTCAGGCCAAAGACTCTTCGGTGGCCCTCAACGATGCTCCCGGGACACTTGGTCCCAGCACGGAGCCAAGGGCCCAGCATCTCACATGACACTTGAGACTTCTCGCCGTCTGAGGGCAGAGCCCGTGCCGGCACACAGCAGCTGTTCCATAAGTATCGGCTGGAGGAACGAACGCGAGTGGGAAGGGGCTTTGTTACACACTGAGCACTTCACACGGACCCTCGCCATTTGCAGGGGGCAGCCCCTGTCTTTTTCAGGAGCTGTCCAAAAACATGTATCACTCCCCTAACACAGGACTGCGAGGTGCTTCCAGAAGTTAATCTCAGAGGAGTCTCTGTGGTGCCAGCTGGACGCTGATGTGTTCAGCAAAGCACGAGGTCAGAGTTCTTGCAGCTGCTTATTTTACTCGGGAGGAAGGAAAAACGGATAGTCTTCTCGGCCGAGATGATTTTTAACTCCCTCTCAGGTCAGGTGAGTGGGTCTTGGAATAACTCAATTATCTTGCTCTTTAATCTGCAAGGTTTCCTTTTTTAAAACAGACTTCTAGGTCGAATTTCCCCCAAGCGATAGATGACTTCAGGCCTTTCCATAAATAGCATCCTCCTGGACCGTGATGAGGCAGCAAAAAAATCTTAAGTAGAGTTGGAACCATTGATCCTACCCGAAGTCAGGTTCTTATTAAGGACATCACAGCGTGCCTTCAGCCCCCCAGGCCAGTGGAGCAGGTAGGGTGATGCTGGCCGGTCACTCGTGCCACCAACGTGCCACCGACGCTCAGTGCTGCTGGAGGCAAGAACGGGAAGGAACCCTCCCTCACACGGCTATTTGGGGATGAAATGGGATATTTTTCTCTACATGTCTTCATACTTAGGCCCTAATGATAACAATGCTAACATTTATCATGTTCTCCGTGCGCCGAGCTCCATGCTCTGTGCTTTACAGGCGTAATTGCTACAGCGTGTTCAATATGCACAGTTCATGATGTCACCAAAATACAACCACGATTCTTGTCTCTGCTTTCCTTTAAAATTTAATCGATGAGGGTGCTCATCCCCCACCCCAGGGGCTCAATCTTAGGGGATAGATAGTCTTAGTTTCAATTTAGACATCAGAATGGCCAGTCCAAAATAACCAGAATCAACCTGACTGGATGACAAATTTCCAGAACCCCAGTCCAAGCCTGCTTCAGGTTCAGAGTCTGCAGTGGGAAGAACTGCGGTGGGTCGGGGGTACATGGTTGCTTCTGGAGTTTCTTCCTCTCCTTCCTCCCCACCACCCTCTCCCAGCTTCTAGCCAGTGTCTGACCCCTCCCGGGGGCCACGCTGGGGATGGAGGAGTGTGTGGTAAGGAACTAGGTCAAGTCTCTGGGGCCGACAGATGTTTATGGGTGATATTCTTTCCTCATGAGCTCTGTCTTTTGAGCTCCAGAGAATTCCGTCACTGGACCACCCTCTCCCCTGAAGTTTCCCTGACCTGGGAGTTTACACCCCCTTTTCTCTCTCTTCCGAAGAGTCCTCTCCTCTGCAGCCCTGAGGGACCCAGGGTCAACAGTGTATTGTTGTGAAAGCTGTGCCCAGCACCCCAAGGAGCCTGAAATCCACCCACTCTGATCTCCAAGACAAGCGCCCATGGGGCTGGTGTATTAATCATGCTTTTTATTTTCTGCATTTTATGATGCTCTGGCATCTTGGGGCCTTACTGATCCTGGAGAGACTGCCCCTCCCAGTGCTAGCAAATTCCTAGGATAGCAAACAACTTGACTGAGAGCATGCCTTTCATATGCAAACCAACCAGTGGGGGCCACACTCCCAACCACCTCCTTTATCTAACTCTCACACACCAAGCCAGTATTTCTCCTGTCCTAAGTCACCCCAATAGCCCCTATAGTCCAGAGCCCACCCCAAATCATTCAAACTATGCAATCCTAAACTTGCTTAACCTTGCCCACCCTGCCTCACCCATTCCTTCTTGCAGGAACCACAATAAAGGCTCTGGGCCACATTTCCCCCTGTCTCCTTCTGCCTTCTGATGGACCCTGGTGCTTCCTTGTGTGGCCCTGCATGGTATGGCATAGCCCCTCCACGTGGGATCTGTGAATAATAAACTTCTTCCAAAGGCAGTGTCTCTGTGTCTGTCACCTTGCCATACCTGATTAAAACCAAATCCCAGGTACATTTTAAAACAGTGAGGTCACCCCTCTCCCCCAGGCAAGGTACCCCATAGGTTCTTGCTGCAGGTGATCACTTACTTCTTTCTGAAATCCCCCCACCCTTGCCTTCCCAGGATGCCTTTCTCTTGGTTCTCCTCCACCTTCTTGGGATACCTCCCCAGGGTTTTGAGCCCAGCCCTCTTTCTGTTCACTGTTCATCTCAAATGCTTCCCCTCAGGGGAGTGGTTCTTAAATTTGGCTGCACGCTGGAATCAGCCGGGGAGTTTTGAAAATTACTGATGCCCATTGTCTCCCACACTAGGAGATTTGGGGTCAATTAGCCTAGGGGTGTTGCCTGGGCGCTGGGTTCTTCAAGCTCTCCAGTGATGACCAATTGAGAGTCACTGTCCTAGGGCCTCCCCTCCACCTGGAGTGGATGGTGGTGCATGGCCCAGAACTGACGGGCTCATCCTCCAGCTGCCGGGAGTTTTGTTGGCCATGAGACTGAAGCTGGGTCCCCTCAGAAGTGCCCTTGAAGGATGCTTCCTCCACCAGGGTTACCAACCCCTACCTAGGAGCCACCTGCATCCAATGGCTGGCTGATGTGGGGGTGCAGAGGCCTGCCTCTCTGCCTCTGTCTGAAAATGGGACAACTCTGACAGGCCCTCCCAGTCCAGAGCTCCCTGCGGGCTCAGCTGAGACCTCGTTGTGACTGAGGGCAGCTCACTCTCTCCCTCTGCTGAGTCCCACTTCCTCCACTCCCCAGCAGGTGGTGGTCTAAGAGCACTGCCCAGTCAACCTCCTGCCCACAGATCTCCATCTCAGGGTCTCTTTCTGGGGAACCCAACCTAAGACACATCTGTGGGGCCATGACTCCAAATCTCCATGTCCAGCGCATACCTCTTACGGGGGCTCCTAACTCCCATTTCCAGTTGCCTAGTGGACAGCTCCGCTGGTATCTCTGGGCTCCATAATCCCAACACAGTGTCTCTTACCTGCCAGCCCATCCACGCCTATCCCTTGATTACAGTTGGGGCCATCACCCCTCCAGTAACCAATTCAGAAACCTAGTGGTCACCTCCGTTCCTCTATAACTCACAGCCTTCCCACCACCACCCCATTTGCTGCCTCCGCTGATGACATTCTCTCGGCTCTGTTTCTCAACCCTTTCTCACGTGCATCTCCTCCCTTTCTTCTTTGCTAGCATTTGCCTTAGGGGTGGATCTTACACGATTTGCCTGGATTCTTGCAACAGCATCTTAACTGTCCCCAAATCCTCCCGCTTTCCTTTCCATTCCCCACAGCCTCACAGTGATCCTTCTAGAATGTGACTTTGAGTTCCAGTTACTTCTCTAACACCTTTCAGCGGCTCCCTGTTGCCCTGATCTCTTAGCCTGGAATACAAAGCCCTGTCTTACTAGAACCCTGCCACGATTCCAGCTTTGCTGCTGGCTAGACACCAGCCTCTGTTCCTCTGTTCTGGTCCTGCCGACCCGGAAGCCTCCTTGAATCCCACATGCTGATTTCACGATGCTGTGCTTTTGTATATGCTCTTTCCTCTCCCAGGAATGCCTGCCCTTATCTACAGAATATCTATTTATCCTTCCAGTGTTAGCATTCCCTCCTACGGATGACATCGCTACCTGGTACAGAATCCCATTAAAGCATTGTTACCTTGTGTCGCAACGTATTCTTAATGGGTGTGTCTCTCCGACTAGACAGAGCTCCTCAGGGCCGTCCCCTGCCTTGTTCTGTTGTGTTTCTGCCCAGTGCCTGGCACACAGCAGGTGTTCAGTAAATGCTTATTGACTGAGTGGGTGCTGGGTAAGATGAATGGCACAGGTCAGTGATGCTGCAGCTAGAGCAGAGACCCCTGAAATAACAGACACTCCTGCTTTTAAAGTACTTTATTTAATGCTAAAACTTCCCTACATGATATCTTATTAAAGGGCTAAAATACCATAAATAATATTCCCCTATGAGGTATTATAATTCCCAGGCTATGGAAGAGAAAACTGAGACCCAGAAAGCTCAAGTAACTTGTGCAAGGTCACATGAGAAATTGGGGGTACAGTGGAATGAGAGCCTGGCACTTCTGATTCCTGCACAGGCTCTTTCCGTGACATTATTCCTGATATTATGCAGTTCTTAAAGCAAAGCAATACCACATTGCCTTCCCTCGTGGCAGCTGCCAGCTGAATAGAGAATTTATATGCAGATTATATTAGGCTGAACCAGTCCTGCTCCTCCACAGAAAGTTCTATACAGACCTCACCAGAGATCACTCGGGCTCAGCTCCAATGGCTCATGCTATTACCCAAATGTGTGAGGACTCCATCAAGGGAAGGTGCAGGTGCGTGTGTCAGCCATTCCGTGAAGGAGAAACAGCAGGAACCTGTGCTCACCTTCAGAAGGCACGCTCTGTGAGATGTCTGAATGCCCCTCACTTGTTTACAGGCTGAGTCTCACAAGCGAAACAGCACCAGTCCACAAACGTCCACAGCACCCCTGGACCTCACCATCCCCACAACCGTCTTCCGGGGAGGGACCTTGCTGGCCACAGCTTTCCAGAGCCCCGGGGGTGGGGAGTGTGCACCCTGCTGTGTCTGCACCACCTTACTGACAGGTCAGCCTGTCACCACCTCCACTCTACATCGTGCAGAAATCGATACCACCTGACCCTACAGTGTACAATCTAGCTGCTAAGATGGCTCAATTCATCGCAGCACATGTGTTGTTCTAGAATCGCTATTTTTGGTATGTATTCAGGGTCTGATTCTATTTCAACAACAATAACAGGGATCTAAGAACATGGGCTTTATGATGATTACTCCTGCATGTTCCTGTGTTAGAAATAATACTGACATGACAACACTCACCTCTCAGAAGGTCCTCCTGAGCGCCGGACGTGAGAGAAGCACCCACGTGGTGACCCCCAGCCGCCTTTGAAGAAATGCCAGCTCCCCACTTCCTACAGCATTTCCCTGCTTTTCAAAGGGTTTGGGTGTCCTCTGCCTCACTCTGCCTCTGCCTCAAGCCATCTTATGGGAAAGTAAGGTCAGAGGCTACTATCCCCATTTTACAGATAAGGAAACTGAGGCTGGAGACGTGGAGAAACCAGTGGAAAATCCTGCAGGAAAATTTTCCATAAAATCAATCTTGTCCCTTCCTCACTTTAGAGAGCGAAACCCATGCAATTTTTAAAGGTTGCTGACCGGCAGAGCGCCTCCCTGGCCAAGCTACAGGGATAGACTGGTGCCGAGGGCATTCGAATTTGCTAAGTGCTTCATGCATGATAACTCAGTTCCATCCTCACAACATTCCCGCCTTCATCCCCGTTTTACAGCTGAGGAAACTGAGGCATGGAGAATTTAAGTAATGCATTCACAGTCACGCATCTTATAAATGGCAGAGCTGGGACTAGCCCCAGGCAGCGTGGTACCCAGCTCTGTGCTCTTAACCCCTGACAGGTCACTCCTTAGCTGCCCTTTGCTGAGGCAGATCCAATTTCCTGACGATACATTTACAGAGAGGCCCTTCTCTTTCCTGGGAAATTAGGTAACCACATTCTTGTCTAAATAACGCTCCTGGACTTGAAGCCCATTATTAATCCTTTTGTCAGCCTCCAGTGTTCTAGCTGAATCATCCTGGTTTCTGGGTCTCAATGTTCAGACTTGTCCACACCATGGATTTGTCTGCCACCTCCTTCTACATCCCTCATTGTGGATTACCTGCCCTCAGATCAGTGTCCTCCAAATGGAATTCAGGAAAGGAAGACAAAGAAGTGTGATTTGTTCTAAGACTTATAAAAGCACAAGGACGCTCTTGTGAATTGGACCTGCCCATTGATGACCTCAATTCTGGGAACATGTAAAGTGTGAGGCTTGATTTTCAATGGCGGGGGGCCAGCCGGGTTACCAGAAATCTCTGTGACCCTGGATGTCGGTTTCTGCCTTTCACAGCCCCACTCAGCTCTGGAATTAGACCCAAGTTCAAATTCTGGCTCTTCTACTTACTGGCTATGGGGCCTTGAGCAACTTACTTCTTCTCTCTGGAGTCACAGATGTCTCAGCTAGAGAACGAGAACAGTAACTAACACTTACTTTGCAGGGGTGCTGCGAGGTTGACAGAGGTGACATCCTGAGTATGGGCCTGGAACCCTGCTGGGAGCCAATAGATGCTGGTTCTTTTCTCCCTTGGCTGTGGTCTTGAGCCAACGTAAGTGGCCCATCCTAATCAAAGAGGGGGTCTGAGGTCAGATCTGCTGCCCCCAAGCCTGTGGCTTGGTGTCTGGGTTGAGTGTATGGGACTCACAGCTTAGACCTGAGCAGGAAATCTAGGAGCCAAAGACCCAGCACACCTGTTCTCGGGGATCCCCGTCTAATTTCATCAGCCGCTGCCCCTCCTCCTTGTATGCTCTCTCCTCTGGTGTTTCTGTCCAGCTATCTGGTGTCCTACTCTGCACACAGGCACTCCTGGTGGCCCTTTGCTGAACCCACTGAGAAGGAGCATGGCACCCCTTCCTCTTGGGGCCCTGGCTCCTCACCTGTAGGATGCTAGGCTGCACCTAGGTGTGTGCTCCCATCCCTTCGCCTCTAAAGGCCCTCAGCTCTTGGCACACGCGGTGTGAGGCTGGATTTTCAAAGTGATGCTAACATCTCGTTTCCTTAACTCATTCACGTTGTCCATTCAATCTGTGGACATTTCCAGAAGGACAGGGCAAGTGTGAGGACAGTAACAGCAGTGACAGAGCAGCACGGGGCGGGGGGCTGGTATGGATCCCTGAGCTGTGTTCCAGCTTTTTCCAATGAATCTCTGCCATCAGCTTGCTCGCCCCCGACGTGCCCCCTTTTCATATGCTGTGGGCCCACGTGTCCCAGCCCGCTGTACCTGAGGAACAGAGACTCCCCTCGGGATTATGATTTTTCATGAAGAAGGGTCTTTTTCAGAACCGTCAGGAGGAGACTGAAGCCAAAGAAAGTGCAGAGAGTTGAAACCCAGGACCATTTTCTGGTACTGCTTTTTGTCATCAGCCACTCCGCACACGGTGTCCCTCCTTCCAGGCTGTGTGTGATTTGAGTGAGCAGCTGCATAGGTGTGCACAGGCGGGGGCCTGAGAGAAAAGACTGGCTGGGCAGGTGAAGACTCCCAGCCAGCACTGGCACAGCCTGTGTCCCGGAGTCTAGGAAGAGGCCACATCTTATTGTGGAAAGAAACTACCAGAATAAAGCTCACGCTGTAGCCCCATGTGGCCACCATGGCAGCCTCAGCTCCTCCCCATCCCCAGTGGTTTCAAGCTCTCTCAAAGAACCCCTCTTCCCTGGTACCTCTGAGCCTTTGCCCACACTGTTCCCTCTGCCCAGAAGACCTCTGACTTCCTCTGGCCTGCCTGGAAAGCTCTTACTTCTTCCTTTAAAACCAGCTCAAATGTCACTTCCCTGGGGGGCCTGCCCTGAACCTGTAGGCAGAGTTAAAGGACCCCCTCGTCGACGCTCCATTGGCACATGCCTCTATTGCAGCCCTTTGAACGTGGCACTGGGGAAATGTTTTGTGCCTGCTTCACACTCTGGAGTCCAGCTGGTCAAGAAGCCGGTCACGCAGGAGACCACTGGCAGGCAGTGAAAGCAGCATCGATGGCATGCGAGAGCATCAGCAGAGCTGGGGTCTAGGGCCTTGGTGTGGGGGATGGAGTCTCAGGCTGGGGGCTCTGAATGCCCTGAGTCTGAGACCCTGAGTCCCCTGGGAAGGTGGTGGGTATAATGATAGAGAACACAAACTCTGCTGCCAGGACACCTGCATGCCCATCCCAGCTCTGCTGCTCATTGGCAGAGTACCCTTGGGTAAGTTACTTAAATTCTCTGTGCCTCAGTTTCCTCATCTGCAAAATGGGTATGATGCCAAGTAATTGTACTTACTCAATAGGATTGTTGAGATTAAATGAGTCATTTTGTGTAAGTGCTTGGAATGTGTCTGTCAGGGAGTTAGCGCTATGTGAGCATTTGATATGATCTCTATTAACATCATTACTGCTCCCCGTTAGTGGTGTGTCTTTGAGCAAGTCACTTCCCTATGGCTTCAGTTTCCTCATCAGTCCAAAGAGGAGATTGGACTAGGCCAGCTCTGTTGTTCCTTCTAGAAATACCATTCTAAGTAAATATTTTGAGTGATGCCATGGCATGATTTCTGAAGCAATCGATTCCCTGCTGTTTTTTTTTAATGAGTGAGGATAGGATCTGGAGTTCAGGTAATGGGCCATTCATTAGGTGACATTTCCCAAATTTGAGCTCTTCAAGTTGAAAACATAATGTTTACTTGAAGCAAAGTGTGGTTTAAAATGTATACATTTCCTAGAACAAGTAAAAGTTTTAGGATTATGCACATTCCCGGAGAAACATGGCCACGTTGTCCTGTTCATCCAGTGGATTCTCCCTTAGAGAGAGAAGTGGGGGAGCCAGGGAGCCCAGACCACCTCCTACCCTCAGTCGTTGCCAAGCAAGCTCAACATCCATCTGCTACTTTCCCTTTTTCCCATATGAACATTCAGTCGTTCCAGGAGCATTTACTGAGAAGATCATTCTGTCCACCTTGAATCACCTTGACACTTTGGTTGGAAATTCATTGGCCATATATGTTTAGATCTATTTCTAACCTCTCTGTTCTGTTCCAGTGATCTATTTTCTATTGTTTTGCCACACCACACTGTACTGATTACTGTACTTTTACAGTAAGTCTTAAAATCAGGTGGTACAAACCTCCAACTCTGTCCTTCCTTTAAAAAACTGCTTTTGTTCTTCTAGGACCTTTAATCTTCATATAAATTTTAGAATCAGCTCATCTGTTTTCTACCAAAAAAAAAAGGCTGAAAGGATTTTGACTGGGATTGCATTGGAATCGTGGATGACTTTGAGGCGAACCTACATCCTAATAATATTAAGTCTTCTAGTCCATGAGCATGGTACGTCTGTTTCTTTAGGTCTTCCTTAATGTCTCACAACTGTTTTGTAGTTTTCAGTGTACAATCTTGCACATATGTTGATAAGTTTATCCCTGAGTACTTCATATTTTAACACTATTGCAA
This sequence comes from Tapirus indicus, assembly GCA_031878705.1. Lineage (NCBI taxonomy): Eukaryota > Metazoa > Chordata > Mammalia > Perissodactyla > Tapiridae > Tapirus > Tapirus indicus. Next base: position 7,364,245 of record CM062919.1, read on the forward strand.
ATATTTTCTTTTCAATTTCCAATTGTTCATTGCTAGCACGTAGAATTACAACTGATTTTTGTCTATTGACCTTGTATCTTGTGACCTAGATAGACCTAGTTATTAGTTCTGTTGACTTTTTCTGTTAAATCTTTGGGGTTTTCTACATAAATGAACACGTGTTTTACAAATAAAGGCAGTTTAATTCTTCCTTTCTAAACGGTGTACCTTTATTTGTATTTCATGCTTCATCGCACTAAATAGAACTGTCAGGTCAATGTTGAATAGTGTGGACGAGAGATGAGACCTTCAGCTTGTTCCAGGTCTTGGGGAAAAGCACCTAATCTTTCACCATTTAGTGTGATGTTAGCTGTAAGTTTTTAGGTTCCTCATAGATGCCCAAATCACACTGAGTCCTCTCAATCTTTTTTCTTTCTGTATCTCATTTTGGATAGTTTCTATTGCTCCGTCTTCAAGTCTGCTAATCTTTTCTTCCACTATGTCTAATCTACTGTTAATCCCATTTTGTGTGCTTTTCATACTAGGTATTGTATTTTTCATCTCTAGAAGTTTGCCTCAGCTTTTTCCCAGTGCTAAACAGTTGTTCCCAGACATAGGGAGCCACTGAGAAAGCACAGGGAGAAATGGCAGAGCACATGTCAGTCTTGGGGCTCTTGTACAACCTTGGACAAATGCTCAAGGAAGCCATTAGCAGGAGAATCTTCTTGACCTCAGTGATTGTGAACTTGGGTTAAACTGAGTGGACTTGGGAAAATAAAGATACCTGATTGTTCTTACACCCCAATCCAGGTACTGTTCTGGGCACTGGGGACAAGTTCTGATCTTGCAGAGCTTACCGGGAGAGGATAGTAGGTAAAAGAAACAAGAAAACTTGGATGACTAAGCTCCTAGAACTCAGAGTCCCCACCAGAGCCCTCCCCCAATGTCATACTTGCCAAGGCCACTAATTCCACCTACTTTCCTACCAAAACTTTACAAGAACAGCTATCAGAGTTAGACTGATTTCCACTGCTTCTTGCTTCACTTTTCCCACCTTTTCATGAAATGCTAATGAACTGTGGACAAATCCAAAACTGATTTTGAAAAATCATGGCTACTCTTGTCTCTGGGTATAGTGAATCACTTTCCTTATCTCTGTTATCATTTTCTGGAACTTTGGGGAGACATTTTTTTTGCTCTTGGAATCATTTAGGAATGGAAAATCCTCTTTTCTTTTAAAAAGAAACATCTGTTATCAGTCTCAAAACACACATCTTATCAAGAAGAAAATACAGTTAAAGCAAAACTCTAAAGACTTACATTTTCTAAAGACTTACGTGTTTCTAAAGACTTACATTGGCCACGCTCCACAAAGACTTGTGGGGAGAATGTCAAAATGAAATTACGAGCTCAATAAAGTTTGGTTTTTAAAACAATAATGGTCTTCAGGTATTTGGGTTTTTTGAGAACTTTCCTTTCTATCTAAAAGAAATGTACTTCTTTCTAGAAGAATAAGCTAAAGATGAGAGAAAACAAATTTTATAAATGTTTTCCATTATTCCCAAGGAAAAGAGGAGGGATGCAAGTTTTTGACTTGGAATCTAAAAAAAACCTTGGAAAGCAAATTTGTCAGAAGGGAACAGGAAAATCACAATGGATTTATTTAATGTTTGAATGAATGATTGCAGAATTAGAGTAGCTACTACATTAGCAGAGGTGAGCCGAGGACGAGATGGTGGAGAGGCAGGGGCTCTGGTTTCCAAGCTCAAGGGCAGAGCTCATAAGGTTCTCTGTGCTGGAGAAGCCAAGAGCCCGCACCCAGGGCCAGACTGCCTAGAGCCCGGACTCCTGGCTCTGCCGTTCCTGATCGTGGGGCAATAGATTAACTACTGACCCTCTCTCTTCCTGTTTGCTCATCTGTTAAATTAAGCCCACAGAAGAGTGCCTTGCATGTACTGATTACTTTATAAGTGTTTGATAAACAGTAAAAATAACAATGTCGGAGTTGTTTTGGAGATTTTTGCATTCCAGAAGGGGCCAGGTCAGTTTCTGCTATGGTCAATTTCTACTCAAGGAGTCTATCATCCGAATGTCCTAGGACTCTAGCAAACTCTGCCTCCTGGGTTGTAAGATTCTTTGCAAAAGCCCTAGAATCATACGCATTTATGATTTTAACGTTCTATGACCAAGTCTCTATGACTCACAAGCTATATGATTTAAATTCTTCAGATTCTAAAATTTTAAGTTTCCAGGGTGTTCAGGTCAGACATCTGTTATTCTTGTCCAAGAACCTGGCAAAGTGGGGCAGAACTTCAGCTTTAGGTCGTTATGTCATGCAGATGCCAACAGAACACTTGTTGCCTCTTGGCCATGGGTAAGAGATGGAGAACCAAAGCCCAGAGAGGGAAGGTGACTTGCCCGAGATAACACTGCTGGGCAGTGACTAGAGGCCCCCCACTGAGTCACCCTGCCTGTCCCAAAGCCCTGCCACATCCTGCCACTTAAAGAGCTAGAGCAGCCACTGTGGGCCAGGTGAGCCCAGGTGAGCCCAGAGGCAAGCATTCAATGTCACGCCCATATGGGTTTGACTCCTCACCCCATTGGTGTTCCCTTTGCAATTTGGGACATGATATTTAACCTCTATGAGCCTCAGTTTCTTTATCAGTAAAATAAGGATAATAAAACCTACATTACATGTTGTCCTGAGGATTACATAGATAACATGCAAAGTGCTTGGCCTGGTGCCTAGTTCTTAGTAACACTCAGTAAACGGTTGTCATTGTTACCATTTCAGACACCCAAAGAACTGGGCCATGGATGTGGGGTGCTAACAGCTGTCTCATTGGAAAACTTGTTTGAAACCACATTTGCTTGGACCCAGATTGGATAGGGTGGGGGACCCTTGCTCCCCACTGTTCTGGGCTGCACAAAGAGGACTTTGCCTGCACATTCCTGGCCTCTTGCTCTGCCCCGCACTCATCCCCACAGCAGAGTTACTGGGTTGTTGAGTGACAGCTATTGGCCCCTGTTGGCTGGTGGGTTGGAGCTAACCTAGTAAAGGCCTGTACACACAGGTGTGAGGCCTCTTCCCCTAGATCAGGGTTCGGCAGTGCCCCTGGGTGAGCGGGTGTTGACTCTGGAGACCCCCATGCTCCCTTGGGTGGAGGCAGCAGGGAGCAGAGCGGGCTGTTCCCTCCGAGGAGCCTCATGAGAACAGGTGGTGTGTGACCCCGGCCTCCGTCTCTCAGAGGCCCAAATGTGGGCGGGTAGTAACCTTTCCAACCCCATCGGACATTCTCTAAGGCTTCTAATTCAGGAGGTCCGAGGTAGGCTCGAGCCTTTTTTTACAAGACTCATAGGACGCTCTGATGCACACCATCTCCTCCTGCAAATCACTGCTCTGGGAGTAGTGAGAGCTTTGTTACTAGAGGCATTCAAGTGGAGGGCGGGTGCTGTTTGAGCCTGCGTCCCGCATTTATAATATGAATACCTCTGGCTTTCCTTAGACTGTCTTCTCAGTCTAGCATTTTATAATTTGATCATTCTAAAATCCACTTACTTGAAGTTCCCTGGGTGCCTTTTCTGTATTGGGTATTGAAGGATTAAAAAAAAGGGGGGCAGAAATTTCCTGACAAACAAGGCAGATTGCCCACAGTTATTGATCCTCTCTGATTCCTAAAAATAGAATGCAAAGACATTAGCCATGAGGACCAGAGAGGGGAGAAGTGGGAACAGTGGGCAAGACGGAACTGCAAAGTGGAGGAGGGGCAATCTGAGCCCCCGTGGGCACCCAGGGGAAGCAAGGACATTCACCCACAGACCCCCGATGGCTTGGCACAGGGGGATCGGCAAAGGCAGGGCGAGGCCCTGCGCTGAAGTGGAGGGAGACTGGGTGACAGAACCTCAGACCCCTCGTCCTCTGCCCACACCTCGCAGCCAGTCAGCCTGCTCCCCCTGAGAAGACTGGCTCCTTCTCCCAATCAATGGAACCGCGGTGACTCCAGGCACAGACACACTAGGCACAGCAGCAAAACGTGAACTTGAAAATAAACCTCAGAGGCTCAGTCGCCTGCACCTGACCCACTCCCAGGACACAGGCACCTCCTGCTTGGTGTAGAGAAACCAAACCTCCAAAGAGAAAAGGCGTCCCACACCGACATCGAGGGTCTCCCCACCAAAATGCTGCTCACTCTCTCATCTTCCTGTGTCACCCAGAGCTTTCGCTCAGCCCTGTCTAAATATGCACAGGGCCAGACATTTGAGAGAGTCTCCAACACGAAGGAGAGGCAAAAAGAAACCAACAGAAAGGTAAAGAAATCTGGAGAAAAAGAGAAAATGTGGTTGCAGAACAAAACATATGGGCAAGAGTCCTGTCATTAATACCTTCTGAGACACAGGTGTAGATGTTGTGTCTGGAAAACAAGAACAGGACGCCATTAAAAAGTAACAGAGACAAAAAAAGGCCCTTACAAATTAAAAATACAATAACAAGCAATAATGCAATAGACAAGTTGGAAGATAAATTCGAGAAAATCTCTCACAAAGAAGAAAATGATAGAGAGAAGGAGGAAAGGAGAGAAAGAATTAAAAACAAAAGGTCAGTCTATTATCTGGCGACACAGATTTTCAGACAGAGAGAAGAGAAATACAGAGGGGAGAAAATCATCAAAGAAGTGACATAAGAAAATTCCCCAGAATGAAAGGAAATGAGTCTGAAGATTGAGAAGATTACTGAGAACTCTACACAATGAAAGAAAAAGACCCACACCAAAGGATATAATTGTAAAATTCCAAAACAAGAGATAAAAAGAAGATTCTTGAAGCTCCCAGAAGTCAACAATAGTTTACTTACAAGAGAGCAGAAATAAGAAAGTCATCAGAGTTCTCATCACACTGCCAGATACTAAATGACAATGGAGCAATTCTTCAAAATTCTGAGGGAAATTATATTCATCCAAGAGTTATACATCCAACCTCACTATCTATTGGGTGTACGTGTAGAATAAAGACATTTTCAGACATGGAAAGTCTCAAAAGATTTGCCTTCCCTGCATGTTTTCTTAGAAAAGTACTGTAGAAAATGAGTCAGCAGAACAAGAAAATAAACCAAAGAGAGGGAGACATGGGGCCCAGGAAACAGTGGATCCTACCCAGGAGACAGACCCAAGGAACCCAGGGGCACAGCTCTGCACCAGGACTAGAAATGACTAGTTTACAATAAAACAATCTAAAAACAGAATCGATAGAACATTTGTAACATATTTTAGCATTTTGCAAATTTATTGCCAAGTGTTTACTGTTAGAGCATTTGGAAAAACTCGACTCTAGGTACACAGAAAACTAAGCAAGTGAGAAATAAGAACAAAGGAATGATTAACTCCGGGAAAAACAAAAAGTTGCATGAGAAAAAAAGTACAAAAAGTAATCAGGGTACATAGTCATAATAATATAAATATTAAGCAGTGAATTAATAAAAAACTGTGCTATAACTGTATTGATAGGATAGAGAAAGGGGAAGGGAGGGATAGTGGTGTAACTGTGTTTAGACCTCAACTATTACAGTAGGACATCAATGAACATGTCAAAAACTAATGAATCTAGAAGTAGTGTCAACCAATTATTTATATATAGATACATAGATATGGCTTTATTATAAGGAATTGGCTTCAATTATTTTCAGATATGGGAGAATTATTAAATAACAGCTAAAAGAGTTGCAAAAGGCTTGAGGGGGTGAAGCAATGAACCTCTGCCATTCACTTTAAGCCTTTTAGTAGTATTGCATTTTTTTAACCATTTGAACATATTGTTTTGACTAAAATATCTAAAATTTGTTTTAAATCAAATATGAAGTTGAGATATGAATAATTTTTATTCAAGGCACTTTTCCGGAGTTTCACACGCACCCCCTTGAGATTCCAAGTGGTGAATCCCTGGTCTATACGCTCAGCAACATTTGCTGTGACTCACCCTCACAACCAGAACTAGTCTGGGTCTGAGAAACCCAAATGTTCTGGCTCTCGGGGAGGGGCTGAGTCACGTCCCGGGTCTGATAGCTAGATGGGTGTGTGGGTGTGCAGGATGAGGGGGGATGATTTCTTTCCAATCATTGTCATTTTCAACACCAAGCCCTCCTGGGCTAACTGGTGATATTCTCCCCGCCGTGTTCAAAGCACAGAAAGGAACTGTTACCAGCTGGTACTGTTGGGGAAGCTTGGAGGTCAAGTTACATGTGAGAGGAGTTTTATTGTTCCAAATACACATTAGGACTTGAAATCCGCCAGAAGCAACATCTGCCTCATCCAATTATGGAAGTACAGTGTTTGGGTTTGCATCTCCCCAGGGCCCTGTGCCTACCGAGTCTCTCAGACTCCATTAAACCACACAGATTGGCAGTGAAGAAACAAGAGGCCCTTCTGCCTGGAAAGCAAGCTCTGCCTTCACTAGCCCCAGGTAGCGCCCTCCATCCACTCAAGCTAATAAAAGAGGCTGCCCAGCCTCCCTGATGGAATGCTTCTTCAGCCAGGCAACAGTACCAGCGACGCCCGCTCCACACCAGGCGGAGCAGGGAGAGAAAGGAGAACCCGAGGAGAGTGGTCCAGCCCCAACGGGCGCATGGTCAGGGTGAAGTCAGAAGGAAGCACCAAGAAAGGGCATGTCCCGATGTTACCCTATCAGACAGAAGGCACGAGAAACGTCTATGATGAGAATTCAACAGAGCGAGCGAAGCTTTTGTTGGGAGCACCAGGCCAAGCTCAAATGGTGTTCAGCTTCTATTTTCAGAAGGGTGGTGACGTCAAATTCCTTTTCTGGAATGTAGAGTTGTTTCAGTTGGGTCTTTATTGAACGCTAAGGGATGTGGATTGAGACGTGAAGAATCAATGACGCCAGGCCGAGGCAATGGCAGGAGGATAACGGGACGGTAGGAGAGTAGGAGGGCTATTTAGGGAAGGATGGGTAGTTCAACGTTGCTAGAGGTTTGATGCATTAGAATTGGAGATTGGGCCCAAATTCAGGGGCCTTGAATACCAGACTGAGGAACTGGGGCTTCACGTGGTGGGCACAGGATCCACTGCTTAGCCAGATGGCAACTATTTATAGAACTTGGTGACAAGCACTTTCTCTTCTAATGATTACATTAACCCCATGAAATATGTACCATTGTGCCCATTTTACAGACACAGAAACTGAGGCTCAGAGAATTGAAGGAAATCTCCGACTTTGTGACTTCCAAGTCGGAGCATTTGCCACCATGCTTCACACCCTCCTTCACCAAGGAACTTGGTGTGACCTGGCCATAGCCCTACCATAGGAAGAGGAGTGGGCAGGTGTGACTGAAATGCCAGGGGCATGCAGGGACAGGGCAAATGTGACCCCAGCTGACTTGTCCTCCTCCTCATCTCTTGTCCTTGCCTCCCTGGCGCTCTTACTGAGCCAGTCTGTTTCCAAATGTGCCTAGCTCTCTCTAACTCTTCTTATTTTTCTTTTTTTGCACTGGCTGTTTGCTCTGCCTGGAATGGTGTTTCCCTTCCCTCCCACCTCGCTACCTAATCGTCCCCTAGCCCTCAAGGTGGATACCACCTTCTCCAGAAAGTCTTCCCGGGCCCTCCCCTGCTGCGTTAGAGCTGTTCCCATGGTCCTTCCACCCTTGGGCTTCCTGCATGGGCCACCACTGTCTGGTGCCCCTTCCATCTGCCCCTCTAGCAGTGAGCTCCTCCCAGGAGGGACATTGCCCGACTCATCTCTGTGGGGTCTGGTGCATTGTGGATGCTCAATGAGTATTGGTTGATTTGAGTAAAATGAGTTGATTGGAATTATATGGATATAAGAGGTAGAGATTACAGCTGCAAGTCCTCTGCGGTGGTCCAGAGGAGAGGCAAGGAGGGCCTGAATTTAGGGGCAGTCAGTGGGGAGGGAGAAAGGGGCTGCATGAGATGGAGACTTGGAGGGAGATGGGCAGGACCAGCAGGGAGCGGGAAGACGACAGGTTGGGTTAGGGTTACCGGCAGAGCATCTCTGGGGAAGGGGAGGATGTCTTTCCCAGGGATCTGCCTTGACCACTCCCACACGTCACACACATCTCAGCCCTCGAGGCCGCTCCCTCCTTCCTGCTTTGTTCTGCTTCACAGTATTCATCACCACCCGACCTCAGATATTAATTTGTCTCTGATCTGTCTTCCACCAAAACACAAGGTTCATGAGTGCAGGATCCTTATCTGTTTTGTTCACTGCTGGATAGAGCCCAGAACGGTGCCAGGCACACGGCAGTCACTCAGTAAATGTTTGTCGAATGAAAGAATACATCACCAACGGGCCAACTGGTCCAAATGGGGGTTTGGGCTCCTGTCCGCTGCAGACACTAGAGGGCGCCTGATCACAAGCCAGGTCAGGATGCAGCACCCCTGAGTGCCCCCAACTTTGCTCCCTGGGTCTTGGGCATCAGTTCCCCATAAAGTGGGAGTCCTGAGGGTGGACTGCTTTGGTTATAGACAGACAAGGTGATGTGAACAAGGGTCTGGGCCAGACTGCCCGGGCTGAGTCCTGACTGGGACCCCTGCTAGTGTATGGCCTCGGGCAAGTTCTCCAACCTCCTATGGGGCTCAGTCTGCTCATCTGCGAAATGGGTATAATAATAGCAATCACGTCCTATAGGACTGTTGTGTGAAGAGCTTAGCACAGTTCCTGACGCAGGGCAACCCCTCTGGAAACTGGGGAGGCGCTTTTACCCAATTATCCAATAACATTTCTGTGGGTCTTCTAGGTGGTGGGCACACGCCATGCTCAGAGGACGAGAGGTGAACTGGATACTCCTGTCCTCAGGGAGAGGAAAGGAAGGATCGAGCACTGTGCTGGGGGGTCTCGCATAGGATAGGACATTGGTAATACCTGCCCTCCCCAGGACCACATCACGTCCAAGATCACAAGCCAGACAGCTCTGGGCAGGTTCCCCCTCACTCTCCGCTTTCTAACCTGTCAAAGTGGGGGGGAACCCACTTCCCAGGTGGAGGCAGGGGCTGCGTGACACGATGGGGAGAAAGCCCACTGCTTGGCACAAGGCAAGCGTTTGGCAAACTTCGGTCCTCCTACTCCACCTCTCGTCTCCCCCGCTGTGCAAATGAAGGCTTGTTCCCCCTTCTCCAAATGAGGACACTGGGGCCCAGAGGCGCTGGGTGACTTGCACAGGCAGTCAGGCAAATCAAAGATCGGGATGGGCTGAGCTGGCCTTCTTGGCAGATCACTCGGCCTCCGGAGCCCCCTCGGTCCTCTGGCTTGTAAGGATCCCCCCTCCCCCAGGTGATGGTGGGGACTGCATGAGCTATCTCAGGACCTGTTTCTGAGAGAGAACGGCTGCTACACGGTGCAGCGGACGGGGCTGGGCCTGGCGGCCAGGGGCTGAGGGTCCAGTCCTCCACAGCAGCCCAGACATGCCCCAGGTGCCGCGTGTCTCTGAGGCGGCCCTCCTTATCTGCAAAGTGGGTCTAATGATGTCACTGCCCCAGTGAGGACGAGCCGTTGCACGAGCAGCCGTGGAGGCTGCACGTGATCTCGCCCCCTTGCACATCTGTACAGCAGCATGTAGGTCACAGAGCCTTTCACATCCATCTTTTTCTGACCGTCCCAACAGCCCCACAGGTGGGGATGGTGATAACATGGCAAACACCTGGGGTGGCGAGATGCACCTTTGCAATTCAGAAGCATTTGTGGAAGGGAATGTGTTATAACCAGACCACCCCGACCATAAGAGCCGGCCGTGGGCAGGGAGTATTTTGTTATAAGCGCTTCTACTGAGCTGGGTTCTGCCTGAGAAAGGTCAAGGCTGAAGTCGCAAGAGCAGGGATTCTGGCACCCTGAGTTCAAACCCCAGCCCTGCCACTTGCTGCCTCTGGGACCCTGAGCATGTCTGTCACTCAATGTGCGCCTCAGTGTTCTCATCTGTGAAGTGGGGGTGACATCGATGGGGGTACCTCACTCACAGCATTGCTGCATGGATTACAGGAGTTAACACGTGGAAACGACCTTAGCATGGAGCCGGCCCACAGCGCACGTGAACCATTGGAGCTCGGGGCCCAGTCCGACCCTGCTCTCTGCCTGACCTCTGCTGAACTGTTCTGCCTTCAAGACCTCGCCCCGAGACAACAGCCTGGCTGCTGGGACCACAGGGTTACGGGGCAGCAGCCTCATGACCAAGCCACCTCTGCAGCCACCCACCTTTCCCTCCATGGCTCTCAGGAAATTCTCTCTCCCTTCCAACACCCACTCCAGGCCACCTACTCAGTGGGCAGCTGAACGAATCGTCTTCCCCTGAGGCTGTCTGGAAGAGAGGACCACAAAGTTCAGGCAAGCTTCAAAGACTGTCTTTAAGATTCCAGATAACATGGCTTCAAGAACTATCTTTGCATCCCTTCAATCTTCCTTGCTTGCAGACCAAGTGCCAGCTGAGCTGACCAAGGGGCTGAAGTGCGCCCAGCCCAGGGGTACGCGTCACCACCCAGCACCAGCCGTCAAACCAGAAGCTCAAGCAGACAGGAGCCTTGGGGCGACTTTAATGCAAGCCCTGGGAGTTTGAGTGGCTCGGGGTCAAGAGAGGTGACTCCCCAAAGTCACAGCACTCTGAGTACTCGGTGGCCTGACTCTTGCCCACACACATCACAGCAGGCGAGCATGGGGATCTGTTTGTGTCTCAGAAGCAAAGAAGCATTAGAAAATTCATGAATTGTGTATTCTTCATCCTCCCAAGGTCAAGGGAAGTTTGTGCATTTCTGCCACATTTAGGGAGTGTCTCAATGTTGCAGACGCCACGGTCAGATCTACGACAGATACAAAGAAGTGACCTCTGACCTTGGTTCCTGGGAAAGACCACTTGACTCTGAAACAGAGCAAAGCAAGTCTCTGTGAGTGTTGTTTGGGGAAGACCGAGGTGGAGCAACGAACCCCGATGGCCCAGAGCTGAGGCAGGTCAAGTGTCCGGGGTGAAGCTGAATAGAGCTGATATTTGGAGAGTGAGTCCTACGTGCTAGGGTTGTCCTAAGAACTGTGCGTGGTTCACTTCGTCTAATTCTCACAACTCCGTGAGCTGTGCACATTTATCCTCGTTTTACTAATAAAGATACAGAGGCAGAGAGAGGTTAAGTAACCTGCCCAAGTTCCCAGAGCTTGTAGGTAACAGAGCTGGAATCCAGCCATTGGTTCCAGGGTCCTCGCTCTGAGTCCCTCTCCCAGGAGCTCTCAAACTCCCAGGCATGTGATTCCCCTGGAGGGCTTGCTAAAACTCGGACTGCTGAGTCTCACCCCACAGTTTCAGGTTCAGTAGGAACTGGTCAGGGCAGGGACCACACGTGAGGATCCTGTAGTCACGGCAGCGCAGTGACCACAGCTGCGAGTAATCACTAAATAAACCTGCATAGTCGCAATTTTCAGGCATTAGCTCTAACACTTCACAAATGGCAGCGTCCTTCCTGCACAGAACATGATTCTTTTTCCTGTTGTTGAGGAGGAAGACTATGAATGACAGCCACCAGAGGAAGCTAATAGCACGTATACTGCCCCTTTGGAAAGCCTGAATCGCCTGAAAGAGAAGATTCAGAGCTCTGATTGTCATTTGAAGGAGTTTGGACATCAGCCCGAGAGGAACTCTGAAGTGGCAGGAAGAGGGCAGAGGTGACAGTGTCTAATTTTCTTTCTTCCTATTTCCCATCAAAGGAAATTCATCGTGTGGCTGCTCCCGACCTATCTGAGCGTTTTCCCCGGCTACAGAAAACCTCTGGGTCACGCCCCAAAATGAGATTCTTCATTTCAAAGAGGAAGGCGTGATTTTTAAGTCCCTGGAGAATAAAGACAATTCTCATCTGGTCAGAGTGCTGTTGGGCTGTTTGGGGCTTGAAAACACTTTAAAATGAGTGAATAGGTTTCTTTTTATGTTCTTATAAAAATCAAGCATTCTTTTCTTCCTGGGCTTGAATGAGGTCCAGAGAGTTCTAGATCAAAGGTTCACAGAAAAGGAGTGCTTTCACGCACTCAGGGGCTGGGTCCACACGAGAAAAACAAGAGACTGGAAGGGACTGCCCCACCTGCCTCCCTGTATCTGGGCTCTGAACTCTGGGGACGCCTCCCCGTGCTCCCCACCAACAAGGCAGGACGCTGGTCCCACTGCAGAGAGCTCACGCGCTTCACAGCCAGGGAGCTCAGGCTCCACTGCCTTCCTGCCACAGCCACTGGGGGTAATTACTAAACCTCTCCGAGACTGAGCTTTTAATCTGTAAAACAAAAAGAAATAATACATATGTCCAGGTACTGCTACAGGAATTCAATGAGATATTGGCTGACCTCAATTTAGCACGAGCCCCAGGCACTGTTCCAAGTGCTTGTCATACATTTCCTTCCTCAAGCCTTACAAAGGCCTCATGAAATAGATGCCGTTGTAATCCCATTGAATAGGTAAGGAAACAGGCTCAGAGAGGTTCAGTCACTTACTCAAAGTCCCACAGCGCGTGGGTGGTGGTGCTGGGACGCAGAGCAGGCCGTCAGCACCAGACCCCGCACACCCACTCCTCTCCACTCTGCTGCAGCTGGGCTGCTCTCTGCCCTTCCCTGTGGAGTGCATTCTTCCGTTACAGAATCACACTCTCTCACCTCTTTCTCTTCTCATGGGGAATTTTTCTGGTATGAGATCCTTTGTATTTTGCAGATTAACAATAATTATTGTGATAAAACAATGTGCTAAGAATAGCGACTATCCTTACGCAAACATGGAATATTTACAAAAGTTGATCACAACCCGGACACAGAGTAAACTTAATGTGTTCCCCAAAGGAGAAGTTCATGGATTCTTTCTCTTTACAAAACAAAACAAAACTGGCAATGAGTGACAATAACAAAGTCACATCTACTTGGGAATTGTAAATAATTAATTGTTCTGAATATGGAGTCAAATGACAAATTATTAAGAAAACAATAAATTGAGAAAGCGGCATATTAAAATTTGAGGAATGTTGGCAAATCTATTTTCAAAGAAAAACTGTATGAATGATGACAAAGCAGAAATCAACAAAACTGGAAAGCAATAAAATAGATAAAAGAGTTTAGTCTTTCAAATAACAAAACTAGAGGCAACCATTTGGAAATTTTATTTAAAAAAGAGAGAGCAAAACCAAATAAAATTAAATCAAGAGAGAAGATATAAAGACTAGACATGGAGGACACTAAAGCTCATAGAGTTGTGTGCATATTTACAGACGTATTTGCAAGTCTCAATGAAATAAGTGACTGTATTGAAAAGACAGAAATTAACAAAATTGACTCAAAAGAAAATAGATTAGATTGTTAAAGAAGAAACTGGTAAAATTTCCTCAAAGCATTTCTTCCTGAAACACTAGGTTCAGATGGTTTTACTAATGAGGTCTTTTGACACTCTAATTACCAACTAATGTTACATAATCTGTTCTAGAATGAGCAAAAGATGAAAAGAGATAAAAATATGAGTTCAACATTAAAAACTCTAGGCAAATCTCATCTATGGATATAAGTATATAAACTCTAAACAGGATAATGATGAATCAAATTTAACAACATGTAAAAAGAATATTCCACGATGACCAAGAAAGATGTATCCCAGGAATGTAAGGATGGCTTAATATAAGACATTCTAATCATATAACATATCCAATAATTGATTGTCTGGTAACAAAAAAGCACCAATAGCTTAATAAAAATCAAGATATTTTACACATTGCTGATAGTTTACAAAACTAAGATGAGATAGATAATTCCTTATGAAGATAAATAATATTCATTTCAAATTAATAAAAATTAACACACAATAGCAAAACACAATAGGTATTCCCAAGAAACCAGGAAAAAACACAGATACCCACTACAGTCAACACTGTTAACATATCCTGACCAATGCAATAAGACATGAATGTCAGCAAAAGGAAATTAGAGGCATAACTATGAGAAAGGAGGGGACAAAATTATCACTCTTTGCAGATGCTATCAATAACCATTCATTTGAATCTTCTAGATAAGCAAGCAAACAGAAACTATTAGAAAGCAAAAGAGAGTTCCATATTATCATATACAATCAGTAGCTTTCCCATATTTTGTTAGAAAACACAATGGAAAAAACTCCAATAGAAGCAACAAGATAGAACATATCTAAGTAATTCATAAGAAAATTACAGTTTCTATTTCCTAGTTGGAAATACAACAGCAATAAAAACAAGTGAGTGACAGAAAGGAAAACCTAAATGAAGAGGGAGGCATGACGTTTCCCAATGGAAATAATGAATTATGAAAAACAATCTCAGTTGCGCTTAAATTAATGAGTCAGTTCAACACACTTTTTGATAAAAATGTCAATGACATTTTTGTTTGTGTTGGAACATGAAGAAATAGTTTGGGGTTTTTTCCCCTCCCCAAAGCCCCAGTGTATAGTTGTATATTCTTGTTGCAAGTTCTTCTGGTTCTTCTATGTGAGCTGCCGCCACAGCATGGCTACTGACAGACGAGTGGTGTGGTTCTGCGACCGGGAACCGAAACTTGGGCCAGCAAAGTGGTGAGCACTGAATTTTAACCACTAGGCCATCAGGGCCAGCTCAAGGAAATAGTTTTCAAGTTCCCACAGGAGAATAAACAAGTGAATGTTTCTGGCACAGTGTTGAAAGCAAAGACTAGTGAGGACAGTATTAAACATAATAAAGGGACAACAATGACAACAAGACAGTGTGGGCACTAGAATAGAAGTATATAAGGAACCAAGTGAATCGCCCAGGGCAGAAACTCACATACAGTATGAATTTAATGTGTGGTAAGGACCTCGAAAATCAATAGGGGAAAGGTTGTTTGGATTAATGAATAGTTTAGGAAAAGAGGTAAGAGTGGTCAGAAAAAGATAAATTTAAATACTTTATACCATATTCCAAAATAACTGAAAAGATTTTAAGAATTAAATGTAAAAACTGATATCATAAACAAACCACAAACAAATACAGAGGAAGATTCATAGTATTCCTGAAAGGGGAAGAAATTTCTAGGCTAAAAATCAGTGGAAGAAATTTCAAAGGAAAAGAAAGATTTAGCTACATAAAAATATTTTCTATAATTCATACATTGAAAATAATGAAATTAAAAGTAAAAAAAATGCCATAAAAATATTTGCCACAAATATATCAAAGGGT
The DNA here is from genome assembly GCA_031878705.1 of Tapirus indicus. Lineage (NCBI taxonomy): Eukaryota > Metazoa > Chordata > Mammalia > Perissodactyla > Tapiridae > Tapirus > Tapirus indicus. The sequence goes on from CM062919.1 coordinate 7,379,400, forward strand.
TAATATTCTTAATAGCAAAAGAAGTCATAAAATTACTAAGAGAATTGTAAACAACCCATAGACATAAGGAAAGTACATGAATAGACAGACCATTTACAGAAGAAATATTTGAAAACTGACTTATTGTGGTGGGCTCAGTAACGGCTTCCTAAAAGATATCCACATTCTGATCCCTGGAACCTGTGATTAATTTATGTGGCAAAAAAAGAGTCTGCAGTTAAGGATCTCCAGATGGGAAGATCATCCTGGGTTATCTGGGTGGGCCCTAAATGCAATCACAGGTGCTCTTATAAGAGGAGATAAAGGGAAATTTGGCCACAGAGAGAAGGAGAAGACAGTGTGACCACAGAGGCAGAGATTGGAGCAACGTGGCCACAAGCCCAGGAATGTGGCAGCCGCCAGAAGCTGGCAGAGGCAGGGAACAGACTTCCCTCTAGGGCCTCCAGGGGAGCACTGCCCTTCTGACATCTCAGTTTTGGCCCAATGAAACTGGTTTTCAACTTCTGGCCTCCGGGAATATGAAAGAGTAAATTTCAGTCTCCGATGTGGTGATTTGCTACCAACAGGGAGCTAAAGCACTTATGAAATACCCAATCTCACCAATGAGCAAAGAAATACAAAATAATATAATAATGTGATACTATATTATTTTTGCCTATGAAATATCAAAGAGTTATTTAAATGCTTATGGATGACAAAGGTACACTCGTGTACACTGCTGGTGGGAAAATAAATTGAGGCAGCCCCTCTGGAGAAAAATTCGACAATATGTATAAAAGCCTTAAATAAATTAATATTTGTTAACCCATCGTTCTCATTTCTGGGACACTAAACTACAGGAATAATTAGAGATTTGAATAATGATTTATGTAGAAGATTGTTCATTCCAAGTTTGCAAAATGCAGTGCTTCAATAATAAACACTGGAAATAATCCAAATGCCCAGCAAATAAAAGAATAATGAAACAAACTATGGGAAATTATAAAATAGAATATTGTACAATTATTATAATTATCATGGCAAATAATTTTAATGACTTGTTCTCAACATAATGTTGCAAAATAATCAGCATACAAAGAGTTATAAAGGGAATGAGCCAAATTTGTGTGTTTGTGTGTGCATGTATGTGCAATATTACATGTATGAAAAATGGAAAGAAATTTTAAAAATTGTTAGTGTTTACCCAGAAACGGTTAGATATAGAAATTTTAATGTTTTTATTTTATAAATTCTTCCATATTGTGTACAATGGGTATGGATGCATCATAATCATAAAAATCAAACAAGTAAGTTAACAGAAAGGAGTAAAAAGATTTATAAAAGAGATTTGTTTCAATATTGTTCATGTTGGTGAAAATTCAGAAATGGCAAAAGCATTCAATAAGGACAACAGTTACAGTAAACCTTTGTGATGGAATACGATGCTAACACTGGAAATTTATTTACGCTCTTTTAAAAATGTGCTTACAAAGAATCTTTAATGATATAGAGAAATGATTTTGATGTGATGGTGATTTTTTTTCTTTTTTTTTTTTTGTGTGAGGAAGACCAGCCCTGAGCTAACATCCGTTGCCAATCCTCCTCTTTTTTGCTGAGGAAGACTGGCCCTGGGCTAACATCTGTGCCCATCTTCCTCTACTTTATATGGGACGCCGCCACAGCATGGCTGACAGGCAGTGCGTCAGCGCCGAACCCATGAACCCCGGGCTGCCAAGTGCGAACTAAACCACTGCGCCACCGTGCCGGCCCCGGTAAGTGATTTTTTAAAAGCAAAACACAAACCTACACACACCATTATTTCTACTGCATGGTGGATACATAGAAACGTAGAAAGAATTAGACCAAAATATCAAAAGTGGCCGCCCTCCCAACATGGCAGAATTTCAAGTGGCTTTACTTCCTTTTTTAAATTTTCCAAATGTTCCAAGCTGAGCACTAAATATTTCCATGGAGGAACAAAATGAACGTAAGTCGTAGGTGAAGTCGGCCCCGTCAGGACCACGATGAACTCTGAGCTCCCGCTTCTTTCCTGGGCTGCTACCTCCTCCGGAACAGAGGTTCTCCCAGGCCTGTGAAATCACTCATTTATGGCCCAAGCCGTTCCCCTGTCTTCTTACACTTCTGCCTTCAACTTTCGTCTAAGTTCCTTTCTTCTTTATCATTGCAGGAGAAATAGCTAATTAATATGTTTTTTAAAATATCCTTTGGAAATGTAAAATGTCACACAAATGTTCAACCCTCACAATGTTTTACGGTGTGTCTTTGATTCAATTCACGGCACCAGCATTAATTCCGACATTTATTTCCCTCTCTTGCCTTCTGGCAGCCTGTTCTCAAAGCCTTCTCACTACTTCCTCCAGCCTCTGAATTTCAAAGCGATTGCCTGCATTGAAGCGCAGCTTTTCTCTCTTTAATTTTTTTAGAAGCTCAGTTGTCTCTGTCTTTGAAGGTAAATGAGAAATACGACTAAGAGAGAGAAAATGAAATTCTGACACTTAGTGAAATAACTGTGGATCTTAGCCAGAATATCACAAATCTCCCAAAAGACGAATGAAAATTTCCCATTTGATGGTCTTTCCTGGACCAGAAGCCCAGCATGGAGCATGGATTTGAAAAACAGACATTTATTGAGTTATACATCCTCCTAACCAGCTCCAAGACTATCTGGATAAATTCAATCTGTTGGGAAAAAACAGCCTACAGGGACCAATGTCACACCTTCTTGGTTGGCTCAGGGTCAGAAGGTGAGCGTGGGCACTGTGACCCTTGGCCAGCATCATGCTTTGAGCCCTGTTGCTGCAAGGAAAGAGTACCCCTGCCTGGGAATCCACGGTCCTCAGATCAGTTCTGCCTTCAAGTTGCTCTGTGACTTGGGCAGTTCATTTCAGTGACCTTGTCATCTAATCTCCTGCAAAGCTGCTTCTCCTCCAGGGCTGCCTTTCTTAGCATCTGGTGCCTCCATTCTACCTGGCTGACATGCCAGGCACCAGGAGTTATCCTTGTCTCCTCCTCCCTCACACACAGCATCCCGTCACTCACTAGGCAATCTCATCCGCCTGTTTCGATGCCCACCGCCATCACTCTAATCCAACCTCCTAGCAAATCTCAACTGGACCAGTGCAATCTCTCTGGGCTTGGCTGGCATCCAACCCTTTCTCCATGCTGCAGCCGAAGAGTCTTTTTTATTTATTTATTTTTTTGTGAGGAAGACCAGCCCTGAGCTAACATCCTTTGCTAATCCTCCTCTTTTTGCTGAGGAAGACTGGCCCTGGGCTAACATCCGTGCCCATCTTCCTCCACTTTTTTATATGGGACGCCGCCACAGCATGGCTGACAAGCAGTGCGTCGGCGGGCGCCTGGGATCCGAACCGGCGAACCCCGGGCTGCTAAGCGCGGACGAAACCGCTACGCCACCGGGCGGCCCCCGAAGAGTCTTTTTTAAAGTGCACATCTTATCTATTGCTGCCTTACTTCAACCTATCAATGACTCCTCATTACTCTTGGATAAAGACAAACCTTCACAGGCACGCATACTCTCCATCAAGGTGAGTGAAAGTGGCCCACAGATGGGAGGGTTTTTGTTTGTTTGCTCTTTTAAAGGTTAACTGGTTTCATTTCCAATCTTTAAAAATCAGGAAATATGACATAAAAATCTAGATTTCTAACTTCTCTTGAAAATCAGAAAATCTGTCAGATCTGGCCCAGTATCTGTCATGGGAACAGTAGGTGCTGCCCTCACTGAACAGGGCATGTCCCCCCAGCAGGCCCCACCAAGCCCCTCATCTTGCCCACCCTTCACTGTACTCACTTACAACACAGGTGTGGCCCTCCTGCCCCATGGGATGTGGCCCCGCTACCTTTCCAGGGCATCACACTCTCCCTCTCAATGCTCCAGTCCCCCTGGGGTTTCTGCTTCTGAACAAATGCCAGGGCCCTCACTTACACTGTTCCCTCTGCCTGGAATACCCTTCCGACTTCTGCCTTTCTCCCCACCAGTCCTGGCCTGGGTAAATCCTATTCATCCTCAAAGCATGAGTTTCAATGTCACTTCTGCAGGAACATCATCCCTGGTCCCCTACTCTAGGATGGAGCCCCGCTCTTCCCCCATCACTCTGGTTATCATTGGTCAACTGCCTTTCCTGTGGGCTCCCCAAGAGCAGGGAGAAGTCTGCTCTTCTTGGTAGAGGATCACCAGCTACCAGCCCAACATCTGGCACAGGGCAGGAGCTTTCTCACTATTTGCTGAATGAGTGAATAAACCTGAAACCTCTGGGTCCAGTGTGCATACGCACCAGTAAGACATGATCTACTGGAGGGAAAAGATGCAGCAGCAAACAGAAATAATAGCATGGGAGAGGCACGTGTACAAGGCGTCCGTTCTGGGGACAGGCTGAACTGTGTGGCTGTCGCCAGAGATCTTTCCTAGAGGAAGCCATGCTGGAGTGGAGCTTGCGGGTTTGGGACTTGCGACCGTGCCTGCCACTGAGGAGGACACTGGCTCAGGTGGGATGACCTGCCTAAGGTTACACAGTCCCTGCAGACTGTGAGCATCAAGGGTGTGGAATATGCCAGGTTCATGTACGTACTCAAAACTGTAGCTTCAGCATGCAACTCAGCATTCAGCAAATGTGCTGAATGAGTGCATGAAGAGAGAAGACAGAAGGTCGAGAAAGACCTGGGGACCTACTATGGACTGAATGTTTGTGTCCCCCCAAAATTCACATGTTGAAATCCCAAGCCCTAAGATGATGGCATAAGGGGGTAGGGCCTTTGGGAGGTGATTAGGTCACGAGGGTGGAGCCCTCACAAGTGGGATGAGTGCCCTTATACGAAGAGACGTGAAAGAGAGGCTCTCTCTCTCCCCCATTTGAGGACACAGAGAGTAGGCAGCCATCTACAAGGCAGGAAGCAGGCTCTCAGCAGAACCTGACCATGCTGGCACCCTAACCTTAGACCTCCAGCCTCCAGAACTGTGAGGAATAAGTGTCTGTTGTTTATAAGACACCCAGTCTATGGTATTGTTTATAGCAGCCTGAACAGACTAAAACAGGACCCAACTAGCAGAAAGGACCTCACAGTGATGTACAAAGGAGGAGTGTCATGAGTGACGAGGATTTGGAAATTATCTTGAAAGAGGACAAGCTTAGCCTCTATTGGGGCAGATATTTCTTTACCTTTTTACCCCTGGAGGACAACAGTACTATTCATTGACTGTAAAATACATTTTTATGTTGAAAGAGCAGAAGCTGTAATTGTTATATTGTGTTCATTGTCACACACATGATGTTTACTTTTAGAATTTTAAAATATCTTCAAAAACAAAAAGCAAGAGTTTCTTTAATGTGGGACCTCACTGTGGGAAGGAGACTGTTTCCAACACGCTCACGTTAGTTATGGAAATCGTCATGCATGAGACAAGTACAAATGTAAAGTGTGAGTTTTGCAAAGGAGAGAAAAAGTTGTAGCCATAATAATCCAAAAGGACCCATAATAAAAGATTGGAAGCAGATGCCTCTGAGGTGACCTGGATCAGCTGAAATATAAAAAGTATTCCATAATGCTATGGAATTCTACACTTTAAAATGGTTAATCTTGTGTTATGTATATTTTACCACAATAAAAAGTGTTAGCAAAACATTCAAAAAACATTTTTTCCAGTGATAAATGCCAATAAGCTCCCATTATCCTATCATCATGCGGGGGCTTGATCCCTCGGCTAATAAAACGTTCAGTGAGCGAGGCCTGAGCTGGCTCTAGGGTTAGGAAGGTTCGGGCACAAAGGGGCCTGTGTCCTCCTTACCCAGGCTCTCACTGTGACACTGAGATTTATAATAGGAAATACATATTTGGTCTTTGTCCCCATTTCTAGCACAGAGCTCCTAAAACTCTTGGAATTTCCTAAGTAATAAAAGCCATAAAGTTGTCTTGATGTTCATAACAAATCCCTTTCAACCACACCTGAGTTTATGTTAAAGAGATAACTTTCTGTCTGCACCGAAGGATGGGGGCTGGTTGCCAGGGGAACCAACCAGGTGATTAGAGGGTTGGAACTTTCAGTCCCACCCTCTGACCTCCAGGGAGGGGAGAGGGGCTGGAGGTTGCGTCAATCACCAGTGGCCAATGAACTAATCAATCATGCTTGTGTAATGAAGCCTCCATAAAAACCCAAAAGGAAGGGGTTTGGGGAGCCTCCAGGTTGGTGAGCACAAGAGGGGCTGGGAGAGTGGTGCACCCGGAGAGGGCATGGAAGCTCCACACCCTTTCCCCACACTGTGCCCCATGCATCTCTTCCATTTGGCTGTTCCTGAGTTACATCCTTTAAAAATAAACCAGTAATTAGTAGGTAAACTGGTTTCTTGAGTTCTGTGAGCTGTGCTAGCAGATTAATTGAATCCAAAGAGCGGGTCATGAGAATCTCTGATTTAAAGCCAGTTGGTCAGAAGTACAGGTAACAACCTGGACTTGCAATGGGCATCTGAAGTGTGGGCAGTCTTGTGGGACCGAGTTCGTAACCTGTGGGATCTGACACTATGTCCAGGTAGAGTCAGAATTAAGTTGAACTGTAGGACACCCTGCTGGTGTCGGAGAATTGCTTGGTGCGGGGAAAGAACCAGAGACCAGGACTAGTGTCACAATCATATGCACAGTCCCAGAGAACCCATCGTGTCCCATTCTTGGCTGTAAAATACACGCCCCATACAGGGGTCAGAAAGCAGACAGACCCGCGTTCTGATTTCGGTTCTTATTCTTTTTTTAATTGGTTAGTTCTGTACCTTACCTCTCTTAGCTTCCATTTCCACAGCCGCGGATATGAGCTGCCCACAAAGTAGCTGTGAGGATTTGAGTGGCATAAAAAATAAATATTTTATTTAGGCACTGTATGAGGTGCACCTTTGCTCCATCGGTTTTTATAGCCGCCTCCTCCTGCAGGGATGCAGCCCACAGGGCAGGGCTGTCAACTGTGCTCTGTTCAAGTACCGGAGCTGGTGGGCATTGGGCCATCACTAGAGGTTTAATCTCCTTCGTCCCTCCTGGCCTCCTCGTGTAAGTGGGAAGGGGATGCTCTGCATCCCTGGGAGGCATCCTAGCCGTTCTCCTTCCCTCACCCTCACTGGATAATCAGGCAGCAAGTCCTGTGGACTCAATCCGCACCCCCTCTCTCCTCAAAGCCACTGCCTCAGTGCCCCTACCAACACCATCCTTCCCTTACCACGCGCATCAATAGCAGCCGTCTCCACTGGGGTCCTCTCCACCCCTCTCCCTGCTCCAAAGCCATCTTCTAACTCAGATCTGGTCATGTTGCTCCCCTGCTCTAGTGCCTCCCGGGGCTCCCTATTCCCCTAGGACAATGTCAGTGAACAGGTGCCTGATCTCTCAAGTTCCCAGTGTGTGTGCTCTTCTCTCAGCACCCAGTCTCCCAGTTCTGTGAACAGGGCCATTCCCATCGCAGGCCTTTCCTTTCGTTATTCCCTCTCTCTGTAATGTCTTCTCTCCAAACCCATCATCACCTGACTGACTCCTGCTCACCCTTCAGGGCTCAATTTAGAGGCCACCTCTTCTGTGAAGCCTTCCTTGATCCCAACCCAACCCATCCCAACCTGGGTGAGGCATTCCTCCATGCCAAGGCCACACAGCAAGTAAATTGTTGAACTGGGATTCAAAGTCAGGCCTTCCTGCTTCCAAAACAGAAAGCCAAAAACAGCAAACTGTGCAATTACATATTTATGTAGGAAAGAAAGATTCAGGAATGAGGTAGAGCTAAGCCAATCATCTCAGAAATATGCCCAAAATATATTAAATGAAAACAGCAAGTTGTGGAACAGTGTGCATGGCATGATTCCATTATAAAAACTATACATGTTTATATAGGTTTGTATAAACAAAGACAAGAGCCTAAATGAATACTAATCAAGCTGTTAACAGACGTTGGGTGGGTGGATGTGAACATCCTGGAAGGTTTGAATTTGTTATATATTCTTTATGTCCTAAAAATCAAACCAAATCAAAGGAACACAACAACAACTTTTCTCCAACAATAAGTTAAAGGCTTGAAAACTCAGGAAATCCAAGGCACAGGGACAAGCGTTTGGAGGAAGGGCTCACCTCTGACTACCCTTTGTCCTGCAATGGACATGGGGAGCTGAGATGGTGACATGAAATGAGAAGGGCCATGGTTGGCCCGGGAGCCACACTTACCTTTCCCAGTAGCTCAGGCAGGCCCAGCAGCTGCCCGGTGAACACGCCAACACAGATGAAGATGGCGGTCACCTGCCCCAGAGAGCCACGTATCTCCTTGGGTGAGATCTCGCTCAGGTACATGGGGAGCGCACTGAGGGAAATGCCTATAAAGGAAGCATGGCAGCAGTGAGAGAGAGGACTTCTCTGAGGGAGGAGCACTCTGGTCCATGAGAGAGATCTCTTCCTCGAGGAAGACTGGTCACAGCACCTCTCTCTGTTTTGTGCTTGACAAAAATAGCACTGTAGCCATAGTACCATTCCCAGCACTCTGTACAAAACTTGGCACTTTAATATGCACTTTATCATTTAATCCATAAAGTATGGCTGGGAGATGGATTTCACAGGAGAGAAAATAGCTGATGATGGTGATACTGGTGGTGGTGGTGGTGGTGACGGTAGTCATAGTGATGATAGCAGTGGTTGTAGTGGTAATGGTGGTGGTGATGATGGTGGTGATGATGGTGGCGATGATGGTGGTGATGGTAATGGTGGCAGTGGTGATGATGGTTGTGGTGGTGGTGATGATGGTGGTGGTGGCAATGGTGGCTGTGGTGATGGTTGTGGCAGTGGTGGTGGTGGTCGTAATGGTGGCAGTGGTAGTGATGGTTGTGGCAGTGGTGGTGGTGGTGGTGGTAATGGTGGCAGTGGTGATGGTGGTGATGATGGTTGTGGTGATGATGGTGGTGTGGGTGACAATGATGGCGGTGATGGTGGTGGTGGTGGTGGCGGTAACAATAATAGCCAACTGACATAGCGCTCACTAAGTAGTAGGGATCCTTCTCTCTCTTTACATGTATTAACACATTTAACTTTCATAATAACTCTCTGAAGTAAATGTACTATTGTTATCCCCATTCTAAATAGGAGGAAACTGAGGGAGAGAGGCTGAGTAACTTTCTCAAATCACCAAGTGATATCCAGAGATGCCCAAAGAGATTATTTTGCCCAAAAGATCAGGTCCTTGATTCTAGAACTTGAATTTTTCCCGCCAGCTAACAGTGCCTTTTTACATAAACCATGGGACTTGGTTATGAGATACTGTTATACTCATTTTACAGCATTTTATACACCAGGTCACCCACATACGACCTTAAAACCTCTGAGATAAATTCACACGGTCAGAGGCTTATGACTGATGTTTCTATTTAAAAAAGTAATAGTTATAAATATGTCTTGCAAGATACAATACACTGCACACAAAGAGGGTCTGTTAGTAAAAATAACACGAGGTCTCCTCAGTTCCAAGAAACTGTTTTCCACCCATACCTGAGCAGGGCTATTCCTTAGACCGTTTATAGACCTGGAAATGTCTACAAATGCACTCTAATCCCTGCAGCTGTGAGGACTTGAGTGGTGAGTTTCTCTCAGCCTCAGTTTCTCTGTCTACAAGATGGGATAAGAACTGAGTGCAACTTCATCACTGTGATTAAATAAGACATGCTCGGTGCTTCACTCATCATAAAGTCAGTGCCGTACAAATTAGTCTTATTCTTAGCACTTATCATTATTGTCTTCTAATTTTTCACCAGATTTTGAGGGCATCAAAAATTTCTTTCCTGCCGTGGCTTCCCAGTGCCTCTAGCACAGTTCCCGACACACTTTAGGCACCAATCAATGTGCTTCAAGTTTAGTTGATTTCACCTCATTGCTAGCATTCAGGGATCCCCTTCTAAAAAACAATTAGCAAAAGGAATGCGCAGCCCTATTGATAAGCTGATGATCCCATTCATGGCATCTCAGCCCGGGACAACTTTTCTCCTCTACTCAAGGCAAACACACTCCAGGGGCAAAGGCATTACCTGCAAAGTCACAGTGTAAACCAGGTGATATTTGAATTTTTATGCAACACACATACTGAGAGCAGCTGGCCTCGTGGAAAAACTGGCTGGCCACTGATCAATTTAGGACATTGCTGCTTAGGGGGCAGGGCCGTACAGGGAGAAGCTTACAAGGATTCACGTCCCAGAGTCCTGATCTCCCTGATAGGAGACGTGGATCAAGTTAATTAGCTTCTCCCAGCCTCTGCTTACTCATCTACAAAGTAAGGGTAGGAGTTGCTGTCTATTCCTGTTGCGGTGGGAATGAAATTACCACATGTAAGCCTCCTGGCTCACATGTGGTCACTTGATAGACAATTAAAAAACTGGTAGTTTCCTTACCCTGACACTCCTCCTAGCCATTGGGATAATTATCATCATCTCACAAAAAACTAATATCGAAATGACACTGCCAGTAGGAAAGAGGCGCACACAGGTAGTGGTGAAGGGCATGGAGCTACCGTTGGGATAGTAGCATTACTTCCTTCACGCGGGGGCTGGGCACGTATTGAATTCACACAAAACGCTTAGCAGAGTGCCCAGCACACAGTAAGCTGTCAATAAATAGTGCCTGTTCTTACTTGCCCATTGTGAAATGACATGGAAAAGTGAGATGCTGGCGGCTAAGCCAGTGTGAAGGAGGAGATGGTCTATGTGAGAGACGGCCACAGGGTGACCAACTTATCCCAGTTTGCTGGAGACCATCCTGGTTTTAGCACTGAAAGACCTGTGTCCTGGGAACCCCCTGAGTCCCAGGCAAACCTGGACAGTTGGTCATCCTAGGCCTGTGGTGCTGCACCAAGCACCCCCCTAAGTGGTCTCTCTGGACATATGACACCATCTCCTGCCACTCCTTCCCCCAGGTGCCCCAGCCGTCAGGTTTACTGAACACTCCAGGCTCATTCTGATCTTAGGGGATCTGCCTTTGCAAGGCACTGTCCCTCTACTGAGAGGTATTTAACCTAGGCTGCAGAAGGGGTGAGGTCAGTGGGGTCATCAGTGGTTGGGAGTTGCAGACCCCTGGCACTCAGTTATAATTGTGGTCTAAGGAAACAGGCCCCAGGGGCTAGTCTGATGGGGGCTGCAGACTCCAAGTAGCGAGCAGAGAGCAGCACTTCTCCGGCTCTCATTTAAAACATCCACAATGGTTCCAATCCACCGAGCACCTTACACCTTCCAGAACACCCTCCCCTTCCTCAGGGTCTGTGTTCTGAGCATACGCAAGGAGCAATCGGGGATCTCCCTCATGTAGAGCGAGCCTGACATCCAGACTCCTTCTACAGTCCAGTTCCTGCAGCAGCATTTCAGCTCATGAAAAACAGGAAGGACTGAAGGAAAATATTCTCTAGGGACAATCGGAGATGCTGAAGAAATACTCTAGGGACAACTGGAAATTTGCATTTTTCTATTGAGGTGCAGCAAATTTGAGTCCAGCCCAAAGCTAAGCATTTCACTGAATATAGACATAACTTTTGAAAATTAAAATGACACATTTTAAAATTGCACAAATGCATGCAGTTTGATGAATCATCACAAAACATACATATCTGTGTGATCCCCACCCAAGTCAAGAATCAACCTACAATACCAGCACCCCAGAGGGCCCCCACCCGGTGCTTGCTCAGAATCACTACCCTCTCCCTCCGCCCCAAAGGGCACCACGAGCCCGACTGCTATCACCATAAAGTAGCGTATAGAATCAGGGGATATATATATATTTCTTTTATGTCTCACCTCTTTTGCTGATATTATGTTTGTGAAGTGCACCCATGTTGTAGCATACAGCTTTAATTTGATTTTCATTGCTGTGTAGTATTCAATATGTAAGTATACCACAATTTATCCACCCTACTATTGATGGACATTTCAATGCTTTCCAGCTTGGGGTTAATACTAATAGTGCCCCATATACATTCTTGTATAAGTTTTTTCAGGCACGTGTATGGAAGTTGTTATATATATGATATATTATATATATATTATATATATCATATATATATTGCAGTCATAATGTATGCATGTTCGGTTATAGTAGTAAAAGCCAACTTCCCTAACTTATCATACCAATTTACACCTTTACAAGAGATGTATGAAATACCCTTCATTCCACATATTTGCCAATATTTGACATTATCAGTCTTTTTAATTTTAGCCATTGTGGTTTTAATTTGCATTTCCTCAATTGCGAATGCAATTTTATTTATCGACCATTTTGTGTAGATGCCTGGTCAATCTCTAAGCCATGTTTATAACAGGTTTTCTGTCTTTTTCTTATTGATTTGTAAGAGTTCTTAATTTGAGCCCTTTGTCAATTTCATTCATTGCAAAGATTTTCTTGCTATTTGTAGTCTGTCTTTCATGAATGGTGTTCTTTTTAATGAACAAAAATCCTAAATTTTAATGTAGTCCAATTTGTCAATTCTTTTACTTTAAACTAGTGCTTTTTCTATCCTGTTTAAGAAATCTTCCCCTATCCTAAGATGGTGAAAATATCATTCTATGTTATCCTCCAGAGTATTTATTGTTTTACTTCTCATATCGAGAGCTACAATCCACCTGGGGTGAAGCAGTGCTCAGATTTCACTTTTAATGGAATTAAAATGTCAGATTGTCAATATAAATGCTGCTTTTGCCATCCTGATCTGTGCTTTCTGTACTTCATCCCTAAGATAACTCCCCAAAGAGAAGCAGCAGCAGAAAAACACAAATACCAACTCTTGAACGATAAGCCTCTGTTTCACATAAACAGCCAAGTTGTAGAAACAAGCTAAGCTGTAATTGTAGAAATTTCATATGACCATACACATAAGCAAAAAGGGATTCTTTTCATGGTTGCTGGTGTTATTACTTTCCTTCCTAATCACCCCAGGAATCCATGTTTCCAGAAGGATGCATCACATAGAAACATTCCATTTCAAACAAGCTTCACATAAAATTTTCCCAGCACAAAAACAAAGCAGCATATTGACATTCTGCTTGATTCTTGGAGTTTGCACCCCCACCAGACTAGCCAATAGGACCTGTTCTCATAGATCACAACTATAACCGACTACCAGCCTGCCAGCGATCTGCAACTCCCAACCACTGGTGACCCCAACCGACCTGACATTGTTTATTGAAAGGACTCTTTCCCTCAGCTCTCCAGCTACAACTTTGTCATAGATTAAGTGTCTATATCTGTATGGGTCAGCTTCGGAAGTCTCCCTTCTATTCCATTGATCTATTTTCTATCTTTGCACCAATCTACACTGTCTAAATTGCAGTAACTTTATAATGACTGTTGATATCCAGTAGATTAAGTTCTCTCATTTTTCTTCTTTTGGAAGATTATCTCATGAATTCTTAGCACTTTGCATTTCCATATAAATTTAAGAAGCAGCCTGCAATTTCCATTTTACAAAACCTGCTTAGATTCACTTGGGTTTGTATTGCATCTATAGATCAATATAGAGAGAATTAACATTTTTATAATATTGAGTCTTCCAATTTTATGAACGTGGAATACCCCTCCATTTTTTGTCTTCTTTAATTTCTCTCCATATCTTATAGATTTTTGTGCAGAGGTATTGTACATTTCTCATTAGACTTATTCCTAGGTATTTAATGGTTTTTATAACATTGTGAATGGTATCGTTTGTAAATTTCATTTTCTATATAGGAATACAATTGCTTTTAGTGTGTTAAGCTTATATATAGAAATAAAATTGCCTTAAGTATTACAAAGTTTACAAGTATACCGACTTTTAGCCTGAGATCCTGCTAGCCAGATTCATTTATTCATTCTGAAATTTATAGATTCTTTTAGATGTTTTTACATTCATGTCATCTCCAAAAGATGACGGTTTTAGTTCCTGTTTTCCAATCTTTATATCTTACATTAAAAAAATTTTTGTTTGCTTTGTTGCATTAGCCGGGACCGCTAGTGACTCTGTTGACTCGGAGTGGCGAGAGCGAGCATCCTGTATTGCTCCTGACCTCAGAGAAAAGCCTATTAACATCTTAGTATTGAGTAAGGTGGCCGCTGTGGAGTTTTGGAGACAAACTTTCAGTTTAAGAAAATTTCTTTCTATCCCTAGTTGGCTAGGAGTTACTTTAAAATTTTTTTGTACCATAAATGGATATTGAATATTATCAAATGAGTTTTCTGCATATATCAAAATAATAATATGATTTTGACTTAAAATGTATTCTGTAAATACGGTAATTACCTTTACTGATTTTCAAATGTTAACCCAATCTTCCATTGCTGGAATGACCCAGAGAGGTCATGACATATTATCCTTTTATGTTTTATGTTTTGTTTATTGTTGGAATTGTTTGCTAATTCTTTGTTTAGGATTTTTGTGTCTGTGTTCCTTAATGATACCGGCCTGTATCTTCCTTTCTTCTAAAGTTCTTATTAGGATATGAGATTAAGGATTTGCTCATCTTATCAAATGAGTTGGGACGTGTCCCTGGCGGACACGTTTGTATGGCGTTGGTGTTAGTCTTTCTTAAAGAAGCCTTCTGTGCCTTGAATTTCCTTTGTTGAAAGGCTTTACATTACTTGTTCAGTTTATTTAATAGAATAGAACTATTCAGATATTCTGTTTTTTTTATGTCAGTATTGGTAAGTTCTTTCTAGGCATTTGTACCTTTCGTCTACAGTTTTCAAACATATTGCATAAATGTGTTCATGATATATTCTTATTATCTTTCTAATGCTTCAGGATCCATCTATTTAATTCCTAATATTAGTTATTAATTCCTTCTCTTTTTACAGGCTCGCCAGGGGTTATAAATTTTATTAATCTTTTCTAGAACTCACTTTGGCTTTGCTGGTGCTGTCTCACGAAAATTCCTTTTCTAACTTCTTGAGACCGAAGCTCAGATCATCGATTTTCAGCCTTTCCTGTTTAGACTATATGCAGTTACGGTCATAAATTTTACTCTAAGCATGGCTGTAGCTGTAGCCTACAAATTTTGATATGTCTTATGTAGTATTTTCATTATCATCTAATTCAATCTACTTTTAAATTTCTATTGTGATTTCTTTTTTGTTCCCCTGGTTACTTAGAAATATACATTGGCTACTTAGCAGTATACATTGCTTACGTCTTAATTTCCAAACCTATGAGGATTTTCTACTTGTATTTTCGTAATTAGTTTCCAACCTAATTCTATTGTGGTCAGAGGACATAGGCGAATTTCAATTCTTTGAAATGCGTTGAGACTTGCTTTACTGCTCATCATATGGTCAATTTTTGTAAATGGCCCATGTATGCTAAAATGGAATGTGTGTTTCAGTCTTGAGGTTTGATGCTCCATATATGTTAATTAGTTCATATTTGTTAATTGTGTTGCTCAAATCTTCTGTTTACTACTGATGATTTGTCTACTCGTTCTATCAGTTACTGAGAGATTGGTCCTCATTTTAGTTTGCCTGATTTTTGGTTTATATATTTTGATGCTTTTTATTAAGTGCATAACAAATTTAGAATGGTTATATTCCTGGTGAATTGGAAGTTTATTATGAAATGTCTCTCATTGTCTCTAGTAATCCTTCTTGCCCTAAAATCTACGTAGTCTATTGTTAGTATTGCTATACCAGCTTTATGGGCTCATGTTTGCTATTATTTGACTTTCAACCTTTCTACGGCCTTATACCTAAAATGTGTCTCACACAAGCAGCATATAGGTAGTTATATGTTTTATCCAATCTGACCATTTTTATCTTTTAATTGGAGTATTAAGTCTATTTACACTTGTGGTAATTCTTATATACTTGTGTTTAAATATAACACCTTACCATCTGCTCTTATATGTCTCACTGTCCTATATTCTACTTTCCCTCTTCTCTTGCCTTCTTTTGGTTTAAGTCTTTTTATTATGTCATTTGCTTGTTATATATTATTTTCTCTTCTTTTAGTTGCTCTAGAGATCATTTTACATCTGTGTCTTATTGAAATCTAATATGAATTAGTACTTTTAGCATTTCCCAGACAACGCAAGGACTTGAATACAATTTAACTCCATTTACTGCTTTCCTGATGCATATGCTATTTTAGTTGTGTACTTCCATTTTTTCTCTCTCTTTCTCTTCATTCACATACATGAAATCCCACCACTCATTATTATCATTGTTTCCTATATTAAATATAGGTACGTACAATATCCACTTAGATTTACCCAATCATTTACCCTTATGTTGCTCATCATTATTTCCTGTATCTCCAAGCTTCCATCTGGGAACGCTTTCCTTTTGTCAAAAAAAACACTCCTTAGCATCGCTTTTATGCAAGTGTGCTGGTGATGAATTTTATTAGCTTTTGTTTGACTGAAAAAATGTCTTCATTTCACCTTTATTTTTGAAACATATTTTCACTGGGTAGAGAATTCTAGCTTGGCAGTTATTTTCTTTTGGCTTTTTGAAAATATCATTTTGCTGTTTGCTTGTCTTCCATTGTTTTTGTTGAAAAGTCAGCTGTCCCTTTTATTCTTACTTATTTGAAGGTAATAGATCTTTTTATTCTGACTGTTTTTTAGAATAAGTTTTTGCCCTGGGTTGTCAGAAGTTTTACTAAGTTGTGCACAGGTGTGTTTTTCTTTGTTTTCATCCTAGTTGGGGTCCACAGTGCTTCTTGAACTTGATATCTTTCATCAGTCTCAAAAAAAGAAATGCTGGCTGTTATCTCACAAAAATTCCTTTTTCCCATTCTCTGTCTCCTCTTTTTCTGATCTTCCATATGTCAGGCATTTATACATTTCCCAGATATTTCTTATCCTCATTTCTGTATTTTCCGTGCTTCAGTCTGGATATTTTCTTCTGATCTCTGATTTAGTTCCCTGGTTTTCCCTTCAGTTGTGTGTAATCTACTGGTAAAACCACCCATTATGTTCTTCATTTCAGTTTTCTCATTTTTCAGTTCCATAATTTTGATTTGGTAAATCAAAATAGAGTTTCCATTTCTTTGCCAAAATTCCTGACCTTCTCTCTTGATTATTTGAACACATTAAGCATGATTCTCTTAAAGGCTGTGTCTGATATCATGATTTTCAGAATCACTCTCAGTCTGTTTCTTTTTTCTGTTATTTCTCTTGGTTTTCTCCTTGTAGGCCTGGTTATTTTCGATTGACAGCCAGAGCATATATGGACACTGGAACTCAGAGATTCTGGATGTCTGTACCTGGCAGGGCGACAGGCTACAGGCAATAGCAGTCCCAGCTCACCACAGTCCACTCAGTCACTGAAATAATCTGAAGACCTGATCTATTTATGGTTCACCCTTGTTCCTAGGGTGTAGCCCTGTGGTGACTAGTGACCCCCTACTTGGCAGGATTTCAACTCCAGCTCCTCCCTGTCAGCCCCATGAATCTGTTGAAAGCCCTAATAAGCATCTCAGGTTCTCAGCCATCACTCTGGAATTGGAAGATACCTCTGGAGCAATAGTCACCCCAAATGCAGGGCTCAGCTCTCTGGGTTTCACTCCTTTCCTGGACTGTGGTCCTGTAAGTCCCCTTTACTTTGGTAGCTATCGGGTATCTTTAAACAGACACTTTTTCTAATTATTTCCAAAAGCAGAACTCTCATTGTATACATATCTAAAGTTACCATTTCCTTACAGTAAGGGATCCTCACTTTCTATTTATTTACCATTCAACAAATATTTCTTGAGTGTAAATGGTGGTGGTCACTGTTGGACACCAAGTAGTCTGCATCCTGGGGAGGGAAGGTATTGGAGGGAGGCTGACCGTGAGCATGAAAACTGTGCACACACTAGAGGGTGATAGGTGCTCTGGAGAAAAACAAAGCAGAGGAGGGAAGATAGGGATGCCCGGGGTGGGGAGAGTTGCAATATGACATAGAGTGGTCAGCGAGGCCTCACTGTGGTGACATTTGAGCAGTGTCCTGAGGGGGTGAGGGAACTAGCCTCAGGGATGTCTCAGAGAAGAGTGATCCAGAGAGAGAGAACAGCATGTGCAAACTCCCCGAGGCGGAGCAGGACGGGGGTGTTGAAGGCCGGCATGTCTGCAATGGGCTGAGCAAGGAAAGTGATGGAGAGAAGTCAGAGAGGGAACAGGGGTGGAGACCACTTAGGGCCTTCCAGGCCATGGCACGTTT
Organism: Tapirus indicus; assembly: GCA_031878705.1. Taxonomy (NCBI): domain Eukaryota; kingdom Metazoa; phylum Chordata; class Mammalia; order Perissodactyla; family Tapiridae; genus Tapirus; species Tapirus indicus. Next base: position 7,397,556 of record CM062919.1, read on the forward strand.
TTATATTCTTCTCACATCTATTTATTTAACTTTTTAAAAAATGAGTCCATTTAAAGAAAAGTAATGAATAATCATTGTACAGGAAAAACAGGGAAAGAGAAAAGTCTTGAAAAGGGAGCAAGAATGCCTGAAGTATAGGGCACCCTGATCCACATCATCTCCCTGGTTCCTCTAAGCCTTGCAATTTAGGAAAAGTGTGGAGTCAGGCACACATGGCTCCTGCCTCGGCCCAGCGACATCCCAACTGTGAGACCTTAAGCAAAGGACTCCACAAGGTTCCATCTCTTCACATGCAAACACAGGTAAGAGCTCTGACTCCAGGGGATTTGCTACGGGAAGGAACACAAGCACACGGACACACACACACCTACAGTACCTGCATATTGTCAGGTAGATATCGCTATCTCTACTTTACATAAGAGGAAACTGAAGTGCAGAGTGGTAAAGAGATTGTTCTAAGGTCACCCAGCCAGGAAGTGGCAGGGCTAGGACCAGAATCCATTTCTTCTGAACATCCTACCCTCTCTTTGTCATGTTAAAATCTGATTCAAATCATCATAATAAATTAAAACTATCATTAGTGTTTTCATTAGTTTCCCAGGGCTGCTGGAACAAATTACCACAAACTTAGTGACTTAAAACAACACAAGTTTATTATCATATAGTTCTGGGAATCAGAAGTCCAAAATGGGACTTGCTGGGCTAATGTCAAGGTGTTGGCAGGCTGTGATCCTTCCGGAAGCTCTAGGGGAGACTCCATTTTCTTGCCTTTTCCAACTTCTAGAGGCCGCCTGCATTCCTTGGCTCATCGCCCCTTCCCTCCTCAGTGCCAGCGACTGCATTACTCCAGTCTCCGCTTTCATCACCACATCTCCTTCTCTGACTCTCCTCCTTCCTCTTTCCCTTATAAGGATCCCTGTGATTTCATTGGACCCACCCGCATAATCCAGAACAATCTCCCCATCTGTAGATTCTTAACTTAATGGCATCTACAAAGTCCCTTTGCCATGTAAATTTACATATTCAACTAACAGCTAACAGGGATGAGGATGTGGACATCTTTAGGGGTAGTAGGCAGAATAGTGATAAATAGTAAATAATTTGCTTGTAAGAGTAGCCCACACCCTTGCTGGGAGCCTCTGGTGGGAGGTGGTTGGGTAAGTCTTGATACACACGGGCTGACCACACCAGACAGGAGGGTCAACATTTCTGCCCTATACTTTTATTTCTCCACCTCCTATTCTGTGATGTTGTTTAATGAGTAAACAATAGAGCTATGTGAGGTCCAGAAGCTTCAAGAACAGTCATGAGAATCACTCTAAGGTGAGTACAAAAAGGAGCCAAAGCAGAGCTTGTTGGAAACCTCAGCTGCCAGAACCCAATTCTCCTCATTTTCTAGATGACATTACAGGGGCCCAGACAGGTGAAATGATGGTCCTGAGTTCTCCCGGCAAGTCAGTGGTAGAACCAGAACTTGAAGTTGCATCCTTGACTCTGATTTCATGTCCTTTCCATGCCATGTGCCTCTCTAAATGCTGCTACCCGAATTGGTCCACCAGAGAGCATCTAATACAGCAGGCGTGGACTCGTCCATGGGAGGGCTCCTAATGCAGCAGGCGTGGACTCGTCCATGGGAGGGCTCCTAATGCAGCAGGCGTGGACTCGTCCATGGGAGGGCTCCTAATGCAGCAGGCGTGGACTCGTCCATGGGAGGGCTCCTAATGCAGCAGGCGTGGACTCGTCCATGGGAGGGCTCCTAATGCAGCAGACGTGGACTCGTCCATGGGAGAGCTCCTAATGCAGCAGGCGTGGACTCGTCCATGGGAGGGCTCCTAATGCAGCAGGCGTGGACTTGCACCCCTGGGAGTGTGGGCAGTACTGGGAAAGCTTGGTAGGGGACTGTCCAACATAATCTTCCACAAACACAAAACACCTCTGCCCTCTTTTATTCTGACGTTACAATCTGCATGGATTTTCCCTGCAACACCATACTGCATCATGTTTGTTCCAATGTAAAAATAATGTGTTTATTTGTTCTCCAAGCCTTTTAGGAAAAGGACACTTCAGGAAGGTGTCCAGTGTTTCTATTATGGTCCCAAATATTTCACGAGAACCCGGGGTGAGCAGTACAGCCTCTGAGAATCCTCCTGGCTTATCATTTGGCTTTAAATTATTTATTATGAGTAGGGCAGCCAATTCATCTCCTGAGCAGCAGTTTTCCCTTCTTCCTGACCAATTGCCTTACCTTAAATGCCCTCAAATTCCTGTCTCTGCTTGGAGAGGGTCTGGTGAGAATAAATGACAGGAGCCTCCGCGTCTTGGCCCAGCTCCAATCGGCCCCGTTCCAGACGTCAGAAGGAGTCATTTCTTTCTCCCCTCCTTGTTCTTATTTTTTTCTTTCTGTTTCTTTTTGAAAAGCCCATAGGGCAAGGGATCTAAAAGACGTTTGTCTTGAATATGTGGTTTTGTAAAAATGGCATCTCTCTTTGAATCCAGCTTATTTTTAATTAAGGAAATTCAGAGAGCAACTAGTTATGCTTAATAAGTGTTTCCTCCCCCAGAACAGCTAGACAGTCAAAGCAACAGGAAAGAGGCTAAATGGATAAAAACAAAACTGCCAGAAAGAGAGGCTCTCAGCGGCCTCCGTTAGGAAAGGACTTTCAGGGTTATATGCTCGAATCCCACCCATTCTTTCTCCTAAGCAGGCAGGGTCTTTGAAACCAGACCATCTTGGTCCAAACCTGGGTCTGCACCTTATTAACTGAGAATAAAAGAATAACAACAACGATAATGGCAATGGCACCATCGCCCTTGGCATTGGGGGAAGGTACTAAATGCCGAAATGTACGAAGTGTTTCAGACACAGTCTGTCAGTGAATTTTTACATTCCCAGCAAGGGGGGTGCGGATCCTAATTCAGGCCCTTTGCCAGATGGGCTAAGACAGTGAGGCACACTCTTGCTCTGTGCCCCTAATTTGTTCCCTCTCCCTGAGTCCACATCCTTGGGTGGTTAGACCCCTCTGACATTCACTCAGCACCTGGCCATGGGACTTAATTTGGCCAATGGGACACGAGCAAATGTGTCACAAGCAGAGACCTGACAAGTGCTTGCATGTTGGGACTTGCCCCTCTTCTTGCTCATTGGAACCCTGAGAGCTCCACGTGAAGAAAACCTGGGCCACCCTATCAGAGGCTGAGAGACCACGTGGAGCAGAGATGAGCTGGCCCTGCTGGGAACCCCTGAGACCAACCCACCTGCCAACAACCAAACACGTGCAGGAGACCATCCAAAGTCATCCAGCCGTGGACAGGCCTGCAGCCGACCACAGACACATGAGAGAGCCCAGTGGAGATGGGCAGAGCTGGCCTAAATCAGAACTGCCCTGCCAACCCACAGAATCACAAGCTTAGCAAAATGGTTACTGCTTTAAGCCATTATGTTTTGGACTTTTTTTTAATGCAGCAAAACCCAACTGATACAGACAGGTAATGAAATTAACCTAGGTAAGTGGCAGAACCCGGGAGGTCTGCATCCACAGCCCTTGCCTTAACCACTTTATTGTCACACGTTTCTGAGCCTTGGTGTCCTCATATGTAAAATGACAACAAAATAACAGGTTTTCAGCATTAGTAGGAGATCAGGGGAGATGAAATACATGAACATGATTGGTCAATTATAAAACACTACACGAACACCAGCACTATTCTCAACAATTAACATTCTCTCCATAGGCATCTCCCTTCTGAGTCAAGCCAAGACCAACGAGTAATTTCATCGCGAGTTTGGGTTATTACAAAGCCTGGAGTTATTTCCTACCAGCAAAGCAATGAAGGTAAGTGAAGGCTCTTCCTCCTGGACCTTTACTCGGGCCCCTCCCTCCCCCACTCACCTCTCCCTTTGTTGTTGAGCCCACTTTAAAGCCTGGTGCCCTCAGCTGGAAGAGATACACAAGGAAGGGAATTAGCCTTTAACAAGTTCCTACTGGGTTCCACCAGCGTTAGGCAGTTTACATGCATGTGGCTTCATGGCAGCCTTAGAACAGCCCTTCAAAGTAGGTATTATTATTTCCACTTTACAAGTGGGGAAACTGAGGCTCAGAGCCACTAAGTAACTTGTCAAAAGTCAGTAATTGACAAACAGCAGAGCTGGGATTCAAACCTGGGTATTTCTAATCCTAAAGCTTGTGATCTGTCCACAAATACCTAAAAGTAATACTTCACAGACTTGTGTATTTAGAAAGAAAGAAAGTTTGTTTGTTTTAACAATATATTTTGAGCCCCTTACTCTCACACCCCACAGCCAGAATCTGGCCGCATCTTGCCATGTCCACTGCTGCCATCTTGTCCCCGCCACAGCCGTCGCTCCTGGACAGCTGATCCCCTGATTCCACTCCTGCCTTCCCCTTACACTCTGCTCTCCACAGAAGCAGGAGGAATCTTACTAGAACATAAACCAGGTCATGCCACATTCCTCTCAACCCTCTCCTCGCTTCCCATCACACTCAGCAGACATCCACAGGCCTCACGTGGCCTACAAAACCCTACGTGATCTGACCGGCACCTCTTCAGCCTCACCTGCATCCACTCTCTCCCGGCTCACCAAGCTCCAGCCACATTGGCCCCCTGCTCGTCCCTGAACATACCAAGCATGCTTCCACCTCAGGGCCATTGCAATTCTCTCTGCCAGGAACCCAGTTCCTCCTATATTCACTTGTTTCTCACCCTTGGTTCATTCTGATCTTTGCTCATATGTGCCCTCCTCCGAGGAGTGTTCCTTGACTGGCCTATCTAAAATAGTCCTCACTGAGTGACGTCAGCATCATGGCGGAGTGAGATTCCCTCTTTGAATCTCTGCCCCCTACGACACAACGAAAACATCATTCACATTCCAACAGAGCTCAATCAAACACTACGAAGGACTTCTAAGAAACCCCTGCTGCCATACATCGGACAGTGGAGGCGCAGGAAGCCAAAAAGGACGGGAGGAGAGGTAAAAAGTTGTACTCCCCCTCCCCAATCGATCGGCAAAGACAGCGCGGTTCGCAGACAGAGCGGGGAGGGGTGGCCCACAGCGGGGAAAACTATCGCCATCCAGGTGCTCTCACAGACTGTCACGAGATCCCCACTGGGAAGCGACGACAGACTGTTTAGGGGGTGTAGCAAACACCCTAAGAGAGCCAGAAAGGAAACCCCCGGGTCAAGCAGGAGAAAGAGAGGACCCCTCCCCCCACACACCCGGCGTTTCAGCATAATCCCTCCAGGGGCTGCAGCCGCCTCAGAGCAAACTGCTCGTGATCTCCATCCAGTGGCAGCAGGGGGAAACTGCAGGACCAACTTTATCATGAGGGGAAAAAATAAAGCCGTCCCTGTCGGATCCTTGCGACAATTTGTCATGGCTACAGACCAAAAGGAAAATGACAAACACCCAGAAACCAACCCTGAAGGCACAGAATTTGATAACCTGAATGACAGAGAATTCAAAATAGCTATCATAAACAAACTCAACGAAATACAAGAGAACACACAGAAACAAATCAACGAATTCAGGGATTTTGTCACAAAAGAGATTGAAACCATAAAGAGGAACCAATCAGAATTATTGGAGATGAAAAACAAAATCAACGAGATAGTGGAAAAAATGGAGTCTTTAAAGAGCAGAACTGACAATATGGAGGAACGAATTAGCACTATTGAGGATAGCCACGCAGAAATGCTCCTGATAGAGGAGGAGAGAGAGCTAAGACTAAAAAGAAATGAAGAAATTCTTCGAGAAATATCAGACTCAATGAGGAAAAGCAACATAAGGATAATAGGTATTCCAGAAGGAGAAGAAAGAGAAAAAGGAGCAGAGAGTTTGTTCAAAGAAATAATAGCTGAGAACTTCCCCAACCTAGGGAACGAGAGGGAAATAACAGTGAAGGAAATCAATAGATCACCTAAATATATAAACAGGAATGAAAAATCATCTCGCCACATAGTAGCAAACTTGAAAAATACCTGTGACAAGGAAATAATATTGAAGGCAGCTAAACAACAACAAAAAAATAACATACAAAGGAAACCCCATCAGGCTCTCAGCTGATTTCTCGACAGAAACTCTACAGGCTAGGAGAGACTGTAATGATATATTCAAAATCATGAAAGACAAAAACCTTCAGCCGAGAATACTTTATCCAGCAAAAATACACTTCAAATACGATGGAGAAATAATAACTCTCCCTGATGAACAAAAGCTAAGAGAGTTCGTCACCACAAGACCCCCACTACAAGAAATGCTCAAGAAGGCCCTTAGGCCTGAAAAAAAACAAATGAGAAAGTGGATACAAAGATTTCAGCAAGGAGAAAAGCAAGGAGACTAAACCAGAACAAACTACAGTTGGATAACATCAAAAATTAATTCAAGCTCATCACTGGAAACACACATTCATGACACAATCTGGAATAAAGAGATAAAAAATAAGGAGGGGAAGAGGTAAGGGATTGAATCGACCCAGCCTCAGGAAAAAGGAGGCATCCGAAAATGTACTTTCTTATCCAGGAGATCGCTTATATAAACCTCACGGTAACCACTAAACAAATAACCAGAAGAGAACCACACATGACAATTAAAGAGAAAACCAAGAGAATGAGCATGCAGAAATACCAAATTGAATTTGCAGTCCGAAATGCAAGGGACAAGAAATGAAGGAAATGAAAAGAACCAGAAGATGAACAATAAAATAGCAACATTAAACCCTCATATATCAATAATCACTCTAAATGTAAATGGATTGAATTCTCCAATCAAAAGACACAGAGTGGCAGGATGGATTAAAAACCAAGGTCCAACAATCTGCTGCCTCCAGGAAACACATCTCAGCTCTAAAGACAAACACAGACTCAAAATAAAAGGATGGAAAAGAATACTCCAAGCTAATGGCAAACAAAAGAAAGCAGGAGTAGCCATACTTATATCAGACAAAGTAGACTTCAAGATAAAAAAGGTAATGAGAGACAAAGAAGGGCAATATATAATGATAAAAGGGACACTTCACCAAGAAGACATAACACTTATAAATATCTATGCACCCAACACAGGAGCACCAAAGTACATAAAACAACTGCTAAAAAACCTTAAAGGAGATATTAACAATAACACAATAATAGTAGGGGATCTTAACAACCCCCTTACATCAATAGATAGATCATCCAGACAAAAAGTCAATAAGGAAATAATGGACTTAAACGAAAAACTAGATGCAATGGACTTAATAGATATATACAGAGCACTCCACCCAAAAAAAGCGGAGTACACATTCTTCTCAAGTGCACATGGAACATTCTCAAGGATAGACCATATATTAGGAAACAAGGCAAACTTCTATAAATTTAAGAAGATTGAAATCATTACAAGCATCTTTTCTGATCATAAAGCTGTGAAACTAGAAATCAACTGCAAGGAAAAAACTAGGAAAGGGACAAAGATGTGGAGACTAAACAACATGCTACTGAACAACCAATGGGTCGTTGATGAAATTAAAGGAGAAATCAAAAGCTACCTGGAGACAAATGAAAAGGAAAATACACCATACCAACTCATATGGGATGCAGCAAAAGCAGTCCTGAGAGGGAAATTCATAGCAATACAAGCTCACCTTAACAAACAAGACAAATCCCAAATAAATAACCTTAAATTGCACCTAACAGAATTAGAAAAAGAAGAACAGACAAAGAATCAGCAGAAGGAGGGAAATAATAAAAATCAGAGCAGAAATAAATGAAATTGAAACCAAAAAAACAGTAGAAAGGATCAATGAAACAAAGAGCTGGTTCTTTGAGAAGATAAATAAAATTGACAAACCCTTAGCCAGACTCACTAAGAAAAAAAGGGAGAAGACTCAAACAAATAAAATTAGAAATGAAAGAGGAGAAATTACAACAGACACCACAGAAATACAAGGGATTATTAGGGAATACTATGAAAAACTTTATGCCAACAAATTGGACAACCTAGAGGAAATGGACAAATTCTTGGAAGGGTACAACCTCCCAAAACTGAATCAAGAAGAAATAGAGACTCTGAACAGACCAATCACAAGTAAAGAGATTGAAACAGTAATCAAAAATCTCCCAAAAAATAAAAGCCCAGGACCAGATGGCTTCCCTGGAGAATTTTATCAAACGTTCAAAGAAGATTTAGCACCTATCCTTCTCAAACTATTCCAAAAAATAGAGGAAGATGGAATACTTCCCAACACATTCTATGAGGCCGACATCATCCTGATACCAAAGCCAGACAAGGACAATACAAAGAAGGAAAACTACAGGCCAATATCACTGATGAACATAGACGCAAAAATCCTCAACAAAATATTGGCAAACCGAATACAGCAATACATCAAAAAGATCATACACCACGATCAAGTGGGATCTAAACTAGGGACACAGGGATGGTTCAACATCCGCAAATCAATCAACGTGATACACCACATTAACAAAATGAAGGATAAAAACCACATGATCATCTCAATCGATGCAGAGAAGGCATTCGACAAGATCCAGCATCCATTTATGATAAAAACTCTCAACAAAATGGGTACAGAAGGAAAATACCTCAACATAATAAGGGCCATATATGACAAACCTACAGCAAACATCCTACTCAATGGGGAAAAACTGAAAGCCATTCCTTTGAGGACAGGAACAAGACAAGGGTGCCCACTCTCACTGCTCTTATTCAACATAGTACTGGAAGTTCTGGCCAGAGCAATTAGGCAAGAAAAAGGAATAAAAGGACTCCAAATAGGCAATGAAGAAGTGAAACTCTCACTATTTGCAGACTACATGATCTTATACATAGAAAACCCAAAAAATTCCATCGGAAAACTACTAGAAACAATCAACAACTACAGTAAAGTGGCAGGGTATAAAATCAACTTACAAAAATCAATTGCATTTCTATACACTAACGATGAAACAACAGAAGGAGAAAAAAAGACAATCCCGTTTACAATTGCAACAAAGAGAATAAAATATCTGGGAATAAATTTAACCAAGGAGGTAAAAGACCTATACAATGAAAACTATAAGACACTATTGAAAGAAATTGAGGAGGACATAAAGAAATGGAAAAATATTCCATGCACATGGATTGGAAGAATAAATATAGTGAAAATGTCCATTCTACCTAAAGCAATCTACAGATTCAATGCAATCCCAATCAGAATCCCAATGTCATTCTTCACGGTAATAGAACAAAAACTACTGAAATTCGTATGGGGCAACAAAAGACCCCGAATAGCTAAAGCAATTCTGAAAAAAAAGAACAAAGCTGGAGGCATCACAATCCCTGATTTCAAAATATACTATAAAGCTACAGTAATCAAAACAGCATGGTACTGGTACAAGAATAGACACACAGATCAATGGAACAGAATTGAAAGCCCAGAAATAAAACCACACACCTATGGATAGCTAATCTTCAACAAAGGAGCAAAGAACATACAATGGAGAGAGGGAAGTCTCTTCAATAAATGGTGCTGGGAATATTGGACAGCAACATGCAAAAGAATGAAAGTAGACCATCTCCTATCGCCATATACAAAAATCAATTCAAAATGGATCAAAGACCTGAAAGTGAGACCTGAAACTATAAAACTCCTGGAAGAAAATATAGGCAGTACACTAATTGAGATTGGACATAAAGGGATCCTTACAGATTCCATGTCTACCCAGACAAGGGAAACAAAAGAAAAAATAAACAAGTGGGACCTCATCAGACTAAAGAGCTTCTACAAGGCAAATGAAACCAGGATCAAAATGAATAAACAACCCACTAGCTGGGAGAAAATATTTGCAAATCGTTTGTCCGACAAGGGATTAATCTCAGTAATATATAAAGATCTCATACAACTGAGCAACAAAAAAACAAACAACCCAATCAAAAAATGGGCAGAGGATATGAACAGACATTTTTCCAAGGAAGAGATACAGATGGCCAATAGACACATGAAAAGATGTTCAAGATCACTAATCATCAGGGAAATGCAAATCAAAACTACACTAAGATATCACCTTACACCGGTTAGAATGGCTATAATCACAAAGACAAACAACAACAAATGCTGGAGAGGTTGTGGAGAAACGGGGACCCTCATCACTGCTGGTGGGAATGCAAACTGGTGCAGCCTCTATGGAAAACAGTATGGAGAGTCCTCAAAAAATTAAAAATAGAAATACCATATGATCCAGCAATCCCACTCTTGGGCATCTACCCAATGGACATGAAATCAACCATCACAAGAGGCGTATGCACCCCTATGTTCATTGCAGCATTATTCACTATAGCCAAGAAGTGGAAGCAACCCAAGTGTCCCTCGACTGATGATTGGTTAAAGAAGATGTGGTATATACATACAATGGAATACTACTCACCCATAAGAAAAGACACAATTGTCCCATTTGCAACAACATGGAAGGACCTAGAGGGTATTATGTTAAGTGAAATAAGCCAGAGAGAGAAGGACAGACACTGCATGAACTCACTCATATATGGAATATAAGTGAACACACGGACAGAGAGAACTGATTGGTGGTTACCAAGGGGAAGGGGGGTGGGGGGGGCACAAGGGGTGAAGGGTTACATCCACAAGGTGATGGACAAACAAAAATGTACAACTAAAACCCCACAGGGTTATAAACTATTAAGACATCAATTTAAAAAAATGGTTAAAAAAAAAACCAAAAAACGAAAACAAAAAAAACCAAAAAAAAAAATAAATAAATAAAATAGTCCTCACTATCCTCCTGCCCTGCTTCATTTTCCTCCTGGGGCTTGCCACTACCTACCTTATGTATCTAATTTTGTGTCTGTCTACCCACTAGAATGTAAACTCCAGCGCTAGGCACTGGGGGTCTTGTTCACCACTGTGTCCCAGCATGTAGAAGAACACCAGGCACAGCAGGTGCTCCCTAAATGCTTAGTGAATAAATGAAAGAATGAATGAGTCAGAGGCCCAGACAGGAAACACAATCCTCACAAAAACTCCCTGGAAACCACAGATAACCTTGAAATATGAATTTTATGGTGAAGATGACAAAGTAGAAGGCATGACATGCTGAAGACCATGTAGGTCTTTGGAGTTGGCTGGGTCTATCCCAGTCAGTGTTTCTCAATTCGAGCATCGTGAGTGGTCATCCTATGGGACTGCCCCACTTGATGCAGGGGTCTTGCAACCTTGGCCTCTGCCAACTCAATACCAGTAGGGGCCCAGTCATGTGACAACTCCAAACACTCCTGGCATTTGAAACACCCCCAGAAATGTGTTACTGCCCCCTCCTACCACCATAGAGAAGTCTCACCTCCATCCACACCCATGATGAAGCGTCCCACAATGAGCATTTCAAAGGCTCCTGCCTGGAGGGAACAGGCCATCAGCAACGCAGCGGAAATTGCAAACCCATTGTTGACCAGCAAAGTGTACTTCCTGGAAGAAAAGGAGGGATTTGATGAGGACACCCCACCATGAGGCTGTCATTGGCCTGTCCATACCAGGAGCAGGGGTCAGGCCCTTCAGAAGGGTCGGCAGAGTGAGATATAGGAACGGTGAAAAGAGCACTGACCTAACAGTTGGGAGTGGGGTCGAGACCCCCACTGTCCCCCCACTGCCACCTTTGGCTGTGTGACCCTGAGGAAGGCACTTCCTTCTTTTGGGTTCACCACTGGGGTTGATTAGGTCACTTCCAAAGGCACTCAGCCTTGACATTCTATGAACTTCCTGTTGCAGTATTTTATTTCATCAATTCTAACACTTTCATTTAAAATTTCTGAAGTCAAGATGTGTCTTACAATCCATGGGTCCAGGCAGGAAAATGGAAACCACTCTACTTATTTTAACAGAGAGAATTTAACATAGGGAATTGTTAAGCAGGTATTGGAGGACTGAGATGTCTAAAAGGGGGACCTCTGAAGAGGGAGTGCTGCCCATGTGGTGCCATCACCTCGAGGCCTGGGAAGGGAGCCCCCAAGAGCTGGCTCAGGACTTCCGGGGTGGGCACTGGCTCCCTGGGACTGTTCCTCTGAGGGGCACCAGGAGTCTAGCTCTGAGGAGTGGATAAAAGCTGGGAACTGGAACCAATTGCCAAAGTCCCTGCTGGGACTGGGAGGGAATTCAGGTAAACCAAGAGGACCAAGCCCCTTGTCCCTCTTCCTCTAGTGCCCCTGTTGGCAAAGGGCAGATGAAGCATGCAGGTCCAGCCCCTGCATCACAGAGCAGAGCACAGAAGAGTAATTTTGGAGCTGAGAGACAATAGCTTTATAACCAGCACAGCATCCTAGGACTTGAGTGGGCAGGTTTTTTCTTTCTCTCTTCCTCAGTGGTTCATATAACAATGCTTCTGACACCCAACGGCATCTTCGACTGATGAACTACAGCACCGGGTGTGAGGCTGAACTAATCCCCTCAAACAAGGTGGGCTGAATTCCTACGGCAATAATCACTCTGAAGTGCTCTGTGCTGGGACCACTCTCACTGTTCAGCACACATCCCTAAGGCCCCTGGCTGAGGAGCACGCCTTGTTCAGAGGCCACCAGCTCCACCTTCTATGAGCCGGGAGACTTGTACTTTATCGCTGTGTGTTTTCCTTCTCTCACCTGCAAACGATCATGATAGCTCACCTTTATGGAACTCCCGCCATATGACAGCTACATGAGCAGCTCATTTACTGCTCAAAAGGACCCTATGAGGTAGGGACTATCATTATCCCTGTTTTATAGATGAATTAACCAGGACACAGACAAATTAGAAACTTGTTTTAGGTCATACAACTAGTGAGTCAAGGAGCTGGGGAAACATCTGAGCCTCTTGTGGGATATTTCTTTCCCTAAAGACTCAATGAGTTAACAGATATTAAATTGTTTTATAAATTGAAAGGAGCTACAGACTTGAAAGGGGACTTTGTTATTACTTTTAGGAGTTAGCTCTCCTAACTTCCAGGCCAGAGCTCTTTCCACTATTTCTGACTTATCTCAAGATTTCCATTAAATTTTTTTCCCTGTCCTACATCTTGAAGAATCCCAAAGTTAATGACTTTTGCAGCTCAAGGATGATGGTACAAAACTGCTCATTGCAACATCTTCTATAGTAGCAAATGATTGAAACAACCCTAGTATCCTTTAATAAGGAACTGTTTAAATAAATTATGATTATATTCTGATAATAGATAATATAGATTCTGATATATAATATATATTCTGATAATAGATAATGTACAGAGATAACATAAATTATCTATATTCTTATATAGAAAGATCTCCCAGATATATTAAGTACAAAGAACGAGGTACAGAACTTTGTGTAGAATATGCAACAATTTGTGTGATAAAGAAGCATGTGTGTGTGTGCCCGCACACAGAGATAGGCACAAACCTTGGAAATGATACACAAAAAGCTTTTAACACTGCCTGCCTCCAGGAAGGGATCTCAGTGGCCAGAGGACAGAAATGAAAAGGAAACTTCTGACTCTACATTCATTTGGTCCTTTCCAAAGTTAACTCAGATGACTGTATTAATTATTCAAAAAATAAATACAATCTCACTTTCCAAAAACTAATTTAAATGAATGTCACAATGGAAAAAAATATTACGATTTAGCAGAGACTTAAAACAAAAATTCCAATATCCCTTATTCTGATGCAGACTCAGGATTCAGTAAAGATGAGCCTGAAGGTACTAATCTCTGTTATCTGTGGAACCTCAAAGTATGAAAAGAACACCCTGCACCCTGATGGCCTTGCTCCGTGTTCATGGTCCTTCCCTGTGGCCCTCTAAGGACTGTCCTGTCAGCCTTTTGAAGAAAGCAGGGCAATGGTTGGAAGGGGTGGTGGGAAGCCCTGGACCCTCCCTGTGGGAGCTTTTACTTGCACATCCACCAGCAAATATTTCGTGAACGCCAGACAGTGGGGACGCCACCAGGAATATGAGAGTCATCCCTGTCTTCACCCTCATGGGCTTTACCATCTAGTTAGGCACACTGACATCAAGTAAATTGTCACACATTCAGCGACAGTTTGTGGCTTCTAGAAGTAACGACATGGAGGCTAAAAGAGTATATAACTGGGCGCTGTGCCTGCCATTTGCCCGTTGGTCCTCTGATCCCTTCTCCTTTCTCTAACCTGCTGTTTCAGTGGGAACTACATTTCCCAGGCTCCCTTGTTTCCAGCTTCCTGGTAGGATTAGCCAATGAGAGGCCTGATGTTCCTCTCGAGGAAGGGGAAGGGGAAGGGAGAAGCAGAGTATTTCCCTCCCTCTCCCTGTGATCCTGTTGCAGCAGGTGTGTCTCCTCTGCAGCCCCAGCCTTCTCTCTGTGATCCCAGCAACCTGCCTCCCTGCACCGCGTGGCCCTGGCTTTTGGATCCCAGCAATGCCTCCTCTCCCTTTTGACCTCCCATCCCACAGGGTGTAGCAGCTTGTCTGTAAAAATGACTTCTCACAGCAAGCCAAAATATTCTCCCTGTAGCTCCATCTATTGGATCCAGTTCTGCCCCCTTGAGGCCTCACAGGACAAACCCCTGTTGGTGTAGAGTCTAGTACAAGATAAGTTTGTGAAGAGGTTGTCGGTGAGGTGAGGCAGGAGGGGAATACTGTGGCCAGATTCGGAGGGTTCTTGGATGTTGGACAAAAAATAATATGTTCTCTAACCTGTAGCAGTGAGCAATAAAGGGACTGGTTAGAAATCAGACCTCAACTCCTATTCCCATATACTTCCTCCACTTCCCTGCTACAGTCAAGCTGGACATTTGATACTAGAACAATAGTAATGATAATCATAAAAACAATGCTAGGATTACTCAGTGGTTCTCAGCCTGGTTGCTCCTCAGATTCACCAATAGCTCATAACATAGAGATTCTCGGATCCATCTCTAGAGAATCTCAATATTTGGTGCAGACTCAGTGAGAGCCCTTTGGTACAGCACTAGAAAGAGCATAGATTTTACAGAAATTATCTCATTTCATCTTTAACACCTGTAGCTGTCAGCGTTCGTGAAATCGTCAATTCACAGAGAGGCAGAAGCTGTTATCAGGTGATGACCACCTCCTCTCCCACCACCAAACTCACCCGCCTACCTGCCTTTGGGTGAAGCTGCCCCACTGACGTAAGGCATCAGTCTCCCTGTGCACCGGGTGGCCCCTACCCCAGTGAAGAATTCGTTCCTTTTCTACCCATCGTTCCCATACAAACACAACTCTGTACGGTCTCTCTTGGCCCTCCTCCCTCTGCAGCCATTGCTCCCTGTCTTGACTTCCCTTTAGGGTGAAACTTCTTAATAAATACTGTCTGCTCACCTCCATTCTTTCTTCACCCCACTCCGATGAGGTCGTTTCTACCACTCCATGGAGACTGCTCTTGTGAAGCGCATCAACCACATCCACCTTGACAAACACCACTGCCAATTCTCTGTTTTCCTGGTACAGCCTCTCAGCAACATTTGATGCAGTTAACCACACCCTCTTTCTTGAAACACAGTCTTCTCGGGACATCTGGGATCCCACCATCTCTTGTTTCCTCTCTACCTCACCTCCTCATTTCCCTGACCCCTGAACCTTGGGGTGCCCCAGAGCTCTGGCTCACCTCTCTCCCATTCTCGTCTCTCTCTGCACTCCCTCCCTGAGTGATTTCATCCAGTCCTGTTACTTTAATTGATGACAGTTCCCAACCGTATCTCTGGCCCAGACTCCTCTCAACCCTAGACTCATATATCCAACTGCCTCCTAGACATTTCCACTTGCATGTCTAGTAGGCATCTCAAACCAAGCAAGTTCAAAGTAGAACTCTTGAACCCCTATTACTAACCACCCCCCAACAAATGCATTCCAAACCCCTCTTTCTACAGCTTCCCCCATCAGTAAATAAAGCCACTATCCTCCTAGCGGCTTAGGCAAAAATCTGGAAATAATACATCTTTTATGTTCTATGCAACCCATATACAATCCATCACTGAGTTCTGTCTACATTAATATACAAAATACATGTCAAAATCAAACCACTTCTCCCATTTCTGGTCCCACAGTACAGCAGCGGTCCAGACTGCCATCATCTCACACTCATACAACTGCAATAGCCTTGGGTGGTTCCTGTGTCCACTCTTGCCCCGCCAAATAGTTGATGGTCCACAGAGCAGCCAGAGTGATCCTTTTAAAGCAAACACTGACTTACTGTCCCTCACTTAAAGCCTTCCAGTGGCTTCCCACTACATTGGGGATAAACTCTGCAGTAGGGCATAGAAGACCTCGCATGAGACAGCCTTTGCCACCCCATCTGTTACTCTCGCCTTCGTGCTTATGAGCCTTCCCACAGCCCCTCGGGATTGCCAGGCTGGTTCTCGACTCACGGCCCTTGTCCTTGGTGTCCCTGGTCATTGCATGAGTCTTATCTCACTAAAGTCTCAACTCAAATGCCACCTCCTGACACTGTCTGGCTCCTTCCCCCAACTGCAGAGCCCATCCCCCTCAATCCCGTCACCTGTTCTATTTCTTCACAGCCCCAACACCAGAGGAAACTATCCCACATATTTATTTGTTTTTATTGCTAGTTTTCCATCTTCCCCTACTAGAATGTAAGCTCTGTGTGGGCAGAGACTTTATCTTGTCACTGTAGCCCCAGCAGCTAAACCAGTTCCTGGCACGTGCAGGTGCCCAGTACACATTTGTTGCATAAATGAAGAAATAAATTCCAGGAAGCAAGTCATGCTGACCCAGGCTTCCTCCATGTGGTCCAGCTCTGGCCTGTCCTGAGTCTCACTTTGGCTTCTAGGTCTGTGGGCAGGACAAATGCTGTTCTCCTGAATCCACTTCCAATAACATCCCTGCTTGGACAGCCCAGCCACATACTAATTGAATGACTTTGGGCAGGTTTCTTACGTTCTCTGAGCCTTGATTTACTCACCTGTAAAATGAATATAATAATGTCTGTCTTGTAAGGCTCCTGTGAGAATCAGATGATTTATGTAAAGTGCTTAGGATGGCACCTGGAACTTATTTGGAGCCTCAAGAAATTGAAAAAGAAATAAAAAAACACCCATGGTGACAACAAACATTCACTGAGTGCTCACTATATGCCAGGCACTGTTTTAAGTGCCTTCTACTCACTGGATACCCTGAGTTAGGTAATCTTCTTACCCTATTTCCCACAAGAGGTAATAGATGTAGAAGTTAAGTTCTTGGCCAAGGTCACATGCTATTTAATGGGATATTTAGCATTCCAGTAACCATGATACTAAGCTACCTGCAATGGTGGCCACCATATTTACTCATAGCCATTCATTCTTTCAACAATCATTCATTCATTCAACTGACATTCATTCACTCAACACACGTTTGAGTGTGGACTGGATGCTGAACACCATGCTAGGTTCTGGTGTATAGCCGTGAACATGACAAAGTCCCTGCTGTTATGCTCTTCCCAATAAACAAGTAAAATAAGCCATATAGCACATCCGATGGTGACAAATACTGTAGAGAAAACTGCAGCAGGGAAGGGGTGTAATTTTACACAAGGTGGCCAGAGAGGGCCTCCCTGAGAAGACGACACTGAGCACAGATGTGAAGGACAGTAGACGAGCCATATGGATAGAGGGAGCAGCGATCCTGGCAGAGAGGTACAAAGAGACAGGCGTGGGCTATTTCAGGAAGAGCAGTGAGGCCAGCGTGGCTGGAGGCAGTGGAGGGCCGGAGAGCAAGCAGTAGAAGGTGAAGGTGGAGGGGAGAGGCAGGGGAGCTTGTAAAGGGTCTTGTATGCCACCATGCCAACTGGGTTTCTACCCTGAGATGAGCAGCCACTGGAATATTCCAAGGAGAGGAATGGCATGGCCTGATTTAGATTTTAATGAGACCACTCAGTCCTCTATGTTGACCATGGACTGTAGGGATAAGTGTGGAAACAGGAAGACCAAGTGGGAAGCTATTGCAAGAGCTCGGGCAAATGCCAATAGTCATTTGGACCTGGATGGTAGCAGTGGAGGTAGTGAGAAGTGGTCAGATCCTGGTGTGTTTTGAAGACATTTGATGGGATTTGTTGAGGGATTGGACTGAGGTGGAGAGAGAGGAGCTGAGGATGCGGCCAAGGGCTTTGGCCAGAGCTCCTGCACTGAACACGGTGGTGTATTTTGTGCTGTGCAAGGAATGTTAAAAACACATTCAAGTCTGACTTGAAACATTTGCAAACAGGGCTGCACACCCTCTAAGCAAGTTCATCATATTAATATATTCCTTCCCAAAATAACCTCCAGCCTGACAACATCCCAATGAGAATGGAAACCTTATTTGCAAATAATTAACAAAGCTGACTCACTGTGGATCAGAGATGGGGTTTTAATCACTGTGTTTCCCCTTTTTCCGGGGGATGAACATGGCAACAGAAACAAGGGGGGTCAGTGCCGTGCTGTTTCTGAAAGCAGAACTCCAGAGCCCCCTTCGAATTCCACCCAGGACACCAGATTCATTGTTCTGAGCTTCTCCAGTAGTGTAGAATCTTCCCTGTACAACCCAGAAGATCATCAGTGGTCAGCAGAAGGGGCCATATATGAGAAAGAGTGAGAGGGTGATGAGGAGAGTGGGGACCATGTCCCTTGAGAAATGGTCAAAGGGATTGGGGACATTTAGCCTGGACAAGAGAAGCCTCAGGGAAAGTGTGAGAGCTGCCTTCCAAGATGTTATGCTTTGACATGACACACAGGACCAGGATCAATTAGTGGAAGATACGGGGAATCCTACTTCAGTTTGGATTTAGAAAGTACTTCCACTAAGGCCTAGTGAAATGGGGAGGCTCTGGAAATACCGCTCCCACCACATGTCTTTCCAACAATTCTTTAGCCTGACCAAGTCTATAAGCCAAGAGGGTACCTTGTTTCCACCAGCTGTCATCCTCCTCATGTCCATCCAATCCTGCTTATCCAGCTTGAATTCCATGTCCATCATTTTAAATGTTCGTATACCCTCAACTCCTGGACTAAAGCTCCTTCATATATGTGCCTGGCAGAACCCCCACCCTGGTTAGATCTCGGCCTACCTTGCACATGCACCACATAGCTCAGCTCAGCTGGAGAAAAACACACCAGTATGTTGACTGGTCTCACTTGAAATTCATGACCACCAATCTCAAGTGGTCTTTAGGGCTCCTTGGCAACCATCCCATAGTTTCCAGGTTTGTTCAGTCTCCTGCTCTCCTACAGGGCTATTTCATACATCTTCTCTCTCTTCAAATCCCTTTGTCCTCTTTCTCAGCTGTTGGTCTTGCTTTCCACTCCACTGCGAAAGCAGAAGCAATCTGAAGAGACCCTTCATGTGTTCTCTCCACATGTATTGACCTACCTATACTCTGCCTCCCCTCGGGTTCCTATGGACAGACTGTCCCCACTCCTAGCTGAAGCCAATCCCTCCAGTTACCTACTAGTTCCCCACCCCTCTCACCCACTCGAGGATATTGCTTTGGCAAGTTTCACCGCTTGCTCCTGACGATCAGTTTTTCCTTGTTTGCTGGAACACCTCATTAACATGCTGGGGTAGCTCCCAGCTCAAAAGAAAACAAAAAAATTCTCCTGATCCTACATCTTCTGTGCCACTATCTCTGCTCCCCTTTATAGTAAAACTCCTCAAAAAGAGCCATCTATACTCATTGTCTCCAGATCTTCTCTCCTTCTGTCTTAAACCCACTCCAGTGATTGTCTCCCCCACTGAGCCCTTGAAACAGCTCTTGTCCAGGCAACCAGGGACCTCCAGGTTGCTAAATCCACCAACCAGAGCTCAGTGCTCATCTTCATTTCTCAGCGGCATTGGACACGTTGATCACCACCTCCTTCTTCCACTCACTTTCCAGATCTCACTCAGTGGTGGGTTGGTTCCTACCTTGTTGGCTGATCCTTATCATCTCCTCAACCCTCTGGATATGGAAGGCTCCCGGGCTCAGCCCTTGAGCCGATTCCTTTGACCTCTATACACTTCCTCGGTGATCTGATCTTGTCTCCTGGCTGTAAGTGCCACCACGTACTGATGCCATGCAGATCAGCATCTGAGCGCTCCTCTGAGCACTAGACCCATATATCTCACTGCCAACTCAACATCTCCACTAGGAGGCCTAACAGACAATTCAAACTTAATAGACCTAAAACTGAGTTCTTAATAGTGCTCCTCCTCCTTCCCCCAAGAACCCTGTTCCTCCAGGGGCTTCACTACCTCAGAAAACAATACAATCCTTGGGTTGCTCAGGCCAAAAATTTCCCTTTCTTATTTCCCACATAATCCATCACTAAGGCCTGTTTTCTCTACTTCCAAAATACGTCCAAAATTCAAACAATTCTCACTACTTCTCACTGTCTCGTTACAAACCTGGTGAAAACCACATCACCTCATCTGAGTTATTGCCAGACACTTCTAACCAGCCTCCCTGGATCCAGAGATAACAGCAAGCCTTTCAAAATGTAAATCAGATCAGTTCTTAACACTCCAGGAACATGTTACTCAGAGTCAAAGCCAAAGTCTCAACCCTGCCCATAAGGTCCTCAGGATATGATCCCAGTGACCTGTCCAGCTCCATTTGCTACTCACTGACTCAGCCCCAGCCACACTGACCTCCTGTCTTATCTTCAAAGAAGCTGAGTCCATTCCTGCCCCAGGACCTTTCCACTTGCTGTTCTCTCTGCCTGGAAAGCTGTTATCCCAGGGACTTCATCAACTTTGCTCACCCCTGAGTGCTTGGCACATAGCAAGTGCTCGATAAATATTTGTTGAGAAAATAAATGAGTGAATGAAAAGTATGCAAGCAGGAGAGGGATGGCCACTTTGGGGAGTTATGGTAGAAAAAATTTAAGCATCAAGCATTCTTCCACCCATCCTTCCATCCATCCAACAAATGTTTATTGCTTGCCCACTGTGTACAAGCTTCTGTGCCAGGTGCTGGGGCTCATATACAGACATGGTTCTTACATCAAGGAGTACCCCCTTCAGGGAAAAAGATAGAAATGTAATTAAATGATTACAACACAAAATGCTAAGTGATGTAACAGAGGGAAACACTAAGTCCTAGGTGAGCTCCAAGGAGGCCATCTATTTGGTTCTGATAGATGTGTGGTAGACAGTGGGGGGCAGGAGTAAAGATGTGTTATGACTTTTCACTGTCATTTCCCAGCTCATGCATCTATAATACCAAATGGACTGTTTCATAAAATAAGACAAACCAATGAGGCAAGACCATCTTGTACCAAAGAACTGCATGTTTTGGGTTGGCTGACTCCCTTTGTTTTAGACTTTGGAACTCTGCCTTCCTGATATACTCTGGTCTTGTCTACTACATCCAGTCTTTCTCCCTATTATCTATTATGAACCCCAAGATGATTTCTTTCTCCCAGGATTCTTGCCATCCTCATCATGCTAAGCAAGTCTCCCAAGACTGACAGAATGGGGGCAGAGTATCAGGTGTCCTGGCTGGTATCTTTTTGCCCCTCAGATCTGTTCCCATCCCCCACTTTGTGCGTGTGACTGCTAAAGGCTCCCAGTTGAACCTTCTCCAGAAGATTGCCCTCCCCAGAAGATGGATCCCCCTCCACCAAGGCAGCCTGCAGCCAATTACTGAGTAGTGGTGGGAGGTAGGTGCAGACCCCTGCCTCGGATGGGAGAGCTCTGTGGTGAGACTCATGCTCCAGCCCCCATGGACCAGTCGAGGCCAGACTGGACCTGAGAGCACAGCCTGGCTTGGCTCTTTCCCCTCTTTCCTCTCTTCTTCCCTCATCTTAAAGGGGACTCTTGAAGAGCCCTCCCTCAACAAAATACGCATATCCTAAGCCCGGTCTCAGGCTCTGCTTCTGGGGAACTTGACTTCCTAAGACAATTCCAGCCTGAAAGAGGAGATGGTCAGCAACCAGTGTACGTGCTCCATTGTGGACTGAATTGTGTCCCCCAGATTCATATGTTGAAGCTCTCACCCCCAATATGACTGTATTTGGAGATAGGGCATTTAAGGAGGTGATTAAGGGTAAATGAGGCCATAAGGGTGGGGCCCTAATCCAAAAGGACTGGTGTCCTTTTGAGAAGAGGAAGGGACACTAGGAGTGCTCTCACGTAGAGAAAAGTCATGTGAGGACACAGGGAGAAGACGGCCATCTGCAAGTCAAGGAGAGAGGCCTCAGGAGAAGCAATCCTGCCCACACCTTGACCTCGGACTTCCAGCCTCCAGGGCTGTGAGAAAATAAATTTCCATTGTCCAAGCTGCCCAGTCTGAAGGAACTTAGTTACGGTGGCCCTAGCTGACTAACACATGCTTGCCATGGGCATTGCAGGTTCGTCCAGCAGACATCTAGAGAACTAACGTTCTTTCCTATTACTTTAAAATAAAGACATTTTAAGATTGAAGTAGAAAAAGACAAGGAGAAAAGTACTTTTGAGAACTTGCTACTTGCCGGGCGTGATGTACAAGATGCTGGCTGTTGCAAACGTCCATCCTCCTTCTTCTAGTGAAAGTCCCTCAGATCTCCTCCAAGAAACATTCCTGCCCTCCCTCTCAGTGTGGGGGCTGGTGGTGGTCACGTCTCCACCCCATGGTGGCTCCAGGAATGGGCACGTGGTACAGGAATTTTAAAGTGGATTACAATGTTATTTGCCAGGATTTCTCAGCTTTGGCACTATTAACACTTGGGGCTGGGAAGTTTTTTTGTTATGGGAGGCAGTCCTGTGCATTGTGGGGTGTTGAGCAGCATGCTTAGCCTCTCCTAGACGCCAGTAGCACCCCCTAGCTGTGACAACCAGAAACGTCTCCGGACATTGTCAGATGTCCCCTGATGGGGCAAAATTGTCCCTGGTGGAGAAGCCTTGAGGGCGTGCAACCTCACTCAAGAAGATGAGATTCAGGCCTGGGACTCGTATGAGAACTGCTGGAAGAAGTTCGTGCTGGGGATGCTGAGCAGGGACAATGTCACCGTGAGCTGCTGGGGCCATCTCGCTCCCACATGGGGAGGTGACCGGACCATGAAGCCAACACAGAGCAAGGCAGAGCCGAGAGATGGAGAAAACAGATGTTATTGTGACACCATAGGAGCTGTTGGATTCAACCGAGTTACATTTCAGTTATGTGCGCCAATTAACTCTCTTTGGGGCCTAAGCCAGTTTGATCTGGATTCCTGTCACAGGGATTCAAAAAGCCTACTGAGTGACAGGAGACATTCTGTAAATATTATCTCATTCAACCCCATAGCTGCTCCCTCAGGTGGGTTTGCTTATCTGAGCTTTACCGATTTAAAAATGGAGGACTGTATCGACTGCCTCTTCTTGTATCTCTGCTGCCCATTCACAGTGCTTCCCACAGTCATAATGACTCGTAGGATGAACCGTTTGGGGCCTGCCTCCCCTGCCAGAGCTTCAGCTCTGGGCAGCAGGCATTGAGCCCTTGGTCATCACTGACACGCAAGTGCCAAAAACAGTTCCTGGCTCCTGGCAGGTGCTCGAAAACGTCTGCCAAATGGGTGGACGTGGTTACATGGCTTGCCCAAGAATCTGACCCAGGATCTGATTTCAAAGCCCATGTGAGTTTCCCTGTGGTTTCTTACATATTTTCTCTGCTTTGCTCCAAAGGGAAGAACTAGACCCAATGATGTACGTAAGGAGGTCAATTTCAGCGAAATTGAAATGACATATTCACAGTTGGCTCTGCTGAGTGATGGAACGACCCACCTCGGGAAGAGCTGATGATGCTGGTGATGCGGTTGGCCATGATGATGCTAGCGAACATGAGCTGGGTGCCGACTCTGCGTCAGTCTCTGAGATGAACACTTTGTATTTGCTATCTCATTTAATCTTCACGACAACCCTCTGATGTGACCATTACTTTGCCTTCATTTTACCGTGAACTAGTTGAAGCTCAGAGTTTGCATAACTCATACACGGCCCCACGAACTGCGAGCATCAGAGCCCAGACCCGAAGCTGGGCCTATAGCCAGTGTCCGTGCACCAACATGGTCACTGTCCTGTCTCATGAGCGAAGGAGGGTTCTGTCACTAGAGCCATGCAAGCAGAGGACAGATGACCCCAAATCAGAGGCGAAGATTCAACCAGAATTCTCTATGGCCCAGAATTCTCCAAGCCAGAGACTCCAGGAGACAAGGAACCCGCATCCCTGAGACCAGAAAATGGGGGGGCTTATCTCCAGAGAAGGTTCCTGGCCCCTTACGCTCCACTGTCCTCACCCCTCTCCGAAATCACAGACGAATCTAACGTGCCCCAGGCAGGATCAGCCCCACAGCTAGACCTGTGGGTGACCAGGCCCATCTGACTCCCAGGACCCCCAGGTCCACCTGAACTTCCTTCCCAGTCACACATTTGAGCCCCTTCCATTGGACCCCACCCCAGCCTTGCACACTGAGCCCAGCCTCCACTTCTCCTGAAAGACCCCACGGGGACGAACAGAGAGGCATCAATCACACCATGTGATGGGAAGAGTGCAGGCCTGTGGTCAAACAGACCCAGGTCTGAATTTCAGGTCAACTGCATTCTTTGAAGCCTTGACAAGTGGCTGGGCCTCCCAGGGCCTCGGACTCATCATTTGTAAAACAGGGACAACAACACAAATGAGAGCTGTAAGAAGTAGACGATACATCGTACGTCAAGCATGGGGATGTGGCCAGAGGAGCATAAACGGTAGCCTTCTTTAATGTTTGCTCCTTCTCTCCCAACAGAGCTACTATTCAAGCTGAGACCTCATTTTACTCCCACAATGATGAAAACAGGAACTGGCAACTGCTTGGGGCATAACAACCACACCCTTTGATCAAATCTCTCTCATCCTAGGACTCCATCATCACTTAGAAATTCAGTGTGTTTCAGAGGCATTTTCTCTTTTGCTTTTTTTGCTTCCATGTTGTTGGGGCTGGCAAAGCCACTTTTATCGCCTTCATTGTATGTGTGGGGAAAGTGCTGGCTGCAAGGTGAGGTGGCAAAGTCCCACGGCCCAAAACACTTGCCGGGCCACAGCATCCTGACCCTGATCCCAGCATTCCTCTCCCTGTACCACGTGCTAGGGTTCAGAGCCTTCTGATGCGGCAGCCCTGGGATACAAGTGCCACGGGCAGATGTAAGGCAGGGATCCATCACAGGCCGCAGAGCCTGAGGCTGGGTGACTCCATCTAACTGGGACAGGCAAGTGGACTGGGGTCAGAGCCTGGCTTGGGCCAGAGGCTTAGCAACAGTGCCTCAGAGACTCTGGCCAGTGGTGCCAGGCTGGGGCCAGTCAGTCACTTACCTGTTGTCAACAGTTGTGGCTTTTACAGTACCACTGCCAGCAGGACCCTAATCAGATGAGCTTGACAGAGTGGAAAGGTCATGGTGCCTCGGCTGACACGTGTGGTTCCAACCTGAGCTCAGGCACCGTGTGAGCTGGCTGAGCTCTGCAGATGCCCTAACCTCTCTCAACTCCCATTCTCCATCTATAGAGCCCACCGAGTAGAGAGAATTAAACAAGAGAGTGTGTGAGTGCCTGGAACACTGGGGGACCTCAGAAAAGGGTCGGCTTCACTGCATTATGCAATAGTTGTGCTTCCCTGGTACTGAGTTCCCACTAGTTACTGCCCCGGAAGCCTTGGGGACACGGAAAATGTCACCACTGCCCCCACCTCACTGGGGTACCACAGACCTTCGTGGACACCACATGGATGTTTTCAGGATGGCTTCCTGCTACAGCCTTTGGAGAGCCTGCTCTGGGACACCATCAGTTCTAATTTGCTCCTTGTTGGGGACATGAGGTCAAGTGTAAAGGAATGGGTGGCACCTTTCTTAATAGTGTGTCTGTAGCCCCAAGGTCTGGTGGGATTTCCTGGGGTCTATTCAATCTCCTCGCCAATTCAGGTCAATGCAACATGGAGCTCTGTTGAACACCTGCGATGTATGGATGTCAAGGTGATGATGAGGATGATGGTAAATAATATGGTAAATAATAATAGCTTCTATTTATTGAGCTAGTGCCAGTGGGCCGTTCTCCCTCCATTAATTTTCTCTAGGCTTTATAACCTTCCCTGCAAGGTAGGAACAATTGTCTCCATTTTACAGATGAGGAAACTGAGGTTCAAGTACATTAAATGACTTGGCCAAGGGCACACAGCTCATAAGGGGAAGACTCAAGATTCAAGTTCAGACATGAGTGCTCCAAAGAGTCTACTTTCTCCACTAACACCTCAGTATTTCCCAGGGGGTTATGAGCAAGGATACAAAGAAAATGTTTGGGGGAATTTACTGATAAATCAATCTGATCTGAGAGAAGTATTTATGACAAAAATAAGTGAGGAATGAAGCTCAGGAGGTCACGTGGATCTGATGGGGGAGGGCACGAATGGAAATTTCAACACGAAGTTTTTGATGCTCACTGCAGCTGTATTTGTAATGGAAGAGATTTGAAATAACCGAAATGTCTATCAAAAGGGAGCTGGTTAAATAATCATCCAGTCATATAATGGAAGACTGTCTAAGCACCTGGTTTTTTAAAAAGCAGAGCTATATGTACTTGTATGGAACAATCACTAGACACTGTGCTGACTTCTCCCTTTGCCCCACACTCAGATCCACCTCCTCCCTCCCTGCCCTGCTCTGTGCCCTGGGACCTGGTCTTCCTGGACCACATCAGTAAGGCTTCCACTTGGGTTTGACCAATGAGAGGCACCGGCAGCAGATTGGGGGCGGGAGGAGGGAGAAGCCAGGGTATTTCTTCCCTTCCCCCCGCCTGTTTGGAATATAGGTTCTGATATAGCCCATTCCCTCTGCAACCTCAGCTCCTGCTTCTCAGCCCATCATCCACGGCTTCACTTCTCCTTGGTCTCTGGCGCCCTATTTCCTCCCCTTGCCCTTCCAGCATTAAAATCTCTCCAGTTGAACTTTCTGAGTGGAATTCTGTTGCTTGCTGGGATCCTGACTACGATACAGACATATTGCGAACATTATGGAGGGGATCCCCAAACAGCGTCGGCCCCCACTGACCTCCCAAGAACTTTTCCAATCAGCTTCACCATTAATGTCCCCACGAGTCCACCGATGGCGAATATGGACACGGTCACAGACCAGAGAAGAGTCAGAGTGTCCGGGTCTGTTGGACGTCCATGCCTTCTTTCCCACGACTCGTTGTAAAAGGCCTTGATGTACTGAAAACAAACAACAAACCATGTTAGTCCTCTTCCATCCTGCTGCTTGAAGCCAGCCAGCACAGAAACAAAACAGCTTTTATGGAGCACTCTCTTCATGTGAGGCACTCTGCTAAGTTCTCTTTGAGCTTTATTTCATTGAACCCTTCTAACAAATTTTGTAGATGGGCCCTATTTTTACCTCACTTTGGAGACAGGGAAACCAAGGCTCAGAGAGACGAAGTGACTTGCTCAGTTAAGTGGCAATGCCAGGAGTCAAACTCAGATCTGACTCTGAACGTGGGATAACCATTATACCCAGGCTTCTCAACTTTGGTGCATAGCAGATTCACCTAGGAAATGGGTTAAAAATGCACAAACCTGGGGCTGGCCCGGTGGCTCAGCGGTTTAGTTCACGCTTGGCAGCCCGGGGTTCGCCGGTTTGGATCCCGGGGGCCTGCCAATGCACTGCTTGTCAGCCATGCTGTGGCGGTGTCCCATATAAAGTAGAGGAAGATGGGTATGGATGTTAGCCCAGGGCCAGTCTTCCTCAGTAAAAAGAGGAGGATTGGTGATGGATGTTAGCTCAGGGCTGGTCTTCCTCACACACACACACAAAAAAATGCACAAACCTAATGTAAGAGAAAATCTTTGTCACCTTGGGTAAACAAAGATACAACACACACACAAAAAACACTAACCATAAAAGAATAACAAAGAAACACAAAAAAAAAAAACCAAGAAAAAGATTTGGATTTCATCAAAATTAAAGTGTGCTGCTCTTCAGAAGGCATTATCAAAAAGTGGAAAGACAAGCCAAAGACTAAGCTAACATACTTGCAACACATATACGTACAAAGACCTTGCACCCACAATACATAAAGAACTCTTCAATAAGACAAATAACCCAATTAAAAATGAGTGAAAGACTTGAACAGACACCAAAGAAAATTCAAATGATCAGTAAGCTAATGACATGATGTTCAACATCATTAGTCAAGAGGGAAACGCAAATTAAAACCACAATGAGATACCCACTTCACACTCACCAGCTCTCCATTGCTGTCAATTCTGATTCAGTGGGTTTGAGATGGGGACTAGGTGATTCTGATGTGCACCAAAGACTGAGGTCATGGCATTGAGCTCCCCAAGAGAGTTCCATCCCCAAGATGCTCACAGTTGCCCACTGCGACCCAATCTGGGCCCACAAATCTCTCCACAGCCAGCATATGACACTGTAGAAAAACCATAGGTTCAGGTTGCACAGATTTGGGCTTGAATCCAAGCACCATAATTTGCTAATGATTTAAACCAGCTGGACCTTGGCTTCCGCATCTGCAAAATGGGCATGAAGACACTGACATCTCAGAGTCAAACAAGAGCTTGAAGCAGTGCCCAGGACTTGGGTAGAGCTCACGCCATCCCCAGGAGGCTAAAATTAACAAGTCTGATAAGACCAAGGAGTGATCAATCAGCAGTGTGTACTCTCAGGCACTTATGGGGGGAGTTTAATTTGTGCAACCATCTTGGAAAACAGTTTGGCATCATCTAATGAAGTTAAAGATGCCTCTAACCTACAACCCAGAAAAATCCATATCTAGAAAATTCCTCTAAAAAACTCTTTCCCACCTGCCCTAGGATACATCTACCCAAATGTAATGAGCGTTGCTCATTACAGCCCCAAACGGGAAACAACTCAGAAGCCCACTGAGAGTAGAATGGATAAACAACTTGTGGAATAGTCATAATATGAAACACTACAGCCACAAACATGAATGAGCTACAGCTACGTGCAAACACACATAGTAATATCTCACAAAAAATGACATTGAACAAAAGAAGCCAGAGACAAAAGAATACATACAGTATGATTCCATACACAAAATTCAAAAATATGCAAAATTAAAGTGTTTGGAAATTATATAGAGATTGTAAAACTACAAAGAAAAGCAAAGAAATAATTATTTCAAATGTCAGGTCAGTGGTCACCTCTGGGGGATGGTGGAGGAAACGATCGGGAGGGGCATTAGCCGGACCGTGTCGTCTTAATCTGGATGGTGGTTACCTGGGTGCTAGATTTATAATCATTCTTTAAACTATATGTGTATGTGTGTATGTGATATGCTCTTTTGTAAGTATCATATGTTTCACCATTTAAAAACTTAAAAAATAATAAGGTGGAAAAGTGTTCCAGGCAGAGGGAAAAGCATGTGCCAAGACTACATAGCAGAAGAAAGCTTGGCATGTCCACAGAATTGAAGGAGTGGGGGTGGAATGGGACAAGTAAGCAAAAGAATGGGCTGCATGGAGTTGGAAGAGCAGGAAAGGGCAGGTCACATGGGGCCTGAGAGGTCGTGGTAATGAGTTTGCTTGTTATTGGGATTTTTTTTAGATGCAGTAGGAAACTGTTGGAGAGATTTAAGCCAGGGTAGGACATGCTGTGGTTTGCCTTTTCAAGAGACTCCTCTGGCTTCAGAGTGGCAAGAGGATTAGAGGGCAATTAGAGAGGAGGCTGGCACCCTGTTGGGAGCCACTCCGGCAGTCCAAGATCATGGCGGCCTGGACCAAGCAGTGGAGATGAGAGAAGGAGATGGATTTGAGATATGTTTGGAGAGTAGAATGGACAGGACTAACTGGGTGATTGGCTCCAGGTTTGGGGAGCGGGTGTGTTGGAGATGGCAAAAGAGGAACTCAGCCGACGGCCAGGTTTCTGGCTTAAGCAAACAGGCTGATGGTAGGAGATGAGGAAAGGAGGGGTAGCACTCTCTCTCTGCGAGGTATCTATCCTCTTCCCATTTTCTCTCTTTCTGGCTCCTTGACTACCTTGCTCATAGAGAGGCCGGAATACATTATCAACAACTAGAGCTATTTCTAATGATGATGAAGTTTCCATGCCTTAATACATAAGACACTCCATCTGCCATCATCCACTGATTCACTCAACATGTGCTGAGTACTGGGTCCTGAGCTGGATACAGAGATAAACCAGACATGGCCCTGGATCCCAAAGATCTTCTAGTGCACTGGAGGTGATAATGCAGTGTATTGTTTAAGGATGCTTTCGGCTGTAAGCAACAGGATATCCCAACTCAAAAGAGCTAAGCAACAAGGACATTTATTAGCTTATATAAATGCAAACTCACAGGAGGGGTGAGCTTCAAGGACTGTTGATCTGGTGGCTCAGCTTCTTGTTGCTTCACTCTGCTATCCACAGTTTTGACCTCATCCTAAGGCTGCATCCACTCACTGTTGTAGGATGGCTCCTACTGGCAGTTTTGGCCACAAGCTTTCCCACTCATGTACAACTGGAGAGAGTAATCCTGGCCTCTCAGAGATCTCTTGATGTCAAGAAGAACTTTCCCAGAAGCCTCTAGAAAGCCTCTCTTTATGTCCTATTGGCCATGGTCGGGTCACAGGCGTCTTAACTAATCCAGTCGTTGGAGAGTGGGATAGAAACCGTCACCTGGACCTCTGGCCCTGAATTCCATTTCTTTATTGTCTCCTCCTTACCTTAGTAAACAGCACCACCACTCTCCAGTTCCTCAGCCAAATACCACGAATTCATCCTTAACTGCTGCCCTTGATCCATATCCCTCAGCGAAGCCATCCTGACTCATCCCTACCCATTATAGGTTGAATTGTGTCCCCCCAAATTCATATGTTAAACTCCTAACTCCCTCAGAATGTGACCTTATTTGGAAATAGGGTCATTTCAAGTGCAATTAATTAAGTTAAGATGAGGTCATATTGGAGCAGGGTGGGCCCCTAATCAATATGACTGGTGTCCTTATAAAAAAGGGACATTTGGGGGCCGGCCCGGTGGCGCAGCGGTTTAGTCCGCGCTTGGCAGCCCAGGGTTCGCTGGTTCGGATCCCGGGTGCCCGCCGACGCACTCCCTGTCAGCCATGCCGTGGCGGCGTCCCATATAAAGTGGAGGAAGATGGGCACGATGTTAGCCCAGGGCCAGTCTTCCTCAGCAAAAAGAGGAGGATTGGCAACGGATGTTAGCTCAGGGCTGGTCTTCCTCACAAAAAAAAAAAAAAAAAAGGGACATTTGGACACAGAGACATGCATAGAGGGAATATGACATGAAGAGAAATAGGGAGAAGACAGCCATCTACAAGCCAAGGAGAGAAGCCTGGGACAGATTCTCCCTCACAGCCCTCAGAAGGAACCAACTCTGCCCACACCTTGATCTCAGACTTCTGGCCTCCAGAACTGTGGGAGAATAAATTCTTGTTTAAGCCACCAAGTCTGTGGTACTTTGTTAGGCATCCTTAGCAAATTAATACTCTGCCCTACCTCCAAAATACTTCTCACCATTTCCACCTCTCAAGCCAGTCCAAGCCACTCTCCCCCTCACTGGGACGGCCATAACAGCTAAGTGTCTCAGACTCCCCAAGGTGCTCCGTGCAGCCTCTCTAAATGGGTACTGCACTCTCTGTCAGTGGCTGGACGGTAAGCTAACACTGACCGCTTAGTTTTCATGTACTCTGGTGGCCATTTGTCATCATTTTGGCTACCCAGCATCAGAAGCCCCCTTCCCACTTGGGAGAACTTCCTGCCTTACGAGCCCTGTGGGAAACAGAGCCCACTTATCACTTTAGAGGTTGAAATGCCAGACACCTGCTCTCCCAGCATCCCCTGCAGCTAGGGACTGGACATGTGACCAAGGCTCAGCCAATCAGAGCCTGGGCTTTGTACGAGGCATGCGAGGCTAAGAAATGGGGCTGGGAATTCAGCAGCAGAGGGCACTCGGCAGGGTTGGGTTTGGGGGCAGCAGCGGTGGGAGCTTCCATGTCCTATGCCAGCAGTGCAGGGGACGGCAGTGATGACTGCAGGGGACCCCACAGGACCAGCTCTGGGTGTGACCTGGGGTGTTACCCCAGGCTGCAGAGCTTCTGAGCCTGGCTCACCAGCCCTCCCACCAATCCTGCCAGCTGCTCACTGTTTTCAACTTCTTTTTCAGCTTCAATCAGACAAAATTGTTGTTGTTGCCTACAACTACTGAAATACTCCCCAAACATATAAATTATCTTATTTCATCCTCATGACAACCCTTGTGGTAGAACCCCTCATTACGGATGAGGGAACCGAGTTCCATACCTTGCCCACAGTCACACGGCTAATACGTGGTGGAAGAAGACTGTGCAAGGTTTGTCTGACTTCAGAGCCTGAACACAACAACCCACTAATGGACTCTTAATTTCATGATGAGGGTGTGAGAGTGAAGCAGTTAAGTCCAATAGGACATTTACTGACTTAAAGATCAACACCAATTAGGCCCTTGTTATGGGCAAGACACTCTGTCAGGCCCTGCAAGAGCAACAGCCACAAACCTCAGGAGCACAGAGGACAGGAGGAGAAACAGCGTGACAATTGCTAAACCAAAGGGATGGAGGGGCCGCGGGAAGGTGGGGGCACAGGATGAGCCGAGGCCACAGCAAGTATATACAGGGTCGAGACCCTTCCGAGAAGATGGCATAAGGAATGAGTATCCAGGACTTCAAAGGCACCCATTCTGCCATCCAATAATCAGGAGACCCCCCTCCCAACCCCGTGCAGAGAGGGTCATCCTTGGACGTGACCTCGGTCCCTCCTGCAATCCTGCTCTGATCCAGGCAGCTGCAGCGACCTCGCTGATACCTAGAAAGCCTCTCCTTGCCAAGCTTGCAGCAATGACCAGTTTCCTGGAATTAAAGTACAGAAACTAAAAGGATGCTGTTTGGGGGGAAATTTTCTCTTTCCCTTTCCAGGCGTTCAGGAGCCTGGTGGGAAAAGAGGCGGCTTTCATATCACGCACTGCTAGGCATTGCTTTGGGAGTCTCTGCAGAATTTCTTATCTGGATTTTGGGAGATCGGAGACTGGAAGGCTGGCCGAGAGTGGAGAAGGCTGAGACTTGCAGCATGGCCTGTGCCCCCTGCGGAAACACATTTCTCAAACGTTCCCCGAAAGCTAGTTTCAAAGTGACGCCTTTAGCGGTTAAATGTTTGTCTTCTTCAGGTGTGAATTCAGCAAAGGCCTAGAGGAAAGGCAGCCTGAAGGCTCACGTGACAGCAGAAGACAGATGACGAAGGTTGTTTACCTAATTATTTGCATCCACATTCCATGAGTTGGAGATTCGTGGGCCTAATATATGGGAACACTGACTCGGGGTGCATGATACACAACAGGTGCGTAAATGATTGTGTTTTAAACTGAGTTTCTACTGTGGGTCAGTTAGCATATAATAATGAAAAACATCATATTTACAACATGCCATGCACTAGTGTAAGACCTGGACACATGTGAACTCATTCTTCCCCTCCACAACCCTCTGAGACAGTGACTATGTTTGACTTCTCTTTGGGGGCAGTTGAGGAATCTGAGGCAGAGAGCTGTAAGGGGCTTTCCCAAGGTCACACTATTCCCGGGGACTCAAATGCAGTCAGGCGGGCTTCAGAGCCCATCTCTTAACCACGATTCTACTCCAACTCTTAGCGTGGAAATTACAGAGGCGGTCATATCAATACCTCAGTGGCATGTTGAAAGGCTGGATCAGGGGAGAAGAGGACACATGGAATGAATATTGGTTGACTGCTAAGTACACCTCAGACATCTGTCTCCCTCGTCACAGCAAAGCCTTGCAGCCACCCCGTGACGTTTCACCGAGAGCAGAGAACTCTGGAGGTGAGAAATGCATCAAGTGGAACTGCAGAGCCCGCCCATGATGACAGCATCTGTGCTCTCCTCCTCTTTCTGGCCGGGTCACATTTCTCAGTGCCTTGCATCGGGGTGGGGTCATATGACGACTTCACACCAAAGGAGTTTGAGCAGAAGTGATGTGTGTCACCTCCACTGAGGTATTAAGGTTTGTGTGCCTTCTCCTCCCTCACTCCCTTTTCTTGTAGGCTGGTCACTCACAGAGGAACCTGCAGAGCCCCCCCCCGAAGCCCTAAGGAATGGTGGAGCCACTCAACTGAAGGAGCCTGGGTCCCTGAATGACTGCATGGAGCAGAGCACCCCTGCTCACCTGCTCTTGACAGTGACGGGAATGAGGAACGGACTCTCTTTGTGTTAAGGCACAGAGACGTAGGGGCTGCTTGTTACAGCAGCTGGTTTGCCCTCACCCAGTCACCTGCCTCCAAAGCCCAAGCTGTGGTAATCACTATGACAGGCTCCAGGGAGGAGGGAAGACTGAGGCAAAGTCACAAAGGGTGGGTAGGTTTGGAGATACGGGCCTTCAACTAGAGGTTCCCTTTTATGTTTTGGAGAACTTGTAAGACTCCATTTGAAAAAAGTATTCTGCAATAAAATATAGCTTTAAGATTGCTGTGCCAGCTAATCTCTAGGCCCACCTCATTCATGGATTCCACATTTTACTTTTCCACTGGGCCTACTTCCGAGAGGCCCATTCTTGTATCTTTCTAGCTGGCTCTACGTACTGCTTCCTTACCACCAGGGGCCCGGGTTCTCAATGGTTAAGGGCCCTCGGAATCCACTTTATTCAACTCTCATCTCTGCCACTTCTTTGCTGGGTGATCTTGAGTAAGTTACTTAACCTCTCTGTGCCGCAGGTTCCTCACCTGTTAAATCATTTCCCTCCTTAAAGAGTTACTATGAGGATTTAATGTGAGAATGAAAATAGAGCACAGTGCTGGGTGGGTCCACAAGAAGCACACAACAAAAATCAGAAGTTAGGGTAGCTGGCAGTGGTGTTGATAGCATTATTTCTGATCAGTAAAATAAGAGGCCTAGATGTGTTTATTTCTCAGGTCTAGGAATCCATGAATAATTTACCACTATCTCCCCAGCCACAATTCGGGGGCCAAGCTTCGGGCAACAAATTGAACTATGCAATTCCCAGCCAGGAGGGCTGGCTTAGAACGCTCCAGATGATAACAGGAAATTGCCAGACAAGGGGAGGCAAATTATTTTGCAGCCTGTTTTACAATAGTAATGTTCCTTACTGATTCACACAGAGCCTGTCATAAGTTCATCTAAATTTATTCTCCGGAGTGCTGTAAAATACACACAAATAGAACATCTTTGCGGAGAGGCCAGAGTACACACGCCATTCATTGCATCCTAGAGCAAGTCATGCCCACAGCCCCTTAGGGATCTGTAAAGACAGACCCCACCACTGAACATCCCCGTACAGCAAGCAAAACAGTACGGAAGCCCTTACAAACCAGGCTCTTTGAAGCCAGGCCCATAGAAGGACAAAATTCCACAAGCCCAGCAGTGCCACCTAATGTCACCTGAATACCAGAGCTAAGGCTTCCTGTGCGGAAAAAGTTAACACGCCCGGCCTGAGACTGCGGTCCTCTGAAAGGCCCACCTGTGGGGTTGGCCCTGGGCTGGCGTCGGGGAACGTGGATTTCAGGAGGGTTCCCGCCATTCCCAAAACTGATAGAATGGCTCCTGGAGCCTAGACTGTGCCCACAGTGTGGTTTAACACCTGCTTTCCTTCGGGGAGTCAGGAACTGCGGACACGCCGAGCAGAGGGTGCCTATGAGACCAGCCTCTCATGAAAACCCCAAGTCTCTGGTGAGCTTCCCTGGTGGACAGCATTTCCTGTGTTGTCACACTCGTTGCTGGGGGAATCAAGTGCATCCCGTGTGACGCCACTGGGAGAGGATTCTGGAAGCTTGTGCCTGGTTTCCTCTGGACTTTGCCCCGTGCACCTTGCCCCTTTGTGATTTTTCTTTGCCTCCTTTCACTGTAAGAAATGGAAGCCACGGCAGGACGACACGCTGAGTCTCATGAGTCCTCGTAGGGAATCTTCAAACCTGGAGGTGGTCTTGGGACCCAACACACCCCTCAGGCCCCGAGGAAAATGTCCAGCATTCTGACGTGACTTGACATTTATCTGCACGTTTGTGGTCGGTTTCTTCTCCTCACTGTGTGAGGCCCCTGGTGGAGTTTAGTTAACTGGGCGGGAAAGTAGCCTCTGTACGTCTAGACATCTTAGAATATTTTGCTCCCGCAACTGGCTTTCGGAACGAAACCTGACCACGATGGAAAAGGATGCATCAACTGCGAGCAATAGTCAGGTGAGTAAGAGACTCAGAGCTTTCTAGGCTCCCCACCCCCCCAACTACCTTCGCAATGGGTTTAACTATATCGAACACGAAGGAAGAAAGATTCATTTTCTACTTGGCCCCAGGCAGAAGCAGAGAAGTGTGTGCCCTCCCAGATAACCTTATTATTCCACAAAAATTAATCCCGAGCCTCTCACTGCTGGAACATTCTTTCGAGAGATGGCAGAGCAGTGTTTACAGGGGACAGTGCATTCACGCAGACCTGTTATTTGCTCTAAGATAACACTTCCCACTACTTTCAGCACATCCTCTGGTTGGCCGGAATGAAAAGGGCGAGTGTTCTCGTTACTGTTCAAATTGCTCATGGCTGCTAAAAGCCAGTCTGGAGGCAGCAGAGGCCTTCAAAGGGCATCTGATCCAATCCAGTTCAGGGAGGTGGTTTTGAGCACCAGTTCTGGGATGACTTATTTGTAGAACAGAAATAAGGACCCTAGCTTGCAGGTGGGGCTACTGAGAGGATTAAATGAGGGTGCAGAGTCCCTGGCATGATGCCAGCACAGAGTAGGTGCTCAATAAACCTCGGTGTCTGTCTCCAGTGGGTCAGAAACAGAATGTTCCTAGGTCCACCAGCAGACCCATTCCAGTATGCTCTCTGCAGGTTTTCCCGACTGCCCACCTTGCTGGGCTGGCTATCCTGTTTCTTCTGTCTGCAGCTCTCACTGCCCCACCCTGCTAAGCAGAGCTTTCCCAGGCCCCGACGTGATCCTTTCCCCATCAGGTTCAACAAAGGCATTTTTTCCCAGAGGAATGTTATGAGAAAATTCTGAATCAAAGATGCAGGCTTCCCAGTTCCAATAAGCTGGGGACCCCAGGGAATGGAGCAAGCAGGGGTGGCATGCACAGTCTGGAACATACAGAAACCAGTACCCCAGGCCTGGAAAGGCCCCCCTTCTCCTGTCAGCCAGCAGCCCTGCCAGCTCTGATTAAAACAACCCAAACCAAACAATGACTCACAGCTCCCAATTTAAACAAGGCAGCAGCATCTTACACTGGAGAAAAATTTGGGATGACCTAAGAGGCCCACATTAGGAAGATAGGACACCCACATGATGCAGCAATACACAGCCATCAGAATCCTGGGGATGGAGAATTTTCAATAACTTGTGGAGATGCTCACAATATAAATATTAAACCAACAAAAAAAAGGATATAAAACAACACTATGGACGATCTTTGGACAAAAGAGTAGATTTAGACAAAGTCTTGAAAGTGGCCTCAGGTTAGGGCCGAGGCTGTGACTGCCTATTCAGACACAGGTGCCATCCACTGGCTGGGCGACTTTGGGCCAGTGACTCAATCCCGCTGCTCCTGGTTCCTTTCTCTGTAGAATGGCATTATCACCACCACATCTGCCATGCGGGCTGGTATACAAAGGAGAGATAGAGTCCTTGCCTCACAGAGGCAATTCATAGTTGTAGTTTTATTATTAAAGTTACCTGTTCTGTTTGCTTTGTCTAATAGAAGCCTGTTTTGCTTTTAGATCTAGTGTGACAAGGTGAGGCAAAAGGAAGAGAGAAGAAAGAAAAGAGCAAGAGAGAAAGATTCTGAGGTTCAAAAATCAACGGCAGTCG
The DNA here is from genome assembly GCA_031878705.1 of Tapirus indicus. NCBI lineage: Eukaryota > Metazoa > Chordata > Mammalia > Perissodactyla > Tapiridae > Tapirus > Tapirus indicus. The sequence goes on from CM062919.1 coordinate 7,435,332, forward strand.
TTTCCACGCTTAAATTAACCAGAGACACCCGTTTCATCAAAATAATTGCCAGTTGTTCCTGTAATGACAAGAGGCACCGGTTTCTCCTGTAATCTCAGCCCTCTCCCGCAGAGATGCCAAGCCCCAACGCGCCCCCCTGTCAACTCAGGCAGCACCCATGTCTTTGACACGATCTACATTCATCATCCCTCTCAGTTTTCCTGAGAACAGGCCTCAGGCCACACAAGGGCGCCCCCCCACGTGCCATGCACCCCTGCATCTCTGAGAGTGCTGGGGCTCCCAGAATCGTCGCTAAAACTGCAGCTCGTGGGGGGGTGACTCAGAGGACCAGCACTCACTCGCTCCCGGGTCCTCTGTTTGCTGCTACACTTGACCAGCATCTAAGGTCTGAGGCTAACGGGGCCGCTCTTCTCGTGCAGAAAGATCATGATTTAAGTCTTTGTCACCACTTGTTTACCTGCCCTTAGGGAAGGATCAGGGAGAGAAAAATGATGGAATATTCCATTTCTGCGGGGAATTTCACAGGAAGTCTAACGAATTGTTCTGCTGAGGCCCTGGGTTTAAATACTAACACCAAGGGGGTGAGAGTCTATCTTCCCCTCCCAAAGGAAGAACAAATGTTGCCAACTCAGAAATCACTGGAAAGGTGAGTAATTCATTATAAAAGCCAAACCATTCACTGTTATTCTTGTGGATGTTGGTTTTGCTTCAGTGAAGTCCAAATTTATATGGGGTAGGAGCGGAGTGATAAGTTAGACCCCAAAGCAAAGTTCTCATCCATTCTCTCTCACTAGCCCCTTCTCTCATTCACTAATTCACTTAACTAACGTTTTGTAGTATATTTACATTTCCAACATACATTCATATTACAGTGTACACTGCACAGATACAATACACAGTTGTATAATTAAGAATTTGGCTGGACTTTCTCCCTGGTTCTTGGAAGGTAGCCTCTAAACCCTTGGGATATCCTGAGTGATCCGACAGTCTTTGTTATTCATGGGGGGCCTCTCAGACCCCACCTGATAGTTTATACAAATGAGATAACAGGTTGGGGGCGGCCATGCTAGAAGGACCAACCAGGTGGTTAGAGGGCTGGGGCTTTGGGCCACGTGATATTAGTCCTACCTCCAAGGAGGGGAGGAGGACTGGAGAGCAATCTAATCAGTCATGCCTATGTAATAAAACCGCAATAATAACGCTGGATGCTGACGCTCAGGTGAGCTTCCCTGGCGGACAGTGCTCTGTGTTGTTACACATTGATGTGCTGGGAGGGCGACGTGTCATGACTCTCTGCAGAGCCATCACCAGAGTTTTGTGTCTGGGACCCCCCAGACCCCACCCTATGTGTCTCTTCTTTTGCCTGCTTCTGAGTTGTAACTTTTTTGCAAGAATAAAACTGTAATCGCAAGTACAGTGCTTTCCTGAGTTCTGTGACTTGTTCTAGCAAGCTGTCAAACAGATTTGGAACCCCCAAATCTGTAAGCAGTTGGCCAGAGTTGTGGGTGGCCCTGGGATCCCCGAGCTTGCACCTGGTGTCTGAAGTGAGGGCCGTCTTTAGAGGACTGTGCTTTTAACCTGGGAATTTGGCCCACCTCTGGGTAGTCAGTGTCTGAAGTCACTGCAAACCTTTGCATCAGGCACACGGCTGGGCGCCAGGGAAACAAATGACCGGGACTGTTTGGAACGACACTGACCTGCACAATCCTGTCTGCTGTACCTCCAAGCACTTGCCTGCACTATAGGCCAGGAACCGGGCAAACGGCGCCAGGTGTTCACGCTCCATCCTTGGAATCAGCCCTAAACCGTCCCTCCCACCCGCCTTCCCTCTGTTCTCCCAGACACAGCATTCTCTGTTTGCTTTGTAATTTCTATTTTCCCTCATGCCTCCTATTCAAAACACTCATTTAGCTCAACTTTGGTCCTTCTTGGTGACTCTTCTTAATGTCCACCCCAGCGGTCATCCTGCTGGAGACTGGCCGCTCTCTCAGGCCTCTTGCAGTGTCCCCCTGGGCTCATCCTGCAGCCACAGGCCCTGCACCCTCCTCACCAGATGCTCCTTGTGATTGGTTGTGCCTGAGCCCTGTCCCCTTTGGCACTATCCTTGTCTTTGCAGGTCCCCTTTGGACTGGAGCCTGGCCCCCGTATTTTCCACTCGGGCTCGGGCCTTACATTTCCTTAGAACACTGCTTCCAGAATATTCCTGTAGACTCTTTGGACAGTACTCATGAGTAAGAGGAGTTTTGACTCATGCTATGTGCTGACACATCACCTCACCCAAGCTGCATCAGCCCTGCCTGCCCAAGGATGGGTATCCCCCTCGGCTCCCAGAGAACAGCCCCAGGATCCCAGAATCCCCCACCAGCCTGTGATGTCTCCATCTAGCCCTCGTTGGCCTCTCGGGGGGGGGCCAGACACTGGGGACCCTCAAGAACCAAGGGGACCTCTCCCACCACAATTCTGGCAGCCCCAGATTGCTGAAGCAGTACTAATGAAGCAGATCCCAGGCAAGCAACATTCTCCTTCTAAAGGTCAAGGCTTAAAATGACATAAATCTAAGGCTATTTGCCAGATTTTGGATTAGCATCTTTAGCCTGCATTCATGACCATTTGAAAATTCAAGCAATTACCATGTAAGATTTGATTGGTATGTAAATTAGCCCCGAATTTTGCACAGCCTTTTACAAGGATATCAGAATGCTTTAGATAGATAGGTAAGTATGTAGGTAGATAGATAGATAGTACTAGACCAATTAGAATTAGTCATTGAAAACAGAAAAGACAAAGGCTTAGACATACAGCAATAAATGGACAAAAGAGTGAAAAATATTGGGAAACATAACATCTGTAGGAAAATTCACCACTTATGGATTAATTGTTCATAAGGCCAGCCAGCTCTCTGCCAAGAGGTCCTAATGACACCAGGTGTCAACAGGACACCTTTCCTAGAACCTCTAGCACAGAGATTAGCTAAAAATGGGCCAGTGGGCTAAATCTGGGCCACTGCCTGCTTTTGTAAATAAAGTTTTATTGGAACACAGTCTCACCCACTCAGTTACATATTGTTTATGGCTGGTTTCTCACTACGAACACAGATGAGTAGTTGGGACAAAGACCTTATGGTCTGCAAAGCAAAAATCTGCAAAAGTTCTAGCAGATCAGCCCATTGGAACAGAAAGAAGGGATACTTTAGAACTAGATGGACCTGAGTTCAAGTCCCCATCTGTGTGGAGGTGAGTGAGGCAGCACTAGAATTTTTACATAGGACAGACTCACAGCTGGCAATTTGGTTGGGGGCAAGGAGGCCTAAGGGACTTGCGTTGGAACTGCATTTGGACACAAAGAACATTTTAAATAATCTTAAATTTATCCATTTACTCATTCAGGAAATATATATTTCCTGCTTACTGTGTGCCTGACCCTGTTCTAGGTGCTAGCACTGCAGGAGCAAGAAAACCATGAAGTCCATGTCTTCGTGGGGCTTAAATTCTAAAATGGGGGGAAAGATAGGTGAGAAGCAAATAAATATATAATATCTCAGGTGGTGTTAAATACTATAAAGAGAAATAAATGAGGGTGAGGGGTTATAGAGGGATAGACAGCTGCTATTTTGGATGGGCTGGTCAGGGAAGACCTCTCCGAGGAGGGGACAATTGAGCAGAGGCCAGAAGGAATCGAAGGGGAGAGCATAGGACAATCTGGGGAGGAGCATTCCAGGCAGAGGAACAGCAAGTGCAAAGGCCCTGGGGCGCCAGTGTGGGGCGTGTGTTTGAGGAGCAGCAGTGGGGGGAGGGGGTCATGTGGATGGAAATGAGGGAGTGAAGGGAAAGTGCAGGCGATGAGAGCAGCATGGTCACTAGGCGCCAGACGCCCTGGGCTTGTTGGCCCCAGCAGTGTGGGCTGTTTTCTAGGACATTGGGCGGCCGTGCAGGGTTTTGAGCAGAGGTACAGTATGATCTGCCTTCGTTTGTAAAGGATCCCTCTGTCCTTCGGGTGGAAAATAAACCATAGGAGCCAGAGTGGAAGCAGGGAAACGAGTTAGAAGACCCTGCGGTGGCCAGGCTAGAGCCTGACTTGAGCGTAGCTGCAGGGCTTGTGGTCACGGTGGTCAGGGGATCGCCACAGCACAGACCCCCAAGTCTCAATGGCTAGAGACAAAAGATTTCTTTATAGCTCGCGCAACGCCTAGTGCACATCAGACACCTCTCCGCCATCTTGTACCTATGCCATCTGGGGGAAGAAAGAACTGAAGAACCTTCTGGAATGTCTTCAAGGGCCAGGCCTCAAGTGGCTTATAATTACTTCAGCTCACATCCCATCATCCAAAGTTGGTCGAGGCCCTGCGTGGACGCACGAGACCCATGGGTGTTCTCCTCCAAACGGGCCACGATATGTAGTCAGATTCCGGGAATTCTTTGAAAGCAGGGTGGACAGGATGTACAGTCATTTAGAATGACTGTGTTGAGGAGAAACCAGTGGAAATTTAGGGAGTGGGTGCTAAAGGGCCCCCAACTCACCCCAGGAACTTGGACACATTAACCTCCCTGGGCCTCAGTTTCCTCGTCTGTGAAAGCAGTTAGTTAAGGCTCCTCTGCAGGATTATAACGAGGATTAAACCTGACGCCCTACAAACTATCTCAGACATGGGCAAGCACAGTCTGTGCCCATAGGTGGGAGTTACTGTCGTTATCTGCATTCCAGGAAGTTTCCAAATATCTGAGGAGAGAGAAGCACTGGGCATTTCTGAGGTTGTGGCTGAGTGGCAGCCAGGGCCAACGTCGGCTGCTGCGTGGATCGTTCAAATAGTGAAGTTCTGCCCAATGGTAAGTAGCCACGGCCTGCCGTCCCTCTCTGCCCCCACCACTCAAGAGGTGAAGCTGCCTTAGGGCCCCGTCATTGCTAAGCCAGTGTCCCTTCCCATGGGTCAGGGTCCACCTGTGACTTATTTTCACCAGCACCCCCTGGCTGCAGCCTCTGTCCACCGTCTCTTCCTGGTCTCCTGGACCCTGGGGCTGCCTCGCTCACCCATCCCTATGCCCATTGAAGGGGAAGAGAATTCTGAGTGATGGCTGGACACTGGGCTGAGCTCCTCCAACATCAGGCCTCCTTTATTTCTCACGGCCACTCCACCAGGGGCTTGTCACTACCCTGTGTGGTGGGCTGAGATTTGCATAGGGGCTCCAGCTCCAGGCGGTCTCCACCCTGGCAGGGCCTCCCAGGCTGAGCCTTGGCCCTCAGCCCCCCTCCAGTGCTCACAGGCTGGGTGGTGCTGGCTCGTGCTCCTGTTCTGGCTCCCAAGACCCTCCTCGAGCTGGCCCTGGACCCCCTGCCCAGCGTCCTCCCGCTCTACCCTTTGGACTCCACAATCCAGATACCCCAACTCTTCACCATTCCCAGAAAGCCCCGCACTCTCTCTGAAGCCCCAGTGAGGCCCCCTGATCTTCCCAGGTGGAATCAAGTCTTCCCACAGGCCCGTGTTTGCATCGCTACACAACACGTCTTGGGCATCTGTCACTGCTGCTGGTCTGGGGGCACCTTGAGGACAGGGATGTGTGTCCTGTTCAACTTCCTACCCCAGCACCTAACCATACAACACAAGCAAGGGGAACGCACAGCACAGGCCACTGAGGGTTTACTGACTGTGTACCCCTCTCTATTTCTAGCGACGTGAGTCAAACATGAAATGTTAGGCCTGTGACACACCTTTAGGCCAAACACGACACAGGGTTACAGGACCCAAGTCTACTTCGAGACTGACTGTAAAGCTCCAGTAACCAAGACAGTGTGGTGTGGGTGAAAGGACAGACAACTAGATCAATGGAACAGAAGAGAGCCCAGAAAGAGACCCACATAAATATAGTCAACTGTTTAACAAAAGCTCAAAGGCAATATAATGGAGCAAAGATGGTCTTTTAAACAAATGGTGCTGGAACAACAGACATCCACATAAAAAAAAAAGAGAGAGAGAGAGAATCCAGACTCGGATCTTACACCCGTCACAAAAATTAACTCAAAATGGATCACAGACATAAATGTAAAACAAAACCATTAAACTCCAAAAGATAACCCAGGAGAAAATCTAGATGGCCTTGGGTATGGTGGTGACTTTTTTATTTTTGGGAGGAAGACCAGCCCTGAGCTAACATCCGTTGCCAATCTTCCTCTTTTTGCCGAGGAAGACTGGCCCTGGGCTAACATCCGTGCCCATCTTCCTCTACTTTATATGGGACGCCGCCACGTCATGGCTGACAAGCAGTGCATCGGCGGGCGCCCGGGATCTGAACCTGCGAACCCCGTGCTGCCAAGCGCGGACTAAACCGCTGCGCCACTGGGAGGCCCCGCGACTTTTTAGATATAACACTAAAGGCACGATCCATGAAAGAAATAATTGATAAGCTAGACCTCATCAAAATTAAAAACTGGCTCTGTGAAAGACAATATCAAAGGAATGAGAAGACAAGCCACAGACTGGGAGAAAACATTTGTAAAAGACACATGTGATAAAGGACTGTTATCCAAAATATACAAAGAACTCTTGAAACTCAACAATAAGAACATGAACAATCTGATTAAAAAATGGGCAAAAGACCTAACAGACACCTCAGCGAAGAAGATCGACAGATGGCAAGCAAGCATGTGAGAAGATATTCCACATCATATGTCATCAGGGAGTTGTAAATTAGAACAACAATGAGCCGTCACCACACCTATTAGAATGTCCAAAGTCCAAAACACTGACAACTTCAAACGCTGGTGACAATGTGGAGCAAAGGGGCTCTCACTCACTGCTGGCGGGCATGCAGAACGGCACGGCCACTTAGGAGACTGTCAGTTTCTTACGTAACTACATTGCTCTTCCCATACCATGCAGCAATCAGGCTCCTTGATAGTCACCCAATGAGCTGAAAACTCACGTCCACACAACCTGCACATGGATGTTTACAGCAACTTTATTCATAATTGCCAAAACGTGGATGCACTCAAGACATCCTGCAGTAGGTGAGTGCCTAAGTAAACTGTGGCACATTCAGACAGTGGAATATTATTCAGCACTAGAAAGAAATGAGCTTTCAAGCCATGAAAAGACCCAGAGGAGCCTTAAATGTATATTACTAAGTGAAAGAAGCCAATCTGAAAAGGCCATATATTGCATGATTCCAACAATATGACATTCTGGAAAAGGCAAAACTATAGAAACAGTAAAAAGATCAGTGGTTTCCAAGGGTCAGGGGGAGGGAGGGATGAATAGGCAAAGAAATTTTAGGGCAGTGAAACGAATTTGAAAGATACTACAATGGTGGATACATGTCATTATACATTTGTCAAAACTCATAGAATTCACGACACCAGAGTGAACCCTAATGTTAACTGTGGACTTTGGGTGATAACAACGTGGCAAGGAAGGTTCATGATCACAACAAAAATACCACGCTGGGCAGGACGTTGATAGTGGGGGGGACTGTGCATGTGTTAGGGCAAGGGTCTATGGGAATTTTCTGTACTTTCTGCTCAATTTTGCTATGAACTGCTCTAAAAAATAAAGTTTATTAATTTAAAAAATTTTTTGAATGAATGAATGAATGACAGAATTGCCCCTTCCTTGTGTTCCCACAGTCATTGCTTGAACTATTATTTTTCACTCATTTCATTCTATTCCAGTTTCAAGTTTTTCATGTCTCTTTGCTCCACAAGTCATAGGTTCTCCACCCTCTGCTGGAGGTTCTGCAGAACTCTCAAGATGAAGCAAAAGTCCATATTCCCAGTCCTCCTTTAAAGACAAGTACGGACAAATCAGACCCCATCTCAGGATGACATTACAATGACAAAATCAAAGCCATTGATTGCTGCAAGAGTTTAGAGAAGCCACCTAGGTCCCTGGTTTTCAAACTCTTTTTAGCATCAGAATCAATTTTTCAAATGAACTCACACAGAACTCCAAAACATAAAAGAGTTAACAGAGTAAAATAACAGGGCTGTCCTGGCACAAGGATCTGGATCCCCAAGGCACCTCTGAAAATCCCAGGGCTCCCACAGGTCCAGCCTCCCCTGCATTTTGCAAACAGGAATGCTGGGCCCCCAAACCAGGAAAAGCCTGAAAAGCATCCAGGAAGGTCCACAGCCTGGCTTCTGTCGACCTTTTAGCTCCTGCCCTATGCTCCCGCAAACACATCCTGTGCCCCAGCCACATCATACCTGCATTTCTGCAAAGGTTTCACATCTCAGGCCTCTATGCTGACAACGCAGAATCACCTCCTCCAGAAAACCTTCCCTCACACCCCCCATCCACCTTACCCCAGGAGTGGAGGTCAAGCAGAAGCAGCAGCCCCAGCAATGGGTAACACCTAAACATAATGGCCTAGGTAGGTGGGAACCAAACCTTCATCTGCAAACCAGCAGAGCGGTGTTAGGACGGCCTGGGGGAATTGCACCTAATGACCAGTCTCCAGACAAAAGCCAACAATGGTTCTTAACCAAGTGACCTTTAGCTGTGATTAAAATCCATAAGTACAGAAAGAACAAATCAAGAAAATGTTTCCATGCATGAGGTCCCTCCGTGGCTCCTCAGACTCCGTGCTCCTTGGCCTGGAATAAGACCCTCAGGACAGACTCCTGGGACCTCCGGAGGCCCCTCTCCTTTGCCTGCGCTCTCCCAGGTCTCCCACACTCCAGCCGTGAGGAACTGACGCCCCACATTGTCATCAACGTCTGTTTCTGTATCTCCCACCGCCTCAAGGGTGGGGGCTGGTCTCATTCTCTGTCCCGCCTCTCTCCCCAGGGTCCAGCGAAGGTCTGGCCCAGGGGCGGCCTGCGAAGATGCCGCATCTAGTACTATCCCTGCCAGGCGGTAACCTGTTTTCCGCGTCGCCACAGCGCCCTCTGCCGGGCCCGTCCGGCGGCCGGGGGCACTCACCGGGGTCGGGGCGTTCACCACCGAGAGGTTGTACCCGTAGAGGAACGAGGAGCCGAAGGCGCCCACCAGAGAGGCCACGATGAGCGAGCAGGACCAGTCCTGGGAAAAGGAGAGGACAGCACATCAGACTCGGCGCTCAGGCGCAGAGCCAGGGTCCCGCAGGATGCACCTGGACGGTCCCCTTGGCTGAATTCCCAGGGCAAGGATGAGGTTTCCGTCCTGGCCCGCCTGCGCAGGCGGGTGCCCAGGGGAGTGGAGCCAGCCCGCGGAGCGCAGTGTGCCTCCTCGCCGGGCTGCGCGAGGATCCGTGAAACGCAGACCTGACGTCCTTAGCAGGGGCTCTGTAAGCTGCTACACACTGTAAATTTAGCTGAATTTGCCCAGTTTCTGACCCACGTAGGAGCAAAAAGCAAAGCTAGGCCACGTCCCCAGCAGTAGCAGCTGGCACTTAAGAGCTCTGGGCAAGGCATTGTTCTAAGCACTTCCTGGGTGTTACCTCGTGGAACCCTCAGATCAGTACTATTTTATGCTGATTTCACAGGTGAGGAAACAGGCACAGAGCTGTCCCTGGTGCTGTCTGGGATGGGGAGTGGAGCCCAGGTGGGCTGGCTCCAGCCCTCGGGTAGTCACCCACTGCACCATACTGCCTCTCCTTGTGCTGCCTCTACACCTGGAAGCAGTGGCCTGAGGCTGCTGACAGCCACACAGACACACACGTGCACACACACCCATGAACGCCCCGTTCCTGGCTAAGGTGTCAATCTACAGGCCGGTATGAGCACCTCGGGGCAAGGACCCACAGACAGTGAGATACAAGGCTTTGGCCTCCCTGTAATCCTGCCCCGTGGCTCCATCCAAGGATGCCACAGCCACAACAGGACCAGGAGCAGAAACATCTGGGCCCCTTGGCAAAGGCTGACCAGCTGGCAGGAGCTGAAGGCAGGAGGGGCTGCCATCCTAGGCTGGCCAGGGAAGTGTGGGCCACTCTCCAGATAGAGGGGACCCAGGGCTCTTAGAAGGCACTTTCTGCCTCTGCCATCATCTGATGCACTCACGCATGTGCGTGTGTGTGCATGTGTGTGTGTGTTCCAGGGTACAGCAGTGAACAAGACAGATGATGTCCACAGCTCAGGGAACTGTCCGTCAAATACTGTTTGGAAGGGGAAGCAGGACTCCCACAGCCGATTCCCTGCTCCACCCAGCTCGGGAGGCTCCTCCAGCACGGGCTCACGCCGGACAGCTCCACCACTCAGCTGGGGGAGCCTGAGCCAGTGTCTTGACCTCTCCGGGTCTCAGCTAGTGCAGCTGTGAAATAGGATCTAAAGAACAGCACAGGTTGTTGAGGAGTCTGTGTGTTGGGGGATGAGGAAGTTCAGTGTTTTGTGCCCAGAGGGAGTGCTCAGAAAGGGTGTTGACTCTTTTTGTTTTCTCTCTCCCCTCCCTCTGGCCCAGCCATACAGAATGGCTATTGCCCAACTTACGTGCCAAGGTCTCTCTTGACCTGGCCTGTGCGGCTACATCTGCCTGAAATCCCCCTTCTAGAGACTTTTGTTATCTAAGACTCATTGCCAGCGTCTCCTCCTCTGAAAGCTCCACTTCCTCATCTTGACGTTTATCTCTTTGATCCCACTCAGTCTGACCTCTAGCTCTGCCACCACCGACTGGGTGACCTTGTTTCAGAGCTGCTCTGTGACTGGGTGTCCTTACCTGTAACAGGGGGATGATAATAGACCCCACCTTGTAGGATATTATGCAGAAGAAAGGAGTTAAAGCAGGTAAGGTCGTCACCTGTCCTGAGGCAGGTGCCCGTGTCAGCAGCAGAGGCTGGACAGTGGATGGGGTTTTACTTTAGAGGGCACGGGTCTTCCTTCCAGGCGGTGAGCCTGCTGCAGAGGAGTGAGTGGATGGAGGTGAGAAGGAGCATTTATAGGCCATGGGGATGGACATTGCCAGGTGTGAGGTCAGAATACTTTTCTGCTGTAAGAGGAGCTTGAACTGAATGGGATTCATTCACGGAACAGAATCACATTTTGGATGGAATGCCCGTTCTCCATCACCTTTTGTCCTCAAACTCATCCTCTGGGTCTCAGCTCGGATGTCACTCCTCCTGACTCCCCAGCTGGTGCTGGGCCCCTGGGCTCCCTCACTCTCAGCCCCCATTGTTATTCCCCTGTCTGCATCCATCAGAAGGCAGAGAGGAGCAGGTGGGAGCCATCTCCCTGGAGCCCCCCACCCCTGCATGGCCCTCCTGTGCCCACCACCTCTCACCTCCAGCCCCAGGGGCAGAGGGTGCCCGCTGGTGGGGGCAGGCAGGGAGGAAAGGGACACTGCCCAGCATGTGGCCTCATCTCATGAGCACAGCCACGCTGCCAGAAGATGCTGTTGGCCCTGGGAAACCGCGGCTTGAGGGGTGGAGCACCACAGCCCAGGTCACAGGGATCGGGACGCCAGGACTCACACACAGGCCTCCCCGACCAACGCCACAGCCTTTCGGGACCAGAGGCCGGTATCTGCATTTACCTTTCTTCCGCTCCCACCCGGCGTCCCGCTCCTCCGGCGGGCACCCTAGGGAGGCCCCGGGAGGCTCCGGCCACGTGTCAGGGAGCCACGCTCAGTTCCCGGGAATCCATGCTCTGTTTCCTGACGACCACCCCGCTGGCCCTCCCTGCTGGGCCACCAGGGGGCCTCCGGGCCAGGCTCCCACAGAGCATCTCCCCGAAGGCAGGAGTACCCCAACGGGAAGTGTGGCAATTTTCTCTCGTCTGAAGGGAAAGTTTTTGTTTTTGTTGTCCCCCCCCACCCCGTTTCCAAGTCATTACAGCAGCTGAAGAGTCTTAAAGGGACACTTGTCTTCTCAGGAATCACCACCCAGGCTGTGGATTTTTCCTTTGGCATCTTTTTATTTTTCCTCTTAACAAGGCCACTGTGTAGGAAGTGTAGCGACTGGCATTAACCCAGGGCAAGTCTCCCTAAGGACTGGGACAGAACAAAAGGTCGCTGACTTTGCAGAAGAAGCCTGGCAGGGTTCCAGCCCTGACTCCACTGCCTTTTAACTGTGTGTCCTTAGGCAAATCACTTTGCTTCTCTGAGCTACTATGTTTACAAGTGCAAAATGGGAGATGGGTCCCACCTGACTGTCCTGCAGTTATTCTGAGGCCCCGAGCGGCCTGTTGGAGATGGACATGGGCTGCCCTGCAGCTCTAGAACAAATGAGGAGGCTACGGGTTTGGAAGAAAAAGAATCTGCCACTCAGTCATTCCTCGTCGCCCTCATTCAGCATTGGCTGAGGGAGCACCTGCTACGTGCCCGCCCCGGGCTGGCTCAGGGAAGGCACTGAGGAGGCAAGACCCCTCACGCACACTGGGACGTCGTGAGAATTAATTCGCTGCATGGCCGATTTGCCCCGGATGTTAACTGGCGTCTAGGATGGGTTGCCTCGGCCATTTGCTCCCAGAGGCAGAGAGCAGGTACAGAGGCCGGTAGGGCAAAGGTGAGTTTGGGGAATGCAGAGCCCCTAGAAGGCCAGAGCAGGCCTCCAGGCCACAAATAGGCGGTGAGAAGGCAGCACACTGGGTTTCATGGAAAGCACACGTTGAAATAAAAGATGTGGGGTATTGCCGAAGCGATGGGAGCATGGAATGTCAGTGCACCCTCAGACATCCAGTCCCAGGATGCACAACGGGGAAAAACAGCTGCTCAACGGGGAACCAAAACTTCCAAAGGGAAAAGCTGACCCTCAATAATGAGGCTGGTTCCTTACTGAGCACATGAATCATTCGGTGCAGTAACCATTCTGCATATGAATCACGCGGGGATACCCCTCGGAGAACTGGCTACTCCTAGAGTGGATTTTCCGCCGCTGGCTCGCTGCCCCTCAGAGCCGTGGTCTGGAGCGGGACTCTAACACGGACGTGCCCGATTACAGCCTGAGGATTCCCCGGAAACACGGAGGAGGCACCAAGTCAACCTGAGGCTGGACACCGAAGACTTTCTAGAAGAGGTGAGTCCTTGGCAGATTCTTACCAGATGAGTAAACCCAAGGAATCTGCAGGCAGAGGTGTGGGGTGGAGGCCACTGAGCTAGGGCCTGCAGTTGTGCATGCCCTGGGGCATGTGGGGAAGCAAAATAATTGAGCCTAAAGTGTGGGAGGGGCAGGGGAGGGGAGGAGAAATCTGCCTCCCTGTGGATTGAGGACCAACGTGTGCCGTCCTGCTGGGGCCTTTATATTCGTCATCTTAAAGGCACAAGGACCCAGGCAATCCACACAAACGTGTAGCTGGGCGTCAAGTGGGAGGGAGGGTGCTGGGTCCCTGGTGTCTGGAGGGGTCCCTGGGCTGTGAAGGGTTCCAGTCAAAAAGCATTAAAGGCCCTGCTGGCCAAGCTCAGCGTGTCTACAGGCCACGCTGGCCCGAGGCCCAGCAGTATACCCCGAGTGTGGACTCGAGGCCCTGTTGGAGCTGTCCCTGCCCACCTCTCCTGCCTCAACTTCCCTGACCCAAAGTCCTGCTGAATTTGAGCTCTGAAGGCAGAAGCCAGAGGGGCTGCCCCAGCCCTGCCCGGCCCCAGGGACTCTCCCAGGACCCAGGACTGGACACAAGTCAACAGAGCCAGAGAAACTTGCAGGTCACTCTCCCTTTTTGTCCTGCAGCCTGGAGGTGGAGCTTGCCTGAAGAGTTCCTCTTATTGGTGGAGCTGGTTGTCCATAAATCCTCGCCCCAGCCTGCCAACAAACTGGCCCAGAGGTGAGCATCGACTGGCCCAAAGTCACACAGCTGAGACTAGAACCCAGGTGTCCTGGCTCAAGTGCCAGGCCAGTGCTCTGGCTATTTAGAAAGCCTGGCCATTGAGTTAAGTGTGCTTTCTTCCTTCAGGCACATTAGTGACCTCAAATCCCCAATGGCATCCCCAGGGCTTCCTAAGGTGACAAAATAAACAGTTCCACTTTTTGGAAAGCCTTGGTGAAAGTGATGGGAGCTGCCCTTCACTTCACCACAACTTAGCGGTTTAAAACCCAGACACTGGCACCAGACTGCCTGGATTGGGGTCTCTGCCCAGCCAGTTACAACCTGTGAGCTCTTGGGCACAATGTCCTCATCTGTAAAATGGGCATAACAATAGCACCTCTGCCTCACAGACTTGTTGAGAAGATTCAATGAGTTTATACACGAAAAACACGTAGAACTGTGGAACCCAGAACAGCACCCAGCATATGCAAGTTACAGTGACTATTCATTATTTTTCTTCAAATCAGCTTATTCCCAGATAATGTGCTATTTCTTGACCCAAATGCTCTCATCCTTTTCTAAATAAATGCCACTGTGAGGACTCTGTGTAGAAAGAGTTGCACCCCTCTGGGGTACCAGTGCCCTCAGCAGTAAAAGGAGAGGTCTGGAGCCAGGTTGATGTCATGGGACAATTGCTAAGGCCCGTGCCAGTGCTTGAGTTCTGTCCCTCCGTGAAGAACGTGACATGGTGTGGCTCCGTGAACCAGAGGGCAGCTGGCCAGGGCTCCCCGTTACCCAGAGCACCCTCCTCCCTTCATCGCACAGCACACGTCTACACTGCTTTGCCCTTGGCCAAGTGTTCACACCCATCATATCACCAATCTTCCCAGTAGCCCTATGAGGGGCCACTAGGCCGATGTTATGGGGAAGAACTGAAATTCATGGAGAGCTGGATTCGTCCATCTCCAAATCCAGTGCCTTCTCCTCATTCCACATGGCCTGTGGCCCATGCATTTGGGCAGACGGTAAGAAAATTAACTGTATCGAGGAGGTGGTCATAAAGCAAATGTTCCTGGGTACTGGGCTCTTTCAGCCTATTCAGACACTCATTCCTCATGCGTACACCCGCTCCCCAATACTTGCCGAGCAAGCGCCTCTGCCCGCCGGTCCTCCTGGCCGTTGTTCAGATTCTTCCCTCTGATTCCCCGTAACTTTGCTCATCCTTCAGCACTCAGGTCCCCCTCTGTCCCCCCAGAATCCTCCCTGGACCTCTTTCTGCCCCGCCTCTGTGTTCCATGTGCTGCTCACAGCCGTGCCGGCTCTGACCATTCTTTCTTGCAAGCGTCTGTCCTCATATGCACCTTCCCCTCTGGAAAGCTCACCGAGGGCAGGGACTGTGTGCATCTGTTATGGGGTGAACTGTGCCCCGCAACATCCATATGTTGAAGCTCTACCCCGGGTACCTCAGAATGTGACTGCATTTGGAGACAGGGCCTTTAAAGAGGAGATTAAAGTAAAATGAGGTCTCGAGGTGGGCCCTAATCCAGCATGACTGGTGTCCTTATAAGAAGAGGAGATTAGGACACAGACACACAGATGTGAAGTCACAGCGAGAAGACGGCCATCTACAAGCCAAGGTGAGAGGCCTCAGAAGACACCAACCCTGCCGACACCTCGATCTTGAACTTCTAGCTTCCAGGACTGTAAGAAACTAGATTTCTGTTGTTTCAGCCGCCCAGTCCATGGCAGCTGAGTAGACTAATACAGTGCCCGGAGCCTCTGAATTCCCAGGGCCTTCTTCCCGCCTGGCTTGGGGAAGCGGCCTGGTAGATACTTCTGGGACTGAACTCAAACTCTTCTCTGGATGATTTCCTGAGGCTAGAAATTCGGCTTGAACAAGATGAAAATTTTCTACCAGGAAAGTAGGGGAAAAAAGGGGAGTTTCTACTGAGGATCATTTAAGCAGAATGTTTGTGATGACGACACCCCTTTCTTCATCCGACCAAATGCATGGACAGTGGAGCCCTGACTCAACCTAATATAAACACCAAGAAAAATATATAGGGAATCGCTGTCTATTGAACATGACTCCGCCACGTCCCTGGATGACCTGAGGCAGGGGCTTGGCCTCCCTGAACCTCCATTTCCACTTGTGAGATGGCGATAATGATGCTGAGCCTGCCAATTTCAGACTTCCCTGGCAATTTGATAAATACGCTTGTGTTGATCTTTGTTCTGGTAAATAAAGGTTTATTCCAAATATGGACATATTTTCTTCTGAATCCTGGTTGCAGGAGACGAGGCATGGATGGGCCCAGGTTCCAGACCAGCTGCACCTCAAACTGGCCACGTAGCCTTGGATGAGAGGGCTCAGCCTTCTCTGAACCTCAGTTCCCTGCCTGTAAAATGGGGGTGGAGACGCCTTCGCTATGGTGTGGCCAAGAGAACCGAATGAGAGACCTGTGTAAAAGCCCGGCACAGAGTGGGTGCTGTCTGGCTACTGGTTTTTGAATTTGGTTTAAAGAGAGAGTTCAAGGAATCTCAAGGAAGGAAAGAGCCTTTCTAAAGTGCTGAGAATTTCCTGGAGGAGGGGGCAGGTGGACTGGGCCTTGTGGTGGGGTGGGGGATGGGTTTCAGTGTATCCTTAAGGACGATGACATCATCACCTTCGACATCAATGTCCCCTCCTTGAGAATGACCTTTGGTATGGAGACAACCCCCCCCCAATCCAGAAGGTCACCGGCAGATAGTATTATCATCAACAAAGTAACAGTGCCATCGGTGGCCTACGCCTCGTCGCACACACTTTCCGATTCACACGGCTCCTTCCCACACAACTTTGCTTCCAGCCTCTGCTCACTCTTCTCTGCCTGACCTCACCTTAACCCCCACTTCTCCTGGGATGAGGGGGGGCCAGGAGGGACCACCCCGGGGTGTAAGGGAGAGACAAAGAAACCAGGACTGACCAATTTCTTTTTCGCCAAATCGCTTTCTTTGTTATCTGCTGGGTCCCTTTCACTGAGCTTCATGGTTTATTTTTCAGACTTTGGACTGGGCTTCTTTGTTCCTGAGAAAAAAGAAAGAAGCCATTAGATACTTGCTGTCACAGATGGGTAACCCAGGAGAGGTGGCCCCAAATAGGTGAGGGATCCTGACGAGGACACGAGGATGGGGGACCCTGGCTCCCCCCAGAGACCTGAGCACCTCCTTCCTCTTCTCGGGCCTCGGTTTCTCCATTTGTGAAAGGGTTGGGTTGGACTACAGCTGTTTTCCACACTTGCTGCATTTCTTATTAAATACAGGCCCCTTCCCTGAACATTCTCTTTCAGAAGCTCCTTCTAATGGTGGGACACATCTTGGAAACACTAGACTTTCTGTCCCCAAGATGTGAAAACAAAAGCAGTGCAAATTAAAATGAAGCGCTCTTCTCCCCCATCAAATTGGAAACAATTACCAACATTGTAACTGGAATCACTGGCGTGACAGAAGTAGAAAACTGTACAGGTTTTCTGGAGTTTGGAAATATGTTTCTAGAGTCATAAAAATATTTTGGCCCAACTACTCCATTTATAAAAAGTTAACCTAAAGCAGTAACAAAAATGTGCAGAAAGATTTAAGCCTTAGATGTCACTGTAGCATTTTTCATGTTAGAAAAATAGTATTTGCAATAAAAAACAATATCTAACAGGAACATTTAAATAAATCACAGTACATCCATATGATGGAAACTCATGTAGCGCTTAAAAACTTACACTAAAGGGGAACACTTAATGTCATGGGAAAATGCTTCTAACATATTCTTACTTGACAAAAAGAGGAAGATATATAAAAAAAGTATAAATTAGTCAGCATTAAAAATAGATGTACTTATAGAGTCACATTATTAAACAATTTATTACTTAAACTATGCCCATGTGTTCTTTTAATTTAAAATTAAATTTAAAATAAAATGTTTGTACATTAAATTATTTATTCAACATTTATTAAGCCCCTAGTGTCTAGGTTAAGAGGATGCAATCTTGAGCAAGACAGACCTTGCTCTGCCCTCACGGAGCTCATGTTCTAGAAGAGACAATTTAGGCAGAGTGTGCAGACTGCTCATGGGTGTACAGGTGAGTGGCCTGGCCCAGGCAGGATGGGAGAGCAGCAGGGGAGGGGCTGCAGGATGAGCCGAGGAGGCTCACGTATTTCTGTGCACAGAAAATAGACTGCCTTGAAGCAGCAAAACATAACAGCAGTTACCACTTGGGCATGGTATTTCAGCCAATTTTTATCTGACTTGTTTGCCTATAGTTCTCCAATTTTCTACACTAAAAAACAAAACAAACAAAAAACTTCTACAACTAGAAAAACAAGTTTTTAAAATTGCTTTAAATTAAAAATTTTTTTTTCTTGAAGAAGTCCTTAAGTCCGCAAGTAGCCAAGTAGACTTAAGAAATACAGTTCTGGAAGAAGACACAGTTCTTATAGGATGATGGGCTCCGAGCTCCAGAGGTCACTGGAGCCGGCCTGACGAGAAGGTTGGTGAGCTGCTGACGCCAACACTTGAATGGGACATTTGAGGTGTTCACCCTACCTGTTCATCCCAGCACACACCCAGGGACACTTCAGCCCATGGGACCTGTTTTCAGGCCTCTCCTGCTGTTTCTTGGGCTGCCCCCTTGTCCTAGAATGCTTTTCCTCCTTCCTCTGTCTCACCTTCCAGGCCCACCTCCTCTGCTCATCTGTCTGTTCCTTCTGGAAAATCTGAATCACATCCTCCCGTTCATGTACCCTACCATGCCCCATTAACCTTGAAGGAACCAAAGTGTACAGGCTGCCTGTTCTCTTGTCTGTGTTCTCGCCAGCAACCGAGACCTCCTCCTGATGGGTCATTTTATGTGTTGACTTGGCAAGGCCATGGTGCCCAGTTGTTTGGTTGAACACCTAGAGAACAGGCTAGATGTTGCTGGTATTTTTTGGATACGATTAACATTTACAATCAGTTGGCTTTAAGTAAAGCGATGACCCTCTATAGTGTGGGTGGGCCTCATTCAACCAGTTGAAGTCCTTAAGAGCAAAGACTGAGGTACTTTGAAGAGGAAGGAATTTGGGCTCAAGAGGACAACTAGAAATTCTGCCTGAGCCTCCAGACTTCAGTCCAAGACTGCAACATCAACTCTTGCCAGAATTTTGAGCCTGCTGGCTTGCCATATGGGTTTTGGGCTTGCCAGCCCCCACGATCACATGAGCCAATTCCTTAGAATTTCTCTCTCTCTCTCACTTTCTATCTGTATCTATATTTATATCTACATCTACACATATCTAATATATAGATACACATCCTATTGGTTTTGTTCCTCTAGAGAACTCTGACCAATACCCTCCTCACACTCAGGCCACAGCTGATGCATCTGTGTCCGCAGAGTCTGACAGAGTGCCTGGCCTGAGAGGTGTATAGAAAACAGAATGGGTGGGGTGGTCAGGAAGAGAGGAGT
This sequence comes from Tapirus indicus, assembly GCA_031878705.1. NCBI lineage: Eukaryota > Metazoa > Chordata > Mammalia > Perissodactyla > Tapiridae > Tapirus > Tapirus indicus. Next base: position 7,454,444 of record CM062919.1, read on the forward strand.
CAGAATGGGATCAGATGGGATGGGATGGGACAGATGAAGCCAGAATGACGGTATCCATGGCCACCACCCACCTCCAGAGGCTGCATTCCCATTCTAGCTTATGTGAATGGCTGTCACTGCAAAACTCCAGGGAGCACCGTTCACACAGATGACATGGTAAATGTCCCCCTGGATTATGTAACATGGTGGCCCTGCGGAGATACCTGAGGATGAAGGGGGCTCCAAATGATCGGGCAAGAGCCAGGATTTGAAAAGACATGAGCAGAGTGGAAAGAGCAAGCCTACTGGAGTCAGAAACTTGGGTCCCAATCCTGGTTTTGCCATTGTGACTGAAGACAAGTTATTAACTTCTGGGTCTGTTTCCTTGTCAGTTGATGATGGTTATCATTCTCTCATATCATGATTGTTAGATAAGAGAAAGTATATATGAAAGGCCTTGGGAGATGCCTGGCAAATCCTGGTGTGTTATTAATGGCAACTATCATTCATGGAGCTGGAGAAGGCTCACAAGGTAACAGATTTGGGGATGGGGGGAAATGAAGAGTCCTGTTTGGGAAGTGTGGTGCTTCAGATGTTTGTGTGTCATCCTAGTGCAAATACCACTTGGGAAGCTGGAATAAGAGTGGTGCTTGAGAAGTGGTCTGGGCTCGAGATAAATTAATGGTAATAACACCATGGGGTTAGGTAAGACCACCCAGGGATAGAGTGTAGAGGAGAGATTCCCCAGGAACTCCAATATGGAAAGAGCAGACAGTGGATGGAAAACGGCAAAGGAGACCAAACTGGAGAAAACAGGGAGAGCGAGGTGTTAGCAAAGGCAACACAAGAGCGTTCAGAGGAGGTGAGTGGTCAGTGTGTTGAATATGGCTCAGGGGTCAAGTGAGAGGAATGAAGAGCGTCCACTGCATGTGGCCACATGGAGGCCGCTGGTGAATGTAATAAGAGTGATTTATGTGGAGGGTTGGGGAGAGCCTGGAATGTCTAGAAGAGGAGACAAGTCTTCCTAGAACGCTGGCCGAGAGGAGGAGCAAAGATGTGGGCAGGCAGTGGGGTGTGGATCAGAGGATGGAATGTAGGTAAAAGGATGGCTAGGACCGCAGACTTGCAAGTGGAGAAATGAGGAATTTCCGTTGAATGGCATCTATATCCTCAGTGAAGCACAAGGCCAAGCAATCAACTGAAGGGGAAGAAGGAGGGAGGCGTGTGGCAGGTCAGAGAAGCTGTGAAATAGTCACTAGGGACAGCTGGGGAGCAGCCTTAAAAACCAAGCCTGGTCAGGTAGCAGGATGGTGTGGAAGGTCCATTCATGGCTCAGTACTGGAGAAGGAAAATGGTGGATCTTGCTAGCTTTGGGTGTTCATGAGGGTGGGACAGAGGGTGAGTGACAGGCATGACAAGGCAGTTACAGGAGAATGTCAAACTTCCGTTGGGGGCTTAGATTGGAGAACAACTGAGAGAAGACGTGATTCAAGCTGTGATCAAAGGGTGGCCTTTGTTAGGATGTACATTGCCTATCTGAACCTGGAACCACCTAGAAATCAAGGTCAGAACAGATGAACAGTCACAAATGTGGAGGAAGGTGTGAGCACACAAATGGGTGGGAGGAGACGAGAAGGCAAAGAGTGGACATGAAGAAATCATAGTGTGTGTTAAATATTTCTGTGTGATATAATTAAGGCGAGGGAACATGGCATGGGGTGGGGTAAAGAGTGGGCTCAGCAGATCCAAACGACAGGCTGAATAAATCCTCCATGTTGAGAGGCGGGGTGTGCCCTAGGCCAAGGGCAGGAAGAGACTTGTGCGTTCCTCCCAGAAAACATGTTGCCAAAGGGGAACATTGTTGGCACCAGGAGGATGTGTGGGTGGTGGACTGTGCTTCCTCCAGGGCCACAGCCAACTCTGATCTTCTACTCCCTGGCCAGCAAGGAGAAGGATGAGGATTGCTAGGTCAATAAGGACCCATTGCCCAGGGGAGCTGTCGGCAGCAGAGGTCTGAGACTGTGCACATCACTCTACAGAGCCAGGAATGACCTCATCGTCCCTGAGATGTCACGGCCTGCAGTGCACGGCCAAGTGCGGAGAGCTTGCACCCCAGGCAGCAGGGAGTCGTGGGTTCAAATCCCAGCTCTAAGCTGCCAGCCATGTTAGAAATAAAGCAAGCAGGGCTCAGAGAGGAATCGTTACCCCCCAACCCCCCACAGAGGTCGGACCTGAGCCCAGACAGACCCTCACTCATAAACCTGAAGTCAGACCCTCACTCATAAACCTGTGTTGTGCGGAAGAACAAAACCAAAAAAAAGGTGCGGATGTGCTACGAAGCACCACAAAGGGCGGCCAACAGCGAAGGTGGACTTGCTCTCCCAAACCAGCCTCGAGCAAGCTGGAGGCCCCTTCCTGGAAGTGCCCAGTCACTGTCCACTCTGCTGAGCGAGGCCCAGGGGTTCCAACAGCTGCTGGCCGACAGCTCGGGACAGGGAACGCCACCCAGTCCTTGGTCCCGAGTCCTCGGTCTGGTTAACACTGGCTTTGACTGTTTTTTTTTTTTGCTGGGAAAGATTCACCCTGAGCTAACCTCTGTTGACAATCTTCCTCTTTTTTTTTTCCTCCCCAAAGCCCCAGTACATAGTTGTATATTCCAGTTGTAATTCTACTAGTTGTAATTCTTCTAGTTCTTCTACATGAGCCACCACCACAGCACGGCTACTGACAGACGAGTGGTGTGGTTCCATGCCGGGAACCAAACCCGGGCTGCTGAAGCAGAGCATGCCAAACTTTAACCACTACGCCATCAGGGCTGGCTTTGTGACTTTCTTCTTAATTTTCAGGGTTAATTCTCTGTTGACTTTGGCATGGAGCTAAGGCTAACCCTGAAACAAGATGTAGAAAATAGAGCAGCTTTAAAAGAAAGAAAGCAGGGAGGGAGGGAGGAATGAGGACACGTACCAGATTACCAGCCTTTGGAATAATCACCGTAGCCATGACCACTCATAATCAATTTCATTTTTATGTTAACGTTTGTCAGACACCACACTAAGCACTTTACGTGCATTTTCTCACTTAATCTTCACCAAGTTCATTTTTAAATCCCTCAGTTTTCAAATCCCTTGTTCCAGCTGCTCTCTAAGAGTCTCAGTAATTCTTGAAATCATCCCCAAAGACGATCCAAGTCTGTGAGCGTAACTTACCTCTTTCCTGGAGCTTCCCTCCCCTGTTAGAGCAGACTGAATATGCTTCATGGATAGATCAGCTCCCGATATAGTTTGATAGAAACCTGGGAAATTGTGAAAGAAAACAGCGTTAATGATTACACGGCATCCAGTTATTTCTGTAAACATTCCATGACAAGCGATAAATGATTAACTGTGGATTATTGATAGCTAGCTCAGTGTATTAAAAACAGGCCCAGGTGTGGGCCAACAAGTTCTGGACGGGGAGTCCAAAGCAGAGGTGTCCTGGCAAAGCCACTGCTGACTAACAGATTAACCTTCCTGGCTGTCAGCTCCTTTCTTGCTAACATGAGGATGGACCCACCTGGCCGGGTTGTGGGGAAGGTCAGGTGAAATGACAGACCAGAGTTGTGAAGCAGGACACAAACGAATGCAGGCTGATCAAGTCCTAAATCCAAAGGAGCAGGAGGAGGGCTTAACTCTTGCCTTTTGCTACTCTGTCGATGAACGAGCAAAACTGGCCCGTGGAGAAATACAGGAGAGCCGTCACCTGTGAAATGCTGCACCGGTGGTGATCGCCACGTTGTCCCTCGACCTCTCTACCTCAAAAGTGATGCACGTGTACTAATCCTACTCTCTCTTCAGGACCCTGAGATAAACAGAGGGCTGGTGTGGAGAGAGATGTTAGGGAAAGAGATAAGAGACCCAAGAGCGCAGCTGGGCAGCCCGGGGCAAGATCCAAGCTCAGCCCGGGGCACCAAAAACCTCCCCCTGACCAGTTCATGGAGACAGGTGAGGGCGTGGGAAGTGAAGGATGGTTCTGGGGTGGAGCACAGGAAGATGGGCGCCCAGGAGTCCCACCCATCATGGGAAAGGGACGCTGTGCCTGGCTCAGGCCCGGGGAGACAGCACTTCTTGGGAAACTGGAAAAACCCATCCAACTCCCTTGGCATCAATTCAGACCAACTGGGCAACCTTCTCACGGCTGATTCCGTGTCCCCAGTGCCTTGATGCTGACAAAGGGGCAGCCTGGAGAGCAGAAAGAAATCACCTGCTCCCTGGGAGACATCGACCGAGGTGTCTTTATCAACCAACCTCTGACGTCTGACAAAACCTGCACGCTAGAAAGATGACATTTCTGTGCCCTGGGTGATTTCGGCTGTGCCTAAGGAAATGCAAACACACCAAGACGGAGGCTGCCTCTGAGTGACAGGCTTGCCTTCCAGGCTTTTCAAATCTTGCACAATTATCCAGCTGGTACCCAGCCCCTCCTTTCCCCAAGCAGTCACCCAACCTCTCTCGACGTCTTCTTAGCTGCCATAGATCTTTCTCTGGTGCCAGGATTATTCAACCACTGGCTTAGCAGCATCTAGACAGACAGTATAATATGATGAGATTTGACGTCAAACCTCAAATCCCAGCTGCTGCTCCCCAGCCATGTCCCACTGGACAAGTCACCCCTCTGCAAAGTGGGGTCAGGGAGTGCTTATCATAAGGTCATGTTGTGCGGATCAAATGGGACGCTGCCCTTGGAACTGCCGGCCGCGGAGCAAGCACCCAGGAAATATTTGCTGTTCCTATTATCATTGGGAAATCTCTTTATTGATAATTATTTTCATTCTTGTTTATTTATTCTTTTACAAACATTAATGGAGCTCCTGCTATGTGGCCAACATCGTGCTAGATCACGAGAAGGCTGCCAAGAAGGGGACACCTGTTACTTCTACCTGGTAATGAAACTGAGAATGAAGGAGTTAAAAAACCTTCCCTAGAGCAAAAACTCTGAGAGGAGCTTTCTGATTGCAGCTGTGCACATTCCGCGTCATCAGCTGTTGCTTAAAACTAACCAGGTCTCTCTGTCCCTCCTTAGTATATATATGAGTGAGCTCTCTTTCCCAGGAGGTCAAGGTCCAGACATCAAGATGCAGCCTCACAGGCCAAACACAAGCTGAAGATGCAAACTAACCAGAAAAGTCCAGACAGTCGAAGGAAAAGAAATTCAGTCTTCAAGGCCAAATGCAGGCTGGTGGGAAGGGGCCAACCAGCAAGGCCACATGCTCCCCCTCCCCTACCTAAACCCCAGCACTGCTCCCCCTCCCCTACCTAAAACCTCAGATAAAAATCCTTACCTTTTTCCCTTTGAGGAGGTGGGTCTGAGCTCTAACTCCCATCTCCTCACCTGGCGGCATTTCGATAATGAACCACTTTCCTTGCCACAAGCCCAGTGTTTCTCATTTTTGGCCCTCCTGCACAGCGGGCAAATGAACCTGTGTTTGTGTTTGGTAACAGTAATTCACAATCTAGTCAGAAGGATGAGCCAGCGGAAGGGACCAGCATTCAGTAAGCACCTACTGTGTACCGGGCACATTTAATCCCAAGAGCAGCCACTGGAGTTTTGTTTTTCTATTTTCTGGCTGAGCATACTGGGGCTCCAGTGGTCACCCCACGTGCCCAAAGCACCGCAGCTTGTGGATGAGAATACAGGTTTCAAGCAAGACCACCCACTCCGCCTGCTCGGACCTCTGCTGCCACTGCTCTGTAGGAAAGCCCCTCACTGTCAGAGTGAGCCTGGGGCCTTGACGTCGGACCCATTTCTCTCTTTCCTTTTGGTAGTTCAGGATCCAAGCAGACTTCCCACTTTGGAGGCCCTCCAGAGTTTGTGGGTCTTGTGGGCATGTCCTTTACATCTTCTCAAGGATTTCCCTCCAGCAATTATCCCATTTCTATTCAGCATCATCGATTTCTCCCTCTCTATTAGATCATTCCAGGCTATGTACAAAAATGTCTTAATATCACCAATTAAAAAACAAAAACAGGGTCCAGCCCAGTGGCATAGTGGTTAAGTTCACATGCTCCATTTCGGCGGCCCGGGGTTTGCAGGTTCAGATCCCAGGCACGGACCTATGCACCGCTTATCAAGCCATGCTGTGGCGGCATCCCACATAAAATAGAGGAAGATGGACACAGATGTTAGTTCAGGCCCATCTTCCTCAGCAAAAAGAGGAGGATTGGCAACAGACGTTAGCTCAGGGCTAATCTTCCCCACCAAAACAAAACAAAACAAAGAAGTGTTGGGGGCCAGCCCAGTGGCATAGTGGTTAAGTTCACACACTCCACTTTGGCAGCCTGGGGTTCACAGTTTCGGATCCCGAGCATGGACCTATGCACCACTTATCAAACCATGCTGCAGCGGTGGCCCATATATAAAGTAGAGGAAGATGGGAACAGATGTTAGCCCAGGGCCAGTCTTCCTCAGCAAAAAAAAAAAAAAAACACTAAGAAGTGTTGGCAAAGATGTGGAGAAACTGGAGCCCTCATACATTGCTGGTGGGAATGTAAACTGGTTTAGCCACTGTGGAAAACAGGTTGGTGGTTTCTCAAAAATTAAACATAGAATCACTGTATGACCCAGCTATTCCATTCCTGGGTAAATACCCAAGAGAATTGAAAACAGGTGTTCAGACAAAAACCCGTCCATGAATGCTCACAGCAGTGCTATTCACAATAGCTAAAAGGTGGAAACCAGTCCATCAACTGATGACTGGATAAACAATTGTGGTCTATCCATACAATGGAACATTATTCAGCCATAAAAAGGAACGAAGTGGCGATAAATGTCACAATGTAGAAGAACCCCAAAGCCATTATGCTAAGTGAAAAAAGCCAGACACAAGAGGTCACATGTTGTATGATTCCATTTAAGTGAAATGTCCAGAACAGGCAAATCCACAGAGGCAGAAAGCAGATAAGTGGTTACCCAGACTGGGGGAGGGGGCGAATGGGGAGCAACTATTTAACGGGCAAAAATGTTTGCTTTTGGGGTGATGAAAATCTTTGAAACTAGACAGAAATGGTGGTTGCACAACACTGAAAATACTAAGCGCCACTGACTTGTTCACTTTAAAATGGTTCCTTTTATGTTAAGCGAATTTTGCCTCAATTAAAAAGAACAACTTCCTTTGACCCCATGACCTCTGTTATCACCTCATTGCCTTGCTCCTTGTTACAGCAAAACTCTCCCAAAGAGAATTCTCTGTCTCCACCTTGCACCCTCCATTCTCTCCTCCGCTTGTGCTGATAAGGTTTTTGACCCACCATGCCACTCAAGTTGCTCTTATTGAGGACATCGATGACCCAAAGTCAAGAGTCGATCCCCTGTAACCTCCCAGCAGCTTTGCTGAAGTTGACCACTCCTCTTCCTCCTGGGTCCTTCTAGAAATTTCCTTTTCTCATCTTCCAGCCAATACGCTGGCCTGGTTTTCCCTCAGCCTCTCTGGCCACTCCTTCTTAGTCAGCTCAGCTGCTCCCCCTCGCCTATCAGACCTCCAAGGTGGAGTGTCCCAGGACTCAGCCCAAAGCCCTTGTTCTGCTGTGCACACTCTCTCCATGGGTGACCTCACCCAGACTCAGAGCCTTAAAACCATCCATATGCTGCTGACACTCCCAAATCTCTGTCTCAGGCTTGGACCTGTCCCTGGAGATCCAGACTCACTTGTCTACCTGCTGGGTCAGTGTCCTCACTTGGCTAAAAAGCTTCTCAAACATAGCAGGTCCCAAATGGAACTTCCAAAGTCCCTGCCCAGATCCCCTCTTTCCTCAGGTCTCCCCTCTATTCCAGGCCACCCTGCCCAGTTTCTCAGGCCCAACAGCAGACTCCGTCCTTCCTCTGGATTCCCTCCTAGTGCCTGTCCAAATCGTCACCACTCTCTTCAGTTCTGCGGTCAGCTACATCCAGGGCAGACACTGTCATCTCACCTGGGAGAGTGCCACAACCTCCTGACAGCTGTCCCTTCTTATCCCCACTCCCCAGATATAAAATACAACCCCCATAACCTCCGTCTATCCCCTCTGATCTACTTTCAGAATGGCACCAATCCCCACCTGACGAACATTTACCTGTTTGTTGATCTGTATCCTCCAACTAGAATATGTAGCGCGGAGAGCTGGGATTTGGTCTTTGTGCTGGTCACTCTCTCTGCCTCCCCAGCTCCAGTCCCCACCTTCTCTGCCTGGCTCTTGCCCTGGGAGGCTGGCCCTGAAGGATGGGCTGACTCCCTTGCAACTGGCCGTTGGCCCAAGAGAGGCGCCAGGAAGAGATCAGGGGGTGGAGAGAGAAAGAGGTGGGGTGATCCTTCCCTGCCACCTCCCCACTCTAATTCAGCAGCTCTGCCAACAGCTGCGTCCTCCCCAACCACCGCTCCCTCCAGGCGGCCCTCCTCCGTGGCTCTAGTCCTCCACGGCTCCCCAGACACCACTTCCTTCCCTCGCCCTCAGTGCCAGTGGCAATGGCTCCTTGCTGTCACAGGGAGCCTGGCTCTCCCTCGTTTGTTCCTCTACCACTGCCCACCCCTCTGTAAGTCCTCCCTGCACTCAAACCATCTGGGGTGGATTCTGTTTCCTCCTGAAACCCTAGTCCGGCCCACCCGTCACGTTCACTGCTGTGTCCAGCATCTAGAATAGTGTGCACGGGAACATAGTGGGTGTGCAATTAATATTTTTAACTAATTAAATAGCAGAAGAAAGAATGGAGGGAAATCAATATGCTACTTAAAGGAATGAATAGATCAAGGAATGGAGCAAACCATCTTGTTTCTTTGAAGAAAAGAATGAATTAAGCCAAGGAGTTAACTTTCATGGACGCATAAAGGGGGAAAAAAGTCAACAGAATCTGTGGGTTACTTTGAATTGTGTGCTCAACAGAGTTCTGAATCTGTCTCCTATACTGGCTCTTACTTTGAAGCTTAAGATTACAAGACCTTCCTTCCAGCCAGATGGATGAAGTTTCTGAGATCCCCTTGACCTTGGATCCCCAGCTGCCGGCCCCACCTTCCCGGCCTGGCTGCCCATGCTCTGAGGTCGTGCGTGGAGTGTTCAGGCTTACCCTCTGCCCGCAGCAGCAAAGGCTGTGCCCTGCTCAGGAAAGTCCCCGGGGCCCACGCCCCAGAACTAAGGAGAGGGAATGTCAAGTGGTTTCTCCAACAAGAGCAGACCTTCCTCGCTAAGCAGGAGCACCGGCTGTGAGCATCAGTTCTTCTGGACTCCCTCGTTCGTCCTGCTTCCAGCCAGCAAGCACTCATTTCTGTGGCTTTGTGACAACTCTAAGGGTGGAGAGCCAGCAGTGGATTTGGAAGGGAGACCCATAAGCACCGTAGCCTTCCAAGGCGGGCATTTGCTTTTCTGGGTCAGCCAAGGCTTGGGCCAGAGCACGGCAGAAAAAAACAAAACAGCAAACCCAAGTGCCACTGGGCCAAGAAGTCACAACGACCTGGCGGTGGACGGACATCTGCAGCTGCTGCCCTTTCCTTGTCTCTGTCTCCTGAGAAGCAGCTGCTGGGGATGGTGGAGCAAGCAGCGGCACTTCCTCCGTGGGATTGCAGTGAGGAGGGCAGTTTCTCTGGCAAGGTCAGGGGAAGCCCAGTTCTCCCTCTGGGGAGGGGGCAAAGGGGCAGAGGAAGGCAAGGAGTCAAGACTGATCCCCGGCTGATGTCAGTGTTTTGCCCAGGCTAGCTGGGTTTGATCACTGTTGAACTTTGACTGCCCTGAATGAGCTCCTGAGGCTGTAAACACCCCAGCAGCTGTGCTGGGGCTCATTCCACCCTGAGGAGCAGCCACAGGCCTGACTACACATGGACACCTATTTGCTGCATTTTGCCAAGCAAGCTCTCCCCTGGGAAAGAAATCCAACTGTCCATCCATCCATTCATTCATCTGCTTACCTATTCGTTTATTCAACAAAGTCTTCCTGAGGACTTACCGAGTGCCAGGCCCTTTGTTAGTTGCTGGAGATGCAGAAACGAATCAGATCGAGTCCTTCCTGGAAGGAGCTCGCACTCACAGGAGGAAGATAGACACGAACAGAGATTGTCACAGTGTAGAACGTTCTCATTCATTCAACAAACATTTATTGCGTGTGTACTGCAGTCCAGGCACTGTTCCAGGCACCGGGGATGGAGCAAGGAAAACACAGGCAGAAACGCCTGTCCTCAAGGAGCTTACATTCTAGGGAGGGGACAGACCATAAACGAACCACGTCACAGTACAGTGTATTAGAACGTGATAGGCGCTATGGAAAAAACATAAAGAAGGGGGATGCGAGTGCTAGCGTGGTGACGGTGGGGCAGATTGTGAACTTTAAAAAGATGGCTCTGGAAGGCCTTACTGGAAAGGTGACGTCTGAGCAAAGACTTGAAGGAAGGGAGAGGTGAGCCATGTGGAGAACTGGGCTGTGTGTTACAATCGCCAAAGACCCAAGAGGCTAACTGCCCAGCAGCCCAGAGGGAGAGCTCTCTGGAGGTGAAGGCGGGGAGATGTCCAGCAGAAGGACAGCTGAGGGAGAAGGGCCAAAAGGGCGAGGGGGCTACTGCAGTGCAGAATAAGTGGGTGAGAGTGACGGGAGGTCTTTCCAGAGGTAAGGGCACAAGAAGCTGGATCCAGCCTAGTTGCTTGGACTGGATCCTGTTCAAGGGGTTTGCCTCGTGTGGTGGGGTGGTGGAGTGATGGAGAGATTAAGGTGCTGCTACTATACCACCTGGTTCAAACCCCAGTGCCACCACTGGCTCTGTGACCTTGAGCAAGTCACTTAACCACTCTGAGCCTCAGTTTCTTCCCTATCTGTAAAATGGGAAGAACCACGGAACCCACCTCACAGGATCAACTGAGTTATAATGATGTCTGCATTATGTATTCCTCTGGAAGAGCATGGACGGTGGGCTGGAGTGGAGGCTGGGCCAGGAGGGTGGCAGGGAGGCTCATTTGAGATCTCGAGAATGAGAGCTTGCAAGTCCTTTGATCACACACCCCAGAGCAAGATGTTTGTACGTAGAGATGATTTATCCCTTCCTTGGATGCGTGATCCCTCAGCAGTGGCCATCTTCCAGGCAACGTGCCGGAGATACAGACATGGTTCCGCCCTCTTGGGTTTGCAATCTGGGTGTGGGGGCACAGACAGCAACAGGCACCATCCAGGGTGGGCTTGCACAGAGTGTGTGGGGTCAAGGGGCAAAGCTTGACCCTTGAGAAACCTAGAATGCCAGAGAGGGCAGCGACAGCAGGATGCAGGTCATTGCCACCACCTGGAGAGTTTCTTAAAAAACTTAGATTTCTGGCCCCCACCCAGACCTGCTGATTCTAAAAGTCCAGAGGAAAGGTCTGATAAGCTGTACTTTTAATGTGTCCCAGGTAATTCTAACTATCAGCAAAACTGGTAAATGCTGATCCAACACACCTTTCTCTTTTTGCAGATGAGAAACGTGAGGTGCAGAGATTTGCCCAAGGACGCACAACTAGCGTGTCGCAGGGGCGCGGCTGGAAACCAGAGCCCTCACTTCCATCTGCATTCTTTTCCTAGAGCTTCCTAACAAAGCACCACACGCTGGGGCGCTTAAAACAGCAGAAATGCATCCTCTCACAGTTCTAGAGGCCAGAAGTCTGAGACCAAGGTGCTGGCAGGCCACCATCTCTTGAAGGCTCTGGGGGAGAATCTGTTCATGCCTCTCAGTTTCTTGTGATTTACTGGCAATCCTTGGCGCTCTTTGGCTTGCATCTGCTTCACTCCAGTCTCTGTCCCCGTCCTCACATGGCCTTCTCCCTGAGTGTCCTCTTCTTATAAAGACGTTGGTCATATTAACTTAGGGCCCACCCTACTCTGGGACGACTTTATCTTAACTAATTGCATCTGCAATGACCCTATTTCCAAATAAGGTCACATTCTGCGATACCACCATCCAAGGCTTGTCTGTTCCTCCTGCCGACACATTTAAGTGTTATGGCCTGTTTAATTTTGGGAAGAGTTGAGGGCCCTGACACCAAAATAAAACAGGTAAAATGCGGCTAATATAATAAGAAATAATGAATAAGTAATGGCTTAGAACCACAAAACGGAGGAGGGGACATCACCGTAACAGACACTTCTGTTAGCGACAGTTCACAGCCGACGAGGACTCACGCTCACTCTCAGTGTCTGGACTCCCGACTCCCCACGGGAACTCCTCACACTGGACTCGTCTTTACAGGAGGGTGGCTGGAGTGCCCAGAAAGGACCCCTTCAAGACTCTCAAGCAAAGCTAGCCTTGGTGATGTGGGAGTGTGTCTTCCGGGCCTTCCGAGCTTGGAGATGTTACTCCCCAAGCCTGGTTCACAGGTTGTTTTGGAAAACTGATGAGATGATGCAAATTAAGTAATAACTGGAATAAATAACATTTTTATAGGGCTTTGCAATTTACAAAATGCCTTCACCTTTATCATCAGAGATAATCCTCCAGAATTTTGTGTAGTGAATCGACCCATGCTTCATACTTACGATGAGAAGACTGAGGGACAGAGAGGTAACTGAAGGTTGCGCAGTGAGCTAGCTGTAAATGAGTCACAACTACACCGGCTTTCCTGGTTCTCAGCCCAGACCTCTCCCCACTGCCTCTCCCATGACAGTAAGGCTTTAATGCTCCCCACAGCTCTTCCCATCTTCAGTTTTCAAAGTCATATCAATCCATCCATCAATCAATCAACCAATAAGTATGTATATCAATCAAATAAATGGCTATATTCAATAAAGAATACTATTGATTTTGGTTACTACTTAATTTACATTGTCCCATCAGTTTTCAACAACAACCTGTGAAACAGACTTGGCAAGTATCACCTCCAAGGCTGGAAGGCAGGAATAAAGTCAAGAGCCGCCACCATCCCAGCCAAGTGGGGTTCTACTGGATGGGACCCTGAGAAGGGATGCTTGAAGGAACAGAGGTCACCCCCTAACCCCCATTACAGGCTTCAACCTCCTCTTCAGCATGGCTTCCTCCCAGCTAAGAGAGACCACTACTTCCTGGAGAGTTCTCAAGCCACAGTATGGTGGACTGAACTGAATTGAAAGGATCATTTTAAAGGCATTGAAGAGAGCCACTGAAGTGAACTAGCAGGGTTTGTAGCTAAGCTACAGTTTGGTACAGAAGCAAAGACAGAAATCAATAGTATTGAGTTTGTCCTATAACAAGCAATCGTGATAGACCCTCAAATAAACTCTTGCATTTCATCCCCCTAATCATCCTGCAAGAATCCATTTTCGAGATGAATACACTGAGACTCAGGTTAAGTGGCTTGCCTGCTGCCAAACCATTCTGCTGCCTTTCCATGTAGACTTCTGCCAGGGGTGTCACTCAGGGTGCCGAGGTTTGCCTCCCCCTTCAACCTCTCCACAATCACCAAGCACCTACTGCAACCAGGCTGTAGGCACAGTGGGGAATAAGTAGGTATGGAATTCTCCAGATGTTCAGACACGTGCCTTCTGGGCAGCTAATATTGGAGGTTCTAGATGTGGCGAGTTACTCACTGTCCTGCAATCTGTCTCAACACGAAGCTTCCTGGAAGTTATCGCCCAGGAGACATTGCTACCACACACACCCTCGAACCATGTTCCTGGACGGGGCATCCATCCTGCCTCTCTGTCTCCTTCCTGTCCTGGGGAACTGGGTTGGACACACTCAGAGAAGCCTGACCTCCTGCCTTGAGCACAGAGCTTCCTCCCGAAGAGCCGCCAGTGCACCCAGAGTTGCAGTCTCTGTGCCCTTCGCTGCCTTGGGTGAACATTGGCTCAGCACCTCCCGGGTGTCAAAGCATGAGTGACTGACATCAGCCAGCCAGCGTCCTCCCCGTCTCCACTGTTGGGCAGACCACGGAGTGTCTCCCTTCCTCCTGAGCGTGGCCTTGACCTTTATAAAATGAGTGGCTCCTAAGTGCCCTCTTGAGGACCAGGGCCAGGTTGGCTGATAAGAACGTGGGTTTTCCAAGCCCAGCCCGTGGGATTCTGATGTAACGGATCTGGGATGGGGCAGGGCATCTGAAATTTAACAAGCACCAGCCCCACCCCGCCAGCAGGTGATCCTGATGTGCAGCTTCGAGCAAACCGTCAGGTAATGAGCGTTTCCCAGACTTCAGCCTCAGCTCGCCGCCGCCATGCGGTACCGGAAGTAGAGTTATTTAATTTTTACCCGGCTTTGCCCTAAGCCGGTGGTTCTCACCCTGCTTATTCATTAATGCTGCTTGGAGGGTGTTATATAAAATCCCAAAGCCAGGCGTCTCTCTGGGCTGGAGCATTTTAAAAGCTCCCTGGGCAACTGTCGGGTGTGGCCACAGTTGAGGACCACTGCCCGAAGTGATGATATGCATGATTCTAACAGATACTAAAACACATGCATAAACACTAAAATGAAAGCGTGCTCATCCAAACCAGACAACCAAAAAGCATCCTGGGTTCCATGCTTTGAGAAACCCTGGGGTAGATGGAAGTGTCCTTCCCGACTTTCTGGTCTCCCATCCAGAAAAAGACAGTATTCTTTTCACTGAGTCTCTGGTATGTACTAGACCCTGCTAGGCCACTTCACACGAGCGACCTTGTGATCCCCCACGGCAACCTGCTGCAGGAGGTCATTATCATCCCTATTTTACAGATTTGGAAACTGAGGCTTAGAGGCTCCCAAATGCTGACTCTTCTAGAATTAGGAAGTCAGTTGCAGAGAATTCAACTCCAGCTGCTCAACTGTCAACGTCACACTTTTTCTACCACGTCAGGGACAGAGAAGTGAGTGGCTCTGTCTTCAGTGCGGTTGGACTGAGGGGTGATGAGACTCTCAGTGTGTGCTGGTGTGTAACATCGGCTGAGAAGAGGCTTTCTTTCCAAAGGACCAGCATCAGGATCAAGTGCGTGTGGATGAGCCCATCCCTGTGTGAGCAGTCTGGTCTTACCGAGCTCATGCCCGTCATTAACTCCCTCTGGTCTCTGCTAAGATTAGAAAAAAGGAATAAAGTTTCACTACCGTCAGAGGAGCCAAGCTTTAATCAGCATTGTAAAGATCAGATTGGTCATTATTCAGTCGTTTGTGTGGCTAACAGCCTGGTCCACGACCTTCAGTTCCTGGAGAAGCCTAATTGCATGAAAGCTGAGCACAGTTTGAAAATAGGCTGCATTGTTTACTGATCCAGCCTAATTAGCTTCAGATTTCCTGACCAGCTAAAGAGCAACGAGATGCATTGTGTGTTCTCCAAAGCAAATAAGGAGGCCTCTGCTCCCGGGCAGCCCAAGACAGCTCCGGATTTGGAGGCCGACTCTTCCAGGAGGTTTCAGAGCATCATCTTGTTGGACACAGTAGGAGGCTAGGAGGGAGTCCCCAGATTTACTTTATTTCTAAAGACAACAATGAATGCTTCTGGTTACAAAGTCCTAGAATATCAGTCCCAGTGATGCAGGCACCAGAGGAATCATGTTGCAGAATTTCATTTTAGAAACGAGGACACAAAAGGCTCAGAGTGACACGGCTGGTTAGCAGAGCCAGAGGAAGAAGCCACATATCCCGAGGCGACTGCATTCTAGATTCTGAGCCCTGTGAACACTGGGATGAATAAGGGATGAATTAGCTGCGTCCCCTAGGAATGCACTGCGGAGGGGGCTAATAGACATAGATAGAATGTTCCAACAGACTCTAACAGGGCAAAACAGGATGCTGGAGAGGAGGTGTGCAGCTGTGTGGTTTGAGGCTCACCCACTCATGCATTCATTTATTCATTCATTCAGTAGTGTATACTGAGCATCCCCTCCGTGTCAGGCCCACCCTGTCCTAGGCATTATGGACCCAGAGCTGAACTAGGCAGAAAACGTCCCTGCCCTCCCGGCCCTCACACATAATGATGAATCAGACGTTAAACAACCACGCACTTGAATAGACAGTTAGGTACAACTATGGAAAACTCTAGAAAGGGATGTGAGGTGGTATGAGAGGCCATATCAGAAGATTCCAACCTAAACTGAAGACTGAGCATTAACCAGGTGTGTGTGGATGGGGGCGGGGGGGGGCGTGTCAGTCTAGGTGGAAGGAGCAGCGGGCACAAAGGGCCGGGGCTGAATGGGACTTGTGTGTGCGGGTTTGAGAGACCAGCACAGCGGGAGCCCCCCGCCTGAGGTTGGGCAAGGCCTGCCTTGTAGACGAGGTTAGGGACACAGGGTTGAATCCCAAGAGCAACGGGAAATACTGAAGGTCTCTAATTTTGGGCAGGGGGTGAGGGAGATGATGAGGTCGGGTCTTGACAAAGGCCTCTCGGGCAGCCACGTGGAGCCGGGTCATCAGCACAGGGGGCAGGTGGGAGGATGGGGACAAAGCAGAAGCAGGAAGACCCAACTGTCTCCACAGGAGAGATGATGGGGCTTAGAGCAGGGTGAGGCCAGGAGCAGTGAACTACTTGTGAGGTGGTTCTGGGGTCACAGGAGACGACAACCCAGGCTGAGTCCTGCACACGGGGCCCGTGCGTGGGAGCAGAGACCCGGCTCAGCTGCGGTCACTATTCAGCCCGTCCTGCCCTCAGACCATGCTGGAGAGGAGACAGCTGTCCTCCTTCAAACCCTCCAGGATGTCTCTCGAGGGAAGATTCTGTAGTGCGTAGACAGCACAGGGACTTGGGCTTCGGGGACACACTGGGAGGGGTTCCAGTCCTGACGACTCAGCTGTGTGACCCTGGACAAGTTATGCAACCGTGAAGAGCCATGATTTCTGTTTTTGGAAAGGGAACTTGAATTTCTTTTTGCAGGTCAAGCGCTACAATGAAATAAGGTGCGTGTAGAGTCAGGTGCTGTGGAGCGGGTCACACCTTAGCCCCCCATCCGCCTTCTTGGTGGGACACATTCTTCTCTCCATCCTCTTCAAGTGCTGAAGAATCTCTGACTGTCTAAGTCGATGTCCTCCTTTTCTCCTGAGCTCCGTGAAAATCAAACGTCCGTTCTGAGTGGCTTATTATAACTGACTTGTGTCTGTTATGCTGGATGATATTACTGGAAAGAACTAAGATTGTCTTGCAACAGATGGGATAAGTAAGGAGGATGCTTCCTTATGTTGTCCCGCCCTGTCCATCAGCCCTGGTCACCCACACCAGCCTGGCTGTGCGGGAGACCTGTCCTCCTAGCCCCGGACCGCAGACACTGTTTGTATCCAGAAAACCACCTCCCTCCGTTCTGCTTCTCTGGATCACACTCATCTCTTAGAACTCAACCTAAGTCTTGCCTTTTCCAAGAAACCCTCAATAACTACCCAGAAATCTTCTGGATACAATATTCCATCTTAAAAATGGAGAAACTAAGCTTAAAACCCTTGGTATCCACAATCAAGTCCAAATTCTTCAGCAGAATATGCAACAGCCTTCACCACTTGGCCTCACTCTCCATTTCTAGCCTATATTAGCCCAGAAGTAGCAAATGCAGAGTTTCTGAACCATCACTCTCCCCTCCCACTCCCGTGGCAGACATCACTAACGAATCATACAACTCTTTCCACTGAGCCTAGATACCGTCTCAGAATCCTTCTCATCACAGCACTACAGGTGTTCAGCGGGACCCAGGCATCTGAGCTGCCGAATGAAGTGCCACCTGCTTGCCCCCACCACCAGCCCGATTCTGCGATGTGAGTCTGCCACACCCCCTGAAACCTGCTTGCACTGGTCCGTTTCCCCTGCCTTCTCGGCCTGGTCACGGCAGCCTAATCCAGGTGTCGCCTCCTTCCTAAATTTGTCCAAGGCAGCCAGGCAGAATTAATGATTCCTCCATCCTGCCCTAGGACCCTGCACCCGGGGCTGCCGGCACTGAGTCCTCACTGAGCCTAGTGGCTCAGGGAGGAATTTAAAATGGCAAGCTCATCCTTTATTGATTTGCTTTTTAAATCACAAGAGAGGCAGTGATGAGAGCAGAAAAGGGGAAAATATAAAAATGGGATAGATTTTGTTCAGAGCAAGCTTCTGGACCCAGAATTCCCACAGCCTGGCTCAGCGGGAGCCAGGTTCCTCTGAACGTTTGGCGTTCTTAGCCTGAGTTCGTTTCCCGGTCATGGAACCACACCACCTGTCTGTCAGTAGCCATGCTGTGGCAGCAGCTCACACAGAAGAACCAGAAGGACTTACAACTAAGATATACAACCATGCACTGGGGCTTTGGGGAGGAGAAAAGAGAAAGAGGAAGATTGGCAACAGATGTTAGTTCAGAGCAAATCTTTCCCTGCAAAAAAAGAGAAAAAAATATGTATGTGGAGAAGCTCCGGGATGGCTAATCATCTATCCATCTCTAAGGGGCTGTCTTCCTGGTTGGTTATCCAAATGCAGGCATTCTCTGCTTTAATCATCAAGGCCTCTGTTCTGCACGCATCCACTTATTTGCTCAATCAATCAATCAATCAATACTAACACCTATGGCGTGCCCAGCTGACCTGAGCTGGGCCCGGGAACACTGAGTGGATGAGCCAGTCTGATCCATCCTCTTGTGGGGCTGACCTCCTGGTGGTACTGTCTGAAATCCGGGGTGAGGTCCATCCAAGCTGTTCCCTTGAAGAGCCACACACACCCTGTCCTTAAACCCTAGGGCTCAAGTCGCCCCAAGTCCTGCCTCCCTACAGCTCTTTCCTCCCTTCTCAGGGATTTCCCCGCTCACCTCTTCTCTTCCCCAGCGCTCTCTCCTACCCTACCCCTGGGGACGTTTCTCTATTTGGGATTCTTTCTCTTGACAGTCTTCCACAAGTGCACCCCCCATCACCTCCCATCACCCCAGATCTATGCCATCCCTTGCCAGTCCTGACATACACCACAGAGCCTCCCCGACTGAGTCATTTCTCACAATCCCCGTGGGGCAACATATGGAATAAAGAGAATCACAAAACTGGGGAAATCGTGGATCCACAGAAGTAGTAAAAGTACATGAGTCAATTGAAATATATACTCAGTATCTTTTTTTCAAATTTGAATCATTTCATTAATTAACGCCTTTACGTGAAACACACCCAGGAGGAGCTGGTTCAGACAGAGATGAGGATTAGGCCTTCGACAATTCCTCTCCTGTCAGCCCGGAACACTCCGGCACCCCTGGCATGGCAGTGTCTCCCGGGCTGCAGCGCAGACTCAGAGTTTCTGATTATGCCGGGAACCTGCCCCGCTTGCCTTCGGTGGTGACCAGGGAGACCACGGCTAGAGCCAGTCATTCGGCACTTTATGTGACTTTGTCGTCACAGGCGCCATCTGTGTTCCTGGGGTAGCTTCAGCCTGTTAGGCGCGCAGGACCCGGGACCCGACGGCTTGCGCTCGCAACCCGCCTCCCCTCCCTGGTCTCCGTGACTCCAGGCAAGTCGCTTCACCTCACGGGGCTTCCGTCTCCTCATCTGTAACTAGAGGTGGAGACAATGACACCCGCCTCAGAGGAGCGTTGTGAGGATTGAGACAGGACGTGCACAGCACTTAGGACAGCACCCGGCACCAGAAATGCTCGATAACAGGTGGGGGAATTGAGGCTCAGACGGGTGAGGCTACCAGCCCAAGGTTACACAGCAAGAAAGAGGCAGAGTGACACCTGGGCCGAGCTCTCTCTGCCACACTAGCTCGTGAGGCATGTGGAGGCCACTGGCTCTCAGGTGATGGGTTTTCTTTGTACCTGGGCAGGGAGTCGGGGCGTGTAGGAAAACTCCAGCATTGCTGCTGACCTCTGATCCAAAGCGACCTGGGATCTCTGGATGAGGGCCCCACTGTCAGTCTCAGCCCGAAAACCAATCGATTCATCACTGAATTTCTGAACCCTGGTCCAGTGCAGGCCCTTTTTCCTGCTTTTCCTCATCTTGGCCTCACTTCCTGAAGAACGCTGCTGGCACCGGGATTTCTGAGGCCCAAGGCCCGGCAGCACTGAGAGGTGATACACTGAGCGGCCTCCTCGGCACCCGGGCTGGGCTGTTTCTGCTGTGCCACAGAGATCCCTGGTCCTTGAGCCCCTGGGCCCCATGTGTCACCTCTCTCCAGGGACTCAGCACGAGACAGACCTAAGCCCTCTCTCCCACGCCCGCTGCCCCGGCCCCTCGCATTGCCTGCCTGGCCACTCTCCGTCCTCCTGGGGAACGTGAGCTGGCAGGAGCTCCGACCCAGTCAGCCCGCAGGTGTCCCCGCCCCCTCACTCCTGGCTGCTTGGCCCTGAGCCATTATCTCTCCTCCCCAGACTTCAGCGTCTGCACCGTGAAATGGGAGCAACAAGAGTGAACCCCACCGCATGGCCAGCTGGGGGGCATCATGGATCTTTGGGAAGCTCATTCTGTGACCGCCTTGGACAGTCTACTGTCCTCGGACAACACTACGGATAAATGTTAGCTGTCGCTACGAAACCAGAGCTCACAATTAATCCAGTCCTTTCCACTTTCACAATTTTTGTCACGAAGAAAAGAAATATAGCCTAACAGTTGTGAGCACAGAGATGAGTTAGCAAAGTTTGGGTTCCACCACTTGCAAATTGCGTGACTCTGTACAAGTTTCCTGAAATCTGAGACTTAGTTGCGTCGTCTGTAAAATTGAAAAAGCAATATCAAACTCACAAATGTTGTGTCAAGATTAAAAGAGATAATGCAGTCGATCTTAAAAGTTTTTTCACAAGAAAAAACAACTTGCAACTATGTGAGGTGATGGATGTTAACTAGACTCATTGTGATGATCATTTCACAATAAATACATATATCAAATCATTATGTTGTATATGAAATAAATACAATGCTATAGTCAATATATCTCAATAAAGAAAAAGAAGGCACTCACTGAGTGCCCACAATTTGCTCAGTGGCTGTCACAGCATCCACAAAAAGGAGGCACTTGGTAAATATGACTTGAGTGAATGCATGATTGAATGAATGAATAAGTAAAGATTACAAACATGAAAAGGAACCAGTCCCTCACCGCAGAGATTACAGCCTGATAGGGGAGACACACCAGCTGTACTCTAAGGCATGGTGATAAGTTCTAGGAAGGAAATGCAAAGTCCTAAGAGAGCATAATGACGAAATACACACGCTAAGACTAAGGAGGGCTGAGTCATAAAGGCAGTGATTATAGGGATATATTGCTAGAATAGGAACAGAATAGGGAAAGGTCATGTTCCTAACAGTAGGGAAAAAAAGTGTAGTAACTTGATTTTTATCTACTCAGCACCTCTTTCTCCTAATTTTGCAAGAAAGAAGAGCTACACAAATCCCACTCCACCCCGCCTGACCACGGGGTCAGCACATTATTTAAAAAAAAAAGATAATGTATGAAAATGCCTTCTCACAGTGCTGACACAGAGCAAAAATAAATCAATAAACAAGTTCATCACTTTACTCTTACTGTTTTGCTTTCCTCTGCACACATACAACCCCACATTCTCTGAAAAACCGCGTTGGCGCCCTGTGGCCACGTTCCCTCCTTTACTTTGTCTTCCTAAACCTTTATCACCGCCTGTCAGTCCCTTACGTGTTTATTTCTGGGGTGTGTGCGAGGGGTGATGCATTTCAAAATATGAGGCCAGATGAGTGCGTGCAGCCAGACCAAGGAGCAAATAGTTCCCCTATCACTTGGATTCTTCCCTGAGAATAGACTTCAATAAAGGAGCTACTGTGTCAAAACGCAAGGCCCGAGAACAAACACCACACACGGTTTTAAATCTCCTGCTGTCTGTCAATGTTTCACATCTGTGTTTCCCACAACGATGTGGAGGGTGTCGCCTTCATGTCCAACGAGAGCCTTGCATGATGAGCGAAGAATCCTGAGCTTTGTTCCTGGGCAAAGGAGCACTCTGGCCCCCTAATCACTATCAAACACCACTTCACAGAACCAGAGAGAGGACGGAATGCTCTAGAGCAGGGTTGGCAAACCCCGTAAAGGTTTTCTGTAAAGGACCAGACGGCTTTCAGCTTTGCTAGCCATACATGCTGTTGCTACCACTCAGTTCTGCCATTGGAGCATGAAAGCAGCACACATATGTAACATGTGCATGGATAAGCGTGGCTGTGTTATAACAAAACTTTATTTACAAGGACAGGTGGCAGGCAGGATTTGGCCTGTGGGTCATGGTCTGCTGCCCCCCGCTCTAGTGTTCATGTGGGTTCACTAAATCTCTGAGTTAATGCTTAGTGCAGAAATGGGCGAATGTCCCGCAGCACGGTTCTTAGCAGGAGTGCTTTACTAAGAACTTTCCCCAGACAACGTAAGTGCACTCACACTGAGCAGTGCCTGCAGACCACCCTCATCCTCATGCAACGAGAGCTTTTGGGACGGACGGGTAGCAGGTGGGCGAACGAGTGTGTGAATGAATGGATGACCATCCGTCGGTGGTGAACAGCAGAGGGCACAGAGCAGGAGGGAACTGGGAGGGCTGCAAAGTCCATTTCCATGAAATCCTCAGTTTCCCATGAAGAAGACACCTCCTCCTCCTTCACCTGTATCTCCACGAATAACACCACTAAATGCTCCCTGCTGCTCGAGCTAGGTGACAACGAGATAAACCATCATCGCCCTTCTCCTGGACCCCCACATCCAGGTGATCCCATCTCAGAAGATGTCTCTACCTGGGTTCTCTCCATCCACACGGCCATTCTCCCGGGCCAGACCCTCGTCCTGTCCCGCCTGGACGACAGCCTGCTGACCAGCTTCCCCGTCACAGTCTCCAGCCTCCGATCCAGTTCTCTACAGTGTCCTCTGGGGTAATCTTTCTCACAGGCAAACAGCATCATCCCCTCTCTGCTCAAAAGCCTTCGATGGCTCCCAGCTGCTTCTAGGTTAAGCCTCCACTTAAAGAGAGGAGGAAGGAAGAAAACAAGGCAGGAAGGCAAGAGGGAGGGAGGAGGGCAGGCATTTACAGGCGCCTGTTCTGGGACTTGGCACGTGCCAGCAGCATCACCATACTGTCTCCACCCCCAGCCTCTGCACCCGTCTCCTTTCTGACCTGTGCCCCGCAGACACCCCGGCTTCAGGCAGAGAGGACGCTGCCCTCCCTCCCACACTTCTCCCTTCGAGCCGTGTTCCCCCGTGCATCCAGGGGTGCCCTTTGCCCACTCTCTTCACCTGACAGATTCCTACTCATTGTTTTAGGATTTGCGTCCAATCCAAATTTTTCTATGCAGCCTTCAGGGGCAGCTTCAGGCAGAGTTCATGGTCCCCTCTGGAGTCCAGAACGCTTAATTCCAGGGCCTGGGGCCAGGCCCAGGGTGGACACCCAGCCAATGGGAGTTGAGTGAATAAATGCCAATCTGTTTTGGAGAACTGATATTGATCAGGATATAACGGTAATTATTTATTTGTTTGCACGACTCTTCAAAACCAGTCCTTGAGTAACCCCATCAGGACGAAATGCCAAGCGAAAAAACTGAGGGGAAACCGCACTTCACCATTAAGTAACCTGCTTTCCAGGTTGCCTGCTCACTTCCCTAGGGAGAAGAGCGACCTTTAAACCCCTCTCTGTGCAAGTGCTTTCTATGCGTTCTCTCATTCACTCCTACGATACAATAGCATTGTCATTCCCTTTTGACTCAGAGAAGTCAAGTAACTTGCCTGAAGTCACACAGCAGGAATTGGCACTGATTGCCCTCAGTCTGTTCCCACACCAGGCTGCCCCCCAGATACCAGAGAGACTAAAGCACAGTTGCTGTGCTCTCTCCATCAGTGCAGTAGCAACTGCAGAGCCATACTCCTCTTCTGAATTTTACAGGGCAGGGGCAGTGGAGGTCTCCCGGACCAGCCACTTCCTGTTGGCTTTCTGACCTTTTAGAGATTCTTGTGCTGGAAGAATCTGGAGAGGGAGAACATGATTTCTAGCATCAGAACGCCCAGGATCGATTGCGCTGTGTTGGTTAGGAGCCTTCTGACAGCACTGCAAGCAATAGGCTTCCTGACATACAGTGTCTGGTGGCCGCTGGCCCAGCCACAGACAAATCTCAGTTCCATACGTCCCTTCCGGTGGTGAAGTAGATTTCAAGTCGTCCTACCTCGAGTGGGAGGGAGCCGAAGTCCCTCCTCCAGGACATCACTAACAGAGTGAAATGTTAACTCACAGCATCATGGACACATGTTTTCTGGAGAATCGAGGCCCTGCCCATGACGCCAGCCCTTCCTCTGCTTCTCACCATGACTGTTGGGTGTTGACCTCCTTAGGTCAAGGCAAAACCCAACAAACCCAGTGCTTTCAGCCCCGGTATTTGGTGAAACACCCGGTAGCGTTTTTTTATTAGAACTGAAAACCAGACTAATTGTTCCAAATACAGGCCTTCTCTTTGCTTGGTTCCCAAGAAAGCCAAAAAGCAGAAAGAGACAGGCAGTGAGAGCCGGCTGAGGCAGGCCCATGGGGAAGGGAGGCATGACTGTAGAATTCGCAGATGTCTGACTAATTTGAATAAAAACCATTAGCGACATGCCATTTTATTTTATGCCAAAAATAAAGTCCTCCCTCCATAAATATCCGCAGGGAAATGACTGCGGCGAACAGGCCCCGCGATTTGCAACTGGCGTATCCATCTCGGTGGGTGCAGCCAAAGTGCTTGGTAAATAAACCGATGATTATAAACCACACGTGAAAAAGCCAGGAAGGAAATACGGAAAAATGTTCACAGTAGTTTCCAGGAATGTGTTGGTTTTGTTTCCTTCTGCTTTTCTAATCTTTTCAGTTTTTCTAATCAAGAAAACATATTATTTTGAAGTGGAAATTAAACTTTAAGATAAGTGCTTACCGTGATTTGCAGCTTTCAAATGACCTCCAATTCTATGCAAAGCAGCTTACACTCTATTTGCTCGACAAGCCTTTGGAAATCGTGTGGATAATTTTATTTGGCATCATGTGTCCAGATAGGCTTTGCTAATATATAATCTTAAATACTTTATTTAAGTAATTACTTTCAATACTAAATAATTAAATAGTTTATTTTAAAAATGGGCACAACTTTTTATGAGATAGTTATATAAAAAGACACACTCCAGCTCAGTCTTTGGGCAGGAATATCCCAAAGTCCGGATGGCGAGTTTTGGATGAAGAGAGCTCACTGTCAGCACTGTCGCATGTTTTCACATCTCAATAATTATTAACACATTCCATGTCGCTGGCTCCCAGAGGGCTGTTTAATTTATGGCTCAGAAGACACTTGAACTCATGGCTTGCATCATCATTTGTCTTTTGAACTATTTCACATAGAGAAATGTTGATATCTCTGAATCTTCCAGTTCAAAGTGCTTCCACCTTGAACCTGCCTCGTGACCTCTGGCTGAAGTACCTGCCATCCCAACGCACGTAAGCAACCCACCTAGCGTAGGGAGCAACAATGGCCGTGCTTGTTTCCTTCCAACAGTATCTTTTCATACAGCCTCTTACTTAATTTTCAGAGCAACATGGTGAGCTATGACGTTCAGGAGTTATGCTTTTATGAGTTGAGTTTTGTCCCCCCAGAAAGATACATGGACGTCCTAACCCCTGGTCATGAACGTGACCTTATTCGGAAATAAGGTCTTTGCAGACGTAATTAAGTTAAAATGAGGTCATTCTGGTGGGCCCCCACAGGTGTCCTTATAAGAAGAAGAGACAGACACGCACAGGGAGAAGGCCGTGTGACAACAGAGGCAGGTTGGAGTGGTGCAGCCACAAGCCAAGGGATGCCAAGGATTGCTGGTCCCCACCAGGAGCTGGAAGAGGCAAGGAAGGATTCTACACGGAGTCTCTATCCAGGGAGAGCGTGGCCCTGCCAGCACCTGATCTTGGACTCTAGTTTCCAGAACTGTGAGAGAATAAATTTCTGTTGTTTGTGGTACTTTGTTATGGCAGCCCTTGGACATTAATCCAATACTCTTTCAGCTTGACCGGTTATGGCTTTATGGTCACTGCGGCTTCCCCCGAGCTCGCCAGCCCTCACTTTTCCTCTTAGTCTCTTCATCTAAGTCAGATTCCAGATTTCAACTTATCATGGTACCAGTAGCCTAAACTCTCTTCTCCCCTTCCTTCTTTACACTTTTCTGGTAGAACCGCAAGCCTGGGTGGTCCTAACTCTCTACTTTCTCTTCTGCCCGGGGAACAGACCAGCAAGGCAGACAGATTCCATCACAGACGTGTGGCACCGTGCTTAAACGGGGGCCATGCTGCTGGCATCTCACTGTCCACAAAGTGTTTTTCAAGCCTCCTTTACTTTCCTTAATCCTCTAACCTCCTCATCTACTCCTGGCTCTCAGCAGGTTGCTGTCGTGGATGCTATTGCTTTCCCACCTATAGCCCCTTCATTAGCTGGTGCACCCATCCCCTAGCTGCTGTGAGTGTTGCTGATAAAATCTCACCGCTGCTCCTTTCTCCACAGAACTTTCCTCAGCCAACAGGAGCACTTCTCCTGGCAGGACACCAACCCCTAGACACAGCCAATGACTATCTCATACAGGGGTGCAAACAGCAGGTCTCCTTGCCTTAAGGTGGAATAGCAAGTGGATAGAGTAATGATTCCCTCAATAAATCCCCCAAAGAGTTCATGGCCAATTACTCAAGTAACCATACATGGGGGGAAAGCAGCAATCAGACATTTCAAAGGCTGTTGGATACAGGGTCTGGGTTGACACTGATATCCAGGGATCCAAAACATTGTCATGACGCCCTATTAGCATAGTCCATATGGGAATCAAGTAGTCAATATAGTGCAGGCCCAGGTAAGTCGCACAGTGGGTGCACTGAGTCAACAAACCCACCTCGTGGTCATTTCCCTGGGTCCTGAATGTTTTTAGGAAAGACACACTGAGCCGTCAGAAGAACTCTCACACCAGCTTTTTGACCCGCAGAGTAAGAGTCACTGTATAACAAAGGCCAGTCTGAAGCCCTAGAACCGCCCCCCAAGATGGTAAATGAGAAACAATGCGACACTGCAGAGGAATGGCAGAGGTCAGGGCCTCCCTCAGAGTCTTGAAGCTTCCAGGGGTGTGGTCCCCATCACGTCCCCATCTGATTCATCAGTCTGACCCTACAAGAACTGCATGGAGCAGAGCAGCAGACCTGGAACTTCAGGAGCTTAGCCCAGTAGTAGCCCCAACTGCAGCTGCTGCCTGGTGTGGCCTGTTTTCTAGTGCAGATGATCACAGCCCCAGGCATGTGGAGGGCAGCTGTCAATCGGCACCTGGATTTTTTCCCTTACTGATCGGAAAGGAGGATCAGAGCAGTTTACCCACCAAGGGAGGAAAACGGTGCACATTCCCAGCCTTGCTCCAGGGCTATACCCATTCTTTTGCTCTCTGTCATGATGTGGTCAGAAGGGACTTGGACCGTCTGGACATGCTACAGGACATCGCAAGTGTTTACCATGTTGATGGCATTGTGATACATGCACTTGAAAAGCAAGAAGCAGAAATGTTCTGTTTGACTTGGCAAAGCATATTCATTCCAGAAGGTGGGAGATCAGGGGCTGTCACGTCAGTGAAGCTCTCAGGGGTTCACTGGTCTAGGGCAGGCTGGACTACCCCCTCCTACCCCTGGGAAAGGACAACATTTGACGGCCTCTCCAGGCCTGAGAGGTGCATATTCCACTTAGGGATACCACTACCACCTGCTTACCAGGCGTGGAAGGTACGCATGGAACCCAAAGGAGGAAGGGGCTGTGCAGCGGGCCCAGGCTGAGGCATAAGCAGCCTTGACCTTGGGCCGTCCGACCTGGCAGACCCCACAGAACCATGGGCATCTGTGGAGAAAGACGGCAGATGGGACTTCTGGCAGGCCCCAGGAGGGGAGTCACAGTGCGGACCACCAAGAGTCCAGAGCAAGGCTAGGCCATCTGCAGCAGAGAACTGTATACAGTTTGAAAACAGGTTCTGGTATACTGCTGGGCCCTGGTAGAAACTGAGCGTCTGAACATGAGGCATCAAGTGACCCCGTGGCCACTCATGACCTTGGCATTTTCTAAGGTTGGGCAGAGCCTGCAGGAAGTGGTACATTGGGACTGAAGGTCTAGAGAGCACAAGCAAACTGCATGAACAGGGGGCCCAGATCCTAGGGTCACCTGCCTCTGTTGTACTGATGCTTCCCCTTCAGCTGATGCTTCACCTCTAAGCTGATGCTTCCCCTTCAGCTGATGCTTCACCCCTAAGCTGATGCTTCTCCCTCAGCTGATGCTTCTCCCTCCACTGAGCCTTCTCCCTCAGCTGACGCTTCTCCCTCTGTTGATGCTTCTCCCTCAGCTGATGCTTCTCCCTCCACTGAGCCTTCTCCTTGAGTTGATGCTTCTCCCTCAGCTGATGCTTCTCCCTCAGCTGATGCTTCTCCCTCCACTGAACCTTCTCCCTGAGTTGATGCTTCTCCCTCAGCTCACACATTGGGCCTTATGGAGAATTCCCTTTGACCAGCTGTCTTAGTCTGCTCAGGCTGCCATAACAAAAATACAAATGGGGGGGCTTAAACAATAGAAATTTGTTTTCTCACAGCTGTGGAGGCTGGAAAGTCCAGCATCAAGGTTCCAGCAGGGTTTGCGTTCTGGTGAGAGCTCTCCTCCTGGTTTGCAGATGGCTGCCTTCTCACTGTGTCCTCACACGCTGGAGAGAAAGAGAGAAAGGGAAGCTCCCCGGTGTCTCTTCTTATAAGGACACCAGTCCCGTCGGACTAGGACCTTACCCTCATGACCTCGTTTAACCTTAACTACTCCCATAAAGGTGCTATCTCCAGAAACAGTCACAGTGGGGGCTAGGACTACAACATATGCATTTTGGGGGGACACAAACATTCAGTCCATAACACCAGCTGACAGAGGAGGAGAGTAATCCGAGTTTGGAGCACGGATGGATCAGCTTGGTATAGGTGCAAGCCAGAAATGATCTACTGCTGAACTGCAGCCCGCTCACGGGGGCCCTGAAAGGTAGTGAGTGGTTGGAGGAAGTCTCCCGTGGCCAGAGCTTCAGGTGGTGCACCGGGTCATCCTCTTCGTGGCCTGAGGTGGGGTCACACAGCATGGCACACGAGGTTCTTTATAGGCTGGCCCTTGCCTGACTCGCTAGCATCATGCTTGCTGGCTCTCCACCATGCTACACACACTGTCTCCTCACCCTTCTCTGAACATTACTGGTCTTTTCCCAAGCTATCCCTCTGCCTAGATGCCTTCTCCCACTCAGAGAATGTTTACTCATCCTTCAAGACTCAATTCAAATGTCCTTTCCTCACCCTGCCCACACTTACAGAATTGGTGGGTCTCCCTAATATAAAGCTTGTCTTTGTCAGTGCAGTGCTGCAATTCACTGCAAACACTGTTCCCTGCCAGATCACAAGGCATTCACAGGCTGACAGCTGTAAAATTTATCTGTCTGATCCAGAATGCTCCCCCAAGCTCCAGACCCACATATCCAACTGTGCACCTGACACACATTATCACCTGGATAACTCAGACTCTTGAGTTTCTCCCTCAAACTTCCCCCCATCCTTGGCCCCAGAATTGCCCCAATATCTCAGTAAGTAGCCCCACCAGCTTCCCTGATTAACTGGAAACCTCGGCAGCATTCTTGATTCCCTCTGCTTCCTTTTTAACTTCTTTGATGCATCAGCAACTCTTACTGGTTCTAGATCCAAACTGCCTCAACTCTCTTCTCTCACTTGGCTGCCACCCCCGCTCTCTGCACCTCCCCGGAGGGTCATCTCTCAATGGCGTCCTGTTGCACATGGAGGACCCTCCGCAGGTCTACCAGGCCCTCCCTTTATTCTCCATCCAGCCCCTCATTTGCGTCCTTCCTAGTACTTGTCACTCTTCATCATCAATCTGTCTGTTGACGTGGCGTTTGCTGTCTTACCCAGGAAGACGAGAACCTGTGTGTGTCTGGTGCACAGGTCACCCCCAGCAGCCAGCATGGTGTCCAACTCATAGAAAGTGCTCAATAAAAGCTTGGTGACCTAGTGCTGAAGGTGCCATGAAAGGTCGGCTGAACTGCTCCCGGAGCAGGTTCTTGGGCAGCACTCGGACACGGATGGACCAGCCTCTGCCATGGGGACGGAGCATTTTACCCGACGTTTCCAAAACACCGGTTGATGAAGTCAAACACAGTCATAACGAGTGCAGTGCCAGAGGGCAGAGGAAGGAGAGGCAACCCGCCAGGTGAGGAGCCTGCATCGAGACACCGGTTCTGCACGTGTCTGCTCAAATGCTCTGGCTTGAAGTCACTGGCAGCACTTTCCTCCTGGAAATTGGAGCAGTTCTGAGAGCGGAGCCGAGGTCCTCAGCCAGGAAATCATATCCTGATTTCCTGCATGCAAATCGTCCACTCTGGAGCCCCAGGGAGGACGTGCAGGGGGAACTCGCCCCGTCGGCCCATCTGGTGAACGTCTGACAACCTTTTATTAAGCACGTCTCCATATCCCAGTCCAACTTCCCTCCCGCAATGCTTCGTGATCACCCCTTTTCCTTTTCCATTTAAGTGCTCATGTGTAAAAATGAAAGACTGTCTCATTCTGGGGAAAAGGTTGAGAGGGTTCCAGAGAACCACGGTTCCATTGACCAGGTCAGTCATAACACTGGTCCGTGCCGTCTGCGGATGCTACGTGTCTGCTCAAAGACCACACTGCATTCTTCGCAGGAACACAGAGAAACAAAGAAATACAATTTCAGAGTGGTGATCTCTTTTATCTGGCGTTATTTTCTCCAGATTCTGATTTTCAACATTTCATTAAAAAACCCATTTTGATCTTTGAAGAGTCAAGTTAAAAAAGAATCTGGCTTTATTATAAAAAAACAGCTGCATCAACTGAAACCCACATGGGAGACTTGCCAAGCAGACGTCCTTCCTGTTTTCGTAAAGAAGAAATAAGGAAACTGAGGCGGATGACTCAGGTCCATTGCCTGTGATCACAAGAACTTGGTCCAACGCCCGCTGCACTCAGCCCCTGCGTTCCAGGGCCCTCGATGGGAAGGGAGGTCAGGGTTCTTGAATGACTGCTACGTGTTGGGCACCCAGCAAAGAGCTCGCCTGAGCTCATCTCACCGAGTCCTCAACCGCCCTGCAGGGCACCATGGAGAGCCCATGTCTGGGAAGGAGAGCTTGAGTAATGTGCCGAGGGCACACAGCAAGGGCTCAGATGAGGTGAGATTCGAACTCAGATCTGTCCAGTTCCAAAGCCTGGGGGCTCTCCCCCATGTCTTTCCTTCCCCCATTCAAGCATCCAGACCCTCACATTTGCTCTGCCTGCGAAGGCCCCTGGCTGGATTCTCCAGGCCCCTCGTCAGTCCGCTGAGCTCACCTTGTCCCCTTGCCAGGGCCCAGCGTCTCAGCCCACCCGCCTGCTCTTTCCTCCTAAAATGCAGTCACCCCTCCAACATCCACTCCTTGGGGGTCCTCTGGCCATCCCAAAGGGCCCATGCACCAAACAGAGCATCCCAGGTTTGTTCTGGGGCATTCAGCATTGATCCCTAGAAGGAACAGATGTGTAACTCAACAGTAATGAAACTTTAGTGACAATAACATTGATTTCTTTGCAGATGTAATACCTCATGACAACCCTAGGAGGAGAACGTTATTATTTATTTATTTTTATTTTTTTTTTTGTGTGGGGAAGACCAGCCCTGAGCTAACATCTGTTGCCAATCTTCCCCTTTTTGCTGAGGAAGACCGGCCCTGAGCTAACATCCGTGCCCATCTTCCTCCACTTTATATGGGACGCCGCCACGGCATGGCTAACAGGCAGTGCGCGTCCGCGGGCGCCTGGGATCCGAACTCGCGAACCCCGGGCTGCCAAGCGCGGACTAAACCGCTGCGCCACCGGGCGGCCCCTAGAACATTATTTTTATCCACAACTTGTGATGAGAAAACTGAGGCCGAGAGCAGTTCAATGATCCTTCCAAAATGCAGTTAGCAGTGAGCAGAGCAGGAGCCAAACCAAGCTGGAAGCTCCGCTTCACTGCACCACCTCCCAGACAAAGTTCGGGTGCCTAGAAGTGTGGGCTCCAGACTCAGACAGCCTGGGTTTATATTCTAGCTGTGTGACCTTGGGCAAGTTACTTAACCTCTCTGGTTTTCTGTGCCTTCATCTGTAAAGTGGAGATGATGAACATCCTACCTGCTTCATGGGATCACTGTGAAGATTAACTGACCCAGACATGTAAAGCCCTTACAACAGTGCCTGGCATGTGGGCTTAATACTTGTTAGCTGCTATTTTTCTTTTAAGAATTTTTGTTGCATGAAGCATCGTAGGGGGTGGGGTAAGAATCTTAACCAACGTTAGAATTCTAGGAGGTCAAACTGACTCCTTCATCCCATTCCCGACAGACCTTTTCTGTAATGCCTCTTTTCTCTTGCTTTTATCTAGAAAAGAAGAAGGAAGGAGTACAAGGTGGCAGGAACAGCAGTAGTGATGGGAAAGAAGGATTTTCTCCTGTTCCACCTCTTCTTTCTCGTCATGAGGTGGGTGGTCCAGTGGTCAAATCAACTGACTTAGCAACTGGAATCTGAGTCTCAGCCTTGCCATTCGCAGGCGGTATGATCTTGATCAAGTTGCTTTTATCTGGAAGATGAGGAGCATAGCACCAGCTCACTTGACTCAGGAAATTAACTAACGAGCTGTAGAGCGCATGCCCCAAGGACGGAGGCCCAGAGGGCTCAGCTCTCCGGCACAGCGAGTGCTCTCGCGTGACCCCTCTTGGGCCTGGGTGAGAGTTTGCTTGGGCTCCTCCTCACCCAGGAGCAGAATTATTGGGTCCTAGATAACGAGTGTACTTAATCTGAGAAACTTTGCCTCAGAATGTTCTCCCAGCCACATTCCCACCTCCAACGGGGTCGGTCCCCACGCCCGCTTCCCCACCAGCACTGGGCATCGCCTGCTGAAATGGCATTGCCATGAGAACAGGGATGTCTGTGCCCCAAACACCTGGAACTGTGCCTCACACACGAGGGCCTCGACTTAGAGAGTGAGTTGGCCGGCTGTCCCAGTGCTGCCCGTCCAGCAGGGGTGTCGGTTCCATCCGCGTGTCTCTGGGGATTAGCTTCAGTGGGATCTCCTCAAAGGCTCGCTCAGGCTTCCTGTTTCGTGTCTGTGATTTGCCCGTTAATACCCTTTGCCTCTGCTCCATCGCCACTGCTGTCTTTCTCGGTGATTCTCAGAAATCACTTGTGCATTCTAGATACAATCCCACGTCAGTTTCAGCTATTACAAACACGTTCTTCTGATCTGTCACGCATGAACTCGTCCTTGGTGTCCTTTCGTTCAGCAGACAACTTCCATTTGACGTGATCTAATTCCTCAGATCACTGAATGGATTCCAGCTCCTCTGAACAGATTTCAACTTGTCAGGATGCCTCTCTTCGGAGAAGCCCCCGGAATGGAACAGAACATTCCAGATGTGGTCTGAGCAGTATGGCGTGAGTCTGTGTGGCTGAATCTGGAATCTAAACGCAGAACTGTCTTGCCGTTGATCTGCGTTATACGCCAACTTGTTAGTTTCCATCCACAATTTCAGACTATTGTCATCGTGTTGAATTTTGATTCTGAAACGGCACAGCGTTGTGCCATCACAGAGCATTAACAACCACACGTGCTGTGTTTTGGTTGACGTCTTTGATGGGTTGACATGAGGGACAGCACATTCCATTCTGCATCTTGTAGAGATCATACGATGTATGACAATAGTACCCCTTAGTTGCTGAGGGACCTTGAGCAAGTTATTCAACATCTTTGAGCCCCCTCTCTAGTATGGTGATGACAGCAGCACCTATGCCATCGGCTGCTGGGAACAGCAAATGAGTTAATCCAGGGAAAGCTGTTGAAACAGGGCCTCGCACGGGAAAAGCGTGATACGAGTGTTTGCTATGATTGTTGGTATTACAGTGGTGTTACCTCTACGTTTAAGACACATTGAAATGGAGTCTCAAAGAGTTTAAATAACTTGTCCCGATCACCCTGCTAGTGACGGCAGAGTCAGGACTGCATGCTCCTTCCTCCGACCCCACGCTCATGCCACGTCCATTATGACATGTCTAGGTGAGCTGAAATCTGCTTCTCTAGATGCCCTTCGCTGGGCTTTGTTCTTGGCATCTAAGGGCAAAGAGAATCAAGGCTACTTCTGTTCCCCATGACAGCATGCAAGCATTTAAAGAGAGTGCTCATGAACCTCTGAACCAAATGACCTCTCCTCCAAGCTACCTGACCACTTCCTTTAAAGGAGCCTTGTGGCCAAAGAGAAGTCTTTGGTTTGTCACACCCAGACCCATGCTCCCTCCAGTCTTCACCACTGGTCTCTGTCAACAGCGCAGACAGGCCCACAGTGGCTCAAGCCAAGAGTCTGAGTCTCCTTGATCCCTTGCTATTTCTCTTACCCGAGATCTAATCTGTCCCATGGGCTCTACTGTGAAACAGATCCCACAGCTGCCCATTCCCATCACTTCACCCTCAGCCATCACCATCTCTTGCCCGCATCCCTGTCTCCCCGACAGCTCTCCGTGCCTCACCCTCTCCCCGCTGCAATCCAGTTGCACTCAACCATAAGATTGATCCTTCTTAATGTCAATCAGATCATGCTGTTACCCTTCCTAAAACCCTCCAGTGGTTTCCCATTTTCCTTAGAATTAAACTTAAACCACTTAGCCCACAATAGTCCAATGATCTGACCCCGGCCCTTGTCATCAACCTCATCTCCGTCTCTTCTTCTCCTTTCACTTTGCTCCAGCAACACGCTGGCTTCTCCCAACTCCCTGAAGATGCCGCCTATGGAACTGGCCATAAATTACAAGGCCTAACTGGACATTCACATGCCCCTCCAGCCACGCGTCGCCCAGCCTGCTCCTGGGCCTTCGGTCACACGTGTTTGCTGCCCTGAGGCTGAGGTACAGTCATCTCAACACAACCCTCCCTTTCCACTTATCTTTGTTTTCAACATCATCCTGGAAACATCCGGGACAGAAGACACGCAAGAGAGTAGAACCTCTGGGGTTTTAAAAGACATTTAACCTTTTTCAATCATGTTTTTAGGTCACCCCACTGGATTCACACAACCACCTTAATTGTTTGTTTCAATATCCCCATCGACAGATGAAGGAACTGAAATGTCATTTTTTCTTTATTATCTGATTTTTATTCACTATTTCCACTTATTCATAAACGTGTTAGTAAACCCTTCTTGAGGGCTGGCTGCATTTGGCGTTGTGTTCAGAACATCACACACTATTGCGACCCCCTGGATGCAGCCCAATTTCTGAGCAGTTAAAAGGGGAAGTCACACACATCTTGAAATCAGTACAATAAGACCATTCCTGGCCGAGAGAAGACCAGAACTCTGGCATCTGAGCTCTCCCCGCCGGGCCCCGGGGGAAGTTGATCAGATTGCTGCGGATATTGAAAACACCAACCCCTGCGGCCACAAACACAAGACAGCTACTCACCACGTCTGGCGCCTGGGCGCGGAGACTGGGCGCCAGGACCCCTGCGGGGTCTTCTGCGATCACAGCCACTTCGGAGCAGGACTCAGGCCCCGCCTCCTGCCCGTGAAGTTCCCGTCGGCTGGACTCCGGACCCTGCCTCCAGGGCGGGGCGGCCTCGCAGGAATTTCCCCGGAAGTCCCCTGGCCTTTTCAGCAACGTTTCCCCAAGCCTGTTTTCCCAGTCCTCAATGAGGTTCCCGTTGCCTCCTCCAGGGCTCCTTCCTGGTTTGAGTGCAAGCCTCCTCCTTTCATGGGGTGTGAGGTAATTTCCTTGATGACTGTTTCCCCCTCCTAACCCGGATTTCTCAACCTTGGCGGTGTCGCGTTGGAGACCGGATAATTCTGTGCATAGTTTGCAGCATCCCTGGCCCCTCTGCCCGCTCGATGCCAGTGGCAACCTCGCACGCCCCTCCCCGGTCCCTCACCTCCACCCCATCGTGACAACCGAAAACGTCTCCAGACGCTGCTAAATGTCCCCGGAGGGGCAAAATCACCCCCGGGTTATTTCTCTCTCTTTTTGTGTGTGTGTTGGGGGGGGGGGGGAGGCGGGCATAATTTTATTTTATTGACGTCATATTGGTTTATAATATTGTGTAGACTCAAGTGTACATTACTATATGTCAGTTTCTGTATAGACTGCATGATGCTCACCACCAATAGTCTAGTTTTATCTGTTACCATACACATGTGCCCCTTTACCCCTTTTCCCACCCCTGTCCCCCCACCAGCCCCTTCCTCTCTGGTAACCACTAATCTGTAACCAGCATCTTTTCAAATATCATGTCTACTCAGGTGAGGGAAAGAAAGGAAAAAATAAACAAATGGGACTACATCAGACTAAAAACCTTTTGCAAGGCAGAGGAAACCATGAACAAAACAAAAAGACAACCCACCAACTGGGAGGAAATATTTGCAAATCATATATCTGACAAGGGGCTAATTTCCAAAATATATAAAGAACTCATACAACTCAACAATAAAAAAACAACCCAATCAAAAATGAGCAGAGGATATGAACAGACATTTTTCCAAAGAAGATATACAGATGGCCAACAGGCACATGAAAAGATATTCGACATCACTAATTATTAGGGAAATACAAATCAGAACTACAATGAGATATCACCTTACATCTGTCAGAATGGCTGTAATTAGCAAGACAAGAAATAACGAATGTTGGAGAGGATGTCGAGAAAAGGGAACCCTCCTTCCTTGTGGAAGATAAACAAAACCCAGGGTTACTTCTATCTCTGCACCTCTATTTCGGTTAGACCAAGTGATCAGTATTATTCTCCCCTAGACTGAAAATCCTGTGCTTCTATGTCCTTCACTCTCTAGTCATGGTTTTCCAAAGAAGAATGGGAACGGGATGCTTTATTTACAATTGTGTTGAACAAGAGGCCAATTTTGATGATGGCAGTGTGTTAGTCAGGGTTCTCCAGAAAACCAGAACCAATAGGATGTGTGTGTGTGTGTGCGCGCGCATGCGCGCGCATAGAGAGAGAGAGAGAGAGATTTATTTTAAGGAATTGGCTCATGTTATTTGTGGAGATGTGAGTCCAAAATTCACAGGGCAGACCAGCAGGCTGGAGACCCAGGGAAGAGTTGCTGTCCAAGTCCGAAGGCTGTCTGCTGCAGAGTTCTCTCTTGCACAGGGGAGGCCGTCTTTTTTCTCTTAAAGCCTTCAACTGGTTGGAAAAGGCCCACCCACATTAGGGAGGGCAATCTGCTTTACTCAAGGTCTACTAATTGTAATGTTAATCTCATCCAAAAAACACCTCAGAAACATCCAGAATAATGTTTGACCATATATCCGGGCACTGTGGCCCAGCCAAGTTGGCACACAAAATTAATCATCACGGGCAGCAGTGGTTGACAGAGATATTTATGACAAAGGGTGGAAGGATGAACTGGAGTTCATCTGGAATTTGGGGCCGGGCTGCCATGATTACTGCCTAAAATGTCAGTGTTCTAGATGCCATACTGGACCCACCAGTGGTTCTCAGCCCTGGCCGTTGCAATCACCTGGGGAGCTTTGAAAAGAGGTCAGAGCCACCCTCAGAGAGTCAAATCCCTTTGGTCTGAAGCGGGGCTCAGGCATCAACATGTTGTTCGAGATCCTCAGATGTTCCTAATGTGCAGCCAGGGTTGAGAATCTCGAGGCGGAATGATGTGTGGTCCTCCACCCAGGACGGACCAGCAGAGATGAGCACAGGCTTTGCAGTGAGGTGGGCTGGACTTTAGTCCCACTCCCTTCCAGTGAGTTATGGGATGCTAGGATCGCCATTGTACCTCCATGAGGCTGTTAGTTTAAGAAGAAGATGCTTAGAAGGCACCTAGCACAGTCCCTGGGAGGGAGGAGACACAACACTTGTCATATGTCAGTATACTCGGCTGGGTATTAACAACCTGGGTGTCCCTGTCCTGTTGTTTTTATTTAAGTTCCTGTTATGCTTCATCTAACATGTATTAAACTTTAAGACAGACACTGTACCAAAGGCAGGTACTATCTTATCTAGTCCTCACCATAACCATGTGAGGAAGATTCTGTGGTAGTCCCAGGTTATAAATGAGGAAACTGAGGCACAGAGAGGTTAAGCAACTTTCTCAGCGAAGATGCTGACAGTCTGAGATTTATCTGACTCTGAAGGTTAAAGCTTTTTAAGGAACTTGCTTCAGGAGATATAAATCAGGGTTATGGCCCCTGGGAAAAGAGGAAACAAAAATGCCATAGTTTCCAGATGTCACCAGCATGTCCCTAGAAAACCCAAATAAAAATTCTTAGAATTAACATGAAAGTTTAGTAAAGACTTGTGCGTGTCCAAAAATCAGTCATGTCCCTGGTGAATAGCAACAGTCAGTGGACATCGTGTTCAAAAATAAAGAGCTCATTCGCAATAGGAGCAAAAACATGAAATAGCTAGAAGTAAATTTGGTGAGAAGGGTGAGGTACATGAATGAATACAACTGTCACACTTTATTAAGGGTAGTAAAGAAGATTCGACCTTCGGAGAGATGGTCAGTGCACGTGGTAGATATTGTAAAAATGTCAATTCTTTGCAAATTATTTATGGGTTAAAACAATTCTTCTCTTTTCTTAAATCAACATTAGGCATTGAAGTAGTTTCTAAACGACTCAAAAATGTCAAGGTGCAATACATAGAGTGCCCTCTGAGTTCCCAGCAACTTCGTTATCTCAGCAGTGAGGAGTCAGTCCTCCTGAGCGCTTGAGTCAGTTCCAGATTTCATTTCAGACTCTGCCACCTAAGGCTATGAGATTCTCTTTGCTTGGCTGTACGTGGGCACACTCAGATCTGAAGTAATTTATCAAAAATCAATTGCATCTCAGTTTTTAAAATTTTAAATTATGAAACATATCATAGGTTTAGAAATATCTATAAAATATTTATATATATTTATTATACATATATGTGTACATAGTGTGTATATATAATATATAGATATATAATTTAACAAATAATTTAATGAACACCCATGTAACCACCTGGGGCAGACGGCCTCTTCAGAAGGCCCCATGATCTCTTTCATGTGCTGTGTGATCCCTCCCCTTGAGTATGGGCAGAATCTGTGACCTGCTTCTAGACACAGAGAATATGGTAAAAGAGGGGATGCATGTGACTACACATGTGTGATTACATTACATAGGATTGCAACATCTGTTACATGCAGTTGTGAGCTTCCCTGTGGAGAGAGCCACATGGCCAGGAACTGAAGACAGCCTCCAGTCCACAGCCAGCAAGAAACTGAGGCCCTCAGTCCAGCAGGCTGCAGGAAACTGAATGCTGCCAACAGCCGTGTGAGCTGGGAAGCAGATCCTTCTCCGGAAGAGCCTCAGATGAGACCGCGGCCCCAGCCAACACCTTGATTATAGCCTTGCAGAGGTCACGGCTTAGCTGTGCCTAGACTCCTCACCCATAGAAACCATGAGATAATAAACACTTTTTTTAAGTTGCCAAGTTTTGGGTAATATTGTTATTCACCAATAGAGAGCTAATGTGCCACCACCCAAGTGAAGCCATGGAATATTACAATACCTTACAGTCCCCTCGTGCCTTTCCTCACCCCACCTCCTTCCCCTCCCCACAGCAAGCACTATCCTGATCTTTGTTTTGATCACTGCTACGCCTTCTTTTGTAGATTTACCATCTATGTCAGTATCACTAAATAGGATATGTTTGGTTTTGAAAATACGAATAGCAAACACACACCTAACTCTGTAATAGTAATTTTAAAAAAGGTCAGTGAGGTAATTTTTAACTTGACAAAGTAAATTTGAAATTGATGTTGAAGAATACATAGAAAATAATGACAAAATATCTTGAAAAAGAAGAAAAACGAGGTGGATTCTCCTATTAGATATTAGAAGCTATTGTGAAGCTAGAATAATAAAACAGTGTGGTGCTACTGCAAGAACAGATTGAAGAGTGAGACAGAAAAAATATACCAGAAATGGACCCTATTGTGCTTCAAGTTATATAAATTAAAGGTGACATAATAAACAGTGGTTTTCAAAAAGGACTTTTCAATAAATTAGCAATTAAAAAATATCAAGTTGGATCCTCACCTCACAGTGTGCTTGTGTCTGCACACACATGCGCGCGCACACACACACCCCTAATTAATTGATGTGTAGGTAAAAAGTGAAACCACAACAGAAAAGAAAATAGAGGTGACTATTCCTCTGACTTGGTAATAAGTTTTCCAAGATTTCTAAGCTTAAAAGCAGTGAAAAATCATGAAGAAATTTATTGATAGATGTGACTACATAAAGATTTAACTCATTTTATCAGAAGGCAACCTAAACAAAATTCGAAGGAAACAGTATCAGCTTCTTTATATATCTATCTCAAGAGCTCACAATGACACTCTGAAGACTAAGAAATTCATATAGGGAAAAGCAAAAGTAATAAATGTATTAAATACAAATATACTAAATATATTTAAAATGATCAACCTCAGCCAATTTGTTTATTTTTTTAATTGAGACAATTTTTTTAAACAAGTGTAGAACATGACCAGTGAACAACCTTCATCCTAGAGGGGAATCAGAGGGAGGTCAATAGTCAACCCAACGTTGGCACGGCTGGAACGAGACCGGCCCTCGCTCACCGTTGAGAGGAACACACATTCACAGAAAGTTTTTGGAGAGCAGTTTGGCAAAACTGTTCCTAGGTCTTAAAGGTGTGCATAGTTATTCCATGTTTAATAATCTATCCCACGGCAATAATCCTAAATGCAAGAGTTGATGTTAAAACATGTTCATTAACACATTTGCACTGGAAAAAATGGAAACAGAGTAAATATTAGGGGGGATGATTAAATAAATTATGGTCTATCCATCCACTTGTGGGATAAGATGCAGATATTTAAGATGATGTTTATGTACTGCTTTTAGTGACAGAGATACCGTCTTATGGCCATAAGTTAAAACAAATGAAAAACAAGACTGGGATCCTGTAGGAGACTCTTCCCGCTGGAGTAACAGCAGTTTTTCAGTGGAGCTGACAGATCGGGTCGAATCCCAGCTGCACCATTTGTTTGCCGTGTACCTGTGGGAAGCTGCTGAATCCTTTTGAGACTCAGTATTTCTTATAGGTGTATTTTAAGGATCCAATGAAATCACATAAACAAAATAGCCTTGCATATTCCAGACACTTGACAAACCTCACCTGTCTCCTCTTTTTGTTAGTAATGCTGAACATGGGGATTATGACACATGGAGAGAAGAGGACAGAATCAAAAATCATGTACAGACTGATTATAAGTTTGAAATACATATTTATTCACTAAGAGTTAACAGCGTGGAAACAGTTGGTTTTAGTTTCAGTTTTTAAAGACAAATGGAAAAGAGTTGCCTGTCTGTGTTTCCCTGAGAGTGTGCTTCTGTCTTGGGTAGAAACCATGACAATACTGTTCACAGTGTCCTCGTGCCCCATCTTAACCGCTGAGAAATCTCATGCCAATCTTCTTCTCTAGTGACAGTGGAAATCTTGTAATGTTCAACCCAGATGGGAAATGGGGTCTGGTGTGATTTGGGGGATGACAAAAGCACCTCTTTCACAATCCACACAGCCCACACCACTGGTAGTCACTCTTCAATGTGCCTCAACACCAGCAAGGATGCAAAATGCAGATTCCCAGGCCCCATACTGAGAGATTCTGATTTGGTAGGTCTTGAAAGAGGCTGGGAAATGCGTGTGGGTGTGTGTAACATAGAGTAAAGTTTATAAATCTTAAGCATAG
The DNA here is from genome assembly GCA_031878705.1 of Tapirus indicus. Lineage (NCBI taxonomy): Eukaryota > Metazoa > Chordata > Mammalia > Perissodactyla > Tapiridae > Tapirus > Tapirus indicus. Next base: position 7,496,056 of record CM062919.1, read on the forward strand.
AGCCCAATGCGCATATATATATATATACACACATATATACACACACCTATGCATATATGGTATATTCATGTACCGTAGTATACCATATGGTATACCATGTATAGGTATATATCTATGTATATACCTACATATTCATATTTTTTCGCATATGTATATATCTGTATAACCACCATTTAGATCAAGACATAAAACAGTTCCAACACCCCAAATGCCCCTTCCCAATCAATAACTCCTACACCCACTCCAGGGAACCATTATTCTAACTTCTGTGTTAGATTAGTTAGTCTGTTCTTGAACTTCATATAAAGGGAACTACATAGCATCCACTCTTTTGTGTCTAGGTCTGCTGCTCAGCATCATGTTTACGAGATGAATCCCACATTGTGGTCTGTATCAGTAGTTTGTTCACTGTTATCACTGAATGTGGATAAACCGCAATTTGTTCCTGTTGACAGGCATCTGGGTGATCCCAGTTTGGGCTCCTCTGAACACTGGGGCTCAGATGGTCTTATCCAGGCTTTAGTTGGACATGCATACCCTGTTGTCTCGTGTATACTGAGGAGTGGGGTTGAGGGGCTGCAGGATAGGTAGGTGTATGTTTAATTCTGGTAGACACTGCCACACAGTGGAAATCCATATTTTTATAAGGAGTTTCTGATGCACATGGTCTTGGGCCACATCTGGAGAAACACTTCTTAGCCAAAAGCCCCGTTACATGAGCAAACATCTTCCCTTTAGTCCACTCTTTCTTGGGGTTCGTGTGGAGAAGAGCTTCTTTACACTCCTCCAGCCAGGAAGAGTGAGATACCAGCTAGGTGATTTGGGGAAGAGGAGAGAATGAGAAATTAACACTATCCATTAGCATCTCTCTGGAACAAATCTTTGCAATTCACCCCTTTTGCCCGAGAGAAAGGAGCTGAGAACAGGGAGCTTTGGTAGGGCCAGGAAGGTGAGAAACCTCATCAATCACGCCCCATCAAGAGCTAGAATAAAGTCCATTTATGTGCTGGTCAAAGGGGGTCTGTTTGGGACGTTGGGTTATCCCTATGGGTAGCAACTGCATCTTCTGGGTGTTTTCAACGAGGCAGTTGCAAAGCGGTTTCCTGCATTCTGACGGCAGCTCACCCACGCTCTTAACAAGGGAGCGGCCTGCAGGAGTCGAAAGAGATGACATCCCTTCTGCTGGGCCTAACAGATGCCGGTTATGGGGAAACCGTCCTCCTCAGCTGACTCTGGCCATCTCAGCACAGACCCAGCCAGCTCTCTGAGGTCAGAAGTCCAGGAAACAGGGCTTCCTGCCGGCAGAGGCTGGGAAGGAGGGTCAGCCTGGGGTGTTGGCCAGACTCTGCTTCCTGGGCCCCCTGCCGGGAGCCGGTTATCTGTCCTGGCTCCCGTGCTTCCAGCAGGTCTGCTCAGCCTCGCCCAGCCTGATCTCAAGCTGCTCTCTGCTGTTTTTAGCTGAGCACTACAACCAGGGGCCTCAGAACCCAGAGACGGCTGCCGCTCTCCAGACACGGGAGAAAGGCTTCCACAGGGGGCGGGCAGGAGGAGTGCGAGGTGGGTGTTAAAGGAGCCAGGCTCTGTACAATCAGGATCTCAGGAAACCTGACAGGTGGGCTGATAATCCCCACCGCCCCCCCCCACCCCACAGGCTGGGTCTCATGTCCCTCCCCCGGGCTCCCACAGCTCCCTGAGCACCTTCTATTTGCCACAACGCTGTTATACTGGATTCACGTCTTTCAAGTCTCCACTGCTCTGTAATCCCAGGGAAACAAGACTAACTACGTCTGTCTTTTCACAAAGCTGAGCATGTCCCCAAAATGAATGTGTTGTCTGGTGCATAATAGATGGTCAATGAACATTCAGTTGAATATTTCAGTGAATCAATGACTGAGTAGACTATGAATGAATGAATAGAGCGAAGATGTCAAACATCTCATTCACATTCTGTTTAAGAAAATTAAGCTACTAGGATCACAGAGTTGTAAAGGTCTTCTACCTAACAAAACCCCCTACCTCTTTCAAAATAAAAGGGAACCAGCTTGTCTGAATTAGCCATGTCTGGAGATATTTTTGGTTGTCACAACTGCATCAGGGGATGCTCCTGGCACCTAGAGTGTGGACACCAGGGACCCTGCAAACCTCCTGCCATGTACAAGATGGCTCCCACAGCAAAGAACGGTCCTGTCCAAACTGTTGCTAGTGCGGAGGCTGAGGGAGCCTGATGGAAGGAAGTGGTCTGTCGGAGAGCTGCTGTTCATGCTGTGCTCTACCAACTGGTGGCAGCAAAAGCTGCCACTGAAAATTTGCTCCAGTTAAAAGTGAGATTGAAAAACTGAAATTGTAACCAAGCAAAAGGGGCTCGTTCTGCTCACCACGATCTGGTGCCAATCCATTGCAAATGAGCCGGTTGTTAAGAAAGGAAAGTTTAAACGATTCGCCGGTAGAACCGGAAGATGGTGGACTAGTGTCCAAAGAAGCCATCATAAAATCACACAGAATCTTGAGGCGGTTATATAGGAGAAATGGGCAGGGAAGGAGGTGGTTTAGGGTCGTCAATCATCCAGTGTGATGAAGTTCAAGGTGCCACATTATCTCTTTCTTCTGTCATTTGTGATGGGACCAGCACAGTTTTTCTTTCTGGAGATCGTCATGTTCCTGGGGGGACTGAGAGATCAAAGTTATCATCTTATCATCAGCAAGAGTCGTAATACTAGCAGATTGCGTATTTTGCAAAAGTGAGAGGTGCTGCATCATCTAGGCTACGTGCAGGCTAGAATGTACTCACAGTCACTAGTGGGTCAGAGTCATGGTCACAGTATTGCTTCCTTTCCCCAAGATGGCTTCCCTCGGGCTAACTTAAGATCTAGCTGTTACAAAATGGACAAGGACCACTTAGAGAAAATTTTCAGGTTATATCAGCAAAAGCCAAAGAACTGGCCCATCTGTGTGTCAGAAAGCAGAGACATGGGTGGTGTTTCTATAGGACATGTCAACTAAACCCAGAAATGTGTTTGCATCTTGTGGCTGAGACATGATAAAGGCAGCTTTCCTCCCAGGCTGAAGGTCGTGGATTGTGGCTCTATAAGTTGGCCAAACCTGAGTACTGGCTTCACTTTGATGGACAGGACTTTGCAACTTTCAAATATTATCAACGTTGTTTCCAAGTCCAATGAACTAGATGCTATAATAGAAAAGAATGAATGAAGGAAGGAAGGAGGGACAGAAGAAAAAAAAGGAAGGAATTAAAGGCATAATTGTCAAAAACCCAAGTTATTTGGGGTACCTTGCCTGACCTGACTTCATGCACCACAAACGACATGGAGGTAAGCAAGAATTCAGAAGACAAGGGCACCGTGTGTGGTTCTCCCTGGAGCACTCAGAATGCCACCTTTCCCACTCTCAAATCTCTTATAAAATAACATGTCTCCAAGCATCATCCTTGGAGGCCATTTGGACTGATTTGTGATGAGATGGGAAGAAGGCAAGCTGATGATTATAATTCAATCGCTGATGAGCTAGTCAGTCTTCACTTGTAAACTCCTGTCTTGCTCTCCATGCAGCCACACGATGGTTCTAGCCAATGTTCCTTAAAAAATATATCATTTTTGGAGCGGGGGCGGGGGGGGGTACACGTCATGATTTTCTGTGAAGGCTGTACTAGTTGAAATTAATTTATTTATTATACAAGAATACAAGCCCCGGATTAAGTTCTTAATAAGTCGTTCCTTGCATTTGGGCCTCAATCACTCTATGAAATAAGTCACTCCAAATCCGGCTTCCCTGCGTCTCTCCGCGCCCGTGGAATACATAAGAGGGGATTACACCACTTCATACATGGAGGCTCAGTGTGCTGAGTTAGCTTGTCCAGCATCACTCAGTAGGTGAGAAGCAGATCCAGGATTAAAGCCATTCTTCTCATCAGCATCTGATGTTGAAGGTGGGTCCTGGAAATGCAGTACTGTTTATACTGGAAACTCAGCCGGTATCTGCTTGCTTCAAGCTTAATTTGTCCAGCTGTGGTCTCCTTTACTCCCCCAACCCCTCAGGGCAAGTCCTGAGGTCTCTTTCCTCTGCTTATCGAAGACCCTTCAAAGTCTGTCTATCCTATGGTGGCAGTTGTGAGACCTGCCCACAGGGGCGCCCAGCTGGGAACCGAGGCCTGTCTTGCAGCCGCCCCCATCCCCCTGTGTAGTAAGTCACTCCAGACCCAGCTGCCCTCACTGCCATTCCTCAAGCCTGAAAGGGAAAAGGATGATGCTGACTCGCCCCCCAGGGCCTGTGAGGACCATCAACTTTGTACTGGGAACTGACTGAACAGCTTTGCCTGTGCAGACTGTGCCAGCCATTTACAGGTAAGATACTGGTATGATGGGCAAAGAGATTTTTTATCATCCTCTCTCTTTGGAATGGTCATTGTACCAGGTCAGGTGCTATACAATCACAAAATGCTGCCAGAGAATCCAAATGAAAAGCCCCAATTCAGTGTCATTGGAGCTAGTCTGGCTCATTAGATAAGAAGACATTTTTTCACGTGGATCCCTTCTTAGCATGGGGTTTCTAAAGTCTTGGGATCTATTAGACCAATTGCTCCCAAGGTTCTTTTTTCCCTTTAAAAATTAATTAGTTAATTATTAACTATATTAATTTATATTAATATTCATTAATAATTAACAAAAGCATTGATTTTAATTATTAATATGATGCCAAATTAAGAATTAATTAATGGACAGTAAATTAATAAGTTATGAGTCACCTAGCAGGAACACTTCTGTGGTGACGAGATCTTTACCTTGTCAGATAGGAGCAGGATGGTAGCAGGTGGCCCCTAACTTCTGCCTCAACAAACGGAAGCTCGTATTTTGTTGTCAACGCCCCCGATTCTTGTCCTGACCTCATGAGATTGTCTAAGCCGCAGCCTGGTTCACAATCTTGTCTTACAATAAACCCGTGAAAACAACTCCTTATCTCCCCTCAGTTTCTGCTTCCTAGTGGCTGCTAATTAGATGCCAACGGTCCCGGATTTTCGACAGGATTATGATAGCCAGGGGTAAATCAGAAAACAGCAGGCTCACAGAGATCTGGGACTTAATACAAGAATAGAAAAAACAGAGATTTTTCTATTAAAGAATGAGAGGTTTAGAATTATCTCCACAGAAGGAATGAATTAATGAATACAAGAAAGAAGAATATTAAATGATATTAAACCCAGCCGTGGATATTTTCCAGCAATGTCAGTCACATCCTGAGGCCTGTTTGGTTTTCTGGAAGCATCCTCCCCAGCCTCGAGAGACCACCTGCTCCAGGAAGCCTGCCCTGACTTTCCCCTTCTGAATTCTCCCTGCACTCCTCCTGGGGCATGGTTGCTATTTGTAGTATATTATCGTTAGTTGGGTACTAATTTTGTCCCTGTATTCACAGTGGTAACTGCCATGTATACATTACTTATAGTTTGCTATTTGCCTTTTATATCTATAACAACAACAGTAACAATAATGTCTCATATTTATTGCGTTTACTATGGACCAAGCACTGACTTGGGGCTTTACCTGGAGTATTTCAATGTAATCCCTACACAGCCCTACGGGATGTGTACCATTATCATCCCCATTTTACAGATGTGGAAATCGAGGCACACTGTGGTAGACACTACTCATGGCCCCAGTAGTCATCCCATTCTTTTTTCTCTCGCCTGTGTCAGCTTAGGATAGGCTCTGCTGTGGTAACGAACAATGAACTCTCAGTGGATGGATGGATAAGGGGTTTGTTTCTTGCTCACATCAGCCTGCTGCGAATCCAGTGGTCCTCCTCCATCTAAGGCCAAGCCTTTCTGGAACATGTGGCCTCCAAGGTCGGGGTGGGGAACAGAGAGATGGAGGACACACACTGCCCTTAACCGCCTCTGCCTGGAAGTGCCCCACACTCCCCCTCGTAGTCACAGGGTGGAGGCTGGGAAACAGAGGCACCATCTGATATTTGGGGAGCACAAACTGGCTCATCCAACTTTGTTCAGGGTGGCAGTGTGTCTTGCTAAGACACTGCATTCCCCAGTGTTCCTTACTCCAAGCAGTGGCCCAATTCTGGTTAATGAGACCCAACTGAAAGTCAGCAGTCATTCCAGGAAAAAGTTTTGTTTCCCTGATATAAGGACAACCTCTTCCTCTTCCTTCATCCTTTCTTTATCTTCCTTCCCAGAATGCAGATATAACATTGGAGGGAGAGCTGCCAAAATGGAAAAATGAGGCAACAGTATGAGAACAAAAGGTACAATTTAAAGATGGTGGAGCTGAAGGACAGACAGGAGCTGGGACAATGACGGTTTCATGGCAGTGTCTGCAGGACTGCCCCATCAGTTAGTCACTGGTTGCTCTGTCCTGTCTGAGCATCTGAAGGCAGTTGCCAAGGGAGACAGTCACGGAGCTGGGGAGGAGAGGAACCAGGCCCTCTGGCTCCTGTTGGGTTTAGCCAATTGGAGGCACCAAGAGTACCCAACTCCTGTCCCTGACCACTGCTCCTGTTGGGTACTGGTACTAGCGCCTCCCCATGCACCTTCAGGCTCAGGGTCCTGCTGAGCCGGTTCCTGGGTGCTTCACCACCCCTTTATGATTTCCTTCATCCCACCCACACCTCTCCAAACAGTCCTTCACTCAAATATCTTCAGTCAACCCTTTGAGCTGCCATCCGTTTCCTGCACACAAACAGGGATGTGCTGCTTGCTGCTTCACAGGCAGCACATCCCACTGTAGAACTGTAATTTGTCTCTGTCTCCTACTCTTAGGTCTTGATTTGCACTCTGACATAACAAAGACCTTCCAGCGAACATGCAGTGTCAGGCAGACCCGATTTCAGGGCTATATTCTACTCTCTGTAGGAGTTCAATCATTTGGCCAAAATTACCCAGTTGATAATTCTCAGTTTCAGCAGCTGTTACATGGGGATAACACCCACACCACATAGGACTTTTGTGAGAATTAAGTGAAATAACAATATATGCAGAGTTTCTAGGTTTAGCAAAAAAGTACAAGATTCCCAGTTATATTTGAATTTCAGATCAACAATGATTTTTTTTTTTTTGGTGTATGTCTGTGAAATATTTGGGATATAGTTGTATTACAAAATTATTTGTTGCTTCTCTGAGATTCAGATGTAACTGGATCTCCTGTATTTTATCTGGTGAACCTAAATATCTGTGAAGTACACAGTGCATTGCCTGCAGTTTGCTTGGCCTCCTGTGAAGAGTAGTAGCTAATATTATTATTTTTATTTTATTTTTTTTGCTGGGAAAGATTTGCCCTGAGCTAACATCTGTTGCCAATCTTCCTCTCTCTCTCTCTTTTTATTTTTTTCCTCCCCAAAGCACCATATACATAGTTGTATATTCTAGTTCTTCTATGTGAGCCACCGCCACAGCATGGCTACTGACAGAAGAGTGGTGTGGTTCTGTGCCCAGGAATGGAACCAGGGCCACCGAAGCAACACCGAACTTGAAACACAGTCATCAGGGCTGGCTCAGTATTATTATTTTTTTTTTTGGTGAGGAAGACCAGCCCTGAGCTAACATCTGTTGCTAATCCTCCTCTTTTTGCTGAGGAAGACCGGCCCTGGGCTAACATCCGTGCCCATCTTCCTCTACTTTATATGGGACGCCGCCACGGCATGGCTGACAAGCAGTGCGTCGGCAAGCAACCGGGATCTGAACCCGCGAACCCCGGGCTGCCAAGCGCGAACTAAACTGCTGCGCCACCGGGCTGGCCCCTTAGTATTATTGTTTTTAATTCTCTTTTTCCCCAGCCCCTAACACAGTACTGGGCATAATGCTCAAAAAATAGCAACTGTCTTTGAACCAAGAAATGAATGAACAAATGGAGAAACTGAGAAGCAGGGAGGCGATTTGTCTGAGGTGAGAGTTGCCCAGCTTGGAAGTGGCAGAGAAGAGCCTGGAATCCAGGCATCTGCACTTCTGGCCCAGCATCCCTTCCTCCAAATCACGCTGTGGAACAACAGAGTGGAGGAAATTCCCAGAAGAGGGAGGTGATCCAAGGGTGGCCCTGAGTGGGTTCCCAAATTCCCTGGAAACGGCCTTTAGTTTTTACCCAGCACAATAATTATGTCCTTACTTTAAAATGAAGGAATAATTATATTTGTCTCACTGAACCGCTTCCTCAGTGCCGGGGATGAGAGCAGAAAAGACAGTGCTTTCCTTCCCAGGAACGTTTTTCCCCTTGAATAAAAGAGAAATCATTAAACGTTAAAAATTAGAAACCTTCCGTCTGGACCTAAATAACCATCAGGAAATTTGAAGTTGGTTTTTTAGTCTACGATAAAGTAAGAAATTATTGCTCTTTAAAGATTATCTAATCCAGTGGTTGTCAAACATTTTCCAGTAAAACTATTTTTACAAATAAAACTTACACAGAACCCCAATTTATAAAACTGTTAAGCAGGATATTTCTTAGTTAAAAATAGTACACTCTAAGCTCAAATGTATCATCAGTGTAAACAATGACACAGTTTAAAAAACCAAAGTTTAAACCGCAGAATTCAGGCTGAAACTATGTCGTGTTTCTGTCCTGCTCAGCTGGAGTTTTCTGTGTACCACCCCATATCGTGGGCAGCTGCAGTTTCATACCCACCTCAACAACTTCATGTCAATCTCAGTAACCGAATATTTCTTCATTTTGTTTTAGTTGCACAGTATTGAGAAAATTTGGTTCATGTAGAAGAATACCTGTAACTGCTGAAAGATTTTTTAAAACTCACCTTATAATCCAAGGATACTGTTAACAGAGATATCGGGAAACCTTATATTCCCAGATCTGCCCCAGAGCAAATCAAGCTTAGTAAGGCAAGCGAATGCACGATGGTGCGTTAGAATTTGGTGTGTGGTGGCGCTGGCTGGCTCCTCCTCTCCCTCTTCCAGAGAAATGAGTCAAAGCTGGGTGTGGGGCACCAACCCGGGCTGCATTTCCCAGCCCCTTACTCCAGCCACCCCGCCCCTCACAGGTAGGTGTGGTCAAATAAGAGTCTCCCCCAAAATAGGAGTGGAAATGACAGGTGTGCGGGCCCTAAAGACCACATCTGTGCCTCCTCCATGCTCACTTCCTCCTTCTGGAAGGTGGGACCCAAATGCAGAAGCAACTCAACCTCAACCTGGCCAACAAGACAGGAGGTTATGGGAGGACCCCACGGAACAGATACACCCAAGGACCCGGAATCTTCGTTTGCAACTGTTAGGTTCCATGACCCTGATAGCTTCCTAATAGTTAATGATGTTTCTGGCGAGGTTGTTGGTGATCTGAACAAATGTGATTTTTTTGATATTGTATGAAATGTGTTACCATTTGAAAGATCTGCACAACTCAGTGAACTGGTATTTTTCTGATAGTCAAAGAATGTTACAAAATTATGCATGGATCAAAGATGCATTCAAAGAGGATTTTAATATAACAGTGCAAAAAGTTCATTGATAATGGTTTCAGATTCCACATTGCAATTAACCTTTAAGAAATTTCCACTTGTCGAGTTTTGGTATAGTGTCAAACACGAATACCCACAATTCTCTGAAAACTCTATTCAAATACTTGTCCCTTATCCAACTGTGTATCTGTGCAAGCCCAGATTTCCTTCATATACTTCAACTAAAAGATGTATTTCATAGATTGGAGAAGCCAGACATTAAAGAGATTTTCCAAAATATAAAAAATGCCACTCTTCTTTTTCTTTAGGTTTCGGAAAGTATTTTGCTTAATGGTGTGCTAACATGTAATGGGTTTATAATTGTTACTTTTAAATACATTAATAACTAAATTTTTCTTGGTTTTCAATTTCTAATACAGTACGTATTGATAGATATAATCCACATAATCAAAAGCTCTTTGGGGGTCTCCCATAATTTTCAAGCCTCGAGAGCACCACAGGTCATTGCGCTGGTTTGTATCACAAAGGGGCCCCGTGCTCAGAGGTCCAGGTGGGAGACATGAAGCTGTAACAGGCTTAGGGTCACACACACACTGGGCACATTCATCTAAGGTTAGACCCAAGAGATCTTCTTTCCAATACAGAAATTGCTTGGAGAAGTAGTTTCATGCCCCAGTTGGTTGTCTGGTGATCAACACAATTATGTTAATGCAGCAATCAGCAGCAAACATGAAAATTTTCTTCTGCATCAGATCCAATTCCAGCACAGCCTCATATTCAGCACATGCATGCAGACACATTTTTCAAAAATTGATCAAACTGTTCAAATGCATGTTATCTACATGATCATTTAAAAAGGGCTGTGCTCTGATGGAAACCGACTTCGTTTTATACCCCAAAAGAGGAGCTAATTCTTCTAGTTGAACTTCATCTTACCAACAAAGAGAAAGCCTTGGAGAGACTGTGTGACTTGCCCCGAGGTCACGCCGCAAAATGGCAGAGCTGGCACAGAATCCGAGACGCCTGACTTAGTGCAGCTTTCTTCCCACCACATTGCCTCTCTAGGATGGGTCCCGGGTCTGTGCTCTGCCTTGAGCTGGCAGACAAGCAGGATAGGAGGTGCGTGTCACCTGCCTCCAGGTGTCGGTCCTTGTTGAGCATTGCTGATCGATTGCAGATCAAGGCAGGGTTCCAGTGAGCCCAACAAGGGCCTGGAATCCTTACAACTGTTCGAGACAAGCAGAGCTGTCTGCAAAAGGAAAGTCGGTGTGCACAAGGGTATCATGCTGTCACAAGTGGAGCTGTGGGGTAGGCCCCGTCTGGGTCACTCCTGCAAACGCAGCTTCTCCTCCCGACACGAGGAGTGGGATCTGGCGCTTACACTGTGACCCCGGATCACCAGCAAACTGTTAGGTCACAACGGCCACCTGCATACTTCTCTCCAAAGATCAAGTGGTTTTTCACTTCGATTTTTAGTCTTCTCTTTTACAGAAATTTTACTTGTGTGTACAAAGGTCTCCCTCCTTGAAATGAGTGGGAATCTCGGGTACACTCCAGTTCTGCTTTAAAAAGCCTCTGGTTATGACAAGTGAAGGGACTGAGGGAGGTGGCCACAGGGCTGGCTGGAGAGCACCTCCTCCCTCCCTCCTTCCTGGGGACCTTCTAACCCCCAAAGCCTGGGTTTTAAAATCCAAGCCTATAGTCTTTTTTTCATAAATGTGGTCACTCTATATGCCTCATTCTGTCAGTTTTTAATTGTATATTTTGACAACTTTCCCACGTGTGGACACAATGCCTATTTTATTTTATTTTATTTTATTTTTTTGTGGGGAAGACCAGCCCTGAGCTAACATCTGTTGCCAATCCTCCCCTTTTTGCTGAGGAAGACTGGCCCTGGGCTAACATCCGTGCCCATCTTCCTCCACTTTATGTGGGACGCCACCACGGCGTGGCTGACAGGCAGTGCGTCGGCGGGCGCCCGGGATCCGAACTCGCAACCCCCGGGCTGCCAAGCGCGGACTAAACCGCTGCGCCACCGGGCGGCCCCCACAATGCCTATTTTAAAATGCAGCGTGCTCAAGGAAAGTTACGCCAAGTGTCAAACATACTCACACACCTTTGGTCTGATATGTGTTCAAAGTGTGCTGTTTGCCATGTTTTTTAATTTTATGGTGGGCTTTTTTTTTTTTCCCCTTTGAAGCAGATTTTAAAAAATATAGTCACATCTATCAGTCTTTTACCCTTTACTGTTTGTGTCATTCTTAGCAACACCCCTGTGTGACTACATAAAGTCCCCAGGTTTTCTTCTAGAACTCTTATTTAAGCTCCATTGTTCAAAATTCAAAGCTTGGGTCTACCGTTAACTCAGCCTGGTGGAAGGACGAGGTAAGCAATCTTACTTGATTGCTACCCGGTTGTACCTTCATTGTTTATTGAATAATTCACCACTTCCCCTTGATGTGAAAAGTACCGTCCCCAACCGGAACACACACAGGACTTTGTGTTCTGTGGCAGCCCCAACTTTAGATATTACAGAATAACACTTAATTCTCTTTTCCTTTTTTAGCTCCTTTTTATACATGAACTATAGAAGCAATATAAGACCAGAAGGGGAAAAAATATTTTATGGGACTGCAAATTTATAGACATCTCCACAACGTTGTCTTTCTAGCCAATAAGATAATCTTTCACAATTAATTGGGATGCTCGGGAATTTAGTTTTTGTCACCACCTATATGCATGTTATTCAATACCAGAAAGGTCACGGAATGCCATACAACTTGAGAATCAGCTGGCATCAAGATATCATTTGGTCCAATGTTTTCAGTTTACAAATAAATTTAGGCCCAGAGAAGGGAGGTGAGGTGGCCCAGGTCACACAGCGAGTTGGCAGTCAGGAAGGGAACAGGATGCAGGAGTCCTGGCCCCTTCCCTGGGGCTTCTCTCCCAACACACGGTGGATCTAACCCCAGGTTCCTGAACCGTCTCCAAGGCTGCAGGCTGGTGGATACCCAAAGCCACGTGGGTCCCACGCAGCTTTCCACGTCCCCGCCCCCCACGTGCCCCACCACACAAAGTCAGCGATCCACAAAGAAGAGAAAAGATATTTATTTCTTGGTCTAATCTCGTAAAGCGCTATTTTCACAAGTGCAAGGGGAGGGATGCTCTCAGCCACGTTCACCAGTGATTCCGACACACGCAACAACTCAAATCACTGTGCTTTATACTTACTTTTAATTTCTGCACTGAAAACGAAAAGGTGAAAATGGTGACAGGTGAGTTACAGCGACTTCATCTTTGCCTTTGCTTGGAAATTAACCTTTGCTCTCGGGGACAGAACGGGAGAGAAAGACAGGAAAATATCGAAGCTGACAGGGACACGGTGACTGAGACCCTCAGTCTGGCCCAGAGGGCGCTGGCGCCCCCCCCCCCCCACCAGCTCGTGAACACCGACGGGCAACAGTTAAGATACCTAAAGAGAACAAACCAATACCCACAACTCCGCTCTTAGATCAAGCACAGAAACCGACAGTGAAATGCACGGTTCCGGTGTGTGCACCGCTCTGCTCTGGAGGATTCCCCGAGGCAGCCGCCCCGCGCGGCGCATGCGCGCCGGAACCGAGCGACAGCCGCTCCCCGCAGAACTCCGGCCCCGCCGAGTGCCACCGGCGCTCCTTCTTCTCGCCACGACAGCAGCGTTCTGCAGGTGGGGGAGGGGACACGCGGGCGGGGGTCTGTGTGCTTTCCAGGCCGTGCCTCTGGAATGTTCCGCACTTGGGCTCGGTGGGTGGCGGGTTTGAGTTACGCTCCACACATTGTTTAAGTGCTCGCTTTATTTTTCATGTGCAAACTGTCACTGTCTAAAGCTTTCAGAAGGACGTGTACAGATCTGAACACCCTGTAGAGAGACGAGGGGATTCCCGAGTTAAGGCCCCCTCCCTCCTGAGCGGGCGGGGGCGCGAGGGCGCGTTACAGAAGTATTTAGAGAAATGCCGTGTTCTGCTGCGGTTAAACTCTAGTCCCTGATTCGGTCCGTCCACAGGCGGGGTCCTCAGTAGGCGATTGTCCACTCTTTGACAGAGGCGTCGTGGGAGGTCGTGACCAGCGTGTGCTCGTCCAACCAGGCCAGGCTGCTGACGTGGTGTAGTCGGTGTGCATCTGGGAAGAAAGAACGCGCTTGTAAAGAAAGCCAACTTCTCTGCTCCTGCATACACCTCAGATGAGGAAGCTGGGACAACCTGCGCCCAAACCCACAGGGCCCCTGAGAACCCGACCACGGAGCACTGTGCATCGGACCCCTCCCTCTTCTCAGAGTCTAGAAGTACGGCAGGTGGGAGAAGGCGGTCACATCCCGGCACTGCCGACCCTGGGGCACTGCAGGTTGTTTACCGGCATTCCTGGCTGTACCGGGACAGGGTACCCTTGACAGTCGTGACAACCAAAACTGCCCCTCCCCCCAGGGGCAGAAGGAAATCCACTTTGTGTGTATAAAGCAGCGATCCACGGATGGTACACGAACAGCTGCAGTGTATCTGCTGCATTAAACGGGGGTCATGACGAATAAAGGTTGAGACGTGGGGCTGAGGACTTGTGTGACCTGCCCCTCTCGAAGTCACACTGCAGATTCCATCAGCCCTGCCTCTACCACTCACCTTCTGACGGAAAGAAGCTGCCTGCGTGGGGGCATCTCCTCTGCCACCCACCCTTCCTGTGAGGTGCAGGGAGAGCGAGCCCCACGGGCCTCCACCCTCAGGCTCTAGGTCTGCAGCCCCACGGGCGCTGGTGCCCCGGCAACTCCAGCTGTGTCCTGTGTGCCAGGGCTCTGCCCACATCATCACCGATTCTGTCCATGTGGAGAACTTGTCCATGTACACGCCTCAACCTAACCTCTGGTGACCTGTGACCCCACCCCTACCCTGCTAGCTCTTGCGGCATCATGAACTTGCTGGAGTCTTACTACAAAAGTTGCTTTCCTTGTAGACCAGGACGGCCCATCTGAATCTGCTCTGTGCCCACTCGCCCGCCTGGGGCTGCAGCTTGCAGGTGCCCTCCCTCCATCTGCAGCGTAGGAAAGAGCTCTGGGGGTGGACTCTGAACTATCTTTAAATAGGAAAGGATCCTATTCATGTTTTACACAAAAGGCTGCCTGCCGTGTAGAGCAGGGAGGAGGGGGACCAGACTGCACATGACAGCCAGGGAGCAGCAGTTCAGGAGGGAGAGGCAGCGGGGAGGTTAAGATCCACCCTAGATGGGCGCAGTGCCACCTGGGGCCATGAGCCACACGTGTCTACAGAGCGCTTGAAGTGAGTCACTGCCACATGGGGAAATAATATATCAGCTTAAAATGTACTATTCAGAATAATTTCACCTGTTTCTTTTTTCAGTGTGGCTGTTAGAGAAACGTGGCTCACGTTATACTTCTATTGACACCGCTGTTGTAGAGTGAGAGAACCTGGTCATGAGTTCAGATTTAAGGGTGTGGGGGAAGGGAAGTTCCCCCCAAAATTCTTAAGTTGAAAACCTAATGCCCAGGGTGATGTATTAGGAGGTGGGCCTTTGGGAGAGGCCTAAGTCGTAAATGGGAGCAGTCCCTTAAAAACAAGGCCCCACAGAGCACCCTCGCCCCTTCCACCACCTGAGGACACAATGAGAAGTCTGTGACCCTCATCTGACCGTGTTGACACCCTGATCTCAGGCTTCCAGGCTTCAGAACTGTGAGCAATGAATTTCTGTGTTTATAAGCCACCCAGTCTGGTATTTTGTTACAGCAGCCCACATGGAACCAAGACAGCAAGAGTGTCAGGAGTGAGCCCTTTCCTCAGCACCCGTCCTGCACATGGAGACCACCTGCTCTCACGCTGGGAAATACGAGTGCCCTGGGTCCCTCTGCGTGGCTAGCAGGGGCCGGCAGAGCCCGGGGTTTGCTGGAGAATGAGAGCCACGCCTCTATGGGGTCACCTCCTCAGAAGCACAGACGGACACTTGAGCCCTGGGGCTAGTGCCTGGGGACCCCTGGCCCACGGGCATTCCCTGCTGACACGGGTGCAAGAGTCACCTTGGATCTTGACCCTGGTCTCGGGGTCACTCAGGGTCCAGACGTACACCATCATGTCCATGCCACCAGAGGCAAAGTGCTCGTTGTCTGGTGACCAGGCCAGGCAGACGATCTTTGCATGGTGACCATAAAAAAGGTTGTTCTCCTAGATGCAGATTGAAAAGAGAGACGAGGCAGGTCAGGGTTCAGGCCAGGGTCAGCGAGCATCATCTCATCTAACCCCCATGGCGACAGTAACGAGGGCTGGCATTTACGAAGCGCTTTCTCTATGACAAGCAACTCTTACCACCTTACCACCTCCTCGTGAGAACCCCGAGGTGCCTGCTACTTGCAGGGATGGGGAAACGAAGCCACAGAAAGGAGCTCCCCAGGACCGCCCTCAATTGCAGCCCCTATCACCAGTGCTAGACGAGCTCACTTGCCTTCTGAGCTCTCAGTCTAGTGAGGGGACAGAAACGCCTGCCAAGAGGTCCCGGCTGGTGCACGAGGCACTCCGAGGACAGGAGGCCACCTGCCTCTCCCCAGGGATCCCCCTCCACCCTGGGGCCCCCCAGCCATGCGCTTTGTGTGTGGCCATTTCTAAAGCATGTTGCAGCCCTGAAGCACTATCTCACCGAGGGGACTGACGTGGACGAGCAGTAACACTTCTCTAACACTTTAGGAATGTTTTTTCTTCAAAGCATTCCGTCTTGTTCCTAATCCCTAGAAATAGCCAAATCACCACGATTCTCTTTTTTATGTTTGCCTCTTCTGTCCCTTGTTGATTCTGCTCTTGTGAATTACTTAGCATTTTTAGCATGTCATAAGCAGGACTTTATTATGTGCAGATGAAATCACTTAAAATGTGACAAATGTAAAATCTGCTAAATGTGGTGCCGAGGTAGAGGGTAACCTCCTGGGGAAGGGGGTGTTCTTTATCTCAAGGAGGTTACAGGTGCATGCTCGCTGCAATGTATACTTTCATTCACCTGTGCCTTTCATTATATGTAAACTTTACAGCAAAAGATAAAAGTGAGACACTACTGAACTCCAGTTAATATGCGAGCTGAAGTATTTGTGGGGAAACGTACAGAGGCCTGTAATTTAAATGCACCACAAATCAGATTATTGGACGGATAGATAAATGTAACATGGTAAACTGTTAATGGCAGAATCTAGGTGGTAAATTCTTTCAACTTTGCAGATTTCAAAACTGTCACACTGCGGTGGCGGGGGGTGGGCTGGTGGGGTGGAGCGTCCAGGAACTGAGGGCCCTCCACCTGTCCTGTGGTCCCTGCCCAGTCACACCAGCTCTTCCACACCCAGTGACCGAATTCCCCCAAAGTGCAGTCTCTCGTTTGTGAAACAGGCCTCACACCGCCCAGCGCCGAGTTCTCCTGGCAATGCAACAGGACCACTCTCACACCTCACAGGTGAAGTTCCTCGGCTGTCCTCCCAAAGTAGAACCCTCCTGTTCTGCTAGGAGGGGACTGAGCTTCCAGGTGCCTTTGCAACCGGGCCCTCCTTTCCCAGCCCACTGCCCAGCGCTCTCCAAGCGCAAGCAGTGTCGGGACGACCCACGCTCATACTTGACGGGGTTGTAATTGAACTCAAGGGAAGTCTAGTCTAAGCCCTTTCACAGAGGAGAAAAGCAAGGGCCCAAAGGCCAGAATGTCACTTAACAAGGCCACCCAGATGAACCAATTAGCCGGTCTTCACAGCAAGCCTCGCTGCTGCCCAGGTCCCTAACTCTGTCTTGATGACAAGACAGACCATGAGCTCCCATCACAAGCTCCCAGATGGCGGGGAGTCTCCCTGTCCCGCGTCACTCACACTCTGAGAGCAACGAAGCCTCGTGGTCTTGTGCATCCACCTGGTTCGTGATGACAGGAGAGAAGCCACGGCACCTGCCCCTGCCCACCATCTTCACTGCCCAGCACAGGGACAGGGGACAGCCTCCCCCACTCACCGAGTAGCCGTCAGCAACGCTGAAGACCGTGACCACTTTGCTGGCGTCGCACACGGCGAGGAAGGCGCCATCGTGGGAATACGCCACATCGGTCACGGGGCCCTTGGCCTCCAGGAGCTTGCCCTCGTCCTTCAGCGTAGTACCCAGGATGGAGTACAAGCGGACATTCCCATCCTGCAGGACAGAGGGGCAGCAGGTCACACACACTCTCTCAATGCCCTTCTTTCTGGAGGGAGGGGCTGGGGTATCAGTAAGCAGCAGCACTTTTCCCTTGACCCGCTGCCCCAGCTCAGCCACCGGCCCTCATGCTGCCCCCAGCCAGGCGAGCTGTTCCTTCCACACAGCACCGGAGGGACCCTGCTCAAGTCCCTCTGAGCTCTCCTGGCTTACTCAGCACAGCAGCAGAATTACTCAGGAAGGTGGTTAAAATGCGGATTCTTAGGCACCCCCCAATTCTGATTCTGCACTTTCTGAGAACACGCCTGAGGTTGGGTCTGGGGGGTGGGGCACCTGAGGGGAGGGGCCTGGCCAGTGAGGGGCAAGAATGGATGACAGGCCCACAGGAGCCTGTGGTGCTGCTGCCCACTCAGGGGACAACCTGCTTGGTGGGGAGGAGATTCACTCCTGAGGAGGGGGAGCCTGGCTCGGGCCGGGACACGGAGAGTGCAGCCACACCGACACAGGACACAGCTGACTCTGGCCACTTAGCTGGTAAACAAAACACTTTACATCTGTGAGAAGCAAGGATAGTCAAGTCTATGTGTCCTGTGGCCACTGGGGATGATGCCACCAATAGTGACAGAGAGAGCTGCCACTGAAGGGCTGACGAGCCCACTCCCTTTGCCTGGGCACCAATGGCTTGGGCCTGCATGTGCCCACGGGCTCCCTAAGGGAAGGGACGGCTCCTTGGGATGGTGGCTCCCTCACCCCTCAGGCGGTCACTCTGCGAGACAGCTGTCAGAATGCCCAGTGGCACCATCCAGCTGGTCCTTCCACAGGCTGAAAGGGCAGATGCCAGGGATACTTTTTGAGGCTGTAGGTGGGACTGCCTGGTGGGCAAGGCAAGTGGTCAGTGCAGAGCTGACGACACTGTGCATATCCACGTGCCAGGCACTGGGAGAGGCCCTTCCAACCCCACAGAGACTCTGTGAGAAAGGCCATCAGCACCTCAGTGCACAGTCGGCTTCTGGGGATCCTCGAGCTGCTAGGAGAGGAGGTCAACTCTGGGCCAGGGCAGGCTGGCTCTCTAGCTGGCTGCTTCACACCCGGCACCTCCAGAATGAGACCAGGCCACACCTGGCCTGGCCTCTGGCACGGGGAAGGCACGGTCCATGCACTGCCCTCCTTCCCTTAGAGTGAAAGGTCTGCTGTCTCAGCTACAGAATTCATTGACCAGTGGCACCTGCCCTCCCAGGGCTGGGTGAGGACGGAGGTGGTCTGTACAGCACTCACGACCTGGCCTGGCACACAAACAGTTCAGTCCACGCAGCACCACTCTTAGAGGGCGTGAGAATTACACTGTGGACTACAGGAGTCAGACCCAAGGAAAACCATGAAACCATCAGGTTAGCACTTTGCTGGGGTTAAGAACCTTCTTGTCACTCTCCTCCCAGCAACCTACAAGCCCAGCTTGTCACTGCCATTGCTCTCCCAGCGCGCCACACTCCCACACTCCCCAGCCACTCAGAGAGCCCACGTCGAGGCCAAGACGTCCCTTCCTCTGCGCTCCCTGCTGTGTGCTCTGGCAGAGCCCCACCTCACTGCCCAGGGCCTCTGTCTCCTAGACGCTGCTGCACTGGCCAGGATGAACGGGGGCCTGCGAGGGTCACCCGAGGGAGGCTCTCATGTGGACAGCAGGAGGCGTCCCAGGCTGGTTCCCAGGGGCCCAGTCCCACTTCCCTCCTATTCTTGCCCTGAGACAGACCCGCACTCACATAGCTCATGTCATCCCCAAATCGCCCAGATACCCAGAGGGCATGGGGGACAGGGTCCTTACCGCGCCCCCGACAGCCACCATGTCACCACTGGGGTGCACCGCCACGACTTCGGGCTCGTAGCTGAGGTTGTCGATGCTGAAGCACTTCTTCTGATCCTTCAGCAGGACGATCTAGGAGACACGCACGCAGCCAGTCAGAGCCACAGAGGCCCTGGGACAGATAGCTCAGTTCCAGTCTGAGCTCTGTTACCAGCCCTGCCGGGGGCGGGACAGTGCGGGGGCCAGGCGGGCTCCAGCCACACTGACTGGGCTCAGCCCTGTGACCCTGAGATGTGCTTCTTCCCTCGTCCGTCAGTGGGGCAGTGACAGTTCCTAGTCACAGTACCGCAATCAACACTGGCCGTCCCCATCACCATTACCACCGTGTTACTGCTGCTGCTACCACCACTGGCACCGACCTCTCGGGAAGCCACCTGATGTGTGAACTTTAGTGCCTCCAATTCCACAACGAGCACAATAAACGAGCTCTGCTCAGCAGAGTTCCCATAAGGTTCAAGAGGACAAGAGCACTTGGGAGTGACGAGGCTCTGAACCAACACTGGAAATGAACACGACCCGTGACGTTCTAAGTCCTGGCCTCCCAGGTCCAAGGCAACACCCTTCACAACTCTGACCTGCAGCGTCAGCGTGCGAGCCTCCCACAGCCTGGGAGACAGTGCTGGGGCCCCACCTTACAGAGAAAAAACTGGGGCCCCCAGAGGCTCTCTGCTCTCCTCCAGCATTAACTAGCCTGAAAACAGAGACAAGGACAGGACAGATGACTCACAGCAAGGTGGCCTGGAGGCGCCCCGGCACACCTCTCCTGCACTCCACCCAGCCAGCACCCGCCTTGGTTCCCTCCTACCCTGACAGGGGCAGGACCGAGTCCTCAGGGGGGCTGAGTGTTTGGGAGCCCAGGCTCTGAGGACCGGCTCTGGAGACAGACCAGGGCTTGACCCTGGCTCAGCCACTGCCTGCCTGTGGGGACAGCTCCTGAACTGCCCAAGCCGCAGCCTCCCAGGGGATAAGAACCCAGTGGTGCCTAGACGTTGTGAGGATGGAATTCAGTGCTCAGAGTCATTAAAATACCTAATAAAAGCAGAGAAAAACAGCAGTTCGTGTCCACACACATTGCTGAGTGTGTGGCATGCCTTACGTCCTTAGACGACGGCAGGATCACCTCCCATTGTATAGAGGAGAAACGGGGTACAGAGAGCATCCGCCACATGCCCAAGGTCCCACAGCTCTCAGAGCCAAGCCCAGAACTCATGCCTGGGCCGCAGCACCCCAGAATCCCTGCCCTGGCCACCACCCTGTACCTCTGCCCTCTGGCAACCCAGCAGAGGTCCCCCACACACAGGGGACCCTCTGCTGCCTCCCACTCCCACTTGCTTCTTGCTATCCCTCCTGGTTTTAACTTAATGGACTGTTCCTAGACAGTGTGGCCTAGATCTGTGACAGCTCTGGCTTCATCTCATCATACCCCTGCCAGCTGTCCCATGAAGGGCAGACAGGCCCCCTCTCCCACCTCTGGGGGCTTCTGCGTCTGTGTGTATCGTGGGGTGAGGGAGGTGGAGGAGGGACTAGGCAGATGGGAGGAAGCACCCTCACTAAAATCTAGTCCTGGAAACACACCTCAAGAAACATTCACCTCTGTCATCTGCCCGACTCAGGCATGGACTAACGTATCTGATGGGTAAAGCCTCTGATGGGTAAAGCTCGGGGGCACAGGCATTTACCCAAATTTGCCTAAGAGGCAAGATCTGAACCTGCCTATTTCCTAACCAAAAATCATGAGCCCCTTCCAGCACATTCTGCTGACCCTATGACTTGCAGTGGGGCATTCTGCAGAAGCCTCCTACCTATAACAGGGGTCACAGATGCCCAAGAACTGGGTGAGTGCCAGCACGCCACAGAACAATTGTGCACACCTGATCCCAAGGGCCCAGGACTCCTTGGAACCCATGGGCCTGGGGTAGGAGCCCCGCTTGGGCCTGCCCTGGCATGCCAGCCCTGCACTCGCCAGCTCCTCCCAAGCGGAGAACCAGGTCTGCCCCTCTCTGAACTTGCTCAGGTCAGCCTCACTGTGTGCCCCGGAGGAGGGTCTGTCATGACGGGCACTCCACAGACAAGAAACTGAGGCCACGAGACCCGGAACTCTGCCCAAGGCCCTGCAGCCTGGAGAGACCGAGCCAGCTGCAGAGCACAGGTGCTCATCCTCTCACCTGCAATGGCCAGGTGTTCAGACACCAAGGCCGGGAAGAGCCCACTCCACAGAGAGACAGCCCATCCTAGAATACTGCCTTTCAGTCTCTCCCCAACCCTGCTGAGGTGTTCCAATCCGTTTATTCCTTCTGTGCTCCCAGTGACCACTCGGGCTGTCTGCAATAATTGCTTGGCAGGAAGTCTGTGTTATCTAGGACACACAGAAACCCATTCTCCCCCAAGCAATTAAGTTCACAGAACGTGGAGGGGCGGTGGATCCTGAATGGCAGCTTTCTTTGGCAGCGTTTGTCACTTGTGCCAATGGGGCTCAGCCACACCTGCCCTCTCTAGTCCACACGCTGGGCTGCCCAGGTCCGTGGACGGATGGCGTCTGTCAGAGCAGAATCCTGCATAAAATGGGTCAGGCTTGGGTCTCGGTCAAGGGTGCTTCATTCCAGAAATTGCAAAAGAGAAGCGTGCAGGTGGCCTCGCCATCTTGAATGAGGACCAGGCCGTGGAGCTGGAACACCAAACCCATTCTGACCCGGAGCCCCTGCCATCATGTGGCCTCTGGGAAGTCACTGGATCACTTTAAGCCTCACCCCCTCGCTAAGGAGAGGAACTCACGATGGTACAAGGAGCCTGACACGTACTCCCTTAGAATCCTCCCTGTGAGCTGTGAGGAATGAGAAAACCGAAGCTCAGAGAGAGTGGGAAAATGCCTGAAAGTCACACAGCTCCAACACTACAGGGCTGGGGTTTGAACGTGAGTGAAGACAGAACCACCCTTGTGCCTCCTGTAGGCCTCATGGGCCAATGGACGCACAGGGTGGTCTGACGCTCAAGTGCAGGCTCTGCCCCTTTACCAGCTGCAGACCTTGGGCAGCTTACCCTCTCTGTGCCTCTGTTTTCTCATCTGTAAGATGGGGACGATGCCGTGTCTGACTGACAGGACTGCTGGGGGTTAAAGGAGCAAATACACGCGAAGCCCTCAGCACAGCGCAAACAGAGCTCGACAGAAAGCGGTCTGTTAGAGCCACTGTCCAGTGGGTGTGAGTGGAACTGAGAGCCCCGACACCACATGGCTGCCAGCTCTGATCTGCTCCTCCACGCCCTCGTCCAGCCAAAGCCGAGGTGGGGACCGTACCTGCCCGATGCACACGACTACGGCATATCCTCCGGGGCCCACGGCGACGCACTTCGGTTGAACATCCAGTTTCACAACTCCCTGTCCGCTGTGAGAGAGAAGGGAAAACGTGTCACTTCCATCTCCACAGGGCTCAGCGTAGGTATTAAATACGTGCTTCCTGCAGAACCACAGCAACTCAGGCTGTTGAGAGGAAATTCTACCGCAATCTAGACTGAAGCAGCAGTTTGCTAAAACATGGGAGGGAGTGAAAAATGACTCATCAATTCTGGAAGAGATTAGAAATCATGCTGGTGGCTGGGGGTGTGGGAAAAGCAGTGACGAGAGGAAGTAAAGGGAGTGATTTCTGTTCCCTTATCTGTGACAAGGACCTGCCATCCTCTCATTGACCCAGTCATGGCTTCTGTCCCGCCTGGTGGCCACAGGCCCTGTACTCCCCGGGTACAGACAACTGAGCTCTGCACCGACTCCTGCGGTCATAACCCGTCTTCTCAGGAGGAATTTCTAAAAATAATCTGTTACTTTCCATGGATGAAAATCATGTTATCTTTACTTTTAGGTAATGCTATGAAAAAAAATTCTAGAAAAATCTGCACACACACAGAAATGTCCTGAAGATGGTAAACTGAGGGAAATTCCCCATAACTGGGCCAAGTGTGGAGTCCTAAAGGCTCAGTGATGGGCCCCTGCGACGAGGTGAACCGCGGGGCTCTGCCTGGATTCCCTGTCAGCGAGGCTCAGGGTGGTAGCACGCCCTCTCCGTGGGCAGACGTCCACAAGGGGTGTGCTAACACTGGGGGTCACTGCAGGGCAGCACAGAGGACTACTGGGCCCTGGATGCCCGGGCTCTGGGGCAGCCTCCGCACTTATCACCAGGCTTGACCCACATCTAGTCTACGCCAGGCAAGTGGGACCCACGCAACTCACATGGCGTGAGAGTCACCAAGATGTCCTCCAGAGTCCACCGTCTCCAGTGAGACAGGCCCCGGCAGGACGATGGGGGCTACACACAAAACAGAGCGAGGGCAGGGGTGGGTCAGTCCTGGCGTGGGGGTGCCAGAGGTGCAGAGTCTGACCGTCCACGCGTCAGAACGCACCCCTCTCCTCCCTGCTCGCCCTGCACTGAGACGGCAGCTCATGTGTTAACAGCTCCCGGCCCAGCTCCAACGGCCGTCGACCAGCGGCACCGGAGCCAAACCGAAACAGCGCTGCCTTTTACTCAGGTCACCCGTGTGGCCGTCTGTCCTCGGAGAGCCCCCTGCCGTGTGCCAGGTGCCTCTGACAGCCTCACTGCACCTTCCCAACGGCGCGAGAGGCAGGCTCCACGGTCACCTTCCTTCACTGACGAGAGCCCGGGGTGAGACCGCTCCACCTGGCTTCCCAGGCAGAGTCTGGACCTGGTCGTGGTCTGTGCAGGCCACCTGGACTCTAACTCAACTTCCGGCCGAGGGCCTGGTGTTAGGAGTAAGTGCTCAGGAAGAAGTGAGAAGAGCCGAGAAAACGTGTCACGAGCAGTAGCCACCACGAGCAAAGGGCCTTCCTGGGGCGCTGTGGTGCAGGCCGGACCCCTGGGCAGCTCTCACCTGTAGCCCCTCAGCGTGAGGTTGGTGTACCGCACTGTATCGTCCATGCTGCAGCTCACCAGCTGCCCAGACTCGTCCACAGTCATCCTGGACACCTGGTTCGTGTGGCCCTTCCCAGCAAAGGAATCGTTCTCCCCTGTCTCCGAATCCCAGTAATGTGGGGTAGGGGTTAAGAAAAAGCCTGACTTTCATGACATGGTGTGTGGCCCTCTGGGGAGGCTGTGGCCAATCCCTCGTGCCAGGCAGCATGTTGGGGACAAGACAGGGAGCACTGGGCCTGAGGGGAACTCCTGGCACACATTCAAATCCAAATTTCAAAAAGCAGACATTCTGGTAAACCAGCAAGACAGCCTGGCTGCAGGTCAGCAGGCTATTTATAACCCAACTTGCCCAGTTACAGACGAGTCTGCCTAAGCTTCATGTAACAGTGCCGTACAAGGCCACCGGGGCAGACCATAGACTTGTGCTGACCCATAATAGTTAATAGTGTAAACTGATCAGACTGTCAGTGGTGGGCTCCTGTGACAATGGGACAGCATCTCAGAATGGGGGCTTCAGAAGGAAGTTGCTTTTCAGTGGGACTGTATAACTGGGCCAATGCTTCATCCTGTTCTTTCTGTAGCCTGTGGTCAAGTCCATGACCATCAACAAGAAGCTGGTTGTGCTCCGCTGCTCAGCCAATGGCCACCCAGGTGCCACCAGGTTATGGCCTGGGGCTGACCCACCTCGGCAGGGCTGGTGGATTGGGAGCTTGGGGTGCTCAGGTGCGTGTTTTATGCGATTGCTCAGGTGTGTTTTAAGTTATGCGATTCTTCTTTACATCAACAAATGATAATCTCATTTTAAATGAAGACTGTTGTTCCCTTTAGGAAGCAACATGAGTATTCCATCATTAACACGTCCTTGTGATGGAAACCCCAGCCACCATCACCGAAGGAAATGTTTCTAAGTGCTGGAGGTTAATGAGGTTAATGTCCCGGTGCACCACAGTGCGCATGAGCGGGGAGAGGAGGGGAGTGACGCTGGGCCAGCTGAGGATGGCACAACTGGAGTGATTTTCACACTGCTCTGGTAGCCTTCTCTGCCCCCAGCTGTGATGCAGGCTAGGGCAAGACACCCCCCACCGTAGCCCACATCCCCTCACATTTAACGGGGCAGAGAGGGACTCATCTGCCTTCCTCCCTCGGGGCCGTGCGGAGACCTCCCTGGATCTCTCTCCTGAAAACTGGAAAGCCCTGCAGACACAAGGTGTGAGAGGCACAGGGTCCCTGGACAGCCCCTTCCAGGAGGAGTGGCAGCATGTAGACTAGGAAACAGTCTACACACGGCAAGCCTTGCACGTGGCACCAGTGCCGCCCCCACCGTGAGCCAGGCTCAGTGCTGCTGCCTGTGCCCTCCCGACCCCAACAGACAACTGCTCCAACGTTGGACAGTCTTGGGAGGTGGGGGTCACCAGCCCCAGGGCACAAACACCAGAAGGAGGGTTGTGAGGACTGCCACACACGCCTCCAGGGACAACAAACCAGCTCACTGGGAGGCAGAGATTCAGGTTCCAGCCCCCGCTCTGCTGCCGACCAGGGTATGACTTTGGGAAGGCACTTCAGCAACCCGAGCTTCACTTTTCTCTTTTAAAACAAGGGGAAGAACCAAGTCCTTTTAAATTCTAACACTCATCGATTCTACTGCCTGTGAGAGGGACAAAGCTGGCATTAGTGTCACGTACGGGGGAGAAGCAGCTTAAGTTCAGGGAAGTTCAGCAACCACTCAAGGCTGCACAGCGAGAAATGACCCAGCAGGTCAAGGCTGTGGCCTGGAGCTGGAGGCCCTGAGCACGGACACTGGCACATCTCAGCAGCCAGGGCTGGTCGGAGTCCTGTTGCTGCCACCTGGCTGCCCTCGCCTCTGGCACTGGCACCGTGGGAACAGGAAACTCCCATCTGTCCTGCCAGTGGCCCCAGAGCCAGCTCTGAGTCAAAGGATATTAATGTGCCCGTCGTGGCTCCCAGAGTAGATGTAGGACTTGCCGCCGTTTTTATGCACTGTCAGACACTGGATTGATTTGCTGTGACCCTGTGGAGGAGACAGACGGGGCAGGTGAGCTGAGGACACGCCATCCCACCTCTCCGACTCATCAACTGCTCTCTACTGACCACACCCCCGCGTGAGGGAGAGGCCGAGGCCCTCAACATACCGCAGTCCCGGTGTGCTTAAAAACCCCTTCCCGCCACAGTCAGCCTTTCCCCAGGTGACTGACCATCTGACAAACCCTATCACTGAGGCCCTCCCTCCGAGGCACCTAACCGTGACCGGGGCCGAGCACGAGTCTAATCAAAGCCCCAGCAGCTGAGCACCCAGTCTATGCAGACTGACTCTGCTCATGCTCACACCCATCCGGACGAGGACGAGCCCCCACCTGGGCTGAGGCAGCAGTAACAGAACAGTCTCGGGAGGGCCCAGCTCTCACACAGCAGACAGGGAGACCTCCAGCCCCACAGAAGACCCAGACGGTCCCAGGCACTGCTGACAGTGTGTTCTCTACCCAGAAGCATGACTCCCCACTCTGGCTCCAGCCCTTGGCTTGCGAGGTTTCTTTCCCAATTCCCCCTCCCCACCCAAGCTGTCCGAGGGCTCTGACCCCCACAACCTCCCCAACTGGCGCCATGGTGGGCATGGAGCATTTGTCCACAACCAGACATCAGCTTCAAGGGGGCATTTAACTTCTCGCCTAACTGCCCTTGGGACGGAAATAACCAGCTGAGGTGTGGTCTAATTATAGCTCTTTCCCCTCATCAGCGGCTGGCGAGTCTCCCTCTGCTCTCTGTCAGCGATGCTCCACTGCCAGGTGGCATAATTCCTGCACAGGGCTTTCTCCCAGGAACTGCCCAAGCGTTCCATTTGTCGCCACGATGTGGCACGTATCTTCAGAGGAAGGTACATACAGTTCTCAGGAGACTGGAGAACCAGCAAATAGACAGTCATTTCCTCCTCACATCTCCTTCCAGGACAGCACCCTACCAGCCCTGCCGCTTCCAGCGGTCCTCAGACCAGCATCGGCCTCGCCAGGAGTCTCCCCTGCGCAGCCTGGGGACGCACACCCTGTACTCAACGAGGTGCCCAGCGACTCCTGCACACCCACTGCCCGGACAGTGGCCTCACCCGGGAGCTGGTCCACAGGTGAGCACTCTGAGCAGGGGTGCCGCCCGTGTTCTAACCACGGGGGCTCTCAGGTGATCCTGATGCACCTTCAACTTGAGAAGCAGAGTCACCTGGGTGCGTCTTCAAAGTACCGCACCGAAGAGCCATCCCTCAGGTTCTGACGGAATCCCTCCAGGCTGCCCAGGCACCGAGCCCTTTCCTGAAGCTCCCAGGTGATCTGAACGTGTGCTGGGGCTGAGAACGGCTATTCTAACTCTAGCCTTCTGAGATCACACACAGCCCAGGATCAGCACCAAACACCCCTCCGGACTCAGTCAACGTGCGGCAGGAGAGCAGAGACGCGCGTTTCTTTTCTGCCCACCAGACTCCCCGAGCCGAGCTGGGGGAGGAAGAGGAGCCTGGCCCGCGGTGCCCGTGCTGTCAGCGGCAGTGACATCAGCAGGAGCAGTTAGACCTAGGTCTCCCTCGTCCCAGGGTGGTCCTAGGGCGCCAAGAGACACGGAGTGATGCCTGGGATGGCCACCTGGGCCCACAGTCGGGGCAGCCCACGGAAAGCTCCTCTTCTGACAGTAACGCCTGAATCTCTCCAGCAATTTCTCTCCATCTCACTTGGAGGCCCAGAGCAGTGACTGTGTCTGGGGACCCCTCCCAGCTCCTCAGGCTCTGTGCCAGGCCACACATATCTTCATTTTACACTCATCACACTGGGCTGGGAGCCCACTGAGGAGCAGGCCCCAATGCCCTGTCCTCAGGGTCAAGTCAGGTGCACCTTCCAGAGAGCAGACAGAGCAGGGCCTCCAGCGAGGACCCATGTGGCTGTTGTACCGGATCAGCCCTTCCTCTCAGCAACACCCCCAGCCAAACGGGATGCAGTGAGCACCTAGCTGACCGGAGCCTCGGGAGCCAGTTACAAGGGCGGTTAATGAGGCAGATGGCCTGGCTCAGCCCCTTCCTTGTAGGCAAGGTCAACTGTAAACTGGGGCCAATGAAAGCTGCCACCTCTCAGAGCCTGCGAGATGCACAGAGCACTGTAGGGCCGGACACGAGGCTGACACTCACTGACCGCAGAGGGGCGGACTCGGGTCCCCAGGGAACAGTCCCAGCCTGGCCAACACCACTCTACGGAATCCAGACGCCTATCTCCACAGCTCTGAAGCAGCTGGGTGAGCAGTGCGTACGGAAGCACTGAGGTTTGCCACCTGGAATGGCTTAAAACAACCCTAGGGGGCTCAGCTGCCAGGATGGGGTGCAGCATGGAGCCTGGCTGTGGAGACCCCTCCCTTGAAATCATGGCTCAGGGTCCTTAGAGGGGGTCAGCAGAGCAGGTGATCCCTGCTCCCATGTCTGACAATGCCCCCACCAACTCCCCTGCCCTGGTAGAAGCAGGGTTTGCAGTGGGTAACACCAGAGCAGGGCCCCAAGGACACAGGAATTCCTGGCCCTAGTCTGGCTGCAAGTTTCCTGAGATGTCAAAACCACCAGGGCTGATGGAGGGGGCACCCAGGGCAGACCCCGGGGATCAGCCGTTTGCGTAAGCCCTCCCAGGTGCTGGGGATGGACACTGGGGACAGAGTCCTCCCACCCCTCCAATCGTCCCAGCTGCCCACACTCCTGGGCCGGGTACTCAAGGCCTCTACACCCCACCCACTCCTCCGACTTCATCTTCTCCCACTCCCCACCACTCCCTCAAGCCTTCCCTGCTCTAAACACACAGAACAAGTGTCTCCCCACCCTCGTTCCCATGTTCAAATCCCACTCGTCGCTAAGATCCAGCTCCAAGGCCTGCTGCTCGTCCCACGTGGCGATGCTCCCCTGACCCCGGCTCAGGGCTCAGTGTGCTCCCGGTCCTGCCCCACAAGTGAGGACACAGCCCGTGAGCTCCTAACTGAGGGAGGCCGATCCCCTCAGGACATAATGACAACTCCTGACAGCAGCGGCGAGGGCCCCGGGCCTGAGCCCCCGGGCCCTGAATTTCTAGCTCTTACAGTAGCTCAAGGGCAACTCGGCATCTGGCCTTCCACCCCTGCTATACTCACATCCCCAAAGTAATCAGCATCCTGCCATTCTAACAAAGCCCCCAAGGGCAAGCCTGCACTCGGCCTCAGCTGTTTCCACCCCTTCCCAGCTGGGCGCACAACCCTCCTCCTCAGAGCCCCGACAGGCAGAGGCCGGCGCAATCTTACCTTGATGACCCGCAAGGGTTTGCTAGGGTTGTTTTTGTCCAGGTAATTGATATACCCCGACAGGGAGATGCTGAGGAGGTGGTCCTTCTGCCACAAGCAGCCCAGCTGCTGGTCCAGGACATTGGAGCCCATTGTAAACGTGTTGACGACAGAGTTCACATTGACATCCCAAATTTTAGAGGTTTTGTCTCCGGAAGCAGAAAGCAAATGGGTGCTATCAGGACTCCAACTGATCTATTCAAACAAAATGGCATGTCACATGTCAGAGCATCCAGAGTGGGGAGGGGCCCCAGAAAGCAGCCTGTCGGCAGCCCTCATTTGAGCAGGGAGAAGGAAAGCTCGGGAGGTGGTGGGACATGCTAGGGCAGAATGGAACGAGTACCCGGGCCTTCTGTTCTGGCCACTTGCTTCCCCAGGCCACGTCACCCTGTTCTAGGTGACCTTAAAGTTCTTCACCACCACCCCAACTCAGAACCCCTCATTTCAAGGTTCTAATAGCACATGCAAATACAGTCCAACCACAACCACAGTCATGCAGCAAGAATCCATACTTACAGCATAAATGCCTCCGTCGTGAGCCTTGCTTCCTCCCAGTGCACACACTTTCTCCCCCGTCTTTCCATCATAGATGTATATCTTTCAAGAAATAAAAATATATGTGGATCATCTCTGTGTGTGAATGCTCTCAGCAGTTAGCACGCCAAATGAGCTCTTCCTTATTTATCATTGCTCTGTCATCAAGAGAATTTGCAACTGTGACTCTTAAAAAAAAGAATCTAAAAAAAGTGCTAATAGATTGAGTTTCCAGCCCCATTTAAAAGGGGGGAGATGGAGAGACGTGTCTACTGCGCTTTGAGGATGCAGGCCCCTTAACCAAGCCGTGTTCTGGGAAGTGGGAACGAGGGAGGCTTCTACGTTCCACACGTCGAGACTGGCTTTACCAAGTCTGCCTGTTCTGAACAGTTGCAGAGGACAATCAGATGAACCCCCACCCCTCCATGGCCCCCAGCCCTTACCTGCCCGTCGGCACTAGCCGTGGCAAACCTGTTCCCGTCAGGAGAGAATCGCACACAATTGACAAAGCGACTGTGGTCCTGCAGGAAAGGGGACAGTTAACACCTGACAACAGGAAGTTCAGGAAAGCCCACTGTGAAATATGCAGCCTGCTTCAAAGTCAACTACTGCTACCAATGTGAACTGCCAGACCACAGGAAGACTTCAGAACAAATCCCAAGCAGCTCCTGACTGGCTGGGAGGTCTGGTTCGGCCTGCCTGGAAGGCCGTGCTCCAGTCAGGCCCCCTCCCTGTGACGTGTCCCCTGATCTCCACAGACAGCAAGACCCTCTTCCCTCTCGGCCCCGGAGGAGCTCAAGCCCCAGCACTTAAGCTTCGTGATACCAGGAACACAAGGCCTCTTCCCCAAGTCCCCAGGGCCCGACCCAGGCCCAGGACACAGCAGGTGCTCAGTGGGCACTTGCTGAAGGAACAACTGAAGTTTTAAAGAAATGAAAAACAGTTATGACCTTCACTGGAATAAGAAATGACCTCCAGGGTGATTCCCTTACCTGAAAAAGTAAATGAACTCATTCTTAGGATCCTCAGTAAAGAAGGGTTTGCACCAGAGAATGATCCTCTAAAAACCCCAAACGCCAAGCTGAAAGCACAAGGCCTGGCCCTCCCCCACCCCACCTGCAAGCATGCATTAAGCATTAACTACACACAGAGGGAAGGCCATGTGAGCAAGGAGGCAGAGACTGGGGTTGTGCTCCCACAGACAAGGAACACCTGGGCTATCAGAATCTGGACGAGGCAAGGAAGGAACGAGAGGGAGCACAGCCCTGCTGACACCTTGAGCTTGGACTTCTGGCTTCCAGAATTGAGAGGATAAATTCCTGTTGTTTAAGCCACCCACCACCCAGCTGGTAGTCCTTTGTTATCGCAGCCCCAGGAAACTAACACACGTAACAAATGTCTGTAATGCTCATGTAATAATCCTTCAAGTAAACTGTACCCACTGCCCTGTCGAAGAAACCCAGGCCAGGAAAGAGTGATCGGGTGCTGAGCTTCCCCCGCAGGGGAGCCTCTGAGCCAGGGATCAAAGAAACCGACGTCCCTGCAAAGTACAATTGGGAGAGTCAGCAGAACAGACGGCCATCAGTAAGTGCGGTGGTTTGTCTGGTTAGGCAGCTCACGCCTTGGGAACCACACAACTGATGGTGGCTCCACGCCGCCTGCCTGCTGAGACTTCCAGGCCAGGTGCGTGCTCCCAGCCCCAACGGACTGAAACCTCTCCGGCCAAAAGAGACGCAGTCCAGAGCTCAGGTGCAAAGCAAGCCTGACTTCCCGCTCATCAACAATTAAACTGTCAATTACACCCTCAACTGACGGCCAGAGGCAGCTGAAACTTCAGCTGGCTCCAGGGGTCCCTCCTCAAGGGTCATGTCCACTCATGGAAGGTCAGGCCAAGTCCTGGTCCTACAGCGAGTGAGTCAGGGATGCACAGACCCTCCCACCCCACTGACTGCTGATGAAAGCCCGAGGACTCCCAGGATCCTGACCCCGGGGAGTGGCGACTGACGACTGCAGATTCACACAACCACGGCTTCTGCCCAACGGGTGACCAGATCTCGTCCCTCCTTTCAGCGAGCACCGCTGTGGGACTGGGACTTTGCCCTGACCGAAGAGCTCATCTTCTGCGGGATCATCATCACCAGCACCCATGACGGGTGGGTGCCTCCCAGCGCTGAGGTCAGGGTGACCCCGAGGCGGGGACGTGGCGACAGCACAGTCTGGCTCTAGTGCCAGGAGCGCCCTTTCCTGTGTTCAAGCTGAGCTGTGTGTTCTGCTTTTCAGTTTCTCCCGTCCACTCATCCTGGCCCTAAGGCCGACCTCTGTGGCTCTGAGGCTTGTGTTCTGTTGTCCGGTGGTCCTGGGTATGCAAAGTGCGAGGACAGGTTGCCCGGTAGGCACACAATCAACTTTCCAAACTGGGATCTCTCAGCCCTCCTCACTGTTCTGCCTCCATGGCTGTCACATACCCCTCACCCCACCACTGCGAGGGGGCTTGGGGAGCCTCCAGTTTCTCTCCTAGAGCCCTCAACTCAACTGTGCCAGCTCCACGTGCCAGTCAGGAGGAGGGGAGCCACCCAGAGTCAGAGCCTTAACTCCTCTGGCTGACAGCTACCCTTGTGCCACCCACCCAAGGCTGTAAGGGAGCCAGCTGCACACAGAGGCCCACGTCCCTCTGTCCCTGTCAGCCCTCAGGGGGCCCACATCCCTCTGTCCCTGTCAGCCCTGGGGAGCCCACGTCCCTCTGTCTATGTCAGCCCTTAGGGCCCCTGCTGCCCTCCCTCAGGGCCTGCAGGGCTAGCAGTGGTTCAAAGCCAGTGGTAGGAAGGTTTCTGAGACAAAGCTGTCCAGACTTCTCTCTCATTCCTCTCAGATCCGCCCTGGGGGGAGGACGGGGCAGGCAGGCATGGCTCCTCCTTCTGGATAAGGTCAAAGGAAAGCTCTGAAGTGACAAAACCACGGCTCAAGTCCTAGACATCTGACCAAACGTCTAGTCCTCTCATCCCTGACCTCTGCTGCTCACCCACCCCTGCTGCTTTGGGTTTCCCCAGTGAGGTGGAGAAGGGCTGGGGTCAGCTCCCCTCTCAGGTCCCTATGACTGACCACGCCCTGGCTGGCTTGGGGAAGCAGGGCTCCCCAAGAACTGGGATGCTGAAAAACCTTGGGGCTGAGGGGTGGGGGGTGCCACAGCGGGATGCTGACGTTTCTTTCCCGGGCATAAGGAATAGGCTGAGAATTAGAGGAACATTCAGCCACTGTTCAATTCCATCTCCTAACAAACTCCAGTTTCACTGGCTCCCTGAGAGGAGAACAGGAACGCCCCCCGTACAAGCCCAGCTCATAGGCTCAGCATACCCTGCTGAAAGGCAGCAGACACTGAGCCCCGTGCCCACCCAGCTCCACGCGGCCACTGGAGAGACCCTCCTCTGAAAGGCCTTTGCTGACCGCCTGTCCCATCTCTCTGGATCCTTTTCCTCGGTCACAGCCCTCAGCAGTTCCCGATGTTACAGGGACTTCGCACATGTTGACGTGTTTGTCGTCCCCCTCCCCAAGCCCTGGAATAACGCAGGCTCCTGGGGGGCCCCTGACTGGCGTGGGTTTAGTGAAGGCTGGACGGAGCAGACACCCCCGTGTGCCAGGCGCCGTGTGGCTTTATGAACTCCTCCCTGTCAGCTTTCCCTGTGACTCGAGCCAAGTGTCCAAACAAGCAGGAGACTGATGTCTGCTCCTGAAATAGCCCATTTCAAGGGAGGGAGCAGTGAACAGCCCATTAACCAAATAAATGAGGGCTAAAAATAGCCCCTTCTATAGGGAGCTGAGGCCCGAGTACAAAGAAGGAACAGTTTGGAGAAACATCACGGGGAATTCCCAGCTGCCCCCTACTAAGCTGGGGCTCCCGGCCCCTGTCCCTTTCCCAACCGTGGGGTCATAGCACCATCCTGCGGGCCCAGCCCTCACTCTCATTCCGGCTGTCCTCTGGTGTGGAAGGGCCTCGGTGCTGGTCCACCCCTGCCCACCCTTCAGTCACAGCCCACACTCCCTGGAGCTCTGGGGGGACTGTGTCAATGGAGCCTCCCAAGAACCCCCTGACTATCATTACCTGCCACCCATTTACCCCCAGTCACTACCTCCCACACCACCATTACTGGCTCCCCAATGTCAGTACCTCCCCCGAACCATGTTACCTCCCTCTCACCACTAAGAAAACTGAGGCATGAAGCAATTAGGTAATAAGTAAGGCACCTGACTCCATGTCACTTATAGGGACAGAGCGCCACTGGGCTCCATGGCCTGACTCCAGTGTGCATGGGCAGACTAGCTAGTCAGCTCAGGTGTCCCCTCTGGGAGCCCTCCCTGGTTCCCCCAGCCTCATCTGTCCCTGTATGTAGGACTCTTACTAAACCTCACACTGCAACGTCCTGTGCCCACCTGCCTTGTTCCCTTGTCATGAGCTTGTGGAGGGAGAAACAGGCTCGGATGTCCGTGTCCACCACACCGCCTCCCTCCCTGGGCGCGGCATGTGCCTCCACGGTCAGAGCTCCGAAATGGGTTTCCACCCTGACCTGAAACGCTGCCTTGCCCTCCTTCAGTCCACCTCCCCCTCCCAAACCCTGCTCACTCCTCCCTCTGTCAAGTCTTCCTGGTAAAGAGACTTGAGGGGCAGCACTGCGTCCCTGCCTGCCTCAGCTTGTTGAAAGCACAAAGGAGACCCCACACTCTGCCTGCCTCCCCCTGGACATCTGCCCAGTCAGTTATCACTGTCCTCTGGAGAAGGAGGCCCAGATGAAGGAACAAAGGCTCATTCTAATCCTCCTCAGGCCACTGACCATCCATACGAGCTTGGCCGGGTCACTCACCATGCCGCCAGCCACGGTTTGCTCAGGAGTAGACTGGAAAGGAGACAAGGGGAGGAGAAAGAGGCCCTGCTGACCTCCTGGTATGACCAACACTAATGCACACACAGCTCTGTGAAAAGCAAGACCAGCCGACACAAGTGGGGGATGGCTAAGGGCAAGGTGGGGGTATTCTGTGTGCCCAGCCAGGTGCCAGGTACAGTTGGGCACCCGATACACACTTGAACTGAAACTTCTGCTTTCTGCCCTGTCCTGAGTAAGGAAACACGAAAAAACAACCAGAAAGTATCACATATTAGAGCTCAAATTTTACCTAGTTGTCTAGGAAGGCAACACTTCTAATAATAGCCAAGACTGAGTTTCTACCTCAACTCACCTCCAACTGTTTGGAAGGAAGTGGGACACTGCGTTTAGAGCCGGCTGTGATGTGTATGACCACACACAGCGGGCAGGAGAAAGCCTGTCGTGGACCCGAAGGCCAGCCGTGCAGCTCACCTTGGCCGGGAGCAGACCAGGCCGCCCCTCGCCACAGGTGTGCTCCACCAGCTCTCAGACACTTAGGCAGACGTGGCAGGATCTTCCAGTTCCAGGTCACATGGCCACAGCCTGGACAGATGAGTCCCCTGACATCTGTCACTCTCAGCAATAATTTAATGAGACATAAACTATCCCATCAACTGCAACACCTGGGGCCCAGACACAGCTCTCAGAGGTGCCCGCTCCAGAACAGGCATCTGTGGTCATCCAGGCAGCCAACCTGCTCACCCGAGAGAGGAGGAAGCAGACGGCTGAAGAGGCAGAAACTTGCCCAAGTCCCCAGTGGACAAGGCGCACAGACAAGGTGGGCAGCTACAGACACTTAGCGGGGCCTGTTACTGCACACGCAGATGCATCTATCGCAGGGACGCGCTCCGCAGGAAGAAATCCGTGTGGTGGAGGCAGGAGTAGGCAAGGTCCCACCTGCCCCCTTTTCAGGCCACCCTTAGGTCCTCAAAGGGGAACCTAAACCTTTGTCCCAGAACGCCAGAGCTGGAGGTGGAGACCATGCTGCCCAAAGCCTCCATCCCACAGCTGGTCTCCTGTCAGCCTGGGAAGTCACCTCCTCGGTCGCCCACTGTATCTGAAACATGAGTGGGTGGGGGGGTAAGCTGGTGCCAGGGCCTATTACAGGTGAAACGTTCCTCCACCCTGTGCTCCTGCAGCCTCTTAAGCCCATTTTGGGTTTAGGCAAACAAGGACTAAAGCTGGCGCGAGGGCCCGGGCGGAAGCCAGCAGTCTGGCTAAAGCTGAGCCA
Organism: Tapirus indicus; assembly: GCA_031878705.1. Lineage (NCBI taxonomy): Eukaryota > Metazoa > Chordata > Mammalia > Perissodactyla > Tapiridae > Tapirus > Tapirus indicus. Next base: position 7,532,442 of record CM062919.1, read on the forward strand.
TGACTCGGCTTTGGAGGAACCAGGGGTCAACACTCTAGTTCTATACAACATGAGAAGCTGGTTTAAATCAACAAACCCATGAACAAAAAGGAAAAGCAACACGACCCCCACACTCAGGCCAGCAGAACGGACAGGTGGCTGACCTGACGTAAACACGGTCACTCTGCTTTGTCTTGGAATACTGGTTTCACTTCCACTCGTGTGCAAACGGCATCAGAGTTTTGTTTCAGCGTGTACTGAAATTCGGAAGGCAACTTACTCCTTTTCAAGGCAGCCATCTGAACTCAACCCCCGTGCTTCCCACATGCCCACCCCTTACCCCGTGACCTTCAACACGGTCAAGGGAAGGTGGCAGGAGCTGGAACCTGGATGGACAGCAGCCTCCACATTACACCATTACTCTGGAGTTGTGAAGGCCTAGGGCAGACACACACAGAAAAGATGCAGGCTGATTCCAAAAGTCATCACCACCTTACAAAGCATTTTGGGCAAGTGTGGGGGGACTGAGTGCCCTCCCGTCCTTTCTGCGCCAGGCCAACTGAGCCTGTTAGCATCCTTTCCGACGGAAGCCCAAAGAACTCCTCACGGACACTCAGACTTGCCCAGCTCTCTCACGACCTTCCTCCAGCTCTGTAGGGCCAGCGGAGGAGGGTCACTGTCATCCTGTTCCCCGGGGGGCCAGAGGCACCACCAGCCCGAGAATGGCAAAGCCAGCCAGCTGCTGCACTGGGCTGCCAGCCAATGTCCCCCATTCCTGGTCCACAGCCCCTTCTGATCTCTCCTCGGTCTTTACACAGGACCCATGAGTGATGGGCTGCATGAAGACTTGAGGACAAGCTGTGTGCCCACCCCAGAGACAGGTCCAGCTGGGCAAACGTTTCTACCCGACATTCCTGGGCCCGGGCCTCGGGGTAAGGGCTGTGTTCTCAGGTTAGAAGGAAAACGGAAAGAGAGAGACTATTCCAGCCAAGTCCGTGAGTGAGCACACGGAGAAGGCAGGCAGCGTGGTGAGGGCACAGGCTCCAGCGGACTCCATCACCCACCACTGAGCCGCTCCCTGCTGGGTTTAATCTACAACTGCAAAGAGGAAATGATCCCTCAAGCCGGCAGGGAAAGGAGCCCCACTCACCCACCCACAGCCCAGATCAGGACCAAGTAAAACCAAACAGAAGGTGTGGGGGGCATGAGAGCAGCACAGCTTCCCTGGGACAAGCTAGGACGGCCTCCTGTTGCCACAGAAGCCTCTGGTCTTCCCCCTTCCTCCCCGGGGAGCAGAGTAGGATGTCCAGCTACTTGACCCAGCATCTCCAGCCAGCGCTCCACGGTACTTCTGTCCCCCTCAGGAAACACTGACCGTGAACCACACCCTTCAACAAGGCCCACCACCTTCCGATCAGGCAGCAGCCGCAGGGGACAGCATCCGAGAAGTGCAGGGTGTTGGAAGGGACCTCGGAGCTGCACACCCCACAGGGCACAGAAAGCCTCGCTGGGCTTCCCACACCGCCAGCCAGGCCCTGCTCAGTGGCCCCAGGACAAAATGAAGCCCACTTCACCACAAACGGAACCTGCGCAGAGCCCTTCTGTACCCGAGCAAAGATCTGTGCCTGGAAATTCCACCCACTGCTCGAGTCCTGCCCTTTGGGGCCCTGCTGAGGAAGCGTCATCGCCCTTTCTGGCTACACCCTGCCCGCTGTTATGATTCACTGTGTTTAGTCACCAGAGTTAACAGGAGCCCATAGCCAGCCACTTTAAGGGCACTATCTCATTTAATTCTCAATGAGGCAGGACACTGAATCGCTCCGGACCTTTGGGCAGTTTTGCACATTCAAATTCATGGTTAAAATGCTGTGATGCCAATGCCCTCTACACCCACTCTACAGATGGGAAAACTGAGGCTTAGAGCGTTCAGGCCCTTGTCCATCAGGGAGTATGTGCAGAGCTGGGACTCAGACCCCAAAGCTGTTTATACCCAAAGCCTGTGGCATGCCACTAGGGCATTTCGAGCACACATCTTCTACTGGCAAAGCATCTCATTCTCCTCATCACGTATCACTTTATAGGTGAGTCCCTGCCCTCATCACCTCCCTCGAGGTTCCAGAGGAGACAAATCCAGATGTCTCTGGAAGCTCACCTCCTCTGCTACTTTGGTGGCTCATCAGATCTCAAGCTGGCACGACCAAAGACCAGGCTGGACTCCCCCTTTCTAGCAAGGCACCTCCAGGCCAGGATGCTCACCTGGTCACAAAGGGTCAGAGATGTGCACTCACCCACCCCAGAAATATACACATCACCCCAGCCCGCCCTGTGCAGACCTCTTCCCGCTGGAACCATCCATGCCAGCCTGAGCGCAGGGTTATGAGGACTGGGGACTGGTGTGGTGTGGGGTTCCCCTGTAAACCCTACTTTCCATCTACACATCACGACGTTAATGGTGTGTGCCCATGACTTTTCTGCCGCCAGCACCTAACAGGTCTAGACCTGCTGGCTTCACATCCAAACCACCCTACAGAGAGAAGTCCACTTACGCCAATTGTAAACTTGAACTTGAATGGTGGCCCCTCAAAGAAGGCAGCGCAGTTATCGTCGCTGCCCGTCGCCAGCCGGTATGGCCTGCTCTGCTTGATGTCCACGCTGTTGATGACTTTGTTGTGTCCTGTGATCTCGCCCACGGAAGAGCCACTGTCCCACAGGAAGACGGCTCCAAACCTTTACCCAACGAGAGGAGTTGTGGGAGGACAAACAAATCAATCCTGGGGAGGGTCGACGGGACCCGGCAGTGGAGCTGCCAGTGCTGGAAGCAAGGGAGCGGGTGCTGGCAGCGCAGCCCCGGCTCCTGACCTCACGTCATATGCACTCATGACAAAAACACACACTGGAGGCACTGGGTGTCCTCGTGTTTATGGTCCAGTGCCCATGAGCCTCCACATGCAAGGCGCCTTAAAAGCACCCGCCAGGGGAATAGCTTATGGCTTCAGTAGTTTCATAAGTTTTATTGGGGGGGAAGCAAGAAATAGACCAGTCACCACCCCTACTAGAATGGAGGTGACGCCTTGCTCTCGCTGGCACTCGCTGAAAATGTTTTGGTTACTATTTGTGACCGAATGAAAAAAGGAATTATTAAGACCAACAGGAATGACTTGAAAAACTAGAGTAGAATTAATACCTAACAGAACAACAGAACACGCGCTGAAAAGACTCTCTGAGTAAGAGAAATAAAGACGTGTGCCCTCCAAGATGAAGTGCTTGTAGGCAGCATGGTGCCGTGGAGGGAACATTGACCGCACCAGAGTAAGAAAACCCGGGTTGTGGTCCTGACCCTGCTGGTCACTAGCCGCTGAGTGCAGTAGCCGCTCAGGCCGCCTACCCAGTATCCACCCACCTCTTCTTCCTTAGTAAGGCGACCTCAGGGGATGGGCCCAGCCTCCCTTACAGCTAGGTGTGGCCATGTGGAAGCTGCTGGGAGGGACCCCAATAATGCTCTTAAGAGCTGCATCTCTTTCACTTTCTCCCTTTCCTGCTGCCTGGAATGCGGGCATTGATGGCTGGAGTTCTAGAAAGTGAAGGGTCAAGGATGTGAGAGACAGAGAGAGAGTTTGTCTGGGCCCTCAGACAAACCCTGGGGGGCTCACCCATGGTTACATATTGTTGAGGCCAACCCTGAAGGAGCCAGTGGCTTGGGCTAGTCACACAGCTGTGAAGGGGGCTGGAGAGGCCTGGCACCTATGGGGACTCAACACACACTAGTCCACGCTGGCACTGATGTCACTGCAGCCCTCCCACAGGGGCACCTAGGAAAGGAAGCCAAGCAAGGGATACAAGCAGGGAGGGGCTGAGGCCAGAGACTCACTTCTCTCTTCCTTCCCCGACCACGGCGATCCTCTTGCTGTCTTCCGTCCAAGCAATGTCCTTGATCTTCCCTGCAAAAGGCTGGTACTCATACTTCAAGAGATGCTCCTTCTGCGTGGTATCCCAGATCCTCAGCTTCCCAGATACATCTGCAGACACAACGGGGCGGTGAGAGCCACAGTCACCACTGGGCCAGGGCCAAGGTACGCCCACGCAGCACTGCCCAGGGTTCACAGGCTTGCTGGAGTTGGCCAAGGCCGTAGCTGGGAGGAGGGCCGTGTTTTAGGTAAATAATACCCAGCCACTCGTCAGAGCCTGCTGCCTCCATGAGAACCACTACTGGGTCTCTGCATTTCACCCATAATCACCTGATTACAAGCCATGTGTAGGAATCAGAAAGCCTGGGGACACATGGTGGCAAACCCAATGTGTCGGGAAGCAGTTTCACTTCATTTTGTATTTCTGTCCCTATAGAGGGATCTAAATGGCATACGGGCCTTGGGCAACTTCAACACTCGGGAGTTCAAGTTTACTCCATTTGTAAAACGCGACACAGTACCGCCCCTCTCCCGCGCAGCTGCGCAGCCTGCTGCAGGTGTGACTTGCACAGCAGCCCCCGCCTTGGTCTGCGGACCCGGCCCCCTCGCAGCTCCTCAGCCGCGCTCCAGGCAACCAGCAGCCTCACTCATGACAGCGAGATACAACCCACAGCTCGTGTGACTGCGGCGCGGGCGAGAGCCTTTTGTGAGACATGTGGTGGGTGTTGGGATGAATCGTACTACAGACAGAGCGTGCTGCAGGCCTCTTCTCACGGCAGCATCTGCAGTGGGTTAGGAATAAAGTAGCAGCCTCTTTCCTTCCCCACCACGATCCTGTCACCAAGATCCAAGCACCAACCTGACACCTCCCTTCCCAAATGAGCAATGAATTCACAAACTAGCAGGAAAAATGGAACATTTTTCACTAACTCTTGAGGCTTAAAACCTCAGCCCAGAATGGGTCTGGGGGCATCCCCCAGTGGGCAAGCTCGTGATGTGTTTCCAGGACCCCCAGGCCCACCTCAGCACTAAACACAAAACTCCACAGCCGGCTCCTGGAAAAACTGCTTTGGTTCTGTTCTGGCTGAGCCAAGGGAGGGCAGAGGCAGAGGCTGCACGGGGCAGCACTGAGAGCCAGCCCCTACCTGACATGGACGTGGACTAACCAGACTTACAAGGATCTAAAGATCCAGCAGAGCCCTGGAACCCCATCTGAGAGGGAACTGCAGGCTTCCCAAGGTACTGGGACCTCTAAACTCAGGGGACCTGGAACCCAGAGACCCCTGCCCCCTGGCACACCAGGTATCAGGTAACCCACTCAGCCAGAGAGCACAGCACTTTTGCAGCCTCCCTCCTCCTCATTCCAAACCCCACACTATTTTTAGCCCAAAACCCTAATCCCTGCAGTAAATGTTTCGTTGTCTTTGCTGGATTCAAAGGACCAGCACACTAGAAATGTCCAATGTGATCTTTGCCCAAGAATACGTGGATCTGTGTGCAGCCCAAATCTCCCTCAGTTCCTCTGCCAAATCAGGGTGCTTTTACGAGAGGAAAATGTCAAATTGATCCTTTAATCATGTGGACTGTCCTTTACAACAGTCTCTGCGACACCCCTCCTCATCGATTCTACATTAGCATCTAAAGGCCACTGATTTCTGTCAGGTTGAACACCCACCCGGGGACCCGGGAGAAGGCAGCTGGGCCTGGGCTCCAAGAGCCAGGGCAGGGAGACTGCACCAAGCAGGTGGTGGGGGCCCTTGCCAACCACATTTCTCTCCGGAGAAGATACAATTTTAAAAGGCACCAGGGCCAAATCTTGGGGCTTTAAATGAAGAGGCATTTTGCTGGCAAGCAGGGCTGGAAAAAAAGAATTCACAGGGCTAAAATAAATCATGGGATATATTAAAGCAAGTTTTACAGATGGAGTCAGAGTAGTCTAAACACAAAAATCATTAAGTGCCCACTATGTGCCAGACTCCTGGCCAAGCCCCGCACACACAGCCCCGGCCGGCTGGCATTAACCATTGCCTGTTGCCTTGGCGCATCCTGGTTTTGGTGACAGACACTACGGTCATCCGCTGTCAGGTGTCCACTAGTGCAAGAGCCATCCTAGGCATTTTACAAGAACTGCCGCACTGGATCCTCCCCAAACCAACCTGGTAGGTACCAGTACCCCTACTTTAAGAAGTGCAATTTAGGGCCCTGGAAGGCGAGTTATTTAAGGAAGGTGGCATAGCTGAGAAGGGGTGAACCCTTCAAGGACAGATCCCTGCACTGCCTGCCAGGCAGGGATTGAGGGCAGTGTAGACAGAACGTTCACCGGTGTGTATGAATCCTGGCCCTCCCCTACAGGCTGGTTATTTCTTTCATCAATTTGTTCATTTCCGTCACCCTCCAGGGGAGGCTGCGGAGGCCCACATCAGCGCATTCACCTGGCTCTCCCTGGGGCCTGAGACCAGGCTGGGCATGGCCAGGGCAGCCAATAAATAATACTTGTTGAGCGTACGAATGAATGAATGAACGAATGAATGGGAGACGCAAGGTAAGCCACTCTTGACCTCTGTGCCGTTCTCGCCTGTAAACGTTTGTAAAAGATTTACCTCCAAGGACTAGGTGAATAAAGCATCCCATAACCTAAAGATGTCTGAGCCCCTCCTCTTACCCAGCCTCCCACTGAGCTACACAAAAGCCTGGCTGGAGAGAGCAAAGGCCCGGACCACAAACGAAATGGAGCAAACGGAGTGCCTGCCTCGAGGCCGGCATTGTGCTGGGCAGCAGGAAAGGAGCAGCGAATAAAGGTGACGCGCGTGAGTGCACACGCACACGCACTGAGCTCCAATATATCACAATACAGCCGCCTGCAAAGGCCTCTGGCCAACCTCACAAGAGCAGTTCTGCTGACTTGTGAGTTGGAACCAGCTGGAACACTGCAAACTACAAAGTTCTGGAATGGGGCTTTTCAGTGGCTTATACCTTCCTTGTCAGCTCTGGCTGAAACTAATTACATTGCTTCCACCTGTCCCCCTCCACCCTCCTTTATCCTCTTCCCTCTTCTCTCCTCCCCCTCATCCTCCCAAGCCAGGAGCCCAGCTTAGCCCCAGGACTGGGGGGGCGGTGCACGGCAGCACCTCAGCCACACCACACGCATCCAGGAACCATGGACAAGTACACGTACCTCCAGAGGCGATGTAGAATCCACTGGGCGCGTACTTGGCCACCACCACTTGATGGGCGTGCTCTGTGTAGATGTCAGCAATGGCTGGGTTCTGCAGGGAGGAGACCCCAAATGAGCACAAGGAATGTAGGAGCAGCCAAACTGCTTTCCGCTCTCCCAGTTAACGGATTTGGGGGAGAAAAATTACAGACAACACTTAAAACCTTCATAAAGAAAATCCCAAAAGTATACCTACTTGCCTACACACCCACTGCCTGCCTGCCTATCTCTGGGTAATAGAATTCCAGGTATTGGTAACCCTTTCTCTCTAGTCTACAATTACAGAATTCGAGGCGAATTTTCTTTGGTCTGCTTTTCTGTACTTGCCATAGTACAAATATGTATTTGTGAAATATATACATGAAATAAGTTTCATTAAAAAAAAAAATCTATGATTCTAACTTGCTCCTCTCTATGGGAAGCTGCCAGTTCTTTAAGTCACAGTTCCTGACACTCTGAGCGCTGTCTCCCCCGTTCTGAACCGACTCTATCCCAGGCTGCTAAGCAGTGTGTGGCCTGAAACAGAGCCTTTGGCTTTGAGGTACAAGAACAGAGCGGGGCTTGTAGCTGGGAGCCCCTCCTTGTGGGTCATGTAGGTGGGAGACTCTCCTTGTGGGGCTTGTAGCTGGGAGCCCCTTCTTGTGGGTCACGTAGCTGGGCACCCCTTGTCAAAAACCTTCCTTGGGGAAATGTGGATTCCCCACACCCTTTTGTAGCAGAGATCAAAGGTTGGCTGGACTTTGCAGCAAGAATGGGACCAGCACTTGGGACTAGAAGCATCATCACTACTCAGAAATAAGGTTTTAACATATAGTTTACTAAAAGTACACCATGGCACCCCCCCTCCCCAAACACACACGACCAAGGGGCCTCAGCAAAACTGAAACACACACTGAGATGCTCTCCATGTGTCCTCACAGCCGAGCCTGCTTTCAGGAGGGAATGAAGACCCGGCCGTCTAATTCCCCACACCCACTGTCTGTTTCCTGTGAATGAACCAAGTGCTCTCTGAAAAGAGGCAGCTTCCCACAGACGGGAATGAGGGCATGTCAGGTCCCAGGGAGGCTGCCCAGCTCTCCAGAAGAGGTGTTGAAGGCCCATCTAACCTGACCCCTAACTGCCCCCACCTCTTTCAGCTGCCTGGTGGTCTCTTCTCCCTCATCTCCTCACACCCCTCAACAAGATCAGAGGCCTGTACTCTTCTCAGCCTTCTGGCCACAGGATCCCCACACCCCCATCCCACCAGACTAAGACTGGAGAAGTACGCCCTAAATTCTAGCCCCGTCACGACCCTTCTGCCAGTCTTCTCAGCCCCACGTCTCTGTAAATGCTGTTCCCTCGGCCATCAACACCTTTCCCTGCCTGCCAATGCCTCCTTCTCTATCAGGCCTAACGGAAGAGCCATCTGCACGAGCCTCCTGCAGTGGCCAGTTCTCTCTCTTCTGTGCTCCCAAAGCACTGGACATGCCCGAGGCAGATATGACACACACTAGAGGCCCCAACCTTCTCGTCCCTCTCTCCAACTCTTCTCTGACTTGCATCATGTGCATTTATCTCTTTTGCCATCACAGCAATTAGCAAATAACAGGTGCTCGATAAATGTTTTTTTGGGGGAAAAAAGTTTACAGTCCTCCTCTTTCACCCCTAGGACTTAACGTTTAGCATTATGTGAATGTAGCAGGCACTAAATATATGTGGTTCATAAATTAATCCATCTTGGGATAAACATTTGCTAATGAAATTAGGAAGATATCGGGTATCCAAAGAAGACACTATGAATGGCAAATAAGCACATGAAAAGGTGCTCAACATCACCAGCCTTTTGGGAAATACAAATCACAACTACAATGAGCTACCGCTATATTACCTGGTTCTATGTTAGAATAAAAGACTGACATCACTAAACATCGGCAAGCGTGGGGAGCGGGCACTGGAACGTTCACATATTGCTGGTGGGAATGCAAAATTATACAGCCAGAAAACAGTTTGGCTATTTATAAAGTTAAACATAGTTACCACACAAAAATCCAGCAGTCCCACTGCTAGGTATTTACTCAAGAGAACTAAACCCATGTGTCCACAAAGATACACGCACAGAGGTGCAGACACGCCTTTATTCGTCACAGCCCCAAAGGGGAAGCACGCGACGTCTACCAATGGGTGCCCGGAGAAACAAGCTGTGCTGTATCCGTCCAGGGAAAGACGACTCGGCAATAAAGAGGAGCAAACCATACCACACGCAATGACACGCTGGATCTCAAAAGCATTGTGCTACGTGGAAAACCCAGACACAAAAGACAACACTGTACTGCACTATTCCTTTTTTATGAAATTCTAGAAAAGGCAACTTGAAAGGACAAAGCAGAGCAATTGGTGGGGCAGGGGGTGGAGGGAGTCAACTGACAGAAGGGCGTAGAGGGCACATTCTGGAATGACTGGAATGTTCTGCATCATGAATGTGGTGGTGGTTCTGGAACTGTATTTGTCAAAACTCAAGTCGTACTCTTAAAACAAATTTTACTGTATCTAAATTGCACCTGAATACAACCACAATGCCTGGTATCCATCAAATGCCTCCCTAACCCAACCCGGCCCTGCCCGGATGGGTCCTTCACATTCTAACACAGACAGTTCCCTCACGAAGAAGCTGGCAAAAGCGGCTTGTGGACAGGCTACCACCATGTCCATTTCAAGGCTGACTGAGGGGTCTTAAATCCTACACGGTGGGCACTATGAGCCCACTTTACAGATGAGAAAGCCAACCCAGAGGCAACGAACCACCCATGCTGGCACTCAGCCTGGCACTGCCTTTAAAAGAGTGGGCTCCAAGGGGCCCTGGGCGAGGGACGGAAGATGATAGGCAGCGGCCTGGGAGGAAGTTCTGCCTTTAAAAATCCTTCCCCTAAATGGTCAGGGTGTGTGAAACCCCCAGGGTCATCCCCAGCAGGCTCAGCACCAGAATCCTGGGCTGGACGAGATATCACTCTCGTCTGTACTCCAAACACAGTGCACAACTGGGCCAGCGAGGGGACGAAGAGTCTCCAGGCTGAACACAATGACTACATCTGAGTCAGCGGCAGCCTCCTCCACTGCTCTGCACACAGGAGGGCCGGCTGCTGGAGCTAGAAATGACAGCTCCCCTGTCCCCAAAGCCTCCCCTGCAGGCCAGGCTCATTCCAGATCAGCTGGGTCCAGACGGCACCAGGACTCGGACCCCACGTTCTCCCCACTCCTCCTCCCTCTCCTGTTGTCTCGGGGAAGGAGAACAGGATTTGGGGTGAGTAGTTTATTTGGGGAAGGGCTCAGGAACGTGTAAAATGAGACAAGGAAGGAAGAGAGCCAGTTCTGGGAGCACCAAGGAGCATCACCCTTGGAGGGCTCAGGAGACCGACCACTGAGAACAGGATGTGGAGGCTGGGGCGCCCTTCCTCCCGGCTTTCCTTCCTGCCCTGCTGCAGGCCCCGCCAGCTCTTGCCCTCAGAGGACAGATTTCAGGCAGAAACCAGGAGGAAGCCCTGGTACTGGAGGCCCCATGGGCACCTAGCAGATGTGGGCAGAGGCTGACAGGGCCTGCTAAAACCTCCTGTCACCTCGCCCTCCACCCTAGGCCTGTCCCAGCCTGCCCAGTCTTCTTCAACAGCTCCCAAACCCACCTCCTCTTTCTAGCCGGGCCACAGATTCCACTCAGTTCTTCCTGTCCCTCCTGGGATCACGACGATATCTTTAAAGTTGATCTCTACTTTCGATCAATCCACCACAGTCTCGAGGTCCCAACTCTGATCACCTCACTCCCCTGCTTGAAATCCTTCTCTCAGGAGCTGCAGGGCCTGACCCGCAGCCTCCATTCTTCCCGGCCCCCTGTGACCCCTGACCCCGCCAAGGCCCCTTCCCTCCCCAGGCCCACCTGGAGGCCAGAACAGGAGCCGCCCCCCCTTCCCACACAGGGTCCCCACTGAGCTCAGTGCCCAGCACAGGGCCTGGCAGTGGGTGCCCGGCGACGGTGAGTGAGGGGCAGAACCCAGGGCTGGGACACCCCGGGATGAGCCCCAGAATGCTCCCCTGCACCTGGGGCATCAGGGACCCTCACAGGAGACACGAAAGGTATGGTGCTCGAGGAGTCACAGACGTGACACAGCCTCAGGACCGCAGGCCATGCCGTCACACACCTGCAGACCCCTCATGTCTGCAGGAGCAGCCCACCTGTGTGCCAAGGCTCCTCCCCAGGACCACAAACCAAAGGACCTCCCCAACACCTCTCAGCCTTGGCCCTGGCCCTGGAGAGACTTGTTCCAACACAGCAGGAAGGGTCACTTAAACATGCTCTGTCCCAGGCAGTGACTGCCTGAGCCGCCCCTGTGCTCCCCAAAGCTCTTTCACATTCTTTTGGTCCTCTGGGCTTAGGTGCTGAGGTAGGGGTCAGAGGTCACCATACCATTTATAGGTCAGGTTGAGGGATGGCCCAGGTCACAGGGCATGGCAGCCTTTACCTCAGTGCCTGGCCTACCACGAACCTGACTGGGAGGCAGGGAAGGCCTCCTTGAAGCTGTTGACACGGCACTCTGCTGTGGCAGCTCATGGTCCCCTGGAGCCTCCAGAGACAGCCCTGGGCTTCCTCCAAACTCCAACCAGGCAAAGGGAGCATGACCTTGCAGGATTACGTTTCAGAGCACCGGCTTTCTAAACACTCCCGGTTCCTGAAAGCAGTCTCTGGAAGCTGCACCTGCGTAGTCCACACGATCTGCAAGGCCCTCTGTGCACCGGCGACTGAGGCCAACCTCAAATTACTGCAGAGCGAGCCAGCTCCACAAACCTCTGTGCTTCCAGACCGGCAGGTCTGCACCCAGAGGCTAAGCCCCTCCACACTGCCCCACAGAGCAGCAAGAATGCACCAAGTATGGCCCCCTCCTCCCTTCCAAGAACTCCCCATGCACCCTGGGCTGGCCCTGGGGATCCAGCAGTGAGCGGATGCTTCACACAAACGGCCACCAGCCACGAAGCAGGAACCTGCGAGCACCACCCCTGCGCAACCAGCAAGGCTCCCTCTCACCCAGACTGAGCTCTAAACTGCAATCCAAAGTCCATTTCCCATTACGCCCTCCTCCCTCCTTCATCAGGCCACTACTATGACATTCTTCCCTCTATCTGCCTCAGTCTGGAATGCCTTCCCTCCTTCCTGATCCCCAAGGCAGTATCCTAATTATCTTCTAACACCCAGGCAAAGGCCACTCCTTCAAGAGGCCTTCCCTGATGCTCCAAGCTAGAAGAGATCTCTCCCAGCCCTGAATGCCCACACCACCTTCCTTACCCTCCCACCCCGCCGCCCTTATCAGTTTCTACCTTGGCCATTCTTATACCCCCTTAGTTTCTCACTAAGTGGATCCCACAGAGGGCAGGGTCCATATTTGATTCACCACTGCAGCCTCCAAATACGGAAAAGACCAGGGCGTGCCAGAACCTGATAGCTGTTTATGAAGAAACAATCATCGTAGGCTGATGACTCACTCTCAGCCAGCCTCCGGGTGGACCTTCCAGTTGATTCTCTGAAACCTCACAACACTCCTTAAAGGAAGGTCACCTTTTAACCCCTTTTACAGGCGAACAAACGAGGGCAGAGACCTGGAGTAACGTGCCCAAGGTCACCACTGGGCAGTGTTGGGCCAGGACCTGAACTCGGTAAGAGCCTTTCTTCCTCTCAGTTTTATTCACTCACTTACGGTTGGCACCGCTGTAGGCCCGGTTCTGCACCTCAGGGAAGAGAAGTTTGCACTGGCCGACAGTCACACGTTTCAGCACCATGGGGAGCCAGGTCACTCAGTTGGAGGGCTGGAGAGGTCAGGCATGGACGTCCAGAACGACTTTCTTTCCTGCCTCCAAGCTCAGCCCTTCCCGATGAGGCTAACCAAGCCTTAGAACAGGGGCCTGCGAGGGCTCCCCACATGCCCCACTGGACACAGGGCATGCCACCCCTCTTCCTGTCATCCCCTTTCCCTCTGCCCGCCCAGGGCCTTCTGATGAGTCATGAGGGGAGACTTTGGGGGTGGCTGCTGGGGTTCAAACCCTAGCACCTCCTGGGGCTTCAGTGTCCTCGTCTCTAAAATGGGAGACAGTATCCACCCAACAGGGCAGTTGTGAAGAGGAAGGCAGAAGGTGCACTGTCACGGCCCAGGCAATCCTCTAGGGACACTCATGAATTAACTCTGCTACATCTCACGCCGACCCCATAATAATATTATTTCCCCATTCTTACAGATGTGGAAACTGAACCGAAGGAAGCAAGTACACCAAGTGCTTGGCCACTGGGCCACTGCTCGGCACAAAACGTGCTCAGCCAAGACTAGCTCTCATGCCAGAGGCGGTTCTCAGGGTTGCACACTGGACTGGAACAAGCCAGAGCTCCCGGAGAACAGGGGAGGGCCTGCGGGGCAGGACTGGAATGCAAACGTTGGGATGTTCAAACAGTCAAGGGTAGAGGAATGGCCCTTTTCTGAGTAAGACCCCGGAGAGCAGAGGTAAGGCCTGTGGGCAGAAGCTACAAACAAGCTGACAGACCTTAGGATCCCGGTCTTTCTAAAGGGTGTATCACACCAAAGCTGGGGAGACTCCACCCTGAGACTGAAGAGAAGTAGAAAGGGCCCTTTCCACTCCAGGGTCTACACGCCATCTGTAATAAGGCGCTGCAAGGTGCAGGGGACCACATCACAAAGGTCGTGACTGGGCAGGGATCTGGGTGAGCATCTCCAACCATTCTGGGGCATGGTCAACGTCTACAAGCCAACCACAAACAGGACCACCTCTCCGCTGGCCTCAAGCATGAAGCAGCAACCTTTTCTTTTACCTAAAAATAGCCTTTGACATCCCTCTCCACACCTCCATCAACAGGGTAAGAAATGTACCAAAACCACCTACACAGTCCATAATCGTGCCGAGAGGACAAAAGTCAAACTTCTTTCAACCTCTGTGCACATGTAGTTCCCTGTCTCGATTCTCCCTATCTGTGCTATGTCAGTCTCAAGCCTCTTCGTGAAGAACTCTTACTCATCCTCCAAAACCCAACTCAAGTGTGCCCCTCCTCCAAAAGCCTTCCCTGCTGCTCTGTGGCAGTTAGTTCTTCCCTCTTGTTCCCAAATCACTAGTGACATTCTTCCTTTAAAGTGCTTAACCCGGTGTGTTACAATGTTATCTACCAGAGTTCTTTGGCACTACTGACATTTTGGGCCAGATAATTCTTTGTTGTAGGCCAGTCCTGTGCACTGTGGAATGTTTGGCAACATCCCTGGGCTCTACCCACTAGATACCAGGAACACAAAAATGCCTTCAGACATTGCCAAATATCCCACAGGGGGGTGGGGTGGGGGCAAAATTGCCTCTCGCTGAGAACCACTGATTTAAATCTTGGGCACAGTGGCCACGGGCAGGGCTCAGCAGGATGGGGGCTCAGTGAACGTGTGTGGGAAACATCAAGACCACGGATGGGCTGTCCCAGCTGATAAGCACTTGCTGACCGATGTGTTCATCTTGGAACAGCTCCCTAATTGGTCTCCCTGCCTCATACCCCAGACACAGAACAATCTCCCTGCTGCAGATTTGATCATCTCACTCGTCTGCCTAACCTTGTGATGGTTCTGATGGCCACCAGAACAGGGCCGGCTCTGTCACAGGGCGGCCTGACCACCTACCACCAGAGCACCGCACGCCTCTCCTGCCTGTTGCCCTCAAGCCCAGTGTTCCAGCCATGACCCACTCTCCAGGCCCCGAAACTCCGCAATCTCTGTGGGACCTTCTCGCTGTCCCTGCTCCACCTGACCGGCGCCACTGATCCTCCAGGTCCCTTCCCTGGGCTACAGCTGCTCAGATCCTTCTGTGGTGAGTGCCCCACGGCACCTCTGCTTCCTCTCAGGTCAGTCCCGGTCCCGAGAGTCGGACTTCCCCGCTGGCAACACGGGGGGATAGGCCCTTGGTTGGCCTGTCTCCAGGACCTGGAATGGGCTTCACCACAAAGCAGATGCTTGATAAGCATTTGTAACAGGAGGGACTAGAGCTCAAAGTACAGGAGGTAGAGAAGAAAAAAAGAGTAGCGGGGAGAGAAATGGAAATGCCTTCCCTGGGCTAGCTAACACTCAGGGAGCCCCTGCTGTGACTGGCAATGGGAGGGACTCCGAGATGTCACAGCCAAAGCACCCGAGGATCAGTGGCCCGAGAGCCAAGGAAGTCCCCCCAACCCCCGACTCGGGCACCATGCAGTTCTAGGGCTTTTGCTGAGCTCATCGCCTCACTTCTTAAAGGTCAGACTATGGGACCTGGGTGCTCTCCTGGCTCTGGACCCCATGCGTGTGCTGTCCAGGTGGTAATCAAACACGCCACCACCTTCCGTCACCTGGAGCTCATTTCATTCCCACCGGAGACAGCAAGCTCCGCACAGGCAGGGCCTCTGTATCTGTGCTCCCTACAGGGCCGGTGGCCGTCCTGGACACAGAGCAGGGGTTGGAAGACATGTACAATTGGACAGAAGGGACGAGGTCATTCTTTCTAGGGCCATCTGTCCCTCCACATAGCCGGCCCCCCCAACTTGTAGGAGATGCACACGTGGTCCTTCTGCACACAATTGCCAGCAGATCACTCATGAAACTCAGCACTCAAGTTCAGCATCCCCCAAGCCAGCCTATCCCTTGCTCAAGGAGATGAGTCCACTGGGCTTGTGCTTGGAAGCACAGCACTGCTAAACTGCTATGAACATTTCACTGCCTGGAATTTAATTTTATATACCTCATTTTTTCAAATATATATACTTTAGTTCTGGAACCTAGGGATTGGATAGTTTAAAAAGCAAGCCCCAAACCTGCCCTTGGAGCAAATCTGCTGGCTGCTTCTGGCAGCTTGTAAGGGGCCTCTGCCGGGAAGCTCACTGCCAAAGCTGTTTTCCAGAGAAGTGGTCCTGGGTGGTTCAGAATCATGAAGAGGTTCCTTCATAGCCACCGGGAGTAACCCTTCCCAGTCTTTACACTGTGAGCAGGGGTGATGTGGGGCTCCAGGTAAGAGTGTATCAGGTAATAGTATATCAGGTTCTCTCCTTCTGGAATACTCGTTTCTAGATGGTCACATCACCACATGCTTTTTAACTCTGCAGAGGAGCATTTCCTCTCCAAGGTGTGGCAATCAGATGTGTTGAAAGAAAATAGATGAGAAACTCTCCTTTCTACAAGCTTAATAAGTGCTACTGTGCTGGGTTCACAAAACAATCTTTAAGCCAACAAAGTGAATGACAGCAGTGGCTCCAAGTGGAAGGTCAGCAAGGGGACCGAGACCTGATTGGTTTGAAAGAAGGTGGATGCCACACAATTCAGGTCCAGCAAACTGAAGCAGGCCGAGCCTTTACTTCCATGCAGTAAGACCTTCAGTGGCTGCCTATTACCTCCACAACACAGCCTGGCTCACAAGAAACTTTCGATCAAGAAATAACTCATTGAGCACCTGTTAGGTGGCAGGCAGCGCTCTAAGCGAGGACATGTTAGTGAATGAAACGGGAGAACAGCTCCTGCTGTCATGGAGCGAGTCTTGTTCAGGAAGACAGGGCAGATGCGCCCATGCACTTGCAGGTTGCGGGGGCCTGCTTGCTGGCTCGCTCCATATAGTTAGCACCGAGGGGTAGAGAAGGCCAGCATGGGAGTGCGGTTTAGGGGACACCCCTCTGATATGGTGACATCTAAACAGAAGCCCCAAGGAAGATGGGGAGCAAGCCATGCAGCTATTTGAGGAAGGACTATCCAGGCAAAGGGCACCGCAACTCCTAGGTCCCAAGACAGATATGTGGCATGTTCCAGAAAAGGCACGGGAGGCAAGTGTGCAAGGCTAGCCAGTGAGGCCGTCTCAGCCACAGCAAAGGAGAGCAAGGAGTAACCCGATCTTAGATTTTAACATAACCAGTCCAGCCGTGGTGTTGAGAGCAAACTGGAGGAGAGCCAGGGTGGAGATCGGATCGAGGTTTTTTTCTGCAAGCCAGATGAGAGGATGGTAACGTGGACGAGGACGGAAATAGAGGAAATGGTGAAGAATTTGTCGATTATTAAGATATTTTAAATGTAGAGCCAACAGGATTTGCTGAAGAATGAAATATGGCATGGAAGAGAAGGGGGTAGTTAAAGTCCAAGGTTTGGGGCCTGGACAGCTGGAAGAATTGTGGGATGGGGGAAAGACACAGGGGGATCCCAAATTTGGTGTGGGTGTGTGAGGTACGGGATGCCGATCAGACAGCAGCTGGACATTCCACCACCCAATCCCAGTGCCCTTTCCTGTCTCCCGTCTCCTCTCTGAGCCTGTACTCTAACCAGACCGTCCTCCTTCCTACACCCTGAACGTTCATGAGGATTCATGTCTCACCTTCCCAGCAGTATTCTGCCCTCACAGGCAGGGTACCCAACTTTACTTGAGTACCAATGGTCCGCCACTCAAACTGACGGGAAGGACACATGAGCAGCACCCCACGCTGTCCTGGCAGTGCAGAAACTTAAACTAGATGTGAAGGGAAAGCAGGCGCACCCTCAAAAAACAATGGTAAACTCTGGGGTACTGGTAAAAATAAAGGCCTCAGAAGGAACAAGCAGAAAAGGTTTTGAAGTCAGGAAATGCTTTCTACAAAGGCTGAGCTTGTCTGTGGCTGTGCTGGAAGCAGCTCCAGTTATTGGCTCCTGCACCCCACTGAGCCTGACCCTCTGCAGAGCAATGGGCCCACTGTTGGGGCTGAAGGAGCTACTGCGGTTTAAGAACCTTTCACAATCCCAGACACACAGCAGGTACTTCACATGAGGTCTCCCATCTGCAGCAATGTAGACCGCCTGGTGTGCAAGCCTTGTTAAGGGCAAACCCAGGTATCCCACCGCCCTGCATCCCTGAGAACGCTTCAGTGCATTTTATTTGCCAGACTACAAAGTGAGTATCTACTCAGGGCCATCTCAGCTCTCATTTTCTCAAAATCTCAGGACTTCACACAGGAGACTTCAGATCATTATGATCTAAGTCCTTGGCGATGTTTCCCCCAGTTCTGAGCAAGACCAGATCCGCTTTCTAGGAATCAGTGAGAGTAGCAGAGTAGCTGTTAGCACCTTCAAAGCACATTCACACCCACCCGTCCCCTCATTTGAGCTGCCCAGCAATCCTGGGCAGAGCAGAAGCTGCCAAAGGAAGCTCTGTCTTCCAGCAGAGGAACAAGAGCAACCGGCTGGCTTACCCAGAGAGACGGGGGCAGAGCCAGCAGCACCTCAGACCACGCAGAGGCTTCTCCTTTTACACAGGAAGAAACAGAGGCCCACAAAGCCCTTTCATTCCCTCAGCCAGTTGTGAGGTTCCTGAGGGGACATGTGTCTGATCATTGACAATCCTAACCCACCGGGGGTAATCACTCACAATAGACGTGAATTTCAATTGATGCCCCGGGGGAGCACTGCCAATCAAAATCACCCCCTACACACAGTAGGCAAGGCCCATCCCCAAGCACAGCTCAGAAGAGCCCCCCCAAAGGCTGTGCTGGTACCTCCACTCCATCCCCCATTCCATCACTCAGGCTGAAGAAGGGAGAAGAAAGATTTCAGTGTGCAATCCCAGCAGCAGGGAGACTGACAAGCAGACTGGGTCACTTCAATAATTACAGAGGAGTAATTGGAATTTGTGAGGATTTCCCAAGGAATTGGCTCTAGAAGCATTCTCAGCCTGGGTACAGGAAGTCTGTGTGAATGATTCATGGGAGTAAACTGGTTCCTGATTTTGTACTGGGGCTCAGATCGGTAGGGAGAATATCAGGCTGGAGTGCTGAGGCCTGGGTGTGAGTCCAGGCTCTGCCACACTGGGAGACCCTGGATACTAATAATGATTAAATGTAAGTGCCATTTACCAAGTGCTGGGCGTGTGCCAGGCATCCTGGGCTGGAGGGATGCATCATCTCATTCGGTGGGCTCAGGCAGCCAGGGGAAGTGGCGGCGGCGGGGGGAGGGGGGGCTCATCTTATCATCTCCATTTTACAGATGAGGAAACGGGCTCAGAGAGGCCCAAGCCACCAAACACCCCAAGGTCAAGCAGCAGCTGACCGAGTCTGTCTGATCCTTCAAATCCAGAGCCCTTATTCTTAAGGACTCAACTAACCTGAGCCTCAGTTTCCCCACGAAGAAAGAGAATTGGGCCTAGATGAACTTCCAACCTTCTTTCTGGGCTTCCGAGGTGTGGTCCCAAGGCTGGGGGGCGTGGCGTCCTCACCCTCCCCAGGCCACCGGGCAGGAGATGAGGGGGAGGAAGGGGAAGGAGAATTACCCTAAGGGCTGCCCGCAGGGAAGGAACCGGAGTCTAGTGGGGGGAAGGGGGTACTCACGTCGATATTCCTTAGGATGACGCACTTTCCATTGGTGTAAAGAAAATTGTTGCCCTTGGGGTCGCCGCCGATGATTTTGGAGACGCCCCTCTCCACCTGCGGGAGGCTGGCGAACACCTTCTCTGCGGAGACACAAACGCCGCATGGCACATTAGGGGCAGCCCCTGCACGGCCCCCGGCGGGCTGAGGACTGAGGGGAGGGGAGGGAGGAGAGAGGGGCCCTGGACCGGTCTCAGCCGGTCACCTGTTGCCTCCACCAGGAGGGGTGGCCGCCACTTTGAAGCAGCGCAGGGGACCGCGCGACTTCCTGGTCTGCGCTCCCGGCCAAGCCCTTCGGGGACACGGGGGTTCCGCCGGGCCCGGTCCGCAGCGCCAACTTTGGGGGGCCCCCGGGCGGGATCGTCGCCGGGCGACCCCAGGGCGGCGGGGCGCTCGCCGGCCTGCGCCCGCACCCCTCCCCCGCGCCCGGGGATCCCGCCGGGCCGCCCGCGCCCCGCGCCCCGCCGATGGCCGAGGGGGCCCGGCAGCGCGGGCGCCCACGCCAGGGGCAGCGGGGCGCGGCACTTACTGATCTCGTACGGCATCCTCGCCCACTTGTTACCGCGCCGCGCTCGCCGAGAGCCTCCGGGGCCGCGCGCGCCGCGAATCAGACCTGGCCGAGGCCGAGCCGCGGAGAGGGGCCGAAAGGCGGCGCCGGGCGTGCCGGGCGCGGAGGGGGCGGTCCGAGGCCGCGGCTCCGAAGCCGGCTCGCGCCCTGCCCTGCGCGCTGCCGCTGCGGACGCGCCGAACCCGGAAGCGCGGCCCCGCGCGCGGCTCGCCCCCAGCTTTGACCATATATAGTCAAGCGCTCGGCTCGGCGGCTGCGGCCCCGGCGAGCCTGCGCGGACCTGGTTGTCCCCTCCCCCTGAGCGGGCTCCGCCCCTACTCCCCGCCCTGGAAGTGACGTCAGCACACGGCCCCTTGAAAAGGCTGCGCGGCTGGTCTTCCCCCTCAGAATGGTCCTGGGGGCGGTTGGGGAAGGTTGTGGAGCTTGTGGCGGGAAGGAAATGTGGGTTTCCTGGGGTTGCTTGTCATTGAGGGGGGTGTGGAGGTGCTGAAGGCACAAGCGAGCTTTTGTGAAGGACCAGGGGAGCCCTTTTCGTGTCTGTGTTTGCGTAGCGGGTGTTCCCGGGCTGCCAGCCTTCCGGCCGAGTCGGCGCCCGCTGTTTGCAGAAGCTGTGAGGCGCCGGCTCGGGTTTTGCTAACACAGGGGTCTTTTTCTTCTTTTAAAGCATGAGTAAAGGGGAGTTGCCTTTCCTCGAAAACAGCTGCTGGCAGCAGGAAGTTTAGGGATATGCTTTGCTGGGCCCGAGCTCTCTCTCAAAACTTTCCTTTTAGAAAGCTAAGAAGCCAAGAGCGAAGGGAATTTAGGTTCTAAGAAAACCCAAGGTTTATTTCCTAATTAAGAAAGCAAAAGAAAAAAGGGAACTTGTAAGATGGGGGCAGCGGCTCCTTGAAAGGGGAAAAGCACGGGCTCTGAGGGGCATTACTTTGAGCCTCGTCTTTCCATACAGTTAGGGGGAAGGATAGTAAATAAGAATGCTGTGTAAAGCATCTGCGGGTACTTAAACGTTCGGTAAACACAAGCTAGAGAACCTTGCAGTGATCCTTGACTTGATTTTTCTTTCTAATCTGTTGGGAAATCCTTTTGGCTCTATTTTCAAAACGTATCCAGGTTAATCATTTCTCGCCTCTTTGGTGGTACTCCTGCAGGGCTGAGCCCTGAAGGCTCACGTGGGTTATTGCAGGTGTTTCCTATCTGGCCTCTGGGTTTATGCTCCTACCCTTCCCCACCTTCATCTCAATCTGTCCTCTAGATTGCAGCCTGCGTGTTTTCAAACTGGAAATCAAATCTAGCTGTTCTCAGCTTAAAACCTGTAGGAGCTGAGTCTCAAAGTAAAAGCTTAAGTCCTGAAAATAGCTGCCTATGCTCTAGGAGGTGGGTCTACAGGGTGACTTGAGGCTCCATCTGCTGCCCTCTGCTCTCAGCTGCATCATCTCCCTTGCTTGCTTGCTTCAGCATGCTGGCCTCTTTGATGCTCCAGGAGCACTCCAGGCGTGCTTCTGTCCCCAGGGCCTCCATGACATCTATTCTCTACCTGGAATTCTTGTCTCCTGCAAAAGTTCTTCGTTGCTTAAGTGTCACTTTCTTAAGGAATGTCAACTACTCTGACCGCCTTATTTTAAATGGCAACTTTCCAGCCCTTGGCAACACATTCCTGATACCCGCTTCCGTATGACTTTTTTCTGGAGTATATCTCTTGCACGTGGTAGATGCTCAACGTGGATGACCCCGCACCCCACATGTAATCCTTGATCAAGAAACAATGGAAGTAAAGGTGGTCTTGTGAACTGAAGGGCCCTGGAAATGTCTTCGTACAAAATGGTGATTCCTAAAGTAGGAACAAAAAACACTAGTGAGGGCTGTAACTTTCTGCTGAGACCCCAGGATTTAATTATCGGAACTTAATGAGACAGGTTAAGTTGTCACACCTGCTCTAAGTTCACCTCTAGGACACCTCTGTAATGGAAGAACTGTTATGTAGAGGTAACACTAAGGCACCAACCTCAAGCTCTTGCAGGCTGGTAACCTTTACGTGTTGCATAAAGCCTCGTTGGACTTACTGCTGTTGAAAATGAGATTATAAAGCAGACTTGGATGAAACGTTCCCAAATCCCTGGAAGGATGCTAGGCTCTGTGGCCTATTTTTATTTTTTTGGTGAGGAAGACCAGCCCTGAGCTAACATCCGTTGCTAATCCTCCTCTTTTTGCTGAGGTAGACTGGCCCTGAGCTAACATCCGTGCCCATCCTCCTCTCCTTTATATGGGATGCCGCCACAGCATGACTGACAAGCAGTGTGTCCGCGGGCGCCCGGGATCCGAACCGGCGAACCCCGGGCTGCCAAGGGTGAACTAAACTGCTGCGCCACTGGGCCAGCCCCTCTGTGGCCTATTGCTAGCATAAGAAGTTATCTGTAGGTCTAGAGGTTTGAGAAGTTTGGGTGGGAGTTGGGGATGCTGTTTGCCATAATCATAAGTATGTCTAAAGACAATGTGAATTGGCAGGCAGTTGCTGGGATTGAACGGGAGGGCCACTGGGGCATTATTCTCCTGCGTGACCTTGGCTTGCTTGTCTCAGCTCAGTAATACCGAAGTGGTGTCAACTGTGGCTAGCTGTGTTCTTTATCCTGGGCTCTCCTACTCCCCACCCACACCTTTGTTAGTACATCCTCTAGGAGTGTGCCCCTGATCTCCAGTGGGAACCATGAAACGTCTGTATGCCAGTGACTTGCTGCTCTACATGTTGGCCCAGCTACTTCTTTGACCACCTCACCTCTCTAACCAGCTGCCTCCTTGGTGTCTTAGTGGGAATGTCCTAAAGGCACCTACCTGGACCAAACCAAAGCCCAAATGAGACCAATCAGCTTGTCTTCCCCTCCCTTCCACAAAGACTGCTTCTCTGGGATGTCCCTACAGTGACCAGTGACCCTATCTCCAGCTGCACTGGCCAGAAACCCACTTGTGTCCTCACCCCCACATTCAATCCTTCACCAGGTCCGGGCTCTTTGCCTGTATCTCTCAAATCTATCTGTCTCAAACACTGCCCTGCTCCAAGGTTCATATCCTCACCTGGGCTAATTTAACCACCTTCTAACTGGTTTCCCTGTGTCCGCTCAGCCCCTCGTTGCAGCCAGAGTAACTTCACAACCTTGTCTGTTTCCCTACCTCTTTGCTTCTATCCGAAGATAGAGACCAACAACCTCCCCAGGCCTACAAGGCCCCTGGGACACCCAGACCCTTCCTGGCTCAAGTAGCTCCTTCCCTGGGTCTTTTCTGTTCAGGCTACTAAGACCACCACTGAGGCCTTTCAGTACTGCCACTCTGCACCTGCTGTTTCCGGGCCTTCCCTGACACCCCAGTTCGAGGCCAGTCCATTCAACTGAATTCTCAAATGATGCCTAGGCAGTATTTGTTTACATATCCGTTCTTATGCCTGCTGCATTAATCGAATTGCCTCCCGCCCCCATTGTAAACATGAGAACAGGGACCACATGTTTTTCCAACACTTAGCATAGGGCCCAGCAGACAAGAGTGAAGCTGATCTGCATCCTAGAGAGAATGAGCAACAAGAGCCTCACCTGAACTTGTATCAAATTCCAAAGTGTGAATAGTGTCTCAACATGCTACTTGGGGGCAACTCCTTAAACAACGAATCTTTGAGGAAAAAGCCTAGGCTGGCTTTGGGTAAACTGATCACAGTTACTTGGGTAACTCAGACGAAACCCTTAGAGTGGCTTTAGGTGTATGGACATGGCCCTACTGCTTCCCCTCACCAGGGAAGTGGATTTGAGGTCCATTCTGCCAAATGCTTTGTCATAGCGAAAGTAAAGGCTCAGGATGTGTGGCCCTGCTGGAATCCACCTTGTCCTGAGCATGCTTAGTCTCAGAGCCCTTGTTTTCTCTTAAAAAGTGGGCACATGCAGGAGAAATGTGAGGCTCCTGCTCTGGGGAGAAACGGAAAGGAGCAATCCGACAGGAATTCTGAACTTTTCTCCAAGGCCTGGAAACCTCCTTACTCACTTTCAACCCTCATGTTCTCATGTCCAGGCTCAGAGGAAAGGGATCTTCTTACTGTTCAACTGTATTGGGTCCCTGCAAAGGGCTCTGAGCCTTGGTGCTGGAATGAGCAACAGGGAGCAAAGTGGGCACTGCTCCTCCCTTCAGGAACTCAGTTGAACTAGTGTACCTCCTGGAACGGATGTGTGCAGTGGGGGAACCTCCCCGTCACTGGCCCTGCCCACTTGGGGAATCTTAGTCTCTTTCCTGGGTCCTTCCCTGTGGCTTGTAAACAAGCTCGGGTAAGTCTCACTCAAGGACCATCTCTAAAGTGTCCCTGGAATAGATAACCTCTCCGTCTACACTACCTTAAGCCAGCTTTACTGCCGTCACATCCGATCTGCTCCATGAGCAGCAAACCCTCATTCCAAATTCTCAGAATGTAGCCCAGGTTGGATCAAGGATCCATCCATAGTCCAACTAGCTATGACTGGGGTTGGTGGTAAAGTCTCATAGAGCAAAACTAGCTACAGGTTTTGTGATCCTGGAAATCCGGGGGGTGGGGCCTTGTACTGTCCCCCTAGAAGGGAGAACTATTGAAGGCTGGGCCATCACCCCAAAAGCTCTCTACTGCTTCTGTCGTCCATGCCTTTGTCAAAAAGGATTGATAACACACAACCCTGACCTGCCTAGTTAAACCTATAAAATAGTGTTAACCTCTGGTGTGTAAGCTCTTTCAAGGCAAGAACAAAAAGTGAATTCTTACCCCAACCCTGAGGATGAACTTGTTACTGGGTCCCTCCTTGGGCTGCTCAATTGAAAACAAATGGTATTGAACAGATGGGCTCCAATAGAGAGCTGTGCTTTGCAAACAAGTGAATATCTGACACCTGTAACCCGTGCTATAGGAGTTTTCAAATCCCTGCAGGCTGTGGAATCTTGTGGGTAAGCTACTTTTCCACTTGAAGTTAGCTATATTATATATTCTCTTAGATGTGCCTCAAAGAATTCAGTATCACTGCATAGCTTTAGACTAGTTTTAACATAGTTCAGGGAATATATCCTATTTACTCAAGTTACTGACCTACCTTATTCAACTGTCGCTTCATAGGCAACTAAACCTCCATTATCTGATCCTTCTAACGTCCAGGTGAGGGTTAACTGGAGCCAATGAACCTAGTTTTGGACACTTGGACCTAACCCTGTGCCCTGCACTCCTTCCCTCCTCTCCCCCAGAGTGCAGGGGCTCGGGGCCAGTCATTCCGTTCCTCTGCCCTTTTTCCTTTTTGCCCAAAGAACTCCTGTGAGTTGTAGAATGAACACAGCCTCTTCTCCTCACTTCTCCCGCTGTCTGAGACTCAGCATAGTGGGTGAAATGGTGTCCTGAGGACTGGTGATGGAGTCCGTCCTCACCTCTGCCTCTCCAAGGGACCCTTTCTAGAACATCAGACTTTTCTGCCTGAGCACTTTCTGTGAGCCAAGCATGGGCTTTGCATGCTCTTCCTTGGGTCAGAGGATATGACTTGTCCAAGTTCAAAAGCAAGGAGCGCAACCAGGATTCAAGCTCAGGTCTGCCTTCTTCAGAGCCCAAGCTGTTGTCCTTACCACCTGAGAGAGGGCTGAACTGGGCAGACCAAGATCTGTAAATCTTAGTTGTGTTCTTGAATAGGCAATTTTATCTTGTTCCAGTAAATGGTAGAATCCGGTGGCTCCAGTCAAGTTCAAGTACGTCAGTCACTCTCCAGTTGAAAAGCTTTGTTCTTTTTGGATAAATACTCACAATTACAGTGCTTCTGCCTTTTCCTTCTCCTGACTTATGCCAGAAATAATCGGGCCCTCTCCAGCTATGTGGTCAGTCATGATCTGCTTGGCTTTGGGCAGTGGCCTTGGTCCTGGTTGCAGCCACGCAGCAAGGTCTTGACTGTATGATCGCTCGGCATGCTATAGTGCTGTGGGGCCCCAATCCTGCAGAACTGGATCCAAGTTGCTCTGAGGGTCTCAGAGGGTGCGAGAGCATTCCAGAAATTCATCCTGGCTTCTGCCTATACTTCCCACACCAGACCACTGCCCCAACTCCCTGGAGGTCACTGCTGGCCATTTCCAAACCTTTACACTATTAGTTTTCGCTCTAGCCTGCTTTTTTTTTTTTTCTTGCTGAGAGGGCTCTCTTGCCCTTCTGCTTCCACGGAGAGGGATGTTGACTGGCTGGACACACTCATTTTCTCCATCCTCTCGGGTGGGGGAAGAGTAAGATGATTGGTAGGTCGGCCTAGGGAAGTGGACAGGCAGCTTGAGCCCTTTGATATCTACCTGCATGCTGAGAGCAGGTGCTCTGCTTCCTCAAACTGGTCACATGTTTCCTTATAGACATCCCCACCCCCCAACGCAGGGCCGATGTTGTCCAGGTCTGCATGTGGCTAGAAAGGTGTATTAATTTACTTGGGCTGCTGTAACCCACAAGCTGAGTGGCTTAAAACATATTGTCTCAATCTGGAGGCTGGGAGTCTGAGATCAAGACATCAGCAGTTCCTTCTGAAGGATGTGAGGAAGAAGAATCGTCCGCTTCTCTCTCCCAGCTTCTGGAAGCTTGCTTGCAATGTTTGGCATATGGGAGCATCACCCCGATCTCTGCCTTCATGTTCACGTGGTGTTCTCCTCATGTGTCTGTGTCCCAGCTTCCCCCCTTTTTATACAGATAATGGCCATATTAGATTTAGGGCCCACCCAGCTCCAGCATGACCTCATCTTAACTAGTTACATCTGCAATAGGTCTATTTCCAAATAAGGTCCTATTCTGAGGCACATGGGGGTTCAGACTTGACTGGATGATTGGGGGGACATGATTCAACCATAACAGAAGGAAAGATGGGGCTTGCCTGTTTTCTCCCCTTTCATACTCCCCCCAATACGCTACCCCTGGCCTCAGTCCCCCTTGAAGGGAAAGGATACAAGTCGGTTGATTTGCAGACACCTACTTTGACAGTGGCATTTACACCATAGTTTTGCCACCCATTCTGGGGTACCTGCCCTTCAGAAAACCCCCAACCAGGGTACAAACTGAGATCAGAGGACAAGTGTTCATTGCCGAAGAGTCCCCCAAGAAGTGACTATAAAACAGCTACTCCCCACCCCTCTCCCATATCTGGCTTCCATTCTAAAATGCTTAAATGCAGCAGCTTAAAATAAATAGCAGCCTTGAGAATAGCCACCAGGACACTCTCATTATATCTGAGGGCTACTTGGTGCCTGGTGCTGCCCGTGGGGCTGTGGGCCCACTTCCTCAGCCTGACTGGTGTGGCCGTGAAGTACTTCTGCATCCAAGTGCAGCTGGAGGATAGCGGTGGCCGTGGACACCTGGGAACTGCTGCTCTGCCTCGATGCCTCCAGCTTGAGTCTGAGCTTGAAGTCCCAGGACGGCCCAGACCCTACTGGTGGCATTGTCGGGACTGGATAGTAAGGGCCTCTGTACACAGACAACTTTGGTCATATGTTATCAAGTCAATGGATCCAAAGGGAGATTGCAGAGGTGAGGCTATAGATGAATGAGCTCTGACTCTGATGTCAAAATTAATGGATCAAGTAGCACCACTCTGTACATTTGGGGACATTTGGCATGTGGTTTTGATTTTAAACAAGGCTCACAGTCTTATACGGGTGTGTCTGTCCCACTGAAACCCTAAATCCTTCTGGCCTGCAGCTGATAGTTTTCAGGAAGTTGGTATGTGTCCTATTGCGATCCCAAAAAGTGGGGGAAGCTGCAGTGTTGGCCAGAGTGGAGATTTGCAGACTCTTGGGAGAGTGAGCATGGGTCCTCGAGAAGCTTGACTCTGCAGGTTAGAGATGATGAAGGCCGGGCAGTGTGACATGGGCACATCAGCCGTGCACCTAGTGTCTACCTGGTGTATTGTGGATGTGGAATAAATGATCCTCAATCCCTGCACCACTAGAAACAACAGGGAAGTCATTTTTCAATTCCAAGAGTGTTGGAGTCTAGATGTTCATAGTGGTGGTTCTTGTAACATCTGAAACTTGGGGACTGCAAATGCCTAATCCTAGGCAGAGCAGATATTGAGTCAGCAGTTCTGGTGGATGTTGGTGTCTTATGTATTACAATACTTAAGTGTTGGTTCACAAAAATCCTATTTGAACCCCCTCAAACCACTCCACTCTCTAGTACCAAAATACTTGCATATCACCCTTGACCGTGGAGGAAATATTAAGCTGACATAACTTTGAAATATCCTGAAATGTGGACTAGGTCAATTTGTGGAATCATGCCTATATATTAGATGAAAAATCACGTACACACCCATTGCATTAGTGATGTGCACACTGAAAGCTTAGAAACAAATGGAAAACATTCTGGAGCTTGGTGCATATTAGGTTTTCTCTCCCTCTCCATGAAATTGTTTGCACCATGGGAAAGAAGCATAGTCTTGCTGAGACAGGTTGTATTGGAAGTATGTAACTTGGAAGAATGTGAGTGCCTTGTGCATGCCAGATACCACATCAGGGAGCTGGAGGTGCTATGGAAAACATGGGGCATGGGATTGTCCCTCACTTCTCTAGGAGGGTCAGGGAACATCTTGGAGAGATGACTCCAGAGTTAACTTGAAGGATGAGTAAAAGTGTGTAGGGGTGTGTGATGGTGGAGGGAGACTGTCTACAATGTGTCCAGCAGTAAACCTGAGTCTGCTCCAGGTAATGCTCTGTGGAATGGGAGCTGGCAGAGAAGGGCAAGAGAGAATGCTGGGATGGTTGTCTCATTCCCGTGAAAGTCCTCTTAAGTTCAGACTCTCCTTGTGGCACTACGGAAGTGTTTCAGAGGCTTTTAAACAGGATGAGGGTCAGTTTTAGATTGTTGGGGCTGCTCTTTTGGTCTCGTTGTGGAGAGTGGATTGGATGGAGCAAGACTGGAGGCAGGAGGACCAGCTGGGGACCACTGGAGCGGGCAAGGTGAGATGATGGTGAACTAAACAAGAATAGTGGCTGTGGGGATGGAGAGGAGGGAAAGGGAGATATGCAGGCAGTGGAATGTATAGAACTGTGCTTGGTGTTGGGGGGTGAGGAAAGGAGCCCAGGAATGTTGGACTTCTGGCTTGGACAACCGGGTGGTGGGTGATAGTCACTTAAAAGCTTAAGCCACCAAGCATCAAGTGATCTGAGTACTGATTTGTACCCACTAGTAAACGTTAGCCATTCTCCTGAATCATCAGTTGCAAACTTAGGCTCCTAGTAGCCCTGTCATACTGTTGAGGAGGGAAACAGCTGTCTGTAGTCCAGTGTATTTTGGTAGGGCTTAAAATAACTAGTTTTTTTTTTTTCTAAAAAATGTTTTGTGTGTTAAACATGCAGGATATTCTTAAAGTTGCAGTGGGACCATGATTTTCATGGAGTAGAGAAAGGAGTAGAGAAAGTCGTGCAGCCAAACCTCCTATAACAGATCCATTTTGTTTTAAGTTCAAGTCTGCAAAGGAGTGGCACCTGTCAGGGATGTGTAGGTTCATAGTCATAACACTAATAGCTTACTATTCGAGGTAATAGCGTTGTCAGGTGTGCTGCATTGGGCTGTGGTCTGTTCTTTGGGTGTGTCATAACTATCAGCATGAGCCCCAGCAGCTAGAGGAACCAATTCTTCTTGAGCGTCCGAGGTGGGCCCTGGGACATGATTCTGAGAGAATAAATGCCAAGTACCTACTGTCTTGCATTGTCTCTGCTTGATACAAACATCTGGATTTAGAATGCGCAGCTGACTTTCTAACCATCTCAGTCTGGACAGAAAGAATTTCTGTGTAAAGATAATGTTGAAGAGGATTTAGTTACATCCCAGAAAGCTTTATCTGATTAGGTAGCAAATCAACCAGTTCTCTCTGTGGCTGACTTGTTAATGGTGATAATGAGTTAAGTTCTGCTTAGTGTAAAGGGAATTGGCTGAGCTGATCATGCTGGAATAGTACCTAAGAAACTTTGGTGTTAAACTAGTTACAGACATAAGGGGGTATCTTGACTGTAGAACTACGTACTTTCATTCCTGTAGCGAATCACAATCACTGTAACATGACCAGAATTACTGACATGATAGCAACTAAGATGCTTAAATGAGATAGTAATTCTTAGCTGCTAAGTCATTTGTGCATACACAACTTTTAAAATCTAGGGAGACTTGGTCTTGTCGTTAGTTATCTGTATTGTTTGAATTTGTTTGGGCCAGTCTGGAAATGAGCAATGTCTCGCAGCTTAAACCGGGCCCTGCAGACAGGAAGCTTGACTGTTCTAGTTGCATCTTATATTGGATAGAACGCACAGATGAGTGTCAGCCACATGGATGTGATGTGGTACAGGATATTTCTAGCTTCTCACTCTGCTTGACAATGGAGTATATCTAACTTAAGTGGTAGAATAGTTTCTTGAGGCTTAGAAGATGGTAAAGGTGCTTTGTAAACTGTCAAATTGCTTTCCAAGTATGTGACAAAAATCAACATAGTTAAATCGTAACAGATGCATACTATGTTCCAACTGCTGAGTGCCCAAGACATCTCAGCTAAAAGACTGGGGCTGTCCCATGCCCAAACCCTTGCTTTGTAACTCTTCTGTTAGACTGTGTAAGGACTGCTAGGGCCTCGCGTTGGAGACTACACTGCACTGGCAAGGGTTTTATCAAGTGAATGAGATTGGATTACTCATGGGGGAGGTAAAAGGATGATGTCTCACCAATGGAAGAGTCTGGGTGAGTTCACATGAAGGAGGGCTGCTCCCTACCCCTTGTAATCTTGAAAGACTTCTTGGTGGACATGGCCTTGGAGCTCCATCTCATACTAGGGGAAGAGGTATGCAAAAGCACAGAGAGCCTCCCAGCCAGGGGAAGAGTCTATAAAAGACAGTCTAAGTGAAGTCTGGCAGCAGGTGCAGGGTGTGTTGTGAGTTTGGTGAGTTACTTAGAGCCAAGAATTATCACGGGGGATTATTCAGAGGGAGGGTTGGGGATGGGGCTGGCCTGGCTGGGGGGCGGGGGGCTGTTGAAGCCAGGTGTTTTTCCTGAGAAAGGGGGGTGGGCAAGCCTTTGGAGCCTTCTGGAGAGCAGGGAGAGCTCTCCAGCCTGGCTTGTGTCTGTTGTCCCCACATCCCCAGGGACCAGCAGAGAGCCCAGAAAGTCCCTGATCTTCTGGGGACACTGTACTGACAGCTGTGCTGGGTAGACTGTGCAGATGAGGCAAAGAGCAGGAACAGGGATTGCTGTTAGCAAATGCATCTTCAGGAGCACCCTTTGTGGTCCTGAGTCTATGGGATTGTCCAGTTCTGCCGTGGTGACAGCCAAGCTCAAGCCGATGGTCCAGGACCTTCTCAGATTAGGCACCAGTCCTTTGATACAGGCATACTTTGGGGATACGGTGGGTTTAGTTCCAGACCACTGCAATAAAGCAAGTCACAACTTTTTGGCTTCCTAGTGTTATAAAAGTTTGCACTATAGTCTATTAAGTGTGCAATAGCATATCTAAAACAATGTACATACCTTAAAAATAACTATCGAAGGATCAAAAGGAGAGGGGTATTTCTTGAGCTTCCTAGCTGGTGCATCTTCTAAAAGGTGTTCAGTGGTCTAGGCCCTCCCAGCAAAGAGCTGTTCCTGCATCCATGGCCCTGACCCACAATTGAGGAAAAATGATTGTCCTGAAGGTGGAAAGGGCCTCTATAAACCCTAGAGCAGTGACCTGTCAGTGGGTATGTCCATTCTGGTCCCTCCAGAGCACCCATTTTCATGTGCCCCAAGTTGTATGGTCTTCAGACATCAGCCACACTGGTAGAATGGAAGGGGGCTCTGAGGTTGCCTCAGAAAAGCCCCATCCCAGAGACAGGGCTCATGGCTTGCCCACACAGGGGGTGTCTGTGACTAAAACTTAGGAATCACAGGAAAGAGAGAACAAGACAGAGCTCCTTCCAACTAAGATAATACCTTGAGGAACATTTACAGGCATACCTCGGAGATATTGTGGTTTGGTTCCAGACCACTGCAATAAAGTAATTATCACAAAGTGAGTTACATGAATTTTTTGGTTTCCTAGTGCATATAAAAGTTATGTTTATACTAATTGTAGTCTGTGCAATAGCATATGTCTAAAACAATGTATGTACCTTAATTAAAAAATTTATTGCTAAAAAATGCTAACCATCTGAGCCTTCAGTGAGTTGTCATCTTTTTGCTGGTGGAGGGTCTTGCCTCAATGTTGATGGCTGCTGACTGATCAGGGTGGTGGTTGCTGAATGTGTGGGTGGCTGTGGCACACGGCATTCTTAAAATAAGACAACAATGAAGTTTGCCGCATCAATTGACTCTTCCTCTTATGAACAATTTCTCTGTAGAGTGCGATGCTGTTTTGAGAGCATTTTACCCGCAGTAGAATTTCTTTGAAAATTAGAATCCTCAACTCTGCCACTGCTTTATCAATTAAGTTGATGTAATATTCTAAATCCTTTGTCATTTCAACAGTCTTCACAGCATCTTGACCAGGAATAGATTCCATCTCAAGAAACCACTTTCTTTTCTCATCTATAAGAAGCGACTCCTTATCTATTAGTTTTGTCATGAGATTGCAGCAATTCAGTCACATCTTCAGGCTCCACTTCTAATTCTAGTTCTCTTGCTATTTCCACCACATCTGCCCTTACTTCCTGCACTGAAGTCTTGAACCCGTCAAAGTCATCCACCATGAGGGTTGAAATTGACTTCTTCCCAACCCCTGTTAATGTTGATATTTTGACCTTCCCGTGAAGCATGAATATTCTTATTGGCTTCTAGAATGGTGAATCCTTTCCAGAAGGTTTTCAGTTTACTTTGTCCAGATCCATTAGACCAATCACCATCTATGGCAGCTATAGCCTTATGAAATGTATTTCTTACATAAGACTTGAAAGTTAAAATTACAGTGACCTTTTCAGGATGGTCACCTTAACGTAAGTACTTAAGTTAAACTGTGTGCATGTGCTGGGTAGTTTGCATTTGATCCCCTCAACCACCATGGTGCCCAGTTTCAGAGCGAGGGAACTAGGTAGTCTTAGACCATTTTGGATACAAGACTTAAGTCTGGTACTAAGTGCTTCACTTCTATAACACTTTTGATCCCACATGGAAAGACAATTGAATTACTACTTTTAGGACCACAAATCAAGGTTGTTCAAAATTCTGAACTTGAATCCTCATTTTCAGGAAATTTTGCTGCTTGATTTGTTTCTCAGGTCTTCTATAAAAGCAAGGATTTTTTTTTTTTTTTTTTTGCTTTGTGCAGTTAGAGAAGACAGGAGAGTGATGTTTTGCCCGTTTTGGAAATCACTGTCCATTTCTAGAAAGCCCAGCTCTTTCTGGCATTGTTTTAAATTGGTTGAGTTCTAGTTTCTGATTCTAGCTGACCATTAAGATGAACTATTTCTTGAGGTGTCGCTGGAAATTTGGTGCTAGGGTCATGGGTGGTGTGTATTAAGCTCTAGGAGAAGTTTTCTTGGTTTCTGTAATGGGGGACTCCATTCAGACGTGCTGAGGGTGAAGGGACAAGAACTACCTACCTCTTTGCCATGGGAGAGGGGAAGGGGAACACTCCCCCCCCCCCACAACTCTTCTAGAGAGGAGACTGTGTTACCCTTTGACTTTCTCCTTCCTAATTTCCACTGTTCTCACCACCAGGAAACAGGCTCCTCTGGGTAGCAAAGTCAGTGTCTTCCCATGCCCTGGCTTCTGGCTCTAGCTTTCTTGATGTTGGATCTGTGTGGCTGCCCTTAGTGTCCTGCAGTATATTTCCTTATGTAGGCTCACTTAATAGGAGTTTCTTATACTCATTTTGGTGCCCAAATCCAACCTTCATCCCCTTGCCCTTGATCTCTAGAAGGCAGTTTACTCAAGGAACTCATAACAAGTGGAGATGGGTGAGTCTGTTTTGGTAAAGCTCGGCGAAGAGAACTTGGCTCAGACTCCAATCCGATATAGGACTTCTAACCTCTTGAAACTGGAGGCCAACACGTTGGAAGCGTGAGCTTCCTCGTGTGGCTACAGAGAGCTGTTGGTGTTCTCGGCAGGTGAGGGCTGCATAAGCAGGAAGCTGTGCTCTGAACGTGTGTTGGCTGAAGTTAGAATCTATTATGGCTACAAGTGGCTTTAACCTGCATGGCCTTGTGGGCTCTTGTAACAGCTGTAGCATTGAACATGGCTTTGGCTGGATCCTCAGGCGCAAGGCTCCAGTTGGGTTTGAAAAAAAAGGGTTTATCTCGTGCCTTAAGTCACACATGCCTGCACCCTCAGTCTGAGTAGATCTCAGGATTTGAGCAGAGTTTCTTTGGGGTCTGAAGAGGTGTGAGAGCAGGTGGGGAAGCCAGGACACAACACCAGAGCTTGTGGCCGAGAGAGAAGCCCAGCTGGCTATTGCCTACTGACCCAAGTCTCTGATGCCTTTGGATAGTCCACTCTTGTTGCAGCCATGCTCAGTAAGAAAAGTCAGACTTCTTAATGTAGAAGAAGGCATGGGACAGGAGCAGGAGGGCTGTTTGGCTGCACAGTGATATCTAGAGAGCTCTCGAGAGGTTGACCCTAGTGAAATAGACTCAGTGACCTCTAAGCATAGAATTTATCTAGAGAAACCTGCTCAGCAATACGATGGTAGCTAACTTCTGGAGCCTACTCTCTGACCCAGAGCAGATGAGCAGATCAGGAGCATGGAGGCTCCACACTCGAGCCGAGGCCTCCCTGGCTTGGGCTTGCTGGGTGTGCTGTCCCCTGTCCTGAGCGGGTGGGGAGCTGACTTGTGGTTGCCCCAAGACCCTGTTGTTCAAGCAAACTGTGTCAGTCTCTGAGTAGCAGTTGCCTGTCCCCCATGTGTGCCAGGCTTCTCTAGACCCTGCCTGTCATGCATGGGCTGCTGAGCTGGTAATAATCAATAAGCCGTGGGGGCGTGGCTGTGGAATTCACCAGAGAAAATAGGGCCTTACTGGAATTTTCTCACCATACACAAGTGATGCTTGAGCTGCAGGGAATGGAGTCTTGGTGGGAAATCAATGAGGCAGACCAATTTTGATCCTATTTGGGCCAAGAAGACACTGAATGCAGTAACTATGAGAGACAACGGTGGTTCCTAATCCCCTAGGAGACGGAGTAACTGTCACTGGGAGAAGTTCCCTCAATGTCAGTGTGATATAGCCTTCAGTGAGTACTCATCCCACAAGATACCCCAGAGACCTCATACTGGAGAGAAACACTAGGAATGTAGGAAATGGGAGAGGGCTCCCATGGGGAGAAATGCAGTAACTGGGAGCACCTTGAACGACCCTGTTATTCTCCATGGAGAAGAATCCCGTGTCAGCCTCCCATTTTTCTACATCCTTTGGGAAAAATCAGCTCACACTGGAGAAAAACCCTATCCCTGCATTAAAGGTGGTAAACATGTGAGCGAATCCTCTCCTTTCGTATGCGTCAGAAGTCGCACTGGAAAGCAACACATAATCAGTGTGGGGATGCCCTCAGCACTTCAGGTAGTCTGGATTTTGCTGAGTAAATCTCTCTGGGATTTAATGTGTTTCTCTCGCACTTGGTTGCTGTAAAGAAGTTCATCTGATTCAGCGTTGATCTATTTTTTGCAAGACAATGACAAAGATCCCATTAGATTGTCTGAAAGCATGCTTCACAGGGAAGCAGTGACCTCCGTCCTCCGCAGCCCCAGGCATGGCCCCTTTTGATGGGCTGTGAATCCTAGGATTTGGGTCAGAGCATCCACTTCTCGGTGGGTTATACAGAAGACATTGAACTTAAGAGGGAAGACAAAGATGGGACCTGGGTGCATCGGTTTGAGAAGTTGGTCAGGTCTCTGACTTCTGTGGGACAACACTGTTGTGCTGGTGGCATCTAGATGGGGCTACCTTGCTCTGGTCTTTCCCGAATTTCCAGCTCTGTGGCTTTGGCCGGTTGTCTGTAGGAATCTGTCATGTTAAAACTCTAGTATCAGATTAAAAAACACTTCGTTCTGGATGGAGATGTCTTGGGAGGGCTATGGAGATAGACACAAAGTTGGCCTGGAAGGGGCAGATGCTGTTCCCACTTTTTACTCATGAGATGTCTTGTTTTCTTGTCTATTGATGTTCTTCCAAATATGACTTCACCTTGTGGCCTATTGAATTGCAGGTGCAATAAATAAAGGTGAGGGAGGGGAGAGAAACAGCTAGAAACAATGTGAATGAGGTGGCAATGGGAATCTGGATCCTACCAGGTCATAACGGGCTCTAGTGAAGTACTCAACTAAAGGAAAGAAGTCAAATTAAACTCAAAAGAACTCTAACAAGAACAAATGCCTCCTTTAAAAACAAAAGCCCTCCATTGTGAGGGCTGCAGAAAAGGTAGGCTTTACCTCTCTCTGGCCCAGCATTGTGGTACTTTCCCTGCCCAACTTTTCTCAAAATGACATTCCTAGGGCTTTTAGTTCAACACATCTGATCTTTGAAATCGGTATCTTTACTGGCTAGAGGCCCTAATCCGTGAAATGTGATGGGGTATCTGAAGGAGACACAGGCGGGGGGTGGGGATGGGGAGTGCCCAGCTCTGCACAGGAGCACAGAGCTGGGGTGGGCTCGCCAACCCCTGCTGCTAGGGGGTGCTGGAATCTGGACAGTCGTGGGACCAGCAGGGATCCATTCCTGGGAGAGTTGGGCAAACTGAGCAACAGGGGCAGAAGGGCGCCAGCAGCTTCTCCCAGTAAGTCACTTTGGAAGTGCCTCCCTCCCACCACACCTGCCTGATCCTAGCCCTCTGGAATCTGAGGGTGTCCAGGTAGGCACTGCGTCAAGTTCTACTTGTGGGAATCACAACTCCACAATTCTGAGCTAACACCAAGCTGTGTCTTCATATCCCGCCCAGCAAACATGTCCTGGAACTGCCAAGAAACAATCTGATTCTTAAAACCTGGGTGTCTGGCATGATTGAGGAGATAATGTCCTGACTTGAGGCAAGGGGGGACAGCGGCCGTTGGGGCAGGGTCAACAGCTGGGAAAGGGCCACTCACAGGGAAAAGGCAAGGAGCTGGTGTTGTGACTCCATGATGTGGTTTGGGAGGTGAGTGTTGTTGGAGGTTTGATCAACTGGTACCGAGTTTGCTCACTTCTGGATGTAATGGAGATTCCCATGTTTATCTTAAACAGAATAAATGGGATGTTGTCAGTGACAACATTCTAGAACCCTGTGGATTTCATGGTAATTGGTTGAAAATTGGGGAGAAGACTTAGGAATGGCCTCTTCAGCCCTTCCTTTTTCTATTTACATACGTTTGGGAACCTTATCCCAAGACAAGATGTCCAACAAGACAAGATCCCTGGTAAGAGGATGAGCGCTGTTCTCTGCTGGGCACTCAGTGCCCCCAACAACACACAGGTTGGAGATTCCTAATGCACCGAGCAGGGAGTCCTCACTTGCTTCCTGCGGCGTTCCGGGGGCTCTGCCCTGGGGGTCAGGACAGCTGCTGTCCGAGGGACTTCCTAGACTGCCTAGAAAAAGGATATTGGGGATAAGTTCATGGGATGTTTTTGGTAGTGCCTAATGTCCTGGAGTGTGACAATCTATGACTGACATTATGGCTTCTTATGGGGTGGGGGGTGCTGGAGTTTTTTATAGCAGGTGGTTTTGGGGGTAACATGCTTGGCTTGGTGGTTGCCACAGTGGACATGGAATTCTTCCCACAATGCCTATGTCATGTCTGAACCTACAGAACGCGCTGGTTCTCTTCTCACCTGATTGACGTCGGTTATACCTTCTCCACTGTAGTCTCTGTCAGACTGGAAGCTCAGCGAGGGCAGGGAAAGTGTATTGATGATGGCTGTGTTCCTGATGCTTAGGAACGAAGATGACAAACTTGTTTCCATCTTAGAACTTAAGATGTAGGAGGAATGCTCAACAATTCCCAGGGGTGTTGAGTGTGTGGAGGTTGTCTCCTACACAGAAAATCCAAATCACATGTCTTGGATCTCTGGTTTCTCTATGCTGAGTATTAAGGTAAATGATTAATGGCATTTTGATGGGGGAGCCAAGTTCCTCTGATCAAATTGAGGTTTCACCCAATAGGGTGGACAGAGCACATGCTCAACTTAAGGTCACTTGATAATTGAGTTTGATTCCCCCATGAATGGCATGAGGCTGCTAGTTTCTGGATGACTATCTGGTATCAGGCTTGGAAGTTGGATTCTTGACCTTTTCTGACTCCTGCTTCTCTTTTTCTTGCTATACACCTTGTCCTCCTTCGTTGAGATGCCACTGAAAGGGGAAGGTTGTAGATCTGGTCCTCAGGGGACCAAATGGCCCAACTTATGAATTCTGGTAGTTGAGTGTTTAATGACCTTGATCCATAAGTGGTTTTGGACTCATCAAGTATCTCTGCCCTTTGCTGAACTGCCTCAATGAGATCATCTTGGATTTAGGACCAGGAACTTCATCTTTTCTGTGGCATCTGTATTTTATTAGAGTTTTATTATTGAGTGGCTTGCATTGACTCTCTTTTCCCATGTAGATTTTTGAGGACACTTTATTTCTGTCAGCTTCAATGACTAGTCTTTGCGAGGCTTTGTTTTAATTCCATGTTTGGTTTCCCCTGACCTATACTAATTTTAAATTGGATGTGACAGGTAACCCTCATCCATGGAAATGATAGCTACCCCTTGTCTAGTTCTCTGCTGGCTACAGACTTAATCAGTATGAGGGAAAGCAGTGGTATCTCAGATAGATGTCAACAGTTTCCTCATTTACATGCCAGATCTTGGGCCATTGGTGGCCTTGAGTTATAGCCCATAGATGTCTCTGAGCTATGGGATGGGGCACCCCTATACTGAATAGTGTCCCAGTATGGTGCCAGAGGAGTGGAGGGACGTGCACTTGCCAGAGGGGGATTTTTATATTGATGAGGTTATTATAGATTCAATTGTTCAATAGGTTCTCTGTTGTTATCAGGATTAGCCTCATTTGCAGTCTCTCTTGTGAGCCCGCTGTGGTTGACTCAGGAAAGAAAGTGAGGTTTTCTTCAACCTCTTTCTCTTCTGCCAAATATTGGTGGAGCCTAATCTGAGGTGTTCAGGCAAGACTGAGCCTGCACTAGCTGCATAAGGAGGTAGAAGAGGATACTGTCTTGTTTTTGGGGCCTGGATGGACAGGACTTCATCAGCCTGGCCCCTGTTGGACCCTCTGGGGTTGTCTTGCAGCCCTATGTGCCAGAAATGCCTGCCTTTTGTCTGTAAGGGGCATGTTTCGTCTCAAGGATCTTCTTCCCTCAGTGCTCACATGTTTGGGTGCTTTTTGTGGACAATGTTGTCACCTTATTAAATTGAGATAGAAAGAAGGATGTCTGAGTCACTGAGAATAATGGGAAGTGTTTTCCAATGTGTATTCAGGCCTAATGCACAGGGAGATGCCTTTTGTAACTATCTCATGGAGCTGTCACCAGCTGGATGTCTGGGCCTTTGCTTCTCTTCATGGATTCCCTATAGTGGGATGTGTGGCTTTAGGGAAGATGAGCAGCACAGCTGGGGAAACTCCTTGCCAGGCTCCTGGTGGAGAACAGGCTCATGGCCCCTCTGCTCTTCTGCCTGGGCTATCTCTTGCCATAGAAATGTCAAGATTTGCTTTGTCTTAGGCTTTCTGAGGCTCGAATATGATATAACTAGGTGTAGATTTCTTGGTATTTATCCTGCATGGATTTCTCTTAGCTTCCTGGATCTTTGGCTTGGTGTCTGTCATTAATTTTGGAAAATTCTTGCCCACTATTAGTTCAAGTATTTCCTCTCTTGAGATGAGACAGGAATACTAAAGGGGGCTGAAGCTGCATATTGCTCTTCCCTCAGGTCAGTTAGGCTTTGGTAAAATAGTTTGCAGGCCTTATTGAGAACAGCTCTGAGCATATTTCAAAATGGCTATCCTGCCCTCCTCCTGCTGAAACACAAAGATTTTTCTCTGATTCTGAGTGAGACCTGGTGGGGCTCCTAGAGGTGTAAGAATAAAATTGTTGCTTCCCTCCTCCCCCCATGGGAGTTCTAACTCTCAACTCGTCCTCACTGAGCCAAGATCAACTTGTCAGTTACAGTTTAAAATGTTCTCACAGGTACTGGCTCAGCTCAGGCTTCTCCTGGGTTTCTGTTCCCTATAATCTGTGAGCCTCTGTATCCTCTCATCTGGTTCTCTAGTTGTTGGGGCAACAGTTAAACCTGTGACCTCATCTTTGGATCTAAGTTTTTTTTTTTTCCTCCTCGGCTCAGTGTTTCTTCTTGTTATGATGGGAGAGATGACTTCCAAGCTCTTCACATCAGATTTTCTCATCTAGAGGAAATTTCTTACTCTTCCTACAGGCTTCTGTAACAAACTACCATAGACTGGGTGAGTTGAACAACAGACATTTCTCACAGTCTTGGTGGCTGGGAAGTCCAAGATCAAGGTGCCAGCAGATTCAGTGTTTGACTGAGGGCCCTTTTCCTGGCTTGCAGACAGCAGCTTTCTTGATATGCCCTCATGTGGTGCAGAGAGAGCTCTGCCCACCCCCCCATCGCACCCCCCCATAATCCCATCATGGAGGCTCCACCTTCATGACCTCAGCTAAACCTAATTACCTCCCAAAGGCCCCACCTCCAAATACCATTATTTGGAGTCAGGGCTTCAATATAAACCTTGGGAGGATAGAAGCTTTCAGTCTATAGCAGGTGGGATTTTTCTTTAGCTATCTCATTGCCAAGTAGATCTTTTTCCCCCACAATTGTTTGTGGTGAAATATAAAATTTGCCATTTGAACCACGTTTGTGTACAATCAGTGGCATTAATCACATTTGCAATGTTGTACAACTGTCATCACTATCTAATTTGAGAACTTGTTCATCACTCTACAAAGAAACTCGGTGATCATTAAGCAATAACTCCTATTCCCTCCTTTCTCAGCTTGTGGAAACATCTAATCTACTTTGTGTCTGTTAATTAGCCTATTCTCAATAGTTCATAATTTTATAGCATTTGTCCTTTTGTGGCTGACTTATTTCACTTAGAATCACTTTTTCATGGTTTATATTGTAACAATGTGTCAATGACTTCATTTTTTCTGGCTGAATAATGTCTGTATCATGTTTTATCTAC
Source organism: Tapirus indicus (assembly GCA_031878705.1). Lineage (NCBI taxonomy): Eukaryota > Metazoa > Chordata > Mammalia > Perissodactyla > Tapiridae > Tapirus > Tapirus indicus. Next base: position 7,573,608 of record CM062919.1, read on the forward strand.
TCATCTGTTGGCTACTGGGGTTGCTGCATCTTAGCTCTTGTGAATAATGCTGCACTGAACGTTGGTGTACAAGTGTATGCTTGAGTCTCTATCTTCAATTCTTTTGGATATTTACCTAACAGGAATTACTGGATTAAATGGTAATTATGTTTAGCATTTGGACCAAACCATGAGCTATTTCTGGAGGTAGTTCTATGTGGAAGTCTTCTTCCTGAGGTTCTTTTGGAATAAAACCCCCATTAGATGACAAAACCAACTCCTTGTAGTTTCATACTTGAAATTGAACACCCAAGAAGGTCATATCTGCTGCATAAATGCCTACATCAGGAAGCCCAACTACCCACTCAGATGGTCTAGATCCATTCTTACCTCAAGGAGACTTTTGGATCGGTGGCTAAGTCAACACACAACTGAAAACTTACTTGGTCCTCTTTTCCCAAATCAAACATGAGTTCTTTGAATATCTGTCCTATCAATAACTTCAGATTTTGAAGCCAATGACTATCCATTGGCAGAGAATGGAAGCCATGTTGGATATCTTCAATAGCATCTTGTTACTTTCTCATGATATTTTTTGTTGTGCACTAAAACACTTCAGGAAGGTGCCCAACTTCCCTTACAGCCAAGCTTGAGCCCTGAGTGGTTTACCATGATGCGCCTATCCTGGTAATTCTTGGGTCTTTCCCTGCCTTGTTCTTGATTTCTGGGGGTAGAGGATCTGTCTGGTGAGTAGTAAGAACAAAGTTTGTTTAAAATTTTCGTCCCACGTCTTAGAATCAATGCTGGTGCTTATCACATTTTTTGTAAGTCCTTTGACTGGCTGAAAGTTTACATTGTAGTAATCGTGTAAGAGGACCAGTTCTAAAGGATTAAAGCTGTCCTTGTAGGTGTAGTCCTGCCCTCCACAACCTGACGCCCCTGGAGTGACTGAGTCTGTTGGGTGCCTCAGGAGGGTCCTGGGTGACCATCTGTGGCTGGACCCCTTTGTCCTTGCTGAGACATGTACCCAGAAAGGGGTCTGTGAGCCCCTGAGGCATCTTTACGATAACTTGCTACAACAATCTTGAGCACCTATCAGTAAGAACAGGTGGGATGTCCCAAGACATCGACACCCATGAGAAGAAGGCTTGCCCTGCCTTTGAAGGTCGCCTTCAAATGTAAGCCACGTGTATATGCCTATCTGGAGGCATAGTGTGCCTAAGTGGATTGGCTGTGCAGGATAGGGAAGGTTTGCACTGCCTGATGGCTTGCCCCTCTATCGTAGCGCTAAATATGGGGCATTCTTATCACCCCTGGGCACATGGCCCTCACAGAGCCCAGTGAATCTCCAAGGAGTTACCATCCCTTTTGGATCTGAGTTCACTCTCCTAGAATAACTCCTGCCTCTAAAGAGTTGTCTTTGGGACTGCAGAGAAGGGGATGCCAATCTTTGTGCTGAGGTAGGTGCTCTGGTCAGATGGAGTTGTTGGCTAAGAGACTGAAAAGAGAGTTGAGCCTCTTGTGCTCCCAGAGGGGAAGAAGGCTGTCAGGACTGCAGGACAGGAACTTGTCTCCAGCGCCCCCTGCTTGTCTCCATTCTGCAGTCAGGTGCCTGCACTGCTGGAGGCTGAGCCGTGATTCTGTTTGCCCAGGGTGGGCGGATAGGGCTATAAAAGCAACCTGCAGGTCAACCAGGTTTTTATTCATCAAGGTCATCTGTGATAAGTCAAGCCTGCTTTTCTGAACTTCCAGTAGTGTGAATTGTGATTGAAGAGTTAAAAACTTATACGAAAGCTTTTGACTTATGTGTGTTACAAGGATTTTATATTAAGTATCATGGTTTTTGTCTATTTATCATAGACTGAAATTTATCACTTATGCCAGGTGGCAATGGATTTAACAAAATCACCACCTTACCTGGCTTGTTAGACTATTCAGTTTTGTTGTTCATGTTACTGTGGGTATATTTTATAGTGTTTAAAAAAACTAACACCAAAGCAATTCCTGGAAAACATCAATTAACTGTCAGCTTTGGTAGGGTTATGGGCTTTCAGCTAGTCTGTCCTTTGCTTGTCTATGACTTGGATAGTATAAACGCTGCTTGAGTCCCCACACTTCTGACCCTTTTAATTCTTAATCTCTTACTGCTAGGGAAGTGAATGAACTAGAAACTATTTTATCCTGTTGCATGACAACGTAAGTTTTAAGATCTCTTATTGGGAACATTTTTAGACATACATGTAGTGAGCGTAGCGTAATATTGTTACCGCACAAAAATGGGGTTCTCCTACCTGATCCGCATAAGAAAAGCCGATTATTACAGTATCAGCTTTTGGAAAAAGAAATTGGCTTTAATCTGCAAGGAGACAGGAAGCATCAGCTCTCAGATCTGTCTCCCCAATCCACGGCTTGCAAAAATTTATGGGATGAAGAGCAGGCAGTCTGAAGTGGGGAGACAGGTGATTGGATGTAAGAAGTGAGGTAATTGATCTGCACAAGCGTAGCCAAGCTTCATGCCTCTTCATAGGATGCGTGTTCACAAAAGGGTGTTAAGCCCATCTTAGGGTGGCGTTTTCAGCCCTTTGGTGTCAAAAAGGTCACTTATTGGGCATTTGTGCAGGCCCAGTTGGTGAGTTAGTGGTCTCAAATGTCCTGAAATGGGCAAGGGGTCTCAGTTCCTGAAAAACGACTCTTAATTAGTCTAGGATGGGGTCACCTGAACTGGTTGTAGAGGGCTTGTGGTTATGATATGTACACAGCATGATCTCCTTGCCTCTGCTATTTGTTCTTTATCAAATGCTTTCTGAAGTCCCACTGAGGTAAAGATAGTTTGGTATATTAGAGGTGATGAGATGCTGCCTGGGCTAAGCAGATGGCCTATGTCACTTTTACTGGTCTAGCAACCAGTGAGCATAAAGTCATCTAAGCAGGGGCATCTGTGTTAGGCCTGGGTCACCAGCACCACTTCACCTAGAGGTTGGATCCAGGAGAGAACTTCTTCCAAGTCCTGTGTAGCTTGATGGCTGGGTACTTACATGTTAAAGCAGACGCATCCCCAACCTCCCTGACAGAGCCATGCTGGCATACAGAGGTGGGAACACCTCCTGGGGAGTGTCTCATCTCAGCATGTCTTGCTGCCTGTGAACAGCATCTCCAGCTCATCCAGCTGTTCCAAGATGGATGTGGTTGGGAGCTCCTTAGGGGCGTCTATGTTCTGGTGCTCTCTGGCCAGGAGGTCATGTGGTAAGGAGGCTCTTGGCCTGTGCCAGTCAACCAAGGCCAGCCCTACTCTGAGGCTGATGCAGGGCCAGCAGGGAGGGTGCAGCTGAAGGAAAGACCTGTTCAGGCATACCCCTGAGATGCTAAGTAGACGTAAAGGTGTTCCAAGATGGCACTTTGGGAGGAAGTGGTTGCTAGTTTAGGCCCAGCCTGACCTAATGGAGTGTCTGAGTATGCAGGGGAGTTTCTAGGTTCAGTTTTCAGAGTGGTCATCAGATCAAAGGAAGGGAGATGCACAAATTGACCCAAATGGGACTAGGGTGACCAACGGGAACACTGGTTACAGAATCCAGGGCTCGAGGTGTTCTAGGGGACAGTGGGAGGGATTTCATTCACAGCAGGAATATACCATTTCAGGTGCAAATTCCACATTCAACTTTATGTCCTCCTGTTCAAAATCGGTAACTGCCCTGACTTCTACTGTGAAGCTAAGGAGGTCCCCAGCACACTGGTCATTGACCTGAAAGAGTCCAGAGATTGAGTTTGCTCCATGATTATCCCTACTGGGGAGGGCCTTGGGGGCTTCGGAAGGACCTGCTCTCCAGGAGCAGTAGCAAAGCTTCTTCCATGCGAGTCTTCTCATTGAACAAAGCAGTTATACAGAAGTCTGGTTTAAGCAGGTGAATTCTTCAGTGAGACCTGAGGAGAACAGAAGACTCGCTTGTGCACAGGTGAATTATTCAAGAACCTGGCAGACATCAGTGTGTTTCTCTCAATATTGCATCTTTCTCTGTAGGGCTGTCAGAGCCACCCAGGATTGGCTCAGTCCATTCTCGGGGGTCAGAGAATGAGCTTGATGAGTGAGCCAGCCTGGCTTCCTGGTGCCTGGATGTGGGCTCTGGGATAGGCAACAGAAGGATAAGGGACATGATGGGAACATGTTACCTTGGATGGGGCGAGGGAGCAATCCTAGGAAATGATTTTTGGTAGAAATCATTTGATGTACTCAATTCAATGCCTGTCCTCTCTCTCAACTGACCTCTTTTCTCATTCATCAGTTATTCATTCCCCAACACAAATATAACAGTTTTTTTCAAGTCATAATTTGGTAAGAGAAATGTTCCATTATAAAGTAGACAAATCTACACAGTGAACCCAGAGCCACACGCCACTTCTAGCTGACCCTTTGACAATGAAGCGAGGGTCTTCCTTAGACTGAGGGGTCCTGTGTCTTAGAGGCTCTGTTTCCATCTGCCTGGAGCCCCAGTGGCTGGCTGCTGTCCCCTTACATCATGAGAATCTTCAGGACAGCCTGCCTCATGCCACTTCTATGTGGCTATACTGTCTTATTCTCTCAACCCAAGTTCAGTTCCATTTTTTCCTCTAATAGGGTGATGTCTGCCTTTTTTCCAGAAGATTGGTTCGCTTGTCAAGATTAAGGTCTGATGGGCATAGGGTGCAAGGGATCTCCCAGGGTGGGGTTGAGACCAACTGTTAAGCTTCCACAGGCTTCTGGGCTCTGTGTCTACTGTTGTGACATGCCAAGGCCACCAGGTGGTGCCAAAGGACGCCTCTCAGCCAGTCGCCAGGATGGAAACAAGGAAAGTCATTGGCTTTCTGGGGACTTGCAAGAATGGATTTTGAGGACTCAGTGGAGAATCTTTCCTCTGCCTGACCTCTTTGCTCTTGCCCTGTTTTCCTTCAGGGGAATCTTGATCCTGTGTGAACCATCTCACCCCACCTCCCCATACTAAGCTCACCTAAGTCTTGAAACGTAGGTGATTCCATGCCTGTGGGGGATTTCATGATTAGCAGGAGAGCCTGGAATCTGCTCCAATGGGTTGGGTGCCTCCCTCAGAGGACTCCCAAGCTGGAGGTTGTGCACTAAGCAGGTAAACTCATTTTTTCACACAATTCTGTTGGCTGTGAACATTTCGTGATGTGACTTGTGACCTCAGATACAAGTTTTTGTCTCGAATGAGAAATTTGTTTAAACTATTAACATAAAACCACACACTTGGGAATCATAATTTTGATATGTACCTTGGCAAAGGCAAAAGTAAAATTCTGTTATACAATAATAAAGGCTATGGTACCAAGCAATTAGTCATCTTTACAAATTCAAAAAGCCTAACATGACAAATCACAGTAATCTATAAGGTAGCAGTCACATTTTGACTCTAAATCTTTGATTTTTGAGTATTCAAGGTACAGGGATAAACTATAAAATTCTGACCTTAATATTAACCAGCAATTACCTATGGCAATCCTAACAGTCTGAAGTTTTTATTGAAACATATTTTATGTACATAAAACATTGGTAACATACCCAATGTCCCGCAACTACATTTCAGTTCCTAGGTTCACAGGAGGATCTTTGTCTCTCTATCCAGAGTTTCTCCACTGTTGACCTAATTTCTTAAGTGTCATATGGTCCCACTTGCCGTCAACTGCTTTTGCTTGGAAGAGGATTTCTGTTGACACTAGAACCAGGAGCGAGAGCCTAGCACCAGAAATCCAGTTTGAGATCCCGTAGGCCAGGCCTCACTAGAAATATGAGGGGCACAGAGCATTAGAACTTAGCAAACAACTTGAGGCTGATGTCTGTTTCATGAACAGCTAGCTGGAGGGCACCCTAAATCTATTAGCAGAAGTAAGGACAGAATAAGTTGTCTTAACCAACTAAAAGGACGCATGAGTACAAGCAGCAAAAGGGATCAAATAGCATCTTTACAGAATATTTGAAAACTGTTCATCTGCAGTTAATGTCATTCCACATAGCTCTAAGGATATTTTCTCTTGTCACACTAAGCTGCTTCTCTGATCTCTGGAGATAGTTTTTCTCTTAAATGTTTTCTCTCATTCTTTCATGTATTCCTAGGGAGACCTCTGATTCACTGTCTCTGAGATTCAAACTTTGAGAGGGGAGCCTACCCACTCAGACTTGGGAGGAACAGGAAGGGCTTTGGGACAGGCACACTCATACCTGTGCTCAGTACCAGGAAGCATGGGGCTGTGTTCTCCATCCGTGTGATCGGCATCCTTGTTCCAATGGCCACATCTCACTGGGAGAGCCAGCCAAACTTCTTCCAGTGAAGATGTGAATCTGGAAACACCATTTGGGAGAGTGAAGCTGAGACACTGCAGGCTTTTGGAATGGGGCAGAGAGAAGGAAAGGCTGAAGATCTAGAAACCTGCTGGGTCCAAAGGGATGAAAAGGCCAGGAAGTCCAAGATCAAGGTGCCGGCAGATTTGGTTCCCTGTGAGAGCTGTCCTCCTGACTTGAGACAGCAGTCATCTTGCTGTATCCTCATGGTGGGGAGCAAGCAAGCTCTGGTCTCCCTTCCTCTTAGGACACCAATCCCATCATGGGAGCCCCACCCATAATCTCATACAAACCTAATTACCTCCCAGGGCCCCAGTTCCAAATACCATCACATTGTGGGTTAGGGCTTCAAGGTAACTTTGGTGGGGACACACCATTTAGGTCCATAACAAAGTGTCACCGGACTTTGGACTCAATCTACTCACAGTAATCTCACAAACTTCCTTTAAGACTTCTTAATTTGGCTTTCCCAGAGAGCAGACCCTGAGACAAGGATATGGGTGCAGGTAGTTCATTGGTAGGTGATCCCAGGAAGCATGAGTGAAATGTGAGGAAAGCAGGCCTGGGAAAGGAGGAAGTCAAAGTTTGTGTTAAGCGGGTTTACTACCATGGGCAACTGCAGTTCAGTCATGCTGGGAGCCTCTGATACACGTGCTGTGTAGAACACACCAAAAACCTCCCACTTGAGGAAGTGGCTGAGGCAGTCATTCCACGACTATCCCTCCCTCATTGGTTGGGGGGCAAGTTCCTCCAGGGGCGTTAACTCCCCTGCAGTTTCTAGTTTGCAATTGTTTGTGACTCAGCAAGCTCCGATGGTACCAAAAAAAAGTATTCAGGTGAACAGAGATGTGGGCACTTGAGGTGGGGAAGCTGTAGGTGTGCTGGAGATGTCTCCTGAAACTGCTGGTGAACTTGGGTGGGTTATGGAAGAGGGCGTCATCACAAATCTGATTCCTCCTGTCCCTTGGACCATGTTGAATCTACTGCCACTGATGCTTCATGGGGGTTGTGCCATTGACTTCTCTGGGGAGTATATGCCAAGAGAATTAGGAATGCAAAAGATTTGTGTGTGTTGCCAGCTCTGCTTCCTGGCAACCCTATGAATGAGTACCATCTACAAAGTCCTGTCGTCAATAGCCCTACTCGGCTCCAGTAGACTCATGCCTATGGCTTCTTTTGTGGAGTCAATTTATCTTGCATTTGGTATTTTCCTGCTGCCTTCTACTTTTCCCAGCATTCTTTTCCAAAGAATCCTGCCTTCTCATGACGTACTCAAACCCTCAGTTTTATCATTTTTGCCTCCAGCAACAGTTCAGGCTTAGTTGCCCTAGGACCCACTCTTTAGTCTTCCTGGCAGTCCAGGGTATCCGTAGAGCTCTCCTCCAACACCATATTTCAAATGAATCAATTCTTTTCCTGTCAGCCTTCTTCACAGGCCAGTTTTCACACCTGTACATAGCAATTGGAAATTCGAGGGTGTGGATAATCTTGGCCTTGGTCTCTAATGACACTTCCTTCACTTGATGATCCTTCCTAGTTCTTTCATTGCTGCCCTTCCAAGTCTGAGTCTTGTCTTTGACTTCTTGGCTGCGGTCTCCATTTAAATTGACTGAACCAAGGTAAACAGAATCTTGAACAATTTCGAAGTCTTCATTGTCTACGTTATCATGATTTTTGTCATCTTGATATTCGAACGCAGTCCTGCTTTGGCACTACCTTCATTTTTGTCAGAAGTCTTCAAGTCATTGCTGCTTTCTTGCCAGTATAGTATATTACTGCTTTCTTGTCATCTGCATATCTTAGACTATTGATTCTCCAGTTTTCACTCCTCCTCCATCGGAGTCTAGCCCAGCTCTTGGGGTGATATGTTCTGTGTACAGACTAAACGGGAAGGCGAAATGCACCTCCTGACACCTTTGCCTGTAGGAAACCATTGTCTCTCCACCTTCTGTCCTGACAGAGGCTGCTTGTCTACAATGCAGATTCCGCATCAAGACAGTCAAGGGCTGAGGCACTCATGTATTCTTTCAGAGCAGCCCGCAGCTTTTCATGATCCATGCAGTCAAAGGCTTACTGTAGACTAGAAAACATAGACTAACCTCCTTAAGTTCTTTGGAGCACTCCAGTAGGCAATGAATAATTACAACTAGATCTCGTGTGCCTCCTCTTTTATGAAATCCAGCTTGGACACAGGCATTTCTTGCTCCATATAAGGTAAAAGCCTTTGTCGCAGCACCTTGAGCAGCACTTTACTTGCATGGGAAATGAGAGCAATGGTCCTATAGTTGCTGCACTCCTTGGTGTCTTCCTTCTTGGCCCAGTGTTTTGTTTTCCATATTTGCTGGCATATTCTTGTTAGATTTTGACAGATTCAGTCTCTGTGGCTGGAAATAATTCTATTGATATCCTATTTACTCCTGGTGACTGACTTCTTCCCAGTACTTTCAGGGCAACTTTCACTTTCTAGAATTATGGGTTCTTCCTCTTAGGACTCCTAAAGGCATCTGTTGTCATTTTTGTCTCCTGTATAGATCTTTAGTGTACTGTTTCCTCCTTCCCTTCATCTTCTCCCCATCAGACATTGTGCGTCCCTGTTGTTCGTTCAGCATTTCTAGTCTAGGTTTAAATTTCCCTTTGAGTTCTTGAATTTTCTGGAAGAGACCTCTTGTTCCTCATTTTTTGTTTTCTTCTCTCTCTTTCATTGGCCATTAGAATAGTTCTCTCCATGTAACTGTCACTGAAAAGCATGAAGGATTTTAGCCCTGCTTTTGTCATGTTTTACTTTTGTTTCTTGCCTGTCCTTAACAATTTTTAGTGTTTGTCATCCATCTCGATTTTTCTTTTGTCTCTTCACATTCTTAATTTCTGGTTTCAGTCCACAGTTCTTCTGTCAATTAAGTTCAGCAGTGCAAATCTGTTTTTTTATGTGGACTTAATTCATCAGGAATGTTTATATTTTGGCATTACAATTTTTTAGTGCTCTTCAGCTTTACTCTGATATTTGATGTTAATGGGCGCCATAGGCATTTGATCACAACACCACAGACCTGAGCACATGTGGTTTGGACCCACATGCTGTGCAGCAGAAGGCAATGGTAAACCATTGCTGTTTCCCTTTTTAACTTTATCTTGAAAACCCTATGATGAGATGGTCCACAGTGAAATGAATGCTGGAAGATGAGATGCACCCCCCTGCCCACGTTGGAAGGCACTCAGTTACTAGGGAAGAGCAAAGAACAAGTATGAGTAGTGCTGTTGCTAATGCTGCAACTAGACTAAAGCCAGAAGGACATCTAGTGGCTGAAGTGCACAAAGGGGGAAAGGAAAGTCCGAGGCTGTACCACACACACAATTGGAACCTGGAAATGAGAAGCATGAGCCAAGGTAAACTGGAAATTGTAAAGCAAGGAATGGAACATTTAAATATTTCAGTGCTTGGTGTTAGCAAACGAAAAAGGACTGGAATGGGACACTTTCAGTCAGATGATAACAAATTGTTCTCTGGAAATGACAAACTCAGAAGAAATGAAGTGGCTCTGGTACTGAGGCAGGAGGTAGCATAGGTATTTAGGGGCTATAATGCAAGGTCTGACCGAACAATATCAATCAGACTTCTGGGTAAGCCTATTAACATGACCATCATCCAAGTCTATGCTCCAACTACAGATGCTGCAGAAGATGAAATTGAATTTTTACACGAGTATCAAAGAGATTGATTATATACCAAAACAAGATGTGCTAATTATAGATGACTAGAACACGAAGGTAGGTAATATAGCAGGGTAAAACATCATCAGAAAATTTGGACTAGGGATCAGAAAGGAAGCAGGAGACCAGCTCGTGGATTTCTATGAAGCTAACAATCTGTCCGTTGCAAACATATGCTTCAAGCAACTGAACACACTGTATACACGGACATTGCCAGACGGCCAAGATAGAAATCAAATAGACGGTGTAATTGGAAGCAGGAGATGGAGAAGCTGTATTCTCTCTGCCAAAACAAGGCCAGGTGGTGATTGTGGTACTGACCACAAGCTGCTCATTTCAAATATCAGAGTAAAGCTGAAGATGAGCAAAAGATTTACTGGGGAATAATGCCTGTGAAAAGAAAAGGGAAGAGGCAGGATTATGCATCGGGAGCTGTCATGACCGTAATGTGAACCTGACAGTTTCTGCAGCCCAACAGGGAGCTCTGGGGAAGAAACCAATTTGAGGAGTCCCACACTGGATGGAAATGGCTAAGCCTGCTCAGTCTTAGGCTTGGACCCACCCCAAGAAGAGCTTGAGCTCACAGCTAGAGGCTATTGGGTAACCATGCTCCTCACAGCTGGACAGCAAGTTCTCTTGTGAAGGGGGAGCTGTGTGGCACATCTCCGTGTCTACCCGTGATGGGCAGCTATGGTTCACCAAATCTTCAGCTGCTACTGCAGTTAGTCTATAAGAAACATAACCATAAGATGTAATCGATATTCCTTATCTCCTTCTACCCTCAATCCTAGAGTCCTTCTCCCTTGGCCAACACTTCCATTGGTTTAAGTTGTTTTGGTTGGTGACCAAGACTTTCATTTCTAAGAAGTCTGAATCCCTGGTGACCTTCTCCTTAACAGGCCATGTTTGCTATAGTTGCTTGCTTACTCTTAACATTGGGCATGGAAGCAGCTAGAAAGTGCCCCAATCAATCACCTGAGTCCCGTATTCTTCCTTTTCCTCTTTCATGTAGCAGAAAAATCTTGCTTGTCTACTAGCAAAAGGAGTCCAGAATGATCTGGCAGAACCATTTGTGTCCCTTGGTGGAAGCATGTAGGTCTGGGACCTCTAGACCTGCTGAACTTAATTTGTGCTTTCGATCCTCAAATTTTCCCAATTGGGTCACTGGGAATTATAAGGGAGAAACTTAATTCCACACCTTGGCTCCCAGACCTCTATTCTAGCTACTGGGGACACAGCATCATATATAATGGCCATTAGTTTGCTAGCAAAGAACCCCAACCTGTGACAAGCACATTCAAGTTGTAGTTCCTATTTTGAACTGTCCTAAAGCTGCTGGTGAACGTAGGTGGACTATGAAAGAGGGCATCACAAATGATTCCTTTCATCCCTTGGACCATGTTGAGTTGACTGCTACTGACACTTCATAGTGGTTGTGTGGTTGAGTTTTCTGGGAAGCATATTCTAAGGTGCTGACTTAAGAATGCAAAAGAGGGTTTGGGGTACAAAATGTTTATCAGAGGGGGTAAGGAAGGAGGAAGGAGCAGAAATTAGACTGGTATGGAAGATTGGCCAAGCCTTGGTTTAACCAGATGGGCCACTCCATAGCAGGTATACTCCTTTAGAGTCATCTCACAACAGACTGATATGGCTGGGATTCCTACTCCTTCCTTGCTTATTGAGTCCCTGGATGTGAGCTGCCCCTGGAGGGACTGACAGCTGGCTGAAGGCTTTCTGCTGGCTATGCTCCCTACCAAGCAGCATATCCTTCCTTGAAGGGGGATCTAGATGGTGTATTTCTGTGCCTATCAGAGCACCCTGTGCCTGTAGTTTATCCTCAATTGAGTGCTTTCACTGAGCATGTAAGAGGTCATTCCAATATCATGTCAGGCTGGCAGCTTCTAGATAATATATGATCAGTTTCCTGTGCCTATTTACCTTCTTTCACTGTAAAATGGGTCACTTATTCCAGGTGACTTATATGTATTTAGCTAGTAAATTAGGTATTCTGAAAGCCCTTGGTGGTGCTGGCACAGGCACTCTGCCTGGGCCAACGTGGAAAGTAAATCCATATCTAGAATAGTTATCAATCACAGGATGGATGCTTCTTTCCTTTTCCAGGGCAACAAGGTCCGATGTAATCACCTTGCTAACAAGAGGCTGGATGTGCCATATGGAGGGCTTAACATCTGTTCCTGCTGCTGACAGGTCATCCTTAAAGAGTGGCAATAGCAAGATCAATATTTATGACAGGGAGCCCATGGTGCTGGACCCATGGAGTGGGTAGGCCCTTTTTGTAAGCACTTGGGTGGCTGAGCACTGAAGCTGGCTGTCTTCTAGATAAGTCATCTTGTCCACTTGATTGAGTGTATCCTCTGTGATGAATGCTCTGGTAGGCACTGTCTTGTGCTATAAAAATCCTTAGGCTTTGTGCCCATTCCCATATGTCCTTCTACATGCCTCTTCCCCAGACCTCCTTGTCTCTAATCTTCTAATTTTGCTTCTTCCAGGATGCTGACCAGCTAGTCAATCCACTTGCTAATGTATGTGATTCTGAACATCCATCTTAGATCCCTTCTTTCATGTAAAACAGATGACCAAGTGTGCTGACTGAACTTCTGCCCATTGGGAGGATTTTCCATCAAAACAGTGTTTTAGGGTACCCTCTAAGGAGTCGTAGTATTGCAGCAGTCCATTTATGATTCGTTGTTGCCCACTGAACCAATTCACATGTGAATGAGGGCTTTAATTTTTCCCCTTCGTCATAGGGATCTCCCTACATGCCCACAGGCATGAGCTGAGAAGTGTAGGTGCAACAGAGGCAGGGGATGATGGGGGTTTGGACCACTCATTCTTAACTTAAATGTGACCTTAGATTTGCTTGGGACTTGCCAAAAATATACTATTTCCTGCATAAAATTTATATTGTACCCACTTGATTGTATGCCTTTGGATCTTACAGCATCCAGCTCATAATGGGAAATTCTAAATACATAGTTACTTGAGGTTTCATGACTAGGATCTCAGTCTCTACTAAGGCCCAGTAACATGCTTGGAGCTGATTTCCAAATTATAAGTTTTCTGCTGGCAAATGCACGGACTTACTCTGAAATCTTAGGGGTCTGCTGTGCACCTTTCCTGTTGAGGCCTCACAACCATCCCTGCCATGGGTATGTTTAACACTGAGATCTACCAGGATTATATTTTCAGTAGCAAGACCACAGGTAGTACAACCTAGGCAGCTAGAGAGCCCTCTTTTGCTCTGAGTCCTGCTCAAAACTTGCAGCCTTTGGAGCCCACTAAAAAATGGTTTGGAGTAGTATTCCCAAGTGTGATGTATGCTGTCTACAATCCAAAGAGGCCTGCCAATGTTGAAGTTACACTTTCTTCTTGGTCGGAGATAAAAGATGCAAAAAATTGTCCTTTAATTTGTGTTAGAAGTGATGTCCCTGCATGCCCTAGACACTTAAAAGCATCACTGATGTGGTAGGCCCCTGAATCTTGTAGGTTTACCTCCCACACTCTGGCACACAGGTGTTTTCCAGAGTACTTCCTACTTCCTGATTTCCAAGTTTAATAGTATAGTGCCAATAATAAAGTGAACAGCAAGATTTGTGGAATGTCAATATAATCAAGATTCCTTCAGATCATGTTATGGCAGAGATTAAGAAAGTTAACCCTAAAACGAGGCTGTGAATGCATACTGCTGACCTTTCCATGAATAAAGCAAACTAATATTCATCCTCACTAAGGATTGAAGGATGAATTCTCTAGATTGGTAGCTGCATTCTAAATGCCAGAAGTGGAAGTCTTATTAGTAAAGATACCATAGCCTGCATGATAGCTACGATAGGTTAAATATATTGTAGTTCACTGTCATCTGTCATGGGACTCCAAATGTTTAACTGAAACAAAGAAATACAAAGACCTCTGATCAAATGGAGAGTGACTTCTCTTCCATACTTAAAGACCAAGTGAAGAACAAACACATAAAAGAAGCCCTCTGATATTGATTAATCAACTTGAATCAGTGGTCAAGGTGAGTTTTTCTGTGCTGAGAAGATTTCCTGATCCATTTGCTGAAGTGTAACAGAATTGTACCTTGGGGAACATTCCAGAACCATTCCAATTTTCTTCAGAACATGAGCCCTTGGAGCATCAGTTCCAATTCTCTTTTTGAGGCAGGACATTTTTATTGTTACAGACACATTCTTTACCTAGAAATCCATGTTTCTTTAGGAGAACTGGGGTTCCAGCCCAAGATGCTGAATGGGAAGGGAGAAAAGTGACATGCTCACTTGGCCTTCACTATTGGCCCAGGTATAGCAGATCATCGGAAAGGGGGATGTCCAAGCAGCAACCACAGTGAGGGTCGGCAATAACTCCTTGACTCCTGTGGGGTTGGCTTCCTTCTAAAGATGCCATACCCACCCACCTTCTCAAGTCATAAGAAAAAATCACCTTCCCTGAAGTGGATCCTTCTACCAGTCTGCACATTTTTGCACCTAGAGTGATTTATGAACTGTCAAGACAGTGGGGGGAAGAAAGTTAGAGCCTGGGCAAAGAAAGGTCCCTAGGACCTAGGTCCAATGAGCCTCTCACTGTGTGTTGAGGTGTAATCACCTGCTTTCCAAGCCAAGAAGCTGTGCCTGACTCCACATCCTTACTCCTTGCTTGAATTTTTCTTTTTGACCATAAATGAAGTGATTGCAATGAAACCATTGACTACAGCTCTATTCACACATTTGTCCCTTGGACTGTCTGCAGCAGATAGAATAGGGATGAAGTTCACAGAGATCTACCTGGAGGAAAAACCTATGCTTGGGAGGTTTATGGTGCAGGAAACTTGTTCTTTCGATCAAGACACCAGCCTTCACTCTTTGTAGAGACCTGACCTGCTATTGAGGTTATTTGAAGAGTGTAATGATAAGCTTGCCACAAGGAGGTACTCAGAGTTGATCCCTGGATGGCATAAGTGGCTCTAGGCCATGGAATGCTTTTCTGCACTTCCCTCTGGTTAGGTTCTTATGTTGCAATGCTTCATGACTTTTGCTCTCATCTCTGTGAAAACATGAAAACGTGGATGGTGTCAGTGTGGTTCATGAGTTAGATCTGGTGATGCTGTCGTCAGAAGCTACTGGATGTCTCTTTAGTTTACTTGAGCTTTATTGTTGCCTGACATTTGGAGGAAGGGAGCTATGATACCAGTCAAAAGACTAATTTAGAGAAAAGGAGGGAAGTAAGATTTTTTTTTTAAAGAAAGTTTTGTTGATCTGTTTAGGGAAAGTTATAGAACTTCTCTGCCTGTTTTGTATTTAATCATGAAGTATTGGTCCTGGATGGGCAGGATGGGGAAAAGGGACTTGTGATGTTTGGGACAGATGGTCATCAGAGATTCCTGTATTCAGAGACATGCTGTTACCTGTGAATTGAACAAATGTCCTGGAATTTCCTAGACTAAACCCAGGGGCCAGTGTGAGGTGGTGTGGCTGAGTGAGCAGTCATAACCCTGAGTGCTGGCAGAGCTGGGCTGAAAAGTCCACTCATGGGAGTCAAAGCTTCACAGGCTCTTTGCAGAACCAGAGAGGGGAGAGTGGAGACACCTTGGCTGGCCTCTAGTTTGTTGGCAATGGGCCAGGCTATGAGTAAACAGATATATCATTGGATAAATGTCCCATGACCAAGATGAACGTTGGCAACTTCACAATAAAATTGCTCCAATGAAGCTTGAATATAAAGCAGGTCCCACTGAGAGGGATTTTTTTTTGGGTCATATAATGATTTAAAAGGGACCACAACCATTTTTGTTCTGTTCTCTAAATCCATTTATTTGTAGAGAATAAGACTAGAAGTTGTCACCTCTTGGGTGTCTGGCTATGGCTTAAACCTTAAAGAATCCTCATGTTGGGTTTTTTTTTTTTTTTTTTCAGAGAGAAGGCCTAGGCCTCCTGTTCATTGGATGGCATCTAGGTAGTTACTTACCCCAAGGAGTAAGTCTATTAAGGGGTCTAGTTTGAGAAACACAGGACTCTGGAAACCTTGCTTGAGGGATTGTGATAATGAAGCATGAGGCCTGTCATTGCTACAGCCAGTTAGTGTGTTACTGAGGACCAAAGGATACTTCTGAGTCTGTGTAGTACTTGCAGGTAATTAGTACACTTCAGGCTACTTTGGTTTTCCTTATTTCTTCACAACCTGTCTCTTGATACAGGAAGATGTTATACAAATTCCTTCAAAAAATAAAGAATTGGTGCCATAGTATCTCATCACATTTGAGGTCCTTCATAGACCAAGATTCTCATATTTGCTTTCTGCTCAGTGACTGAGCTGCATCTAGAATCCAGCCCCTCTGAGACGAAGAACAATTGATATGGTAGCAGTGCAGCTGGAGGTGACACCTCATCACCAGGTGGCTGGGTACCAAAATCTGTCAGCCGAAGTGTCTCTGAATGGAGCCTCTGGACTTCGAGTTTTCTTGCTGGGACAAGCATTGGAGCAGCCAGGAGAAATACTTGAGCTCCCCTTTACATCTTCCTTTGTTCCTGTGAGGCCTAAAGATGACTCCATTCTATGTTAATGTCTTTCTCAACTTCTTCCTAGACCACCATGACCTTGAATAGTCCAGTCTATTGTCTGTCAACTAAATTCTACTCATTCTCTCTTTGGTTCAAGAAGCTTTTCAAATCATCATTTGCAAGGTTCCCAGCTATCAGGAGGCTTAAAGACAGTCTTTAGCATGAGGCCACAAACATGTTTCTAGGGCATAATGACTTGCATAAACGTAAATAATCCAGGGTGGAGCCCTTATGTCTGAATGCTTGGAACTGAGAGAGCTGGGACCATTTCATAGCTAGAGGTACATCTCATTCCAAACATACATCCTTTACATAAAGCACTGCAGTTGAGTCATACATAAGATCACAATGAGATTTGCATCGTGGAAGCTGATACATGTCCTGGCAAACGTGAGGGAGATGGCTGGACCCAGTCTCTGTACTCACATCAAGAGACCTTTGATGGTTAACCCTTTGTTTTATGAAATGTATAACTGAAAGGACACCATTTCCTTCATTTGGGTGGACTCGCACTGCCAGGAGTGTTCTGGGTCCTTATTCAGATGCTATGTGGTTCATAATCGGCTTGTATGCAGGGCACACAAGGTGGAAGAATGCAGCTCCCCTGTCCATGACTAAGATAGTTTATCCCTTGGGCAGGTACCTGGACTGACCTTCGAAAGTGAAATGCTCCTCACCTTGGTCATATTTCCAAAAACCCTCCTGTTTCCTGCTCACAGTAAAGAACCTGATGAGAGGACCCCTCTGGGTTATGGGAAGGATGCGCATTTGTGCAGAAGTAGTTTTTCTATTGATCACTAAGTGTATTTTCTCTATCCAGTCAGCTCTACCCACCCAATCGTCTTACCAGGAATTTCTACTCCCATGTTAGACCAGATCAGAGTGGGTGTTGCCCAAAGGGCCTTGTATAATAGAAGAAAAAATGCAGCTGGGTTTTGGAGTACATCCATGTCAAATTCAGGGCTCAGACCAGATGGTTCAGTAAGTTTGGCCCCTTTCAAGCTTATCCCATTCCTGTTTTCTCTTCAGGCATCTGAAGATATGGATTAGTGGGAGACACCAATGAAATTGTCATGGTGGACGTTCCCAATTTCCTTAAGTCCCTGGTTTTATTTACCATTGTCCAGTAATTCTTGGGAATCGGATCTTATGGGAACCATGGATGCTTGCCATAGACACTGACTTGGTGAATGTGAGGAATAAATCTTTTTTTTAAACTGAATGTGTTTGCTTTCTGTTAACATGAGATAGAACCTGGGATCTAGAGCTATTAGGGTCTATTTTGGCTTCTCCTTGGGTGTAAGATATACTGACAGCTGTAGTTTGACTAGAGTTATCCAAATATTTATACTTTACCCAGATTAGTCATCTGTATGAACTAGAGCTGCTTGTTTCAGAAGAATAAGAAATTCCTAGTGCATTTAGTGGCGTTCCAACAAATATTGGCACTATCTGTAAGGTCTGTGGCTTAAACAGTTTATTCCCATGCATACAAACAGACCCAGGTTCCCTCCAATGAACAAAATAGAATGGAGTTGTCCATGCTGTAATGCCTTGTGGGGTTGGTGTGAGGAGATATCTGTGAGATCTTGGGTCACAGGATGTTGAACTTTCCCCTGGGAATTTCTGAGTGGGGAGGTGCTTCATGACTCCTTGGCTCCTCTCTCCCTTAAGCTCTCTAGAAAGTAACTTGGTGAAGGACTATACCAAATCTATGGCTTGAAAGATCTCGAGAGGTCCATTCCCAGTTGGATGATGAACATGCTCTGGGGTGAAGATGAGGCCTTTGTCATTACAATGTTACCAAAGAACAGGACATGTGTACCTCAGTTTTGTAGGCTTAGTGGCAGTTGAAACATTGCAAGCTACCTTATTGCCTTCCTCAAATGACCAAAAAAAGTTCAGGACTGTTCTTTCCATATCACCATTATTATCCAGTGAGTGATAGCTCTTATTCCCACTTCATTCCTTTTACATCTGCCAGCGTTGGAGAAAAAATATGCCATGTCCACAGCAAGCTTTCCTCTGTCCTTAAGGAAAATTATTTATCAATTTAGGCTGATAATGAAGATCAAAGAACTGTCAAGTTTTATAATGTGCTTTAGACTTACTGGACAGGTTAAGAACACTAATGCTGCAATATGAAAAGAAAGGCACACAGTGAGATTGGGTGTCTGCTAGAGAAGGCTGGGGGTGGTCCTCAGAACTTTCTCACTTTAGTTTTTGTAGTACAAGGTGAACAGTCTTTAGTTGCAAATAACTGTCATTAACATGCAATAGTAAACCCAGGGAGCTGATGACAGTTTGACTCATCAAGGGACAAAAGTTTCATTTCCTGTGTCACCTAAAATTTGAGGATGAAAAAGCGTATGAGAAAAGCCAAGTGTCTGAGTTTGGGTTCTCTAGAAGCAGACTTGGAGACAGAAACTTACATGCATTAAGTTTACAGGGAGTAAACTTGGGACAACACCAGAGAGGAAGTGAAGAAAGCAAGATAGGGCAGAGGGAGAAGTTGAACAGTGTTTCTGCAACAGGAGCTTCACCCCACGAGGAGTTCTGGAGCCATGGTGACCTTCCAGAGCCACTCTGAATTGAGCAACATGGCTAGGCCTCTGAGCACCTCAGACTAGCCATTCAATGTGATTTCCCCCAGGGAAGGGGCATAACCTTGGGTGAGGCAACTCCCATTGGGGCTAGGGCCATTCCCAGAGTGGAATGAGTATTTTGGCACTTCCAGCCCAGGGGTTATCAGTGATGTAGCACAGCACATACCTCAGGAAGGATGTGTATCATGAATGCATCTGGGAACAAGCAGATCATGGTGGAGATCTTTTCATCCTGGGGTTCCATGGTTATCCTCATCTGGTGAGCTTTCCTTTGCATCCCAGCAGGGCTGTGAGTCCGTCCATTCTAGGGCCACTGATCCCTCAAGGAAAGCTCAGGTGATGAGCTGTAGGGTTGGAAGCAAAGCTCCTGGATGAATCCCTGGTTTGGTTTGTTCTTTGTGAGATTGACATAAGAAGCAGCCAGAAGCAACGGAGGTGGTTGTACTGAAAAGGTGATGTCGAGGGCCTTTGAGTGGTTTGGGGGCCCTCTATACCATTTCTAGAGACACCCCAATCTTTTTTGCTAGGGTCCCACTTTTCATTTGGGGACTCTCTAGGTATGTGAGGCCCCTCACCTGTTGCTGCACACTAAGTGATTACATCAAATGAACTGAGTGGATTAACCAAGTCTCAGGAATGCATCACTGCTCACCGGGAATATCACTTCCTCCCTGGGGACTAGCCTACATGAGCTAGTGGTCAATCTTTGAAAGGTTTACTCTGCCTACCTCATCTCTTCCAGAAGAAAAATTGCCCAGAAATCCTGTCTTCCCATAAATATCTTAAAAAGAAGCATAGTTTCTTGAATACTTGCCTACCTTTACTTATTGTCAGGAAAGTCTGGGTAATCTGGGAGACTGCTGACATAACTAGAAAAGCAGAGCAAGCCCTCACCCCCAAATCATCAATGCTGAAAATCTGTCCATGCCCTGAACAGAACTCAGTGGCATTTGCTTGTGAATCAGGATATCAGAAGGGACCCATCTCTAATTGAGCAGTCTCTGTATAGATATATGACCACAACTTGGTTTTCATTGTCCTTGCCAAGGGCAGGGGCTTCTGTAATTAGTGACGTGGAGTGTTTCATCGAGCTTCCTGGAGCTGGCCCAAGGGTATACATCCATCCTGTACTCTGGCTAGAAGGAGTAGGCCACTGTGGCTGATGCACGAGGTAGATGTGGTGATTGGGCTGCCCGTTGGTAGATGTTACTTGGAAAACTGGTTATGGATCTGCTGACATCTAGGCTATTGAACCAGGATGCATCTTCTCTGTGATAAAGCTTGGAAATATCCTGTGATTGCCAGAAGGAGGTGAGGCCACTGTGAGGATGCCTTTTGGTAAGGTTGTGGTTCCTTTTCCATTTCCTGCCTTTCTTCTAGTCAGCAAATTTCAGCAACTCTATGTGCCTGACTCTGTTCTAGGTGCTTGTGGTATTCAAAGTATAAGACTGAAAGTTTCTTTGTTCTTCATGAGAGGGATCTGGAAATCAGACCATGGAGTCTGTTCAGGTTTTGCATTCGAGCAACATCCCACAGAGCTCAGAGGTTATGCCCCATAGGATGGACTCTCTTCTCCCACATTAGATCGTGCTGCATTCTGATCCTCTTGTAAGTCTGTTTCCTGAAGGTCGGTGGTCAAGCCTGTTTTGAGGAGCCTCAGAAGACTAGGTGGTTGGCCAGATTAGTCTTGAGCAGATGAAATCTGCTCTTATCTGTGCTGGTCTGCTGCTTTGTGGAAGGAATGCAGAAAGCGTGCTATGGTGATCAAAGAATTGGGTGAACGTTAGGAGATCTAGAACACATCTCTAGAGACACATCTTGAACTTAGATCAGGAGTAGATTGTCCATGGGCTGAAGGTCTTAGGCAATGCCTGGTGTCTGGAAGGTTCACCATATACTGGGGCCTGGCCTGCCCAAGAAGGCCTCAGTGGGGAAGGTTGAGCAAATTCTCACTACCAGCAAAGACATGCTAACAGCCATGGTGATGGGTACCAGTGCCCAGTACAACAGAACACAGAGCAGAGTGGCTCTTTATGGAAAACAGGGAACATATACTTTACTAGGCCCTTAGGAAATTATTCAAGACAAGTTATTTATCAGCCTATAAATCTAGATCATCCTGGAATAGCAAATGATCAATGCCATGTATACTTTGCCTTGATGTTCTAGAAGCACCATGGACTTGGCTCTTGAAGGGCTTGTCTCAAGTACACACATCTGATGTATTATCATTGCTTTGTGAATAAGCATATTTTTCTGGGATGACTTGGTAGCATTTGATCGAGATATTATCATTGCATTGTTTTCTTGCATTGTTTTCATTGTCCTCGTGCCTTAAATGTCTTTAATCCTCCTTAGGAGGTATAGTGATTCAGTGAATGGGAAGGGTCAAGTGACTTGGTAGGTGGGTTCTGTGTAGTTTCCCTGTTGTGTCGCCAACTACTTGGACAGAAGGCGTATTGCTCCTCAAAGGACTGAGTGTGTTTCTAAGTCCCTTCCAGGATTTCCTATTATGGCTGCTGTCTGTACCCTCCATCTCCTGAGGACCAAACCTTTCATTCTTATACCTCGAATACCATTCCCCTGGTATGTTGTACTGGATCTATTTATCTTCCTCCTATGTTGAAGCCAAAAACAAAGTCACATGAGCAAAGAGCCAGGGAGTATTGGGAAGTCTTGGCTCACTTCACCCTCGGGCTCTCTTTTTTCTAAAGGGAAGTCATCTGGTCAGGTTTAATTTCTGCCTCTAGTATTCTTTTGTTGATGTACTTAATTTTCTTAACTCTTTATGGTCAGGGACATGGCTGTTGGACATCTGAGATCATGTTCTTGAAGCTTCAGAATAGTTAGAAGTATCTATGAAGCTTACTAGACACAGAGGGGATATTTTAGCCTGATTCTGGGTAGGTGGCTCTTCTGTCCCAAGGGTCTGATGACCTCTGTCCATGTTTACCAGTGAAGTTCCATTAGGGGTGCCTCCAGTTGTTGAATGCAGTTCTCTACAGCATTTTCAAGTTGCTGTCAATGGTGTAGGCTGCAGAGGTTTCTCCCACTGTTAGCGTCAGGACTCTGTGTTTTCTTGGTTATCCTGTACAAAGAAAAAGAATTACCTTAGTTATAGTTGCCACTGAGGCTAAGATCTCTATTTCATGGTGCCTTGGTCTACTGAAGCTTAGTCTGAATTCACCCCTGTGAGGCTCTAGTCCGCGCTGGTCTGCTTCTTTCTGAAAGCAGAATTCAGTGAACACAGATCTTAGCACAGGAAGGGCACCTGTGGGCAGCACAGGGTCGGGGGATCTGAGTCCTGCACCCAACACATCGGGTCTGGCTTCTAGTGCAAAAAGTGATGGCAGTTTGGTCTCTAGTCATAGCTTTCAAGATGTCACAATGTGGCAACTGTGTCATCAGTGTCCCCAGAGGGAAAAAGAGCAATGCCGAACTTGCGCCTTTCCTTCAGTGTCTTTGTATGAGCCCTTGAGGCAGCAGTGTGTGGCGGAGGTGTGGATCTTCAGGAAAACTTTGAGGGAGTAGGTGGAAGGGGGCTCACCTCAGCTCTGGAGAACAAGCTTTGCCAACCAAGGAGGGGCTTCTCTTTATCTTTGTGCTTCTTTGGGGTAAAGAATCTTAGAAATCTTGAAGGTTTTACTTCTGCTATGTGGCATCCGAAGGCTTCATACTATTTGGACTTACAGTCTCACAGCAGCCAGCTAGGTCGGGAATTTCTAACCTCATTAGAATGGACATTTCTGACTGGATGATTCTTCACTGTGGGGGGCTGTCCCGTGCATTGTGGGATGTTGAGTAGCGTTTGTCTATTCCTGCTGGATGCCAGTAGTATCCCCACAGGTGACAAATAGGTCTCCAGACATTGCCATATTTTTCATGGTGAGCGAAATGTCCCTGGTTCAGAACCACTAAACTCTAGGTCCTTCAAGGAACACCTGAGGGCATCTTGCAGCTGTTCTCCCGTGAGGCCTATGAGAATGGCCTGCTAGATGCTTGAGGTTCTTATGAGCTTGGAAAGGTGAGAGAAGATTTGAAAAGACAGGAGCATTCCCTCACTGAAGCCAACTCTTGCCCTCCTTGCACAGATTCCTTCAGGTTAGCTCCTGCAGTCTGGCGTTTCCTTCATATTCTCCCCTCTCACTTTGATTTCTTGCCATGAAACTTGAAGCTAAACATCATCGTGTCTTTACACACCTCAGTGTGGGCTGCTTACTACTCTGAGGTCTGAATCTGAATGACCTTCATGTGTTCCTGTCAGACAGTCTCTGGTTCATATTTAGTTTTTCTGGGAGGATGTCGAGTGAGAGAAACTAGTGTGCCCTGTTGATGACTGCAGTGGCCTCAGTCTCTGTAGGTGACCTAAGGGCTGTGTCTGAACCATGTCATCCTGCAGCCAAAACCAGCTTCAGAAGAGCTCTGATCAGCCTCAGGAGTTGAGGTAGGATTCAGGGTTGCACTAGAAAAACAGATAACAGGAGATTTATTGCAAGTAATTGGCTCATGTGATTGTGGGGGCTGGCTCGCTAAGCCTGAAATCCATAGGGCAGACCATTAGGAAGTACAGTCTGGAATTATCAGGAACTGAGGCTGCAGTCGAAAAGTGGCATTTCTTCATTAGAGAAACTTCTGCTCAGTTCTTAAGGCTTTTCAATTGATTGAATCAGGCCCACCCACACTACCTAGGTAATCTCCCTTACTTAAAGCCAGCCGATTATGGACTTCAATCACACCTACAAAATGCCCTCACTGAAACACCTAGATTAGTGTTTGGTGGAATAACTGGGGACGTAGCCTAGACAGACTGACAAACTGACCTTTACAAGGTCTAAATACCTTATTTCTGGGGAAACTGAGCCCAATGCTGGAAATCAGCAAAAGGTCCTGTTGTGCAATCTGATGTTTTCCTGGATACTAGTCCTTTGAAATCAGCAGGTAGTTTCATCACCAGGATGTTCTTTTCTCAAAGCAAAAAAAAATCAGAAATCCCAATAGGTATCCAGTCTGACCTCATGTAGCAGAGCCCAGGATGGCCTACTCATATAGCATATACCAATATGAGGTACAAGTAAGGTCTTCAGGTCTGCATGAATTCATGAATTCTCTAGATTATTTCATGTGCTGCTATAGGCTATGTCAGTTCTATAGGCTTCCATGGATCTGGAAATGTGGGTGGTACAATGAAGTTTAAGAGGAAGATGTTTGGCCTCAAATTATGTTTTACTGGATGTCTTTCTATTATCACCTGATAACAAAGTCCAACTCTTGGTGTGGGTCTAGGTCACAACCACAGGGGTAATTTAGAGTAAGTGAGGGAAGAGAGGATGCTTCCCTTGGAAAGGATATTTCTTTTTATGTAGGGAATACCTATACATTTAGTGCCTGCTTCATATTTGGCCTTGAAATATTGACTCTGGGCAGGCTCGACTTGCTGGTGAAGGACAGCTGGTCATTGGGGATTCTTGTTCTCAATACGTAGTGCTATCTGGATAGAGCAAGCAACCTGGATTGCCCTAGGACAGGCTCAGTGGCCTTCACTTGGGCCTCAAGTTATCAGAGTGAACCACACAGGCTCATGTCTAATCACGCAGTTCATCTTCTAAATGAATGGCCTCAGAATTGTTCCTTGCTGTCCATGCTGTTTGGTCTTTCTGTATTTGGTGTCATGGAATGTTCCTCTCAATCCTCCTTGAGCTTGCTTGCAGGATGTATATATCCATCCTGTGCTCTGGTCAGAAGGTGTAGGCTGCTGCAACTGATGAGAGAAGTAGACAAGGTGACTGAGTTGCTTTTGTGTAGATGTCAGCTTGGAGGGCTGGTCATAGATCTTCTGAAACCTGACCTATTTGATCAGGGTGCATCTTCTCCATGGTAATGCCTGGAGATGTCCTGTAAATGTAAGAGGGACTTCTTCAGGGTGAGGGAGACTTTTGATAAGGTTGTGGTTCCCTTCCCATTGTTTTCCTTAATCCTAGTTAAATATTTGAGCATCTTCAAGTTCAGGCTCTATTCTAGGTGACTTTGGTGAACAGGAAGAAGAATGAAGTTTTCTTGTCCCTTGAGGGGGATCCTGGAGGTAGACCAGGTGGTCTGTTCAGGTTTGCTATCAGTGTGGTGGTCTGCTGCATTCTGAGGTTCCCCTGCATCGGTTGAGCTCTCTTCTTCCCCATTAGATTGTGTTGCTTTGTGAATGCAGTCTCTTGCTTTCCAATGGCCCTGAACTTAACCTAGTCCAGCTCTCTTGCAAGTCCTGTTTCTTGAATGTCCATGAGTAATCTTGTTTTAGGAGCCCACTAAAGCTAGGCAAAGTGGGTGGTCTGGTCCTGAGGTGGGTGATAGGAGACCAAGACATTTCAGTTAGTATCTCAATTTTCCTCTTAGAATGCATCTTTTGTGGAGGACACAGGGTAGTGACAGGCCCTGTCTTTCTCACACCAGCTCTCTAGACCTCATTTGGAACGTGGAATATTTTTGTGGCAATGTGCAGTATCAGGCCATCTGCCCCATGCCACCAGATCTAGTGTACATATGTCTGGACGTTGCCACCTTGGCTGCCTCTCTCCAACGTGACAAGCTCCTCTTGGTAGGGCTGGGTACCCCACACCTTCAGCTCCATCAGTGTTGCTACCAAGTGCAGCAGAAGCTCATAAGGACTGACATTATAATGGGACTGAAAGGAAGGCTGAGAAGATGGCAGGGAGGCAGCAACTGAGAGATAGAGGGCATCAGAGAGGTTACACTATGAGCAGGCTTACCTTTGATTCTAGATGCTCCAGGGCCCTGAGGTTCTCCATCAAGAAGGTTAAGGACTTGACAAAACTTGAGGTTGCTACTGAGGACCATCTCCTGGTAAGAGTATAGGGGGTGGTCTCTAGTGTCTGTTGCAACACAGCTTCGTGGCCTCCATTGGTGGCAGCCAGCAGATAAACAGAGGTATGATCAGCTGGATGGGCAGGAGTAAGAGAAATAAAGCTCCTGGAGGTGGCCCAGTAGGCTCATCTGGGTCTAAAGTATCTTTGAACCTTATCAGGCACAGAGGGGACGTTTTTCAGCTAAGGTTGTGTTCGTTTGTTTCAAACAATGGTCTTGTAATCTTGACCCATGTTGGCCAGTGAAGCTCCATTAGGGGCACTTCCAGTTGTGGAATGCAGACTGTCTACAGAATTGGCAGGGCAACAGCAATGTGGAGGCTGCAGAGGTGTTGCCTGCTGTCAAAGTGTCAGGACCTCATGCTCTTCTTGAAGCTGCCCTGAATGAAGGAAAAGAACTTTCTTCTAGTTTGCCAATGGCCATTGAAACTAAGGCACACTAATCTCATGGGTACCCTGGTCTACTGAAGCTCTAGAGTCTGAATTCGTACATGAGACCCTTGTCCATGCTGGTCTGCTGCTGCTGTGTGGAACAAATGCAGAGAGTGAACACGAAGCTTGGCATGGAAAAGGAAACTGGGCATACCACAGAACATGCTGTCTTAGGGTCTAAGTCCTGTAGCCAACACATGAGACTTGGCCTCCAGTGGAAAGAGTGGTGGGCAGGTTGGTCTCCCAGTCATAGCTTTCTATGTCACCAAATGGTCTCTATTGTCAATGTCCCTGAAAGGAAATGGGGAAAAGTCAACTTATGTTCACTGTCTGTGTTCTTGAAGGCAGCAGTGCGTGGCAGAGGAAGGGTCTTTGGGGGGACTTCAAAGAGATGGGTGGAAGATGCCTTATCTCTCTGCTCTGGGCAGCAAACACCAATGTTTTGAGTTGGGCTTGTTTATCTTTGCATGCTTCTTCAGGTCATGTGTACTTCAAAATCCTAAAGGTTTTACCTGTGCTCCTGAACAGACACCAAGGGTGCAAATTGCTCAGATTTTCTTTGGTGAGTTTATTCTGTGTTTCAACTGTTGATATTTTAGGCTGGATGGTTGATTCTTTTTTGGGGGCTGTGCTGTGCATTGTAGAATTTTTAGTAGCATCCTTGGCCTCTTCTTGAAGGCATTAGCACCCTTCTGCAAGTTATGAGGACTAAAAACATCTCCCTACGTTGCAATATCGTCAATATAATAGACTGTCTCTCTAGGCAAGAGCACTCTTGCCTCTCGATAAAGTTTATAGTGCTACAGTCCCTCTGTCACTTACTGACCCTTCTGGTCTTGCTGGGCTGCCCAAGGCCGGTGGGCCAGCCCAAGCTCACACAGTCAGAGCCTGCTCTGCTGTGGGGAGCCTGCCTGACACCCAGAGGGACTTGAAACTGAAGTGAAAAGCTTGTGTTCTCCACGAAGGGAATTAACCTACCAGAACTGAGTAGAAATGTCAGTCTCTGGCGGCCTTCCCTGCCATCTTTCCTTCTGCTACTCTCTGGGTAGTTGATGCTTGGGGAAGAAGCCAGCACAGGATTAAAATAACTCCCAGCAGTGCCCACCAGGGGGCTCAAGCACCTGCTGACCTCAGGGTCATAGTTCAGTCATTTGCCAGTTGATGGAGCCAGTTTGACCTTTGGTTTTGTTGTCGAAGCAAATTTGAAACTTAACTGTCTGGGTACAATTCACTGGCCCACCGGAGCTTTTGGAAACTTGAATAGACTGTCTTGCACAATGAAGTTGGATATAGGATTGTCTTTTCTCTTCAAATGCCATCTTAAGTCAGATGTCCAGATGTTGGGCAGGTGCATTCCTCTGCTTGACACCCTCCCCATCACTTTGGACTCTGGGCGTGGGCATCTCCACGCACCTGTGTATATGAAAGTCATTTTACCTTTCAAAGCAGTGTGTTTCTTTTTATATTTTTAACTCTATCCTTGGATGTATAAAGTGAACTTCTTGGCTTCTGTAAGTATGCTCTATGCACCTCTAATGTTTTGTCATATTTATATGTTGTACACAGCACTGGCCTATTCTGTAAATGGATGTATTGTACAGAGAACACGAACATCTTTTTTATTTTACATTTTATTTTACATTTATTTGGCATCATTGCATGAAAGTGGTATAAATGGAAAAAAAAAGTTATTTGGGGGCAAAATCCCCCCAACTTGAGGATCGCTAAGCTAGATCTTTCCTAGGAACACTAGAGGGTGTGCTGCAAGAGCTCTTCCACTAATCAGACAATGGGTGGAGTGTTGGATGCTGATGAATTGAAGTTTCCATTGATTCTAGAAAGTGGTGGGAGTTTGGATGGCCTTGGTCAGAGGCTGGGGGAGTTCCCCAAGAGAATAGGCTCTCTACCTCCTTGGACAATTCTCTAGCCTTAGTTCTTAGGGCTTCTGATAATTGTCTCACTCTATCCCCTCTCTTGCTTTAGGAAATCCCCTTTTACCTCTTGAGTCGTGTCCTGCAAATTGTAGCTCAAAGTCATGTCTTCATGTTGTACACGTGAAGCCCACAGGCCGTTGTGGGCTTCTCACTAAGATTCTGAATCTGAAATTTGTGTCCTTGTGTGGGATGCTGTTTGGTTATATTTAGCTTGTCTGGGCCAGTGCTGAAAGAGAGAAACAGGTCTGTCCTGTTGAGCCACTGTGACGGGTATACCTGGAGGTGGCGTGAGTGACTGCCCCTAACCATAACCACCTTATTGCTGATAGCCATCCTTGGATGATTCTTGACCACACTCAGGAAATCTATGGAGACTTAAATTCTCAATCCCTG
This sequence comes from Tapirus indicus, assembly GCA_031878705.1. Lineage (NCBI taxonomy): Eukaryota > Metazoa > Chordata > Mammalia > Perissodactyla > Tapiridae > Tapirus > Tapirus indicus. Next base: position 7,602,432 of record CM062919.1, read on the forward strand.
GTTAGTGTCTTAGAAAAGTATAGTTAGTTGTACAAAAACACTTTCTGATTTCTAACACTGGCCAGTGTTTCTTTAGCCATTCCCCTTAAACCTCCAGGTATTGTCTATCAACCAGATGTTTTTCTTATAGCATAAGTTAGAAATCCCTAATGCCTGATGCATGTTGATCCCTGAAATCCCTGTCCATGCCAGAAGGACTGGATAGGAAAAGAGAACTCAGTGTTTGGGACAGCTGGCCATGGGAAACCTCAGACATGCTGTTAGGTGTGGTCTGATCAAGTGTCAGTGTCCCAGACAAGCATGGGGGTGTGTGAGGTAGATGTGGCTGGGTAAGGGGTGCTGGCAAATCTTGGGTGATGGGAACTGGGCGAGAGGCACACTCATGGGAGCTGGAGCTTCATAGGGTTTTTGCAGAAGCAGAGAGGGAAGAGAGGTGAGCCCTTCGCCACCTTCTGGTTTGACGCGCTGGACCAGGCTGTGAGTAACGGGTGAATTGTTGGATTAATGTCCGTGACCAAAATGAATGTTGGCAACTTCGTAAGTGTTCCAATGAAGTTCTGTTGCAGCATTCAGCAAAGCCCAGTGAGACTCTTGTGGGGCAAGGTGGGACAGGAGGAGTTCAGAAAGTTTCCAAAGAAATTGGCACAATTCGTTTTCATTTTTCTAAGTGTCTTCAAGCTTTAATTCTCTTTGAGATTGTTGCCTTTTAAGTGTTTTGGCTTTAAACCTAAGGAATAACTCCCATGTTAGTCTCACTCCCTGAAAGAGGTACCAATGTGTTCTCATGCTTCCTGGGTTGTTGTTTTTTGCACGCCTCCCCTAGCTGTATTCCTGCTCTTTGCAGATAAGACCCCTCCCTTTTTGCCCAGCTTTGAGAAATATTTAACTGTGATACACCTTCCTATGAGGGATGGTGGAGAATGAAGCCTGTTATCTTGTGATTATTTTGTAACAGATCAGAACCATACCAATCCCATGGAATCTTCACTGCATGTGTAGCACTGGCAGGGAAATAACATCCTTTTGTTTTTTCTTACATTCCTTTGCTGGTCCTTGGCACAAGAGAAAGATCTCAAATCACTTCAGGTCCATGGAGAATTGTCCTCTATAGGCCCTTCACTGTGAGATGTTGTGGTATGAAGACCTTGTATTTGACCTCTGCTTAGAGGCTGACTTGGAACCAGAATTTAGAAGCTCCAAGCAGGCCAGCATGGCTGGCCCCATCGTCCCTGACACCATAGCTGGGCCCTGTTCTTCATCAGCACTTTTCAATGTTAAATATGTTCTCTGAATGAAGTCTCTGGGTTTAAGTGTTTTCTTGCTTGAGCAAACAATAAGGCAGCCAAAAAAGTCATCTGAGTCTTGCCTTGAATGCTTTCTCTACTACTGAGAGCTCTGTAGAAACTTCCTTGACTCTTGATTCTTGTTTAGACAAAGAGGGCTCTTCGGGTAAAGCATTTCACCCGACAGGATCTGAATACCAGGACATTGGAGGCTGTTCCTCCTCCTCCTGGCAGGTTTACCCATCTTCATTCTAATGTCTACCTACCCCAGGAGTTCAATTCTTTGGGAAAAGCACATTATGGAGGTCTAGGCAGCAGTTCAGGTCAACAGCTGTGAAAGAAGAATGTTACATGAATGTGGGATGTGTCCCTGAAATCCCAGAGTGCATCTGAGGAGGAAGGAGGATCATGCCCTAAGAAGGTGTGGAGGCATGCTGTGTGCCAGGTAGGGGTTTCAAGGCAAAAGAGAAGGGAGGACAGGAAGGTCTGCATAGAGATTTGTTGGAGGACTCTCGAACACCTGCCCCCCGGGCACCTGCAAGAGCTCAGGATGTGGCAAGCTGGGCATATCTGGACTTCTATCTGCGGTAGCCAGCTTTGTTATGAGGGCTTGGTGACCTTTCAGTGTGATTCAAGAAGTGTTGCTTCAAGGATGAAAAATAACTGCTACCTCGCAGGGATTTCAGGATGGATTCTGCAAGAAAGCTAGGCTTGTCGGGTCTACAGTGGGTCTCCTGTTCTGAAGTGGCTTTGCCAGTGGTGTCTGACAGGTGAGAAGGGCCCTGAGGGTTTTTCCAAATGTTGCGTTGGAGTTGGAGATGGCTGCAGAATGAAGCCATTGACAGGACTTCATGTAGAAACCTATAAATAATGACATTCAGTGAAGCTCCTTTGTGATGTGCACCCATGGTGCAGTCTTTAACGTGAATTCATCAAAGCCTGGTTCTCAGGCTTTCGGGCTGAGTTGCTCTTACCCTCTTTTTGCAATAATTTCTGATCATAGATGAATTTCTCCAAAGCTTTAGTCTGTCTTTATAGGATTGGGAATTGGTGCAAATTCCCTTAGCATACTTGTTATACTGACACATTCTTATTGTAGTAACACAGGTGGTATGCATGACCAAGAGTGAAGGATAAATATTTTTCAGCTTTTCTGTAGCAAATCAATCTCAGTTCCAAAAAGCCAGAAGTTAAGTAATTGCTTGATCTTTTAATCCCCATGCATCTTACATGGACACCCTCCCAAATTAAGCAGGGGGATAGGGCAAGAGTTATTGAGGACAACCCGTGAACTTAGTCACTAATCATCACTAAATGATGAGTTCTAAACCTTCAGTGACCTTTTTTTCTTGTCTAAAATTTCTGCACTTGTGCTGAGATATTAGTCTGAAAGCATCAGGAAGTCACACTTCCTTTTTCTGACTCTCCTGGATTGCATGTGCAGTTGGACTGGGTCATCCTGTCTCTCACTAGCCCTTCATACATTTTATTTGCCCCATCTAGAAGTCTGAGGACGCTAGAGGTTGAATTGGCTCCCAGTGCTAGTCGTCACTGTGTTTCATTTTGATAAATGCCTGGATTCTCCCGGCCAGTTTCTACAACAGGTCCTGTTCACCAGCCAGGTCAGTGCAGCTGGCTGACTGACTGTCACTCTCTGGATAGGGTTTTCTCCCAGGATTCATATGTTAAACCCCAAGGCCAGACTTGCGGGAGGCGGAGTTGCTCAAACCTCAAGGACAATGTGAGGTGAGGGGTGAATTACCCCCTACAGAGTTGAAGCTCAAGAACTTCCGAGGATGTGCAGACCACCGGCCTGAGGGAGGGTGCTTTGTTTCGAAGGCAGGCAGTGAGTGAGGCCAGCACTGAGACTGGAGGAAGAATGTGACCACTAATTGGAGGACAAGTGACACCCGAGAATGGTAATCAATGTCCCATAGGAGCAGGCAGAAGACTGAGAACTAAACACACCCGCAGGGTCATAGAGAGTGATGTGACCTGACTAATGCACAGCCTTTGTGCATATGCCTCACCTGTGTTCTATGCGGCCTTATCTTGTCAGAGAGCCAGCATGGCTTTCTGGTGACATGGGCTTTATCGGAGTAGCTTAAACGGTGGTCATCACGTTGTTGTCATGGCCACCATACAGGCTGCACTGTCTCCTGTGGGGGTATCTGTCACCCTAACCTCAGGAGTCTGACAACTTGTGTCTGGCTTCCTGTGAGAGTCACGTCTTTGCTACTTGAGTCAGGCGTCAAAGCTTGAGGGTAGATACATCCTATAATGACTATACTTGTTCTAGCACACTGAAATTCTGATGTTCACAAGACTGGTATTGTTGCTGTTGCCTGTACTATGTGGGCAGTGTGGAAAATTGTGCATTTATACCCTAATGGCTTCTGAATTGGAGCCTGCATTTATGGCTTCTCCTGCAGCACTGGACTTCATTCTGTATCTTCTCTTAGATATTTTTCTCTCAGCTGCAATCACATACCTTCTGTCACCGTGGGATTTAAGGGTGTGAAATGTTGTCCAGCCCTGGCTGACATCAGTTCCAGGTTGTCTTGAGGTAGTTCTAGGCACCAGAGACTTGATAGGACCCTTTCCCAAAAGATTCACTGATGGAGGTACCCAGAAATTGAAGCTGACAATCCTTTCCCTTTTTCCCCAAAGAACCTGGGGCCAGAAGGGAACCCCTTTCCTCCAACCTGGACATTCTTCCTTTGATCTCGGATTTGGGAAACGTGGAGCCGAGATACTTGGGAGATGGAAAAGTGTTGCGCCTGGCTGAGTGTGCCTGAGGGTTTAAGCCACATCCAGATCTCCAAGTTCCATACAGAAAGGGATGGAGAGAGGGTAGCTTTGCCTCCTGGAGGTGGATCTGTCATTAAGCTTCATACTCAGTCACTGGCTCCCATAGCACCTTCAAACAGTCTCTTTGTGTTTCTCTCATGTCCCTCCCAAATTTTCCTGAAGCAATCTTGGCCCCCCTCTTTTAATCCTTTAATCTCACACATGCCTGCCAGTTCTTTGAGGACTAAGAGTTTCGCGAACTGAACCCTTAGGGTCTGGCTGCCTTTGCTAAAGCCTGAGCCTGCGGGAAGGAGATACAAGCGCCTCTACTCTGAGGAATGCCCAAGGCCAAGTTGTCCATCTGACACAGCACACAATGCCAAAGTAACATTGGTCGTGGGGCAGGTGTGCAAATAGTAGGCACAAGAGCATTTTGGGGGGAACAGCACAGCTTGAGTCTTGAGTAGGCATAGGAATTGGCCAGATAGGAAACTACAGTATCCACCTGGCTTTTTATTTTGGTACCTGAATAGATAATTGTACATTTTGCATCTTAAAAATCTAGGGGCCGGCCTGGTGGCACAGCAGTTAAGTTCGCACATTCTGCTTCGGTGGCCCGGGGTTCGCCTGTTTGGATTCTGGGCGCGGACCTACTCACCGCTCATCAAGCCATGCTGAGGTGGTGTCCCACATAGAAGAGCTACAGCTCTACAACTATGATACACAACTATGTACTGGGGCTTTGGGGAAAAAAAAGAAAAAGAAAGGTTGGCAACAGATGTTAGCCCAGGGCCAATCTTCCTCAAAAAAAAAAAAATCTAACTTTTGACTATTTAAGATTTGAAGGCTAACTTTTTCTTAAAAGGCACCTGGAGAGGTTGTACTGTTTATTTGGTCACACATCATATACTCGAACTAGCCAGGCTGCAACACGTGCGTGAGCTGGTTTTTCCATATAATTAGCAATTGTTACATTCAAGTATGACTCTTTAAATCTACCTCTTTGGAGATTTTCTATCAGAAATGAGGAGAAACAAGGGTCAAAAGACATACCAGTATTCTTCTTAGAAGACTAAGTTTACTCCAGTTTCCAAGTTCTGATAACCAGAGGAAGCTGTGTCCTGGTCACTTGTTTCTCTCTAAAACAGTATATATTTTTTTATCCCTAATGTGAGAGCACATCTCTGAGAAAGGGAGGAGGATATCTGGCCAACTTGAGGCTGACTTGATGCCTTCCTCTCTGAGTGGGTAACAATACCCATGAGAAGAATCAGTGAGATAGTTGTCTCTGGAGGCTCTCGAGGGGCAGTGTACAGTTCCAGCCTGTGGCTCTGGCTCCTCCTCTGCCAATTCTCCCCTACGAGGGGGCACTGGCAGGAACCCTTTGTGTGAGAAATTCTATTTGATAGATTTCTAGGTACTCCATTTACAACTAGCATCAACAGAGCGGGTAGATATCAGCCCAAAGCCCTTCAAAGGAGTGAGCAAAATGAATTATTAGTGTCCATGACTTCCTTTGCTCCTTCCCTTCCCCCCAGGATGGAATTCTGGGTCATCAGCTATTGGCGTATAGCCATGTTCTTGGGAGAATCTGGGTGGTTGAGCTACAGGTTTTGGAAGGAAGCTGCTGTATTTCCATCTGGTCTTTATGGGTAACATGGACTGAAGTCCAGGGGGCCATGCAGGGGACTCTGGGATCATCTCATCATAGTCAAACTGAACCTGGACCCCACAGGGTGATGAATGAGCCTGAAAGCCCCTGTGTCCTTATCTCTGCCAATTCCCCTGGCCAAGGGCTCTGAGAACTTTCCGGGTACTGAGCCTCCTCTGCAGATGAACAGACAGTTGTAGGCCATGATATTTCAAGGCTAAGAGCATATTTCTGCAGCTTCCTGAAGAAAAAGTGGTTACTAAACACATCCTTCAGAATACATAGCCCATGAGGTGCCAGGGGTAAAGTTAACATCCATGCTTCTGCCAGGTGGTTGTGACTTAGAGCACTTAGAGCTGGGACTATTTTATAGCCAAAGGCATATCTCACTGTCAGCTAAATTTAAATATGTCCTTGAAATAAGCCTTCCATTTGTAAGTCAAACCCTACTGTTTGCCTGGTAAACATTGACATGTGTCCTGAAGGATGTAGGGAAGATGGTAGATGCCAAGATCTGTACCCATATTGGGATGGACCTCAGAGTTGACACTTTGTAGCAGGCACTATGGCTCAAGGCACCAATTCCTAAATTTTGGTGACTTCAAGATTTGTTATTTCCAGTCTTTGGCCACAAGAAATACGATTTCCCTGAAAAACCTCTGTATCCTCATTCAGGACCCCAGGAGGTTCATATTTGCAGAGGTAGAGGGCATCTCTCCTACTCATACCCATGCATCAGATTGTACCTGTCCAAGCGGTGTTCCGTTCTGCCTTTTAGAAGTATAAAACCCTCCTCACACCAGTGATTGCTAGAAATCTTCCCCATTTTTTTTTTCTTTCCTATCCACCCTGAAGTTAGTAAAAGACTTTCTCAATCCTAATGGAGGTTGTACAGTGAAAACTTTTTTTCTTAAGGTAGAATTTTATTTTTTCATATTCAAGAAATTGAGATTTAAGGCTGGTACAGCATTCTACTGTAAAGGAGACCCCAGCTACTTCTATTGTTTCATTGTGAGTGGATTCTATTCCCAAGGTCACTTCATAATCCAAGATGACTGGAGGATCCAGCCAAGGAGAAAGGAATAAAGGGCATACCTCTCCCCGCTTTACAGACATACCACTTGGACTTACACCACTTATACCAGGTGGAGGAATGTGTGTCATACTCAGGGATGGTCCCATTGGCCAAGCATCTTTTTTTCAATTGTCCCCCCAAACACCACATTTTCTCTAGTCAGTAGCTGCTAATCACCAATCCTGATCTTCCTCAGGAATTCCCATTCCTGTGCTCTTAGGTAGGGATCAACAGGTGCTGACTGAGGAGGAACAGGTAGGATGCACAGCCATGCTACCTTGGAGGTGGCTGTTGCATAGAGAGCTAAGAACAGGTGACTGTTTTGGAACACAGCCCTGTAATTTCTCTCCCCCAAAGAATATTGAGACATGGGACTCTGGAAAAGGCCAATGTCTTTTCTTTTTTTAGGGCAAATCAGTGTTTTCACAAGGGAGGCAAGATAATGCCTACCTTTGACACAGGAAATAGAATCCTGAGCACATGCCTGGTGCCCCTGGAAACAATCTTTGCTTACGGTTGTGTCTTCCCTACCCCAAGTGGGAAATATTAGTCAGAACACACAGTATGAGATCATACCTCCATGTGGTCCCCCACCAGCTGGTCAGCTCCAGGGGCCCAATCTGGGCAGTTGACTCCAGTCCTTGTTTTCATCTACCCCATGAATGACTGAGAATGGAGGTGGGGTGACATCTGGAGGTGTCTCTTTCATGGAAGTTTTGGTAGCTGGGACCATTCCCTGCTGTCTTGTGGTTAGAACTTTCTGGTAGGGGATGGTGGACTCAGTGGTCAGTTAAGTTCGTAGTGCTCACGGCAGTTTGGGAGAGCTGCAGTGGGTGTATTCCTGATGAAGGAAGGTTCTAGAAGCTATCCTGAAAGGTTAAGATCATGGCTGCCCCTCTCCTGCACCTCCCAGGGTCTGAGGTGATTCCCTCCCAGGTGCCTGGGTTTCTGTTCTCGTTCCACTGTCACAGAATCAGTGTGTCCCATTCCAGCAGCTACAACTCCATTCTTTCCCAGTCATCCTTCCACTCTACTCACCTTTTGTCCAGAGAGCCAGGTGCAAGAGGAACGAAAGCATTTTCATGAAACTTAACCATCAAGTCTGAATTCCTTAGGACTGCTTGTGGCGGGGCTGCCAGGTGGAGGGTGTGCCAACCAGGTGAAATAGCGTTCATTGTTCCCACCGTGTTCTGGGCGGAAACCTAAATTCTCAAAGCAGGCTCATAGCCCATAGGTCTATATAACACCCCACTTCATCCTTCCTGATCGTTGCCCAGTATGCTGCCAAGAGGGGGGGTAACCTGTTTGAGGGCAACTGCATCTAATGATCAACTGCCTTACTGTGCTGTATGGACCAGGAGGAGGCGAGGGAAGTGGACTCAGCCTGTCAGCTCATTGTTGAGTAGCTTCTGCCACAAGGGCACCTTGTCGTCAGACTGCAAGTAGTCTGGAAAGCCAAACACATAAGTTTCCTGGGCCAAGGGCATGTGGCTAGAGCCAGCTGATGAGTGAGCTGAAAAAGTCAACTGTGGGGTACCACAGACAGCCCAGCCAGGGCTTTGAAAGTCCCAAGTGATGAGTCAGCCAGGAATGGGTCAGGAGGACCCTTGGTGCTCCCTGTGATGGGTGCCTCCACCTTGCAGCTTTGGCGGGAATCATTAGTTTGTGTGATTATCACATCAGCATCAGGAACAGTTGGTCTGTAGTAGCTCAATTTTGCTTGGCTCATCAGAGAAGACATCCTTACCATGGACATCTGCATGAGTACCCTGGACTATCTACCATCTGTATCCACAGTACACAGCCAGGCTTATTCTAGAAGAACCTTCAGCCATTCCAAGACGCTGGAAGCCCAGTGAGGAAGATTAACACTTGAAGAGGTCAGCGTAGAAAGGGCTCTGCTCATTCTTCACTCAACCCGTCTCTCTGGCCCCTGCTGAAATCTAGGTCCTAGATGGAATGAATGACCAAGCTTTTAGGTATAACCAGAACCCCCTGTCTGTCCTGTTTCATGAGGAAGAGGCTCCAGTGACTTCATGAAGACTAATTTTTAGGGAAAGGAAGTGACATCCTGGTGTAGCCTCCTAGGTTCTTTCTGCATAGGATGTGCTTTGTTTCTAGATAACAAACAACTAAAATGTGTGTGAAAGGTCTTGGTCTCAGGGAAGCTGAGGCACAAGCTTACTGAGGAGACTTTTACACCCCACTGGTTATGTGGCCATAACAGGTAAACCAGGTGCAGACCATTGATCTACGTGTTCTCTGCAAAAAGTATCGAGAAACTGGTATACAGTGTCTCTCGGGGGTGGGTTCAGACTTGAAACGCTCTAAATCACTAGCTGCATCCTTGAGAGCTTGTCTGGATATCTTAGCAGGGGAGTGCGGCTACTCATATACCCTTCACTGATGGATGGTCCTCCTCTATTGGGGAAAGTGGTTGCCTTCATGGAGTGTGCAACATGAGGGAGGGACACACGCGGAGTGGTGAGGAGGGAAGTGGACACTTGCATAGTCAGCCAGGTCAGCCAAATCAACCAATCAATGGGGTGACAGATGTCAAGCCAGATCACCCTCACATCCACTAGCTGCGTCCTTATCTTGGCCAAGGCCAGTGTCACGGTTCCAGGTATGCCTGGATAAAGCTACCACAGACCAGCTGCAGGTTAACCATATCCCTATATAACTTCCAATCTCCATTTTTCAGTCAAAGTTGAGGGCCACTGATATGCTGGTGGCACAGCAGGAATAAGAATGAGGAATTTTCTTCCCGTGTCCCATGGGGACACCCCAAAATGGAGCATGGGGCCTATGTAGGGTCATAGCTGGTGAGATCTCACATCATCTTCCCCAGAATGTCAAGTCCTCTATCGGGGGACTCTTGCTCACCACCAGGCTGTGCTACCTTGTTGAATGCCTTCTCCAGCACTTCCAAGAGGTTTTGAATCATGTTCAGCTGGGAACAGCTATGAGTCTTTTTGTTCCATTGAGGGCCAATGCTGTTGCCTGATCCAAGGAGCTCCAGAAAGCTGGGCAGTGCCCCAGCTCCAGTCCTGGGAAGGTAAAGCCCAGGGCAGCTCTGTAACAACTGATGTTGAGATGCACAAGAGTTCTAGGTACAACTGGCAGAGACTCATTGCAACTGGGCCAAGGAAAGATTTTCCCAGTGGGCTGGGAAGGTCATGCCTGGTACCAGAAATGTGCTTTGTACTCTGAGGATGGGTCTGGCCAAGATGAACTCAATGGAGATGGATGATGAGCAGATTTTCACTGCCCACAGACATCCTAGCATCTAAGGGGGATTGTTTCTATGGTTTAGGGGCAGATGCTGAGTGGCATGGTTCTAGCTCAAAGGGAAAATCAGGTAATATTCCCTTTTCTAAATCCCTAGGTAACTTATTAAGGGACAATGGGATCACAATATTAAATTAAACTTGGAATATCTGTGTGAATTAGGTGGTCAGTGAAGGATGTCCTATATTCTCCTCTGCATGGATGTTCTAGATATATTCTCAACTATGGTCCACCAGAGTGATGGCAAAACACAATGAAGCATCGAGTACATGTAAACTGAGGCAACCAGCCATCTTTCTGGGATAGTTTTGGGTTTATCCAAGTATTGCCATTGTTCTGGTCAGATTGGTGTACCCTTATGTCATACTAACTAGCTCCTGGGTCGTCCTTATAAAATAGGAAAAGAGTTTCAATAACTTGGCAAAGGTCAAGTTCTCTAGCAGTGTCATTCCATGCAGCAGGCCTCTTGTCTGGAACTTCTTGTTTACCAGATCTTCAAAGGATGCAATACAGTTCTCAGCTCCTTGTTGAGGTTCTCTAGGAAACAATGCAGGATGTTTATTAGGGAGTGTCCCTGAGATCCACACCTGTGTAAGGGACGGGGGGGCAGGACTTGGGTAGAAGAAGAACCTGAACTTCAAGTTCAAGTTGGTCTGATAACCTCTGCTGATCTTTTGGGGGAGCTCTGGAGTTGAAATGACCCATCAGACTTTTCATTTTTGGGCTAAAACCAGGCCTTTATACTCCCACATCGATTACTCGGTTGGGTATGGGCTTTTCCTAGAAGGCCATGACCTAGGGTGGTGAGATGGTTCTCTGCAGCTGAGACTGTCCTTGTCGGCTGACAGCACTCCCAGAAGCCAGGATAGGTTGTTCTTTGAAAGGGGATCTGGCGATGCAGCTTTGTCTAACACAATCCCTTCTTTGTGCCAAATCAGATCTATTTTATGTACATGTAAGAAAGAGTTCTTCCAGGATTTAGATGGGCCTCTCTTCCTGAGAAGAAACTTAGGAGTAGGGTTAGGGGGATAAACTAGAGTCTGTTGCTCAAGCTGGTCTCAGGGGTGTCACCAATATTCACCATCTCCTGATGATGGTAACTCCTCTTCATCCTTTACCTCCTCCACCATCCTATCTTGATTCCCATTCCCCCCAGCTAGCACTTCTGTTGACCTGATTGTCTTACTTGGTGGCATAATTTAGACTTTCATCCCTGAAAGGTCTGAGCCCCTGGTGGTCACCATGTATTTCCCAGTCTGAGGTTGCTTGCTGCTCTTGTCCATTTATCATCACAATTGAGAAAGAAGTACCAAGAAGTGCCCAAGTGGATCACCTGTGCTCCAGATGCATTACTCCTAGCCCCACTTGTGGCTCAGTAGCCCTGCATTCTCTTGCTGATCAAAGACTTGTGACAAGATGGTGACTCTCTTTCTTGCCTGCTGGTCCCAGGATACAATGATCCCAAAACATCCCCTAGAAGTAGTCTCTCTTTGGGCTCTGCAGGGTTAGAGCTCTTCATCCCCAATGTTGCAGGGGTGAAAAGCACACATCCCTCAAGTGGATCATTGGAAGTGAAGGCAACTGGGGCTAATCCTGTTTTTGCCCCTTGGTTCCAAGTATTCTTCTGATTAATGACACAGTGCATGTAAAAGTACTTGAATTAAAATGTATGCTGCACCCTGGAAAATGGTATTTCATCCTTAGGGCATCACTTCTGAGATGGCCTGCTGAAAGCACAGTTGAAGCATCATTCAGTTCTGAGACGGCAGCTGATTGGTATGGCATGGAGATGCAGTCAGTGGATTCCATGGTCATGGCTGATGCCTGCACCTTCTTCACTGTGAAGTAGATGCCTTAGCCTAATGTGATGTTATGTGGGTTACTACATTAGTGGATTGAATGCTCTAAGCTCCCTGATAGTGGTGCTGGCTAAGCACTTGTGGGCAAGAAACTCATACCAGGAATGTGTTTATTTTTCCTGTTAGAACCGAACACAGACCTTTACAAGATAATAGAAGCCCACTGTAGTCAACTGCTACCAAGTGGCCAGTTGACTTGCCATCATGAGGAACAGTGCTATACTGGGGGCTCAACACTGATCACTGTTGCTGGCAAGATAGATATTCAGAGGCAGTAGTAGCCAGATCAGCCTTGCCAAGTAGAATCCCTTGCTGCTGTGCTCATGAACAGCAACAATCTTTGCAGCCGTGGCCATTGTGTCCTTGGCCACTCAAGTGTTGTTAGCATTATGGACACATGAACAAGGGCTATATGACATCAACTGGCAAAGTTAGTCTAGTTGGAGGTTTAGTGTCTTTTCTGTGGTTGATGTTCTCTGGAGGGCCTTAACATGTGATGCAAATATCTTCCCACTTTGTGTTCACTCCCATATGTCCACCCACCTACTCTCCACCCCAGACCTCCTTGCCTCCAATCTTACAATCTTTTTCCTTTCATGTCCTTGTTCAACTGGCCAGGCCATTTGCCACTGCCTGTAAGTCATATATATTCTAACCTTGGGCCACATTTCTTTCCACACAAAGTAGATGACCAAGTACAGTGCTGGAAATGCTGCCCATTGGGATGATTTTCCTTGTCATGGTCCTTCAAGGCCACCCTTGAAGGAGGCTCTGGGACAGCAGGCCCCCTTTTTGGCTTGTACCCACATACTGAGATGACCCATTGATAAATCTAGCTTCTCCTTTTCTTCCTCCTTCACCTATATGTAATGGATGCCACATTTGGGCATAGGAGTGAGCTAAGGGAGGGGTGCTGGTACACCAGTAGAGCCATGGGGGCTCTGCCAAACCTGCTCAGATGTAAGCAGGTATAAGACTGCTTGTGTCCTTTGGTCCTACTCATGCCCAGTCCTATATATGCTTCTTCCAAAGCATGGCAGATTGTTGTTGCGTCCTTCCAATCTTATGCCTCAGTGGGTCTGACAGAACCTAGCTAATGATGGGCAGTTATGGCTGCATGGCACGTGATACTCCACGATTAGGCAATTCCGTCTTTACCAGGGCCCAGTCAAATTCTAGAGGTTGTTTTACAAAGGAAAAATTCTCTGCTGCAGCTGTCTTGGCCATGTTACAGTACCCCAGGAACTGGAGCATTTCATAGTGTCTACATGGCATCATTTTTTCCACTGCCCCTTATAATCCAAGCACCACAGAGAATGCTGGGTTGTAGGGCTCAAGCTTCAGATGATCACACAGGAGCTCTGCAGCTAAAATTTCCTGGGTAAATGTTCCACATTGGGCTACAATGGCCTGGCTTTTATATACCTATTGATAGGTCACTGGATGTGGGACATCGTCTGAAGGAGTGACCTTGGGCAAGATGGCTCTCTGCAGCAAAGGTGATACCTGAAAGAGCTGACAGCTGAAGACTGCAGCTAACACTTCCAGCTGGGGGCATCACGTCCTTCCTTGAAAGGAGGATGCCTCTCTGAGTGCTACCATCCATCACGATTTGCTATATTGCTAACCTCTGCACCCTACGTCCCTTATGGGAGCCTCTCTTACTGATCTCATACCAGTCCTATTTCGCTTCCTACAGTTGGCTTGTATAAATGAATCTACCAACACAACTCATTCCAGCAGTGATGAAGCTAGGGATAGAAGCTTGGCTGTGAATGTTCATCAGCTTTCTCCTGGCCAAAATGTTCTGGAGGGAAGACATCTAATTTGAGGATTTTTCTGTAGTGTTGGGGTAAGGATTGCTTTCTAGAGACTTTTCTCTTCCTTTGGGTTGAACAGACCACCCATTTCTAGGTCTGTTGTATTAATCTTTTTTTTTAATGTCTCTTTTTTTAAATTGATGTCTTAATAGTTTATAACCCTGTGGGGTTTTAGTTGTACACTTTTGTTTGTCCGTCACCATGTGGATGTAACCCTTCACCCCTTGTGCCCACCCCCCACCCCCCTTCCCCTTGGTAACCACCAATCAGTTCTCTCTGTCCGTGTGTTCATTTATATTCCATATATGAGTGAGTTCATGCAGTGTCTGTCCTTCTCTCTCTCTGGCTTATTTCACTTAACATAATACCCTCTAGGTCCATCCATGTTGTTGCAAATGGGACAATTGTGTCTTTTCTTATGGCTGAGTAGTATTCCATTGTATGTATGTACCACATCTTCTTTAACCAATCATCAGTCGAGGGACACTTGGGTTGCTTCCACTTCTTGGCTATAGTGAATAATGCTGCAATGAACATAGGGGTGCATAAGCCTCTTGTGATGGTTGATTTCACGTACTTTGGGTAAATGCCCAAGAGTGGGATTGCTGGATCATATGGTATTTCTATTTTTAATTTTTTGAGGACTCTCCATACTGTTTTCCATAGAGGCTGCACCAGTTTGCATTCCCACCAGCAGTGAATGAGGGTCCCCGTTTCTCCACAACCTCTCCAGCATTTGTTGTTATTTGTCTTTGTGATTATAGCCATTCTAACTGGTGTAAGGTGATATCTTAGTGTAGTTTTGATTTGCATTTCCCTGATGATTAGTGATGTTGAACATCTTTTCATGTGTCTGTTGGCCATCTGTATCTCTTCCTTGGAAAAATGTCTGTTCATATCCTCTGCCCATTTTTTGATTGGGTTGTTTGTTTTTTTGTTGCTCAGTTGTATGAGGTCTTTATACATTACTGAGATTAATCCCTTGTTGGACAAACGATTTGTGAATATTTTCTCCCAGCTGGTGGGTTGTTTATTCATTTTGATCCTGGTTTCATTTGCCTTGTAGAAGCTCTTTAGTCTGATAAGGTCCCACTTGTTTATTTTTTCTTTTGTTTCCCTTGTCCGAGTAGACATGGAATCTGAAAGGATCCCTTTATGTCCAATCTCAATTAGTGTACTGCCTATATTTTCTTCCAGGAGTTTTATAGTTTCAGGTCTCACTTTCAGGTCCTTGATCCATTTTGAATTGATTTTTGTATATGGCGATAGGAGATGGTCTACTTTCATTCTTTTGCATGTGGCTGTCCAATTTTCCCAGCACCCTTTATTGAAGAGACTTCCCTCTCTCCATTGTATCTTGTTTGCTCCTTTGTCGAAGATTAGCTGTCCACAGGTGTGTGGTTTTATTTCTGGGCTTTCAATTCTGTTCCATTGATCTGTGTGTCTATTCTTGTACCAGTACCATGCTGTTTTGATTACTGTAGCTTTATAGTATATTTTGAAATCAGGGATCGTGATGCCTCCGGCTTTGTTCTTTGTTTTCAGAATTGCTTTAGCTATTTGGGGTCTTTTGTTGCCCCATATGAATTTCAGTAGTTTTTGTTCTATTTCTGTGAAGAATGACATTGGGATTCTGATTGGGATTGCATTAAATTTGTAGATTGCTTTAGGTAGAATGGACATTTTAACTATATTTATTCTTCCAATCTATGTGCATGGAATATTTTTCCATTTCTTTATGTCTTCCTCGATTTCTTTCAATAGTGTCTTATAGTTTTCATTGTATAGGTCTTTTACCTCCTTGGTTAAATTTATTCCCAGATATTTTATTCTTTTTGTTGCAGTCGTAAATGGGATTGTCTTTTTGAGTTCTTTCTGTTGGTTCATCATTAGTGTATAGAAATGCAATTGATTTTTGTAAGTTGATTTTATACCCTGCCACTTTACTGTAGTTGATTATTTCGAGTAGTTTTCTGATGGAATTTTTTGGGTTTTCTATGTATAAGATCATGTCGTCTGCAAATAGTGAGAGTTTCACTTCTTCATTGCCTATTTGGAGTCCTTTTATTCCTTTTTCTTGCCTAATTGCTCTGGCCAGAACTTCCAGTACTATGTTGAATAAGAGCGGTGAGAGTGGGCACCCTTGTCTTGCTCCTGTCCTCAAAGGAATGGCTTTCAGTTTTTCCCGGTTGAGTAGGATGTTTGCTGTAGGTTTGTCATATATGGCCCTTATTGTGTTGAGGTACTTTGCTTCTATACCCATTTTGTTGAGAGTTTTTATCATAAGTGGATGCTGGATCTTGTCGAATGCCTTCTCTGCATCGATTGAGATGATCATGTGGTTTTTATTCATTTTGTTAATGTGGTGTATCACGTTGATTGATTTGCAGATGTTGAACCATCCCTGTGTCCCTGGTATAAATCCCACTTGATCGTGGTGTATGATCTTTTTGATGTATTGCTGTATTCAGTTTGCCAATATTTTGTTGAGGATTTTTGCATCTATGTTCATCAGTGATGTTGGCCTATAGTTTTCCTTCTTTGTATTCTTGTCTGGCTTTGGTATCAGGATGATGTCAGCCTCATAGAATGTGTTGGGAAGTATTCCATCTTCCTCTATTTTTTGGAATAGTTTGAGAAGGATAGGTGCTAAATCTTCTTTGAACGTTTGATAAAATTCTCCAGGGAAGCCATCTGGTCCTGGGCTTTTATTTTTTGGGAGGTTTTTGATTACTGTTTCAATCTCTTTACTTGTGATTGGTCTGTTCAGAGTCTCTATTTCTTCTTGATTCAGTTTTGGGAGGTTGTACGCTTCCAAGAATTTGTCCATTTCCTTTAGGTTGTCCAATTTGTTGGCATAAAGTTTTTCATAGTATTCCCTAATAATCCCTTGTATTTCTGTGGTATCAGTTGTAATTTCTCCTCTTTCATTTCTAATTTTATCTATTTGAGTCTTCTCCCTTTTTTTCTTAGTGAGTCTGGCTAAGGGTTTGTCAATTTTATTTATCTTCTCAAAGAACCAGCTCTTTGTTTCATTGATCCTTTCCACTGTTTTTTTTGGTTTCAATTTTATTTATTTCTGCTCTGATTTTTATTATTTCCCTCCTGCTGATTCAGGGCTTTGTCTGTTATTCTTTTTCTAATTCTGTCAGGTGCAATTTAAGGTTATTTATTTGGGATTTTTCTTGTTTGTTAAGATGAGCTTGTATTGCTATGAATTTCCCTCTCAGGACTGCTTTTGCTGCATCCCGTATGAGTTGGTATGGTGTATTTTCCTTTTCATTTGTCTCCAGGTAGTTTTTGATTTCTCCTTTAATTTCATCAATGACCCATTGGTTGTTCAGTAGCATGTTGTTTAGTCTCCACATCTTTGTCCCTTTCCTAGTTTTTTCCTTGCAGTTGATTTCTAGTTTCACAGCATTATGATCAGAAAAGATGCTTGTAATGATTTCAATCTTAAATTTATAGAGGTTTGTCTTGTTTCCTAATATATGGTCTATCCTTGAGAACGTTCCATGTGCACTTGAGAAGAATGTGTCCTCTGCTTTTTTTGAGTGGAGTGCTCTGTATATATCTATTAAGTCCATTGCGTCTAGCTTTTGTTTAAGTCCATTATTTCCTTCTTGACTTTTTGTCTGGATGATCTATCCATTGATGTAAGGGGGGTGTTAAGATCCCCTACTATTATTGTGTTATTGTTAATATCTCCTTTTAGGTTTTTTAGCAGTTGTTTTATGTACTTTGGTGCTCCTGTGTTGGGTGCATAGATATTTATGATTGTTATGTCTTCTTGGTGAAGTGTCCCTTTCATCACTATATATTGCCCTTCTTTGTCTCTCATTACCTTTTTTATCTTGAAGTCTACTTTGTCTGATATAAGTATGGCTATTCCTGCTTTCTTTTGTTTGCCATTAGCTTGGAGTATTGTTTTCCATCCTTTTATTTTGAGTCTGTGTTTGTCTTTAGAGTTGATATGTGTTTCCTGGAGGCAGCAGATTGTTGGATCTTGGTTTTTAATCCATCCCGCCATTCTGTGTCTTTTAATTGGAGAATTCAATCCATTTACATCTAGAGTGATTATCGATATATGAAGGTTTAATGTTGCTATTTTATTGTTCATTTTCTGGTTCTTTTGCATTTCCTTTGTTTCTTGTCACTTGTGTTTCAGACTGCAAATTCAATTTGGTATTTCTGCATGCTCATTCTCTTGGTTTTCTCTTTGTCATGTGTGGTTCTCTTCTGGTTATTTGTTTAGTGGTTACTGTGAGGTTTATATAAGCGTTCTCCTGGATAAGATAGTACATTTTCAGATGCCTCTTTTTTCCTGAGGCTGGGTCGATTCAATCCCTTACCTCTTCCCCTCCTTATTTTTTATCTCTATTTATTCCATCTTGTGTCATGAGTATGTTTTTCCAGTGATGAGCTTGAATTAATTTTTGATGTTAATTTTGATGTTATCCAACTGTAGTTTGTTCTGTTTAGTCTCCTTTTCTCCTTGCTGAAATCTTTGTATCCCCTTTCTCATTTGTTTGTTTTCAGGCCTAATGGCCTTCTTGAGCATTTCTTGTAGTGGGGGTCTTGTGGTGATGAACTCTCTTAGCTTTTGTTTATCAGGGAGAGTTATTATTTCTCCATCATATTTGAAGGATATTTTTGCTGGATAAAGTATTCTTGGCTGAAGGTTTTTGTCTTTCATGATTTTGAATATATCATTCCAGTCTCTCCTAGCCTGTAAAGTTTCTGTTGAGAAATCAGCTGAGAGCCTGATGGGGTTTCCTTTGTATGTTATTTTGTTTTTTTGTTTAGCTGCCCTTAATATTATTTCCTTGTCATGGATATTTTTCAAGTTTGCTACTATGTGGCAAGATGATTTTTTATTCCTGTTTATATATTTAAGGTGATCTATTGATTTCATTCACTGTTATTTCCCTCTCATTCCCTAGGTTGGGGAAGTTCTCAGCTATTATTTCTTTGAACAAACTCTCTGCTCCTTTTTCTCTTTCTTCTCCTTCTGGAATACCTATTATCCTTATGTTGCTTTTCCTCATTGAGTCTGATATTTCTTGAAGAATTTCTTCATTTCTTTTTAGTCTTAGCTCTCTCTCCTCCTCTATCTGGAGCATTTCTACATGGCTATCCTCAATAATGCTAATTCGTTCCTCCATATTGTCAGTTCTGCTCTTTAAAGACTCCATTTTTTCCACTATCTCGTTCATTTTGTTTTTCATCTCCAATAATTCTGATTGGTTTTTCTTTATGGTTTCAATCTCTTTTGTGATGAAATCCAAGAATTTGTTGATTTGTTTCTGTGTGTTCTCTTGTATTTCATTGAGTTTGTTGTTTATGATAGCTATTTTGAATTCTCTGTCATTCAGGTTATCAAATTCTGTGCCTTCATGGTTGGTTTCTGGGTGTTTGTCATTTTCCTTTTGGTCTGTAGCCATAAAAAATTGTCGCATGGATCTGACGTGGATGGCTTTATTTTTTCCTCTCATGTTGAAGTTCATCCTGCAGTTTCCCCCTGCTGCCACTGGATGGAGATGGCGAGCGGTATGCTCTGAGCCTGCTGCAGCCCCCGGAGGGATTATGCTGAAATGCAGCGTGTGTGGGTGGAGGGGTTCTCTCTTTCTCCTGCTCGACTGGGGGGTTTCCTTTCTGGATCTCTTAGGGTGTTTGCTACACCCCCTAAACAGTCTGTTGTCGCTTCCCAGTGGGGATCTCTTGACAGTCTGTGAGAGGACCTGGAGGGTGATAGTCCCCCCCCCCCACTGTGGGCCGCCCCTCCCCCCTCTGCGAGCCGTGCTGTCTTTGCCAATGGATTGGGTAGGGGGAGTACAACTTCTTACCTCTCCTCATGTCCTTTTGGGCTTCCCGCACCTCCACCGTCTGATGTATGGCAGCAGGGCTTTCTTAGAAGTCCTTTGTAGTGTTTGAGCTCTGTTGGAATGCGAATGATGTTTTCATTGTGTCTTAGGGGGCAGAGATTCAAAGAGGGACTCTCACTCCACCATGATGCTGACGTCCTGTTGTATTAACCTTGATGTTCTGTAGAAAGGAATATTCATTGTGATGTCAGAATGTGATGAATTGTTGGATCGTGGGCAACCTGACTAATGAAGGATGGAGTCCCTGCACCCCAGGGCAATATCTCCAAGAGCAAAAGGGTTGAATCTATCCTCAGCAGAGCAGGAAGCAAAAAATAGCCCAGAAAACAAACTTCCAAATCTGCCATAGGATGCCCCCCTGACTGAGAGATTCAGAGGCTCCTTTCTTCACTACATGTTTTTGATTCTTTTTTCTCCATATCACTCAATTGTGAAAAGGTTCCCATTGCTTCTTTTTGCCATTTTCTCCAGAAGCTAGGCCTTTTAAAGAATGACCCTTCAAATCATGTGTACTATAGACTGTACTCTTATCTGCCAGGCTACTTAATTAGGGAGAGCAATCCAAAAGGTCTGTAGTGAGTAGAGATACTTAGATGTAATAAACTCTGCTGTAATGGGACATCTCAGTGGTAAAGATGCAGTAGACAGAAGCTATATCTTTATCACATTTTTTCCACTCAGAATTACTAATGTGAAACATTGTAAGCATGAGTCTCTCCAATATCAGATCCAAATATCCCCACTGATGGAGGTTGTCTCCCCCATTCATCTGGGATCAAATCAAGTGTAAACTTCTTTGCTGTTTATCAGTGAGACTCTGTGAATTTTTACTTATGGCCTTTAAGATATCTGGGATAAGAGGAGGAAACACCAAATGGTACTGAGAAGCAGTGGCCAGTGCGACAGGAGGAGAACCAAGGCCGTGTTCTAGGATTCAACTCCAGAAAGTGGTTCCTGGAGGAAAAGGTGGTCAGCCATGTAGTGCTGCTGATAGATGAAATAAGAATAAGGAATAGAAATGATTGGTTTTATCAGCACTGAACGGTTTGGAGTTATAGGAAGAAAAACTTGATTCACTGAGTTTGAGAGAAAAGAGATGCAATAGGTTTCAGAGAAAATGGAATTAAAACTAGGCATGGGTGAACTAGATGACTTGCATGGAGTGTTAAAGGGGAGCAGAGACAGGCGGCAGCTGGAGGAGGATGTAGGGTCAAAAAAGGATTTTTAAGGAGGGAGGGAAGAATGATAGCAAAGGTTGGGATCAAGGATGGCATCCTTTTGAGCCCTTCATTGTCGTCATTGGCTCCATGTGTCATTTAGGCTTTGATGGAGGGAGGAATGTCATCATGCATCTTAGCACTTGCATCTCCTGGGCCAATTAGTATGCCTGTCCCAGCGTGTTTATTGTCATTATTCCACTATTCCCCTATACTGCCACCAGCCATGAACATAGGTTTGGATTGACAATCAAACTCACAAGATATAATTAGTTTTAATCTAATGTTTACTAAGCATTTTAGAAGGATATGGAAGAAATAAAGCATACATACCATTTTCATTTCACTGAGAAGGCTAGAAGCTACCTCTGGGCACTTATTTGGCTCCTGTTCCCCATGGGGTGTATATGGCTTCTGTGGTCAAGAGCAAAGACATGTGTGATCCACCTTGAAAAGAACAAGGCCACCATTGTCACTAATTTATTTAATTCTGTTCACCTAGGCCAAAGGTTTGCATTCTGACTTGTTCTTTTAGTACAGTCCTGGTTCACAGACCAGGCTTTTCATATTAAACATAACAGACTTAAGATATGG
Source organism: Tapirus indicus (assembly GCA_031878705.1). NCBI lineage: Eukaryota > Metazoa > Chordata > Mammalia > Perissodactyla > Tapiridae > Tapirus > Tapirus indicus. The sequence continues at coordinate 7,623,897 of CM062919.1, forward strand.
AATGCTAAGTTCATAGTTCCCAAGAAAATGATACTATGAGACAACAGATCTGGGGATCTATTTTCCAGACAGGCCTGTCTTCTATGTCAACCTAGACTAGATGTTAGAATAGACCTACGGGGTATGTAAGCTTCAAGATCAAAGATCTGTGGCACATTAGTATGGAGGAGACCCTGGTATCCTTTCAGATTGGGGGGGAATAATTAATGTATACCCCAAATCTAGATCTTTGAGTGTGAGATTGGGGCCTCTTTGTGTGAAGGGAAGAGATGAGTGGTGCTAAGACCTTGGTAAACCTTTGAATTATGACTACAGCACCCAGACTTCAGTAATTGGAACTGCTGAGGTCAGGCAGCAGCTGCTTTGGCTTCTGGGAAAGCCTTGGATTTCAGGAGGTGGGGCCCCAATACTGTGCTGGTCACCAGTCCTGCAGGGGATCAGCAGGTGACCCTGCCTGAGAATGTTGCTCTCCTAGAGAAACACGGGGAGTCACCTGAATGTTCCAGAATCTTCCTCCCTGGAAGTGGGAAGCCTACCCCTATACTTAGCTGGGCAGTGCTCCAGGCTCTCTACCAAATCATTCACTTAGTGGGAGTACAGTTGGGATAAGGGCCCCTGTGGTTCTTAGGCCTGGGGGTCCTAGCCCCATCAACTCATTCACACGGGTGAGCAATGAGAGGAATGATCTGCATGGATAAAATCCATTTTTCTCATATGTTTAAGCATATGCTTTAGAAAGTATGCAAAAGGCCACACAGATATTAGTGTGACTCTTTATTCCAGTAATATTCTTATTTGAAGAACCGTCCTATTTTGATCAAGTTGCTTAGTAGGGCTGCAGGCTCAGGAACATTTCCTGAGGGAGACCTGCAGTATAGACCTTGCATGTAACATGAAGCCTTGGGTACCTACATAAGCAGCTCTGGAACTTTATACCATGGCGTTTGCCATGCTCCAGGGACAGGGCAAGGCATCAGAGCCAGAAGCCCCTCTTTTTTTGACAAGCACAGAGGGGTAGGGCTGTTCCCTATAAGCCAGCTCTAAGTAAGATCAACTAAAGACAATCTCAAAGAATAGGGATTTTACCAGGAAGTGCCAGATAGATCAAATAGTTACTAGTTTCTGGGGCCAGGGATTTTTATGAAGATCCAAAACCAATTTACCCCCTACAATGGCTGATAGGCTGCTGTTTTTCACAGCTACCATGGTTGTAAGGCTGTTGGTTTTCAAGTCTACTGCAGAGCTGGGAAGAAAAGATTGGAATATGTCAAGTTAAAATGCCACAAAGCTCACTGTTCTTACTAAGCATTAGACATATTTTTCTTGAATAAACACTCTTTGGATTGTTGCAAGCATCTGGAAAAGTTAACTTTGACAATTTTGTCATTGTGCTCCCTGCTTTTGTGTAGGAACAGAATTTTGGAGGTCCTTACCTTGCCATTCTGGAAGTGCTTCTTCCACTGTGCTGACATTACAGGGGGAAATTCTTCCAAATCTATTTTGCTTTGACTTCTGATCACAGGTCTGTGTATATAGGGTGTGTGTGATGCACATCATAAGACCCTGCTGGGTACAGTCTAGGTTGACATTTTACCCTTGTCTATCTGTTCTTTTGTCTCAATCAGGGGTTCTTTTCCATGCCAGAATGCTTGGAAAGGTCAAAGTGATGTTTTTCCTCATATAGCTGCCCTGGAACATTAGTACTCCAATTTACCCCCAGGCAAATATCACTGGATATTGATTACATAGGTAGTATGGCCTGTTGCCCTGGGGCACTCAAGTCTTCTCCCCAGGGTTCCCATACATTTGGCTGTCAGATCTGAGGAGGCTGTAATGTCTTAAGGGCAGCATCTTAAATTCACACAGAGGAAGCAAAAGACTGAATGCAGAAAGTTTGGAACCAGATGGCCCTTGCAATTTTTTAATGGATGCTTTTGGTAGAAATAGGGTTGTCCCAGACAGGCTAGGGGCAGTGCCCAACATGATCAACATCAGCACCTTCTCTGGGAAGACAGAGTCCCAATCCAAGAGACATGGAGCAAAGTTCTGAAACCATTCATGTCACCATGGTATCACACTGCTGGGCTTAATTAACTTTAGTGAGGCAAAATTATGAGCCAGAGGTGTATTCATTGAGAAGGCAACCAGTGGATATGTGGTACATCCTCTTAGTCCTCAGGGATAAGATCCATTGCATGTCTGGGGGTGTCCTGACTTACCCCCACAGAAGGGGTCAGATCAATTCAGCCTGGACAGTTTTCATCACAAGGAGTTTGAAGTTACTATTTAGCACCATGGGATGAGATTTCTGAGGTTTAAATTGGCTTTTTATGTTGATTCTGAATTTTTCTTCCTCAGAGACCAGTGCTACAAACTCAGTCTTACTCAATAGTGAGCTGGCTCAATGATGACTTGTTTGTAGCTCCTATCAGTGGAGCTCCTATGAAGGCTGGTTCAAAGGGATGTGCTTTGTGCTTGAGGCTGAGCAATCTGAGATTTTGGTGAAAACCCAAGTGCTAAAAAACAGAGATTGAAGAAGGAGCTTGGGTGGGATGCAGGCAACAGGCATGGTGCTGTCCTTCACAGCTGTGCCAAAAACAACTGGGTATGGAGAATATGGCATGGAACATGCCTGGCCTCTGCCACACTTGCCCAGTCACTCCAAAAGATTGCCAAATCTCCTGGGTTCCCCTTTCAGAAGAGAGATGGGGTCAATACCTACTGGAGCAAGCCTATTATGATTCCATAGCTGAATCCCTAATGTCCATCCTATTGTGACGATGGCTTTTCCTGTCTTCTGAAAGAGATTCTTTGGACTAAATGTCCCATTCAGACTTGTCTCTATTTCTGCTTCCCAGTAATGTTTGCCAGAAACAAATGTCTCAGAACTCCGATAATCGGAGAATATTTTACCTTCATTGGATTCTAATGATTGTTTTACTTTGTCTTATGTTTTTAAAATCTTCTATAAGATGATTGTGTATTGTTTAAAGATTAAAATTTAGATCTACCTTGATGTCATGAGATTTTGTAAGTCATGTTGGGAGAAATCGACAACCTGTTTTTTTGTTGGGATGAAATGGCCGCATGACTATTTAATGTCAGTTACTGCATTTCTGATGGTTACACACCTCCCTTTACTAGTGCTTTGGGAGAAATACAATCAAAGTTTTATTTTGTTTCCATTTAGTATTTGAACAACATCCTTTGTTCTTTGTTTCTAGGATGGTCTATTTTTCATATTTGAGCATTCTATGCTCTTTGTGGTGAGAAGAGTTTCTGTTGACATTCCACCTCCTTAGGCTCCCACACCTTATAGTGAGACCTGGTGTGAGGCATACTCCCTTCCCATTGAAACCCCATGGTTGAATCCCAGAGGAAAGAGTGACATGTTCTTAAACGTCTTCTCTTGCGATCCTTGGCAGAGCCTAACCCAGGTGTATGGTTGGATTAGATACTGTCCTGACTGTCTAAGGATAGTGCTTTCAAAGCCATTGTGCTTTGACTTACACACAGGGGTGTGCATATGTGGGTGAGGGAGGAGGGGAAGTTGTGACCCTCGTCATCTGAGCCCCTCCTGGATGAGCCTAGGTCTTCCTTTCATCCTTATCTTTCTGACAATTCTGTTCTTTTTGTCTCAAAGTTCCTTCTCATCCCAGAATACTTGTGACAAATCTCACCTGGATGATCCCCTTCTGCCCAGGAAAAGTGTTTTGCATCAACTTACCCCAGACAAGACCCAGTGAATGTTGACTACATGGACAATAATTCTTGTGGGCTTTGGTGATCAGGGTCAACTCCTACACCTGTGGCTCTCAGACTCAGGGTATTTAGTTTTCTTCTCTAAGAAGAGAGTGAAGTATGGTGAAGATGTGTAGTCAAGAACCCAGCGATTTGAGTCTGAGTTGGTATTGACCAATGAGCTGGGCTGGCATCCAGCACTGAGGAAGAGCTTTTTCCTCTCTGCTGCTCTTAGGTGGAGCTTACAACCAAGGTTGCCTGGAGGACTTGACACAGGTGTGTCCTCCTCATGGAACCCTGGCTCTGATATTCCCTAGTGTGGTGAGTGGGTTGAGGGAATACTGAGTGAATGTAAAGCTGGGAAAACTCTTTGCTTGATTTTCCTCTTCTTGTACAGAAACAAGTTTTGTAGACTACTGGCCACCAGAAGAGTCCTGTGCCACGTGGTGGTGCTAGGTGCTGCAGGCAACCTCTTAGCAGGCAGTTGCCCCTCATGCTTCTTTCTGGATGAGCACATGGGCTCCTTATTGAAGCTGTTCCATCTGGAAGTCTCAATCCTGCCTTTCTTGAGGAATAATGGCTTGCATTATTTCAGAAAATGGATTTTTTTTTCAGAGTTTCTGATCTTCTCTGTTAGGGATGCTCAGGAGTGACTAGATCAGAAACTCAATGCTGGATATTCTAGTTCTTTCCCTTTTTTGTGCTCACAATAGCCAACGATCCTAAAGTGTCCTCCTAATCCAGACTGAGAATGGTCAGCCCTGACTTATAACTGAATTTGGATCAAAATCAAACCAGGGGCCAGCCTGGTGGTGTAGTGGTTAGGTTCACTCTGCTTAGGTAGCCCGGAGTTCGCAGGTTCGGATCCTGGGCATGGACATATGCATTGCCATGCTGTGGCGGCGTCCCAGATAAAGTAGAGGAAGATGGGCACGGATGTTAGCCCAGGGCCAGTCTTCCTCAGCAAAAAGAGGAGGATTGGCAATGGATGTTAGCTCAGAGCTAGTCTTACTCACACACACAAAAAAAAGTCTTCAAACTGATTAATAAGGATGATATTTTATGCTGATGGTATTAATTATTTTCTGAATACATAAAACAAAGGAAATGTTCAGTTACCTCTCGCTACTGTCTCACAAAGTTCTCTATAAGCCAGAGTCAGATGAGCTGCCCATGCACAGGAGGGCCTATAGGTGTTCGCCACCTACCCAGTGCCATGGAGGGGACCCTACAACCCCAATGCTAGAAGGTCCTGAGCCCCCTTTTATCTTAACTGTGAGGGCTTCTGGGGAAGGGGAGTTGAGGGTTAAAAACGAAAAGTGCGTCACACTAACTAGTCTCTGCTTTTCTTATCATTCAGGGCAGTGACCCAAGGGATTAAAGTGCTGCTCCCCAAAATCCAGACTCAAGTCTTCCTTCTCTTGATTCTCAGAAATGTGTGGGACTTGCATGTCTGGCTGAGGGATCCTCTGGGATGACTGCCTCCCAGCCCTTTTCTGTACACCATAGTGTGAGCTCCTTGAGCTTGGTCCACTAGACTCTCTCGTCCCAGAGCATGAGTGCACCCCACTGTGCGGCTCCCAGAGAATCGAACACCTCAGTGCATTGGGGGTGATGTTCTCAGGGGTGTGGCACATGGGGCTCTGATTCCTGGGAAGAGCACTGAGTCTGACCTGATGATATTCCTGGCTCTACATCCAGTGTTGATATCGCCCCTGGTGGCCTCAGACTTCTTTTTTGACCATAAGAATTGCCAATCTCATCCAATGTATAAGGAATTAATACAGAACTGGGCTTTGCCAAGGTATGGGGCCTTGAGCATCTTTCACCGTGCATTTTACCTTAGGTTCAAGCAAATGCCATCCTCCTGAGCATAGTTAGTAGAGAAATAATTTGGGTTTCCACGTGGCTTGTCAGGAGGATGCTGAGTGGTGTATTCCAGGTACTACCTGCAGAAGGTTCTGCAGTGTGGGCTCTATGCAGGGAAATGATAGGTAAGAAGCCAGGTGGTCATTGCCACTGAGAGCACCCTAGCTCCCTTGAGAATAACCCTGTGTGAGAGAACCCAAGGTCCAGAGCATGAGCTACCATCCAGGGAAGAATTGCATGATGACCAGATGCTGTCAGAGAAGGTTCCTGAGTCTTTTTTCACCTCCTAAAGCAGCAGGCAGCAAGACAGGTGAGAGGCTTAAATCTGCCCCATCATCTAAGAATGTTCTTCCCTAAGACTTTTCCTAGTTGTGATGTGAATCATTTCCAGACAGCTCTATGGAGGCTCCAATGGTCAATATTCTCTTAAAACAGGCAAGCATTGCTCCTTTGAGCAGAGTTGAGATATAATGGCTCCAACACCATGCTAGCTATAAAAGTTATGCCAGTCCTGTGGATCGTAAATACGCCCTCATTCACTAACCTGTGGCAACACATGCTGGGATCTCATAAGGGCCATGTAAATCCTTGGAGCCACATGGTTGATGGAGCATCCTATTGGATCTTGACGTGGTCACTGTCCAGCTTCCAAAAAGCAGCTCTGTCCTGAGAGGCACTTCCTCAAGTTTCACTTTAACATTTTCATTCTTCAAGTTGCTGTGTGTGTGTGCGGGATAATTCCTTAGCCCGGACCTGGCAAACTACTTGACTGCCCAGTTCCAGAGACTGAACTGAAGTCCACTCTTGCAGGCTGCCTGCATGGTCTTCCTGTCCCCTAACCCACCCTTGGACCTTCCATTCCGTCAGGAGTTGGAAGCGGCTGTATGTGGAGAAACCTGAAACCAAACCCTTTATGATTAGAAAAGGAACAGCTGCCTGGTCAGTGTTAGCGGGGCTGGTACATGACCCCAATCCTTAAGTGACCCCTGCTTACCTGGGCCATCCAAGTCTAAGGGAGCACTAAGAACTGTCTTTCTCTTTCTACCTTGTAGACCCCAGAGACGAGGGGGCATCCTCCCTGGTGCCAGGGAGCTGATGTGTCAGTGTCAATTACATGACCTCATATGGGGCTCTGTCTCTGATGCTGTTTCCTTCCCCCTGACTCCCCTGAGTCACAACTCACATAGTGAAGAGCAGGTCATTCCTCCAGGTGACATTTAATTCTGCCCCAGCAGCTTCTCAGGTCACTGGCAGGTGCTGCATCTAGACATTCACCCAGAGGGGGCGAAGGCCTGAAGGCAGGGAGCACAGAGTGGAAGCTTCTGCTTTCCTCTTCCAGTGCCTTTGGTACCAACTGGAACATGTCCCAGAAAGTCCAGAGACATTTCTGATCTTGGTCAACATCACGTCTCTGGCAGGAAGGGATCAGGGTCCTCCATCCAAGGAGCACAATTCTAAACTCATTCCCATCACCTTGATATTGGAATCCTGGGCCTGCCAGACCTATAGGGCAAAGGGTGAGCCAGCACTGCCTTCTGTGCAAACAGCTGCTGGTCTTGCTTTCCAGATCTTAGCCCCTTCAGGTTTGTGCTTGACAAAGTTTCTCTGGGGAGGTGGTTCAGATGGTTACGATGGCTGCCATAGGAGAGGGTAGAGAAGACTCGGCTGTGTGTCAGAAAGAACTCGCTGTTAATCAGAGCAGGATGAGAAATGTCCTGCCTCTTCTGGAAGCTGTGCTGTGTCCAAGCTCCTGTGAAGCAGGGACCTTTTAGTTCACTCTGAAATGTGAGGCCTCTCATAGTGTCTGAGCCTTTCCAGGGAACAGAAGTTGAGAATGGGACCAGTGATCTTAGACAATGCCCTTGGTTCACCAGGGGTAGAGCAGCCTTCAGAGAAATTTGTCTTTTTTTATTCTTTGGAATAACTTGCATATGATTGGTGCATTTCTAGCTGAACTGGTGGTAGAATCCTATAAGGAAGTTATTTTTTAATTATATATTTAGTTCCTTTCACAGAAATCCTGGATATTTAATATTTACTTTATTGTGTACAAGTCTTAATAGAGTCTTTCAAGGCATTTATACCTATACCTTTGAAGTCTAAATTTAAATAAACACTGTCATGTCTTCATCATCTCTAGGTTGGGATGCTGGGAGAATATGTTGCTATTTTTATTGCCATTATTTTCTTGATCAGTGCTGCCAAGGAAAGAATAGTCATGACATCTATTATTTGAAATATGAACTTCAGTGAGTATGGATTCCCTTGGACGCAGAGCTTGAAATAAGAATTTTGGACAGATACTTAACTTTCTATTGCTGGTGTAACAAATGACTACTGAGTTCAGGGCTTAAGCGAAGAAATTTATTTGAGTTCTGGAGATCAGAAGTTTGAAGTGGATCACTCTTGGATAAAATCAGGGTGTTGGCAGAGTTGCATTGTTTTTGGTGGTGATAGAGGACAATTTTTTCCCCTGCTGTAGCCACCTTCTAGAAGCCCTCAGAAGTCCTTGGTTTGTGGCCTCTTCTTTCATCTTCAGGATCTTCCAACTTCAAAGTTGGCAGTGCATCTCAGTCTCTCTCTGACTCTCACCTCACCACTTTACTCTTGTGATACATTGGGCCCGTGTGCATGATCCAGGATAATTTCCTTAAGATTAGCTGAATAGCAACCTTAATTCCCTTTTCTGTCTGCTGGCTTGTCATGTAACATAACATGTTTATAGGTTCCAAAGATTAGGATGTCAACATCTTTGAGGAGTGCTGTTATCTGTTGTCTTTATGGTAGTTTATTTGGAAGTGATCCCAGGAAGCCTACAGGAGGAGTAATGAACCTGAGTCGAGTTGAAGGGAGTAGCCATTGAAGTGGGTGGTATTAAGCTGGTCACCTATACAGGTGACTGGAGCTCAATCCCACTTGGGACTCTACAAGGTGATGTGTAGAATGCATCTCATAATTGTCCCTCCTGGGGTCAAGAGTCTGGTCATTTGCCCACTCTCTGCTATGTTCTTTGCAGTTACCTCCTTCCCCGAGCCATCTGTTCCCCTGCACTCCTGAGATGTGGCTCTGCATGGAAACAAGCAGACCAAGAGGGTCAGGGTGTGGCACTGGGAAACCTAATCCTTTCAGGAGAATGCCAATGTCCTGGATTTCCCTCTTAGCAGAAGAAGGACAGGTTTAGTGCCTACTATGGCAAGGTGCACCCTATTGTATCTTCCTGTGGTGGAGACTCTTCCTCTTACAGGAAGACATTCTTTACACACCACTAGATCCCACTCAGCCTTGTCCCTGTGGTGGCCTCCCACAATGCCTGCCTGTATTAAATATCTTAGGATGCCAAAAATGATCAAAGTTAACTTTTATTGTATTCAAAGGATGATTTGTCTTTTTATGACATTCTCTTTCTACCACAAAAAGTAGATGAGAGTGTATTGCTTAAGGATGTAAAACTAAATCTACCTCATCTCAGATCTCACAAGTCATGAGTTGTTCCAAGATAAATATTGTAGAATTCTACAGCTCTGACTTCTTCCTGGGCATAAAATGGAGTAGGTTTAGATTTCCACATTCATGTGAATACTGTAATATATGTCAACTATTGCATTTCACTGGTCTATACCTCTGTATTATTTAGAAATGTGATCTAAAATCTTTTAGTTTTCTTAAGGTATCCTTCATTCTTTGAGCTCCTAAGAAATGTCTACATCTCATTTGAATTTGCACAGTTGATGCTGTTTTTGAGTGAGAATTCTGACATTCTACCTTCCTCAGCTCCCGTTAATTCTAGTGAGCCTAGTCTCACTATGCCCTACACCATTTAAAACTCCTAAGATTGTATGAGAAGAAAAACAATGTGTTGGACCCCTTCTCCTGCTTGCAGTCCCTGGCAGCCCTAGGCCATGTGCCCGGATTGACTGGACTCTGTGCTTGCTTCTAGGGGAAGCTGCTGCTGAGTGTATTTGGCTCTGGCTTTGCTCACTGCTGAGTGTGGTGTTTGACCCCCATCATCCTAGCCCCTGCTGGACAAATCCTAGGTCCTCCTTTGACTCATGTCTGCCTGAATCTCTTATTCCTTAGTACCCATACAGGAGTCATTTCCAAGCCAGAGTATTTGGGATGGGCAGGTGGGGTTTCTTGCTTCCTACCTGCTCTTGGGGAGAGTCACTTCATTTTACCCCCAGGGATGTTGATGACATGGGCAGGATTTTTTGTGGGCGTGGGTCATTTAGGTGATCTCCCCTGATCTACCACACCTATGGATCCAAATCTCAGTTTTCAATCCTCTGTGCCTTGGACTCCCTTTGGAGTGGTGAGGGGCTGATGTTTAGGGCCCGGTGATGTCCATGCTGTGTACAGAGCTGAGCCACTGTTAGATCCTATCTCTAATGAGATAGCATTTCTCCCTCTGCCCTGATGACCTTAGGTTGAGCTCGCAACAGGGTTTCCTGGAGGTCTTGACACAGGTGTGTCCTCTTGATGGAACCAGCCCTGACTTGCTTTGTTGAGGCGAGTTGGTTGAAGATGAATTGAAGGATTTGTCCAATTAGGAAAACTCCTTGCCTGATGCTTTCCTGTGATGCAGCAAAAAGGTCTGTAGCCTCCTGGCCTCCAGACAAGTCATGTGCAGATGCCTGCCTACCTCAGGGACTGCAGAACACTGCTCATTTCTTGTGATTGGGCAGTTTCCCCTTATACTGCCTTGTCTAAGCATAGGTGGTTTCCATTAGAAATTGTTCCATCTGTAAGCCCAGTCCTTGGTCCTTGTTGATTAATGGTATGTTTCTGAAAAGCAAATCTAGTTTTCAGGTTTTCCTGATTCTGAGTGGGCTGGCATGAATCAGGATTGACTAGATCAGGAATTCAACACAAATATTGTAGATCTCTTTTTCAGTTCTCACAAAAGCTAACTATTTTGAATGTACTATAGTTCTAGACTCAGTCCTGACTTCTAAATGGAATCAGGATCAAAATCTGCATTCCCATTAATAAGGATGATATTTTAGACTGATGGAAATAGATGACTTTCTAAACATATGATATAGGGAAGAACTGTTCATTACATCCTGCTACTCCTAATATGTTTTCTATAACTCAGATGAGCTGTCTGAGCAGCAAGGGCAATAGATGAATTAACCCCATGTCTACCATGGATGTGACCCTGAACCCAAATGCTTGAATTTTTTTTCCACCCTCTCCCTTGCACTCTGGGGCCCCCTGAGAAGATGTGTTTGAGTGATTGAAATGAAAACATTCTGCCTTCCACACTGCAGTCTTTCCTTTTCCTGATGCTTCTGGGAGGGTTCCTTCAACTGATCTTTAGCCACATTCATTCTGTCATTGATCCTATATATTTTTACAGAGTACTTTGATGCTGAATATTTCCACCCATGTTTTATGACTTCATATTCTTTGGCTAATATCTACTGCTTTATCTTTGAGACTAATGACTCTATATCTCAATTTCTTGATCTTATTTTAATTTCTTCATGGAGGAGTGTAGGTGCCCTTTAGGTGACTGCTACTCTTTCCTGAAATGCTCATGATGACTCCTCTGCCTGAGCATATATCTTGTCAGAGAGGCTCTATTAAGAACTAGTTCTTCTGGTATCTGACTAAAGTGATGTCCCCCTGGGTTAAATGTGAAGAATGTTGCACCTGGATGTTGAATGTGGTACCTGGATGTCCTCTGAAAATGTGATGTCTCAGGTTCTGCTCATTGAATTTCTCTAGAGGAAGCAAAGACCTAAATGCTAGATGGTTGGATCTTGATGTCCTGTTGTTATTCTCTGAATGCCTTTGGCACCAATAGTAAAATTGAATGTACAGACAGGAGTGGGACAGTGCTCACAATGGCATCATTATCTCTGCTCTCTGGGATGACAGGGCCCAACTGGGAGACATAGATGAGAATTCTGGAACCATTACAGTCCCACAGTGTCACACTGAGCCAGAGACACTTTCTGGGTGGGAGAGGCAGCTGTTGGTCATGCCTTCTGGGTGTTAGCTCATTTCTTGTTTATTCTTGGTGATGCTTTCCTATGGAGAAAGGCTAAGAAGTCCTGGGGGATGCTGTAATAAAAGGAAAATAAATAATGCTAGGGCTGTTTTTCCTAAGGGACTTATTTATGTGCAGGATGAGGAGTTTGTTTCTCCTGGCAGCCCTACTGACCAACAAGCCTGTGTGATGCAGGCACTTGACCAAAAACCTGTGTGTCTGAGGACTGAGGCAATTTCATTCCTTTGGCAGTAAACCTGGCAAGAATTCAGCCAGCACACTGAGATGGTCTACTTGGTTCTCAGGGATGAGACCACTGTAAGTCTGGAGGGCCCTGTGTATTGACTCCCCCTACGGAAGGGGCCAGATTAGTGTAGACAGTTTTGCCAAAGGGAAGTTCAACTTGCTTATCAATTCCTTAGGAACAGATTTCTGAGCTTCTAGTTGCCTCTTGGTGTATATTTTGAATTCTTCCTCATGCCTTAGAGAGCAGAGCTATAAACCTATTTGAGTCTTCTTCAGTGGTGGATGTTGTGATGAAGTCTTGGCATGTTATAGCCCCATTCAGTGGACTCCTCCCTGACTCCTAGTTAGGTGCCTCATTTTCTTTTGTATACTGATCTTTGCCAGCAGCTAAACATTACTCATCCAAGAATGGAGCCTGTTCAGACTACTTTCACTCCAACTGTTCATCTTTGCTGTCACTTGTCTCTTGTTCCTTGATCCTACTGCTGGTGACTGGTCACCTTGATGTTGTGTCACATTCAGGGTGGAAAGTTAGTCCTCCCTGTTTAAGGTGAAGAAAGCCTTAGAGTCAAAATTAACTGGAAGATTGTAACCACCCCCACTTGCTGTCTGAAATTTCTGTGTCAGTGGAAGATAAGAGCTCCTGTGTCTCTGTCCAAAGCTGAGATGGCTATGAAAGGCTGTGGGTCCTGCAGCCAGAAGATGAGAGAGCAGGAAGCTCATTCCCAGTCCCTATGGGTCATCACTTACCCACATCCCTGGAAGGATCCCTGAAATGCTTATGCTATCACAACTGATGTTCAGTATGTGACTATAAGGAGGTCTATTAGCTATTGTGGGAAAATCCAAGCTTAGATGACATTCAAAGGATGTATGTTTCACATTTTCTGTAAGTGACAGTTAGGAACCTATCTGAGTAGTAATCCCCAACACACACAGTTCTCATCATCAGGGAAGTGTTGAGTGTGGGAGCTTCTCTCTGTCAACTGCTGAGAGAACAGGGCTAGACTTTATTTTTTCCAGTCACTGAGCATCTCAGACACGGGTGACCGGGAGACTTGGTTCTGTGTAGAACAGTAAGATGATATCAACTTGGCCCAGTGAATCCTGTGGACCCACACGTGGGTTTTAGAATTTAAACCTTGTACATTTCCTGGTACGTGTCACCAGGTAGAGGTCACCCACGAGTTTGGAAATGATACAAGATGTGGTTAATTTCCACTACACTGTTTTCAAAGCATTCTTGCACAGGATTAGGTATTTATTTATATCATCTTGTATTGTTCAAGGAGAACCCCATCCCTACCTCTATCACTCATACAATGACAGATTTGAACTGGTGATAACCACATTTTTTTCCTTGTCATTTTCATGTATCTGCCTTCTCTCACCCATGATTGCACTCTACCTGCTCTTCAATTTTGAAGTGACGTTGGCATCATTACTCCTATCTCATGAGGAACCTCCACTAGATAGACGATGGAGAATTTTGTGTTTAGATCTAGGCTGGTGGCCATAAGGACTGTGTGTTTCCAGAATTCTTCCTCGGTCAGAGATAGCTTCTGATGATTCCCCTTCTCTAACATGAATACTTTTAAAATGGGTTAGCATAAAGTAATTGTCTCTTTGGAGAAGGAGGTTTTGTGAAGAGAATAACCTTTCACTTGGGCAGATCAATCTCCCACTGAAGGAGAAATGATCGCTATACTCCTTATCCCCAAACCATGGCAGACTAGCTTTGAATAAGGCATCCAAATATTAGGAAGTCTGTGAAGGGGTGTGGTTTTTGTTCTCCAGTGGATATTTGCTTGGTCTACCTCTTCGCTAATCTGCCCTGTGCTGCATGATCCAGAAGAAGACCACTGTGCAAGTAGCTGTAGTAAAGGCGGAGGGCTGCAGACAAGGAGATGGTTTCCTCCACTTAACAGGTTCTCCTCAGTTCTTCATGGGTCACCTTGAATCAAGACATTTGTTTGCTCTATTTCGCTTAGCTTTGGCCAAGTCAGTCCATTCTGGCAATTGAGTAGAAGCAGAAATGATGTCTGAACTTCAGGATCATGCCCTTTAAAAGGAATTCAATTGTCCTCATTGACTGAGGCCAAAAGTGACCTCCTCTAGGAATGGCAAGTCAAAAGGAGAGGAATGTTTCTTGAGCTTCCTAGCTGGTGTATATTCTAAGTGTTCAGTGGTCTAGAACCTCCCAGCAAAGAGCTGTTACTCCATTCATGGCCCTGACTCACAACTGAGGAAAGAAGATTGTCCTGAAGGTGGAAAGGGCCTCTAACCCCTAGATCAGGGACCAGTCAGTGGGTATGTCCATTCTGGTCCCTCCAGAGCACCCATTTTCATGTGCCCCAAGTTGTATGGTCTTCAGACATCAGCCACATGGGTAGAATGGAAGGGGACTCAGAGGTTGCCTCAGAAAAGCCCCATCCCAGAGACAGGGATTGTGACTTGCCCACACAGAGGATGTCTGTGACTAAAACTTGAGAATCACAGGAAAGAGAGAACAAGACAGAGCTCCTTCCAACTAAGATAATACCTTGAGGAACATTTATAGGTATACCTCGGAGATATCGTGGTTTGGTTTCAGACTACTGCAATAAAGTGATTATCGCAATAAAGTGATTATCTCAAAGCGAGTTACATGAATTTTTTGGTTTCACGGTGCATATAAAAGTTATGTTTATACTGTAGTCTATTAAGTGTATAATAGCATATGTCTAAAAAATGTACATACCTTAATTAAAAAATACTTTATTGCTAGAAAATGCTAACCATCTGAGCCTTCAGCGAGTTGTAATCTTTTTGCTGGTGGAGGATCTTGCTTGATGTTGATGGCTGCTGACTGTTCAGGGTGGTGGTTGCTGAAGGTGTGGGTGGCTGTGGCACATGGCATTCTTAAAATAAGACAACGGTGAAGTTTGCCACATCGATTGACTTTTCCTTTCACGAATGATTTCTCTATCATGCGATACTGTTTGATAGTATTTTACCCACAGTAGAATTTATTTCAAAATTGGAATCAATCCTCTCAAACCCTGCTACTGCTTTATCAACTAAGTTGATGTAATATTCTAAATCCTTTATTTAAACAGTCTCCAGAGTATCTTCACTGGGATTAGATTCCATCTCAAGAAACCACTTTCTTTGCTCATCCATAAGAAGCAACTCCTCATTCATTAAAGTTTTGTCATGAGATTGCAGCAATTCAGTCACATCTTCAAGCTCCACTTCTAATTCTAGTTCTCTTGCTATTTCCACCACATCTGCAGTTACTTCCTCCACTGAAGTCTTGAACCCGTCAAAGTCATCCATGAGGGTTGGAGACAGCTTCTTCCAAACTCCTGTTAATGTTGATATTTTGACCACTTCCCTTGAATCACAAATGTTCTTAATGGCATATAGAACGATGAATCCTTTCCAGAAGGTTTTCAAATTACTTTTCCCAGATCCGTCAGAGGAATAACTATCTATGGCAGCTATAGCCTTATGAAATGTATTTCTTAAACAAGACTTGAAAGTAGAAATTACTCCTTGATCCATGGGCTGCAGAATGGATGTTGTGTTAGGAGGCATGAAAACAACGTTAATCTCATCATACATCTCCATCAGAGCTCTTGGGTGACCAGGTGCCTTGTCAATGAGCAGTAATATTTTGAAAGGAATCTTTTTTTTTTCTGAGCAATAGGTCTCAACAGTGGGCTTAAAATGTTCAGTAAACCATGCTGTAAACAGACATGCTGTCATCCAAACTTTGTTGTTCCTTTTATAGAGCACAGGCAGTAGATTTAGCATAATTCTTCAGGGCCCTAGGATTTTCAAATTGGTAAATGAGCATAGCCGCTAACAAGAGAGTCAGCCTGTCCTTTGAAGCTTTGAAGCCAGGCATTGACTTCCCCTCTCTAACTGTGAAAGTCCTAGATGGCATCATCTTCCAATATAAGGCTGTTTTGTCTAAGTTGAAAATCTGTTTAGTGTAGCCACCTTCATTAATTATCTTAGCTAGATCTTCTGGATAACTTCGCAGCTTCTACATCAGCACTTGCTGCTTCACATTGCACTTTTATATTATGAAGAGGACTTCTCTCCTTAAACATCGTGAACCAACCTCTGCTAGCTTCAAACTTTTCTTCTGTAGCTCCCTCACCTCACTCAGCTTTCACAGAATTGGAGAGAGTTAGGGCCTTGCTCTGGATTAGTCTTTGGCTTAATGGAGTGTTGTGGCTGGTTTGGTCTTCTATCCAGACCACTAAAACTTTCTCCATATCAGCAATGAGCCTGTTTTGCTTTCTTATCATTCATGTGTCCACTGGAGGAGCACTTTTCCTTCAAGAACTCTTCCTTTGCATTCACAACTTGGCTGACTGTTTGGCACAAGAGGCCTAGATTTCAGCCTATCTTGGCTTTCAACATGCCTTCCTCACGAAGCTTAATCATTTCTAGCTTTTGATTTAAAGTGAGAGACCCATGACTCTTCCTTTCACTTGAACACTTAGAGGGCATTGTAGGGTTATTAATTGGCCTAATTTCAATATTGTGTCTCAGGGAATAGGGAGGCATGGGGGAGAAAGAGCGAGCCACAGGGAAATGGCCAGTTGGTGGAGCAGTCAGAACACACACGTTTATTGATTAAGTTTGCCATCTTATGTGGGTGTAGATTTTGGTGCCCCAAAACAATTACAATAGTAATATCAAAGATCACTGATCACAGATTACCATAATAAATACAATGGAAGTTTGAAATATTGTGAGAATTGCCAAAATGTGACAGATATGAAGTAAGAAAATGCTGTTGGAAAAATGGTACATATAGACTTGCTTGATGCAGGGTTGCCACAAACCTTCGATTTGCAAATGCAATATCTGCAAAGCACAATAAAGTGAAGTGCAATAAAACAAAGCGTCCCTGTATTTCTTTAAGTTGTCGTGAAAATGATAGGAAATATCAAGGGAAAATATCAGAATAGTTGCAATCTCTTTGAAGTATTCTTTCTGCTCATTAATTTTATTCCTGAGCTCATTTAGTTTTCTTGTAACTCAGTTTCTTTATGAGAACTATTTTGAATCCTCTGTCATTTATATTGTAAATTTCTGTGACTTCAGGTTTGCTTTCTGGAGACTTGTTATTTTCCTTCTGCTCTGAAGTGTCACTGTAGTTTTTCATGGTGTTTGATGAAATGATCCTTTGCTGAGTCATTTGTTGTAGTATCATTGCAGATTCCACCTGCCACCCCTGGGGGGAAGCAGGAGCTCTTCTCTGAACCCACCGCATCTGCTGGAAGTTGTGCCAGCAGGGCTCCTCTGCTCTTGCCCGCTGGCCGCAGCCTCTTGGCGGGTCACACATGGACGCACAGGCGGGGACCGCTGCCTTGGCAGGGAACTGGCTGAGCTGGTGCACTGGGGGTGGCCTGCTCTGTACCCATGGGCAGTTTGCCTGGGCTGCTGCACTTGGTGGGGGGCTCCTTTATGAGGGCTGTGCCAAGGAATGTTCCCACAACTCTGAAGCATTCCTGGCCCAAGGGGGAGGAATCTGTTCTCCTTGCACTGCTTCCTGGGGATCTAGTACCCCATCCTCAGATGTACGGCTGTGTGGATCTCTGATGTACAATTGTGCTTTGTAGAGAATGCTCTGTTGGTTAAGGAATGTCCATTTAGTTGTAACTTAGGGGAGAGAGAGACTAGGGGAACAACTCACTCTGCCATGATGCCAACGTCACCTCCAGAAAAGTATCAGAATAAATTTGCAATATCTTTTGTACATTGGAGTGGAATGAATGTTGAGGTATTAGGTTTCCATTCCTGTGAATATTTTAACATTTAATATTTTAATGCACATTTCACTATATTGTCTAGAGAGGAAGATAGTGTAAAGTTATCTTACTTAGTTTTTGTAAGCTATACTTTTGTTATTTTTTGAGCATTAAGACCTGTTGAATTCTCACTTGAGTGTGTGCAATTTCAGTTCTTCTTGTGGAGGAAAGGATTTAAGTCTGTTCTCAGACATTCATTCCACCACCACCTTCAGCTGCGTGAATTCTAATAAAATCTGTCCTGGGGAGGCTGCCTTCTCATTAGGACTTCCCAGGAGTGCATCAGAGGGAAGCCAGCTCCATGCCCTGCAAAGTCTAACCTGAAGTGCAGGTTTGGACTAGACGCTGTTCTGACTGACCAAGGTAAGGACTTCAGGCTGTTTTGTTTTGACTTTGCCCATATGCGTCTTTGTGGGACATACGTTCCTCATCCTGCCAGCCCCTGGTGGCCACAGCCTGGGACTTGATGGACCTCATCTGCCTGATTCTCTTGTTCCTTATCTGTTGAATGACCTTGTGGGTCATTCTCCTTGCAGAGGATTTCAGATGGTCCAGTGAGGTGTGTCACTTTTCTGATTGCCTGGAAGAGATTTTAGCTCAAATCTATCCCGGGAAATGTCCACAAGATGTTGATTATACGGACAGTGTTTATCGTGAGCTGGGACTACTCTGGTCTTCCCTCCAAGGCTTGCACATCTGGGCTCTCTAATCTTTGGGTCTTGAATGCACTGTGGGGGGTCATCTTCCAGTAATTGTCTCCATGGTTATTGGGCCAGTATCTAAACGCGGTGGTACCTTCAGGTGTTAGTCTTCTTTGATCTGTGGATTCCATTTTCCATTTGTTTTGGTTTCTCTGAAAACGTTTTTTTGGGAAAGTGATCAACCTAGAAAACGTATCAAATCTCTGTCCTGTTGAAGGACTGTCCACCCGGGTTGGATGTAAATCTGTTTGCTAAGCTGATGGATCCTCTTAGACTATGTCAGATGCGCCTACTGGAAAGTGTACATAGAAGGTGCAGGTTGAATGTGGAAAGGTTGCAGCCAGATGCCAAGTAACTTCTTTTCATGATGCTTTTGGCACCACCAGAAGATGATTGTCTCAGACAGACTGAGTACAGTGCTCATGATGGTCAGCAGCAGCACTTTCTGCTCTGGGCTGCTGAGAACTCTACCTGGAGCCATGGAATGGAATTCTGAATCCATTTCAGTCACCACAATGTCACCCTGCTGGGTTTCATTGACCAAAGAATGAGCATGAGTGAAGGGATTCTGTGTTGAGGAAGCTACTGTGGCACGTGTTTTCCAAGCTTTAACTCCTTTCTGGGTTGTGTTTTATGATACTTTTCTGGAAAGCATGTTTCAGGGGTCTTGGAGGATCAACGTCAAAGATGAAAAGAGATAATGCTCAGGCTCTGCTTCAGATAGAATCTGATGTTTCTGGTCCACAGTGACAAGGGTTTCAGCTCTCTAGATGACTGCAGACCATCAACCTGGTGTGAAGCAGGGACCTCACCGGCAGCTTTGAGCAGAAGCACTCCCATCAAGTCTTTGTTTTTTGCTGGTGGTAAAACCAGTATGGAAGCCCAGTGGTATGAGTCTACTTTGCCCTCAGGGATGAGCCCGGCGTGCTTTTTGTCCAGACCATGCCTGGAGAAGGTGTGCTATCCTTTCATCCTGGAAGTTTTCCTCAGGGAAAATTTGAGTTGTTTCTAGATGCATGGGAGTAGATTTCTGAAGATGAATGTGTCTCCTTGTTTCTATTCCACATCTCTCTTCCTCAGAGAGCAGAGGTATAAGACTGAGTCTTCCATATGGACTGTAGTGACAGTATTCCATGTGATTATAGTTCCTGTCCGTGCAATCAGCTGGGTAAACTTGACTTTTTTGTTTTCTGACCTTATTGGACCTCAATCTAATATTAAAAGGTGATGAAAGCATATTCTATGTAGGTTCACCTCTGCTATTATGTTTGTCATTGTTCCTTGATTCTGCTGAGAGTGAGCATTTGATTTTAAAGCATTATCTTCAATATTTTCCAAGTCTGAATATTTGATGTATTCCAAGAAGGTTGTGAGCATAATCTCTAGGAAGTGTAGGGCAAATTGTCTCCAAGGGAAGAGCAATTCTTGATTGACCACAATTTCGACCTCTGGTAAGGGACAGTCACCTGAGGACTGTTACCTGGGCATTGTCTTGGAGGCCATTGTGGTCCTCAGTGGGAAGTCATCCTTCTACCTACAGAGTCTCTTTCAGGCTTGTGTTTTCTTTCTGAGATGACTTTACCTGTATCACACTCCCCATACCATGTCTAGAGATCTACTGAGCTCACGATCACCACATTTATCTAGGAAGGGATGGGATGAGCAGGAAGATCTAGATTTGGTTGTGTGTATGTTCTTCACTGCCCAGGTGTGAGACCTGAAATAACTTGACAAACAAGAAAATCTTCATCTTTTTGAAAGCATGGGCCCACGTGTAAGAATTGTTTCCCCTGGAGAGGTAGTGTGGAGGTGGGCATGGCCAGTGTAGACTAAGTGTGTCATCTCTCCATCCTTTAGTGTGCCAAGCTTCAAGTTGGGATAAGTGGGAACTTACAAAATGGCTTGGGGGTGAGGCTGCTTTTGCATATTGTCCCAAGCTACGCCTCAAACTTGAGAATGGTCTGATGGATGCTGTCTCCTAAATTTGGGAGTGGTTCCATCTTTTATTGTCCAGACAAATTCGCATAGGATTGGGGTGTGCTCCTGGGTTGAAGTTCTTCAGTATAAAGAAGGTAGTGAGGAGACATTGAACCTGGAGGGGTTTTGGTGGGAGATTTGAGATTACGGATTTTTTTTCATAGACAAGTTGTATATCTTATACCTACTTGTGTAAGATTTGGAAGTTGTGTGTCTCAGGCATTTATGAAAATAATTTTGAAATTTAAATTTAACAAAGCTCCTTAATATTCCCTTATCTTCCTAACCTACAGACCTTAAAAATATTGGTCCCAGTTTTATATTGCTGACATAAATAATTTTGCATTTTTAATTTTTGCTCAGTCTCACCAATGACAAAATGGAAATGACACCTGAGGATCCTAGTATAGACCCCTGACATCAGAATCTGAGACTTGGACATGGGACACAGACTGTGTTTTGGAAGTGGTCTCGGGGAGAACAGAGGAGGGAATGGTGCATATGAGAGAGGATAGGTTGAAAAGCCAGTGATGGGCACAGCATTGAACTCCTCTAGGCTATATGTGGCTAGTCCCACTGGGACTCTGAGGAGCATGTAGACTGTATTTCAGGATGTCCCTCCAGGGGAGCAAGAGTCTGGTCACTTGCTCACCAACTCTATCTGTTCATATCCCTCCTGTGAATCATAAAGTCCTCTGACTGGCTGAGATGTGGCTCTGCATGGAAACGAGTAGACTGAGGGTGAGGGTGTGACACAGGGCCACCCAATCATTCCAGGAAAAAGCTAACCTCCTGGTCTTCCCTTTCAGTACAAGAGGAATGGGCTCAGTGCCTAATACAGCAAGGTACTCCCTATTCCATCTTCCTTTTCCTCTCCTGGGAAGAGATTCTTTACACACCCCTAGATCCCATTCAGCCTTGCTGCCATCTCAGCCTCCCACAATGCCTGTCTAAACTAAATCCCCAAAATGTGAAAACTAGAAAATAAATATCTCCTTATAGTCAAAGGATGATTTGTCTTCTTAAATCTCATGCTTTCTACTGCAAAAAATAAATGAGAATGTGGTGTTCGAGGATCTAAAATGAGATCTACCTCGTATGTCAGATCTCCCTTACTTGTCATGAGTTGTTTTAGATAGATATTTCAGGAGAAATCGGCAGCTCTCATTCCTCATTGGAATGTGATGGAGGTTAGGGGGTTTAGTTTTCCACAGTGTGAGTGTTGTGTTATATGTCACTTATTGCATTTAATTGCCACATACCTCTCTCTATAGTTTAGGGGTAAGTACGATCTAAAATCTTAACATTTAGTTTTTGTAAGATATCATTTTCTCCATCATTTGAGCTCCCAGAACTGCCTACATGTTGCTTGAATTTGAACAATTGATGCTTTTTGTATTTTGTTTTGGTGAGACGAATTTATTCTCCCCTCTGTTATTCCCCTTTCTTTAGCTTCCATGAATTCTAGGGAGCCAAGCCAGTTCACCTGCCCCTCCATTTAAAACTGCTGGAATGAATGGGGAGGAAGAGAGATCTGTGTCTGAAACCTTTCTGCCTGCACTTACTGGCAGGCCTAGCCCAGGATCGATCGGCTCCTGTGCTGACTCTAATGGAAGCTACTGCCAAGCATGTTTGGCTTTGCCATTGTCCACAGCTGTGCCAGATGTGTATCTCCATCATCTGAGCTCATGTTCCACATAGCCTCTGACCCTTGTTTGCCTGCTGTTGTTCTTGCTCCTTATTTATCCATCTGGGGATCATTCCCAAGCCAGAGTATTTGGGATGGTCCTGGTGAGGTTTGGTACCGCATAACTTCTCTGGGAGAGATTCATTACATTATACCCCAATGGCAGGTCCACTGGATGTTGGTTATATTTGCTGTGGGCCTGGGTCACTCTGGTCTTCTCCATGCTTCTGCATCTGTAGTTCTCAGATACGCCTTGAGCCCTCTGTGCCTTGAGCTCCCTTTGGGGTAGTGAAGGCTGAGTTTCAGGGCCCAGGATGTCCAAGCTGTGTGCAGAGCTGAGCCATTGATAGTAGCCATCTCTGACAGACAAGGAAAGCACTTTCTCCTCTGCCCTGGTCTTATGTTGAGATCCTAAGATCTCCAAATGTGGTAGCCTGGAGGTCTTGACGTAGGTTTGCCTTCCTTATGGGACCAGTCCTGACTTGCCTCACTGGGTTGAGTTGGCTGAAGGTGAAGTGAGTGATTTGTCTAACTAGGAGAACTCCTTGCTTGATGCTTTCCTGTGAACCAGAATCAAGGTCTGTAGCCTCCTAGCCTCCCAACCAGCACATGGCAGGTGCTTATGACAGGTGTCCTTGTCATTATTTTTCCTGACTGGGCGGTTTTCCCTTGTGCTGCCTCCTGTAAAAGTTGATGGGTTTCATGTTGAAATGGTCCCATCTGCAATTCTTAATTCTACAGTCCTGGATTAAAGGTTTCCCAGGAAGAGAAAATAAGCTAGATTTTAGGGATTGCTGATCCTGTGAGTGATCTAGCATGTTTCAGGAATGAATGGATCAGGAATTCAACAGTAGATGTTCCTGGTCTCTCTTTCAGTCCCCCCAAATGCCAATTATTTTGATGTGTTAAGTTCTCAGTTGAATCTGGATCAAAATCTGCCTTCTAATTAATACAGATAATTTATTTCCTTCAATATAAGATATTTTCTGTCTATATGATATAGAAAAATAATTCCATTACCCACTGCTATTCCTTTTAACATTTTCATTAACCCAGTCAGCTGTATGAGCTGTCCAAGCACAGCAAGGTCCATACGTCTGAACCACATGTTTAAGGTCATGGAGGGGACCCCAAACCCAAGTGCCTGGAATCCTGCACTTCTCTCTATAGTGCACTGGGAGAGGCCCCTAAGGTGTGGGATGTTTGAGTGACTGAAATGAATAAGTTATGGCCCTTTGTCCTCCACATTTAGACTTTGTAATTTCCTGAAGCCTCTGGAAGAGTTCTTCCATCTGATCTTCAGACATGTTGATTGTATTATTTATCCCATGTTTTTACTGTACTATATTTTATACTGAATATTTTTGTTTTATGACTTTTCTTACTTTGGCTAATATCAGCTCATGTGTCTTTGAGGATATAAACTATACATATATTAGTTTCTTGATCTTAGTTTAGTAATTCCCTTCATTGACTATAGTTCAGTTTTCTTAAAGGTGGTACCTTTTGGGTGACTTTCCTAGTCCCATGAATTCTTGTTGGTGACTCTCCTGCCTGAGCACATATATTGGTGGAGAGGCTTGATTGAGAAATATTTGGTTGTTTGAGGAGATGGCCACATGGGTTGAATGATGTAGATGTAAATGCACGTACATGCGCACATATAATCATAAGTCAGTGTTTATAATACACTGATTTTAATCATCTTGTGTTATGGACAGATATATTTGTGTGGATAAGATGCACAAAAACACATGAAAATAATATAACGGCTATGAACATCATTTCCTCTTTCTCTGATATCTTTAGAAACCTCCAGAAAACATTTAATAACTCCAGTATTGTAGTAGTCTGTGTTCTGTCGATGCAAATAATCCATAACCAATCTATAAATCAAAATTGGGGTGAGTTTATTATGAGCCAAATTTGAGGACCATATAGCCTTGGGGAAGGAAGGGCACGAAAGAAGTGGGATGTACAGAGTGGTTATATTCCATCAAAGAGCATATATCACACATGAATGCAATGTCCTTTTTATAATAGTCATGAGATTGCCCTGCGGCACAGCCATTGATGGGCAGAGCAGGTAACAGGTCTGTTGTCTCGAGTTGAGTGGTCACAGGATGAGCACAGCAATCAAATCCTAGCCTGTGGAGAAATGCTTATCCTTAAGGAAATGCCAATGTGAGGGAACTTGCATCCTTATCTTAAGTGCATTTGTTCTTGTCTCTGGGACATGGTAAATGCTCAAAGCAAATATGCAATGCATGTTCAAAAGCCAAGTTAGGCCCTTTTGGAAAAACAAGGTCAGGCCGAATTAGTTTTACACCAAATGGCTTCCTCATATATTCCTATATATCCTATTGCTTGCCATTTTATTTATCATTACCAAAGTCAATTAGACATTTTAGTAAATAGATGTTAATTTAAAGAACAATATGATCTCTGTTCATGTTAAGAATTTGTCAGAAGTATGACACTATCCTATTGAAGTTTTAAGAAATGGAATAATTCTTAGAGCTACGTAGTTTGCAATAGAGGATGAGTTTTCCATTTTATAAAGATACTAGCTTTATTAATTATACTAAATTTAATTGAACATCTATTTATATAATTTAAAATGTTAATGTAAGTAATAATAACTTATGAGGCAAGTGTTAAGATTTAAGAGCATTCCATTTAATGTATCAATGGAAGTATTTAATGTAGCAGAAGGAAATGGGGTATGAAAAAATCTAAAATCTTACATGAAATAAAATCTAAAACATTTTGTTTGAATTTCCACTTCACACTGATAGAATCAGGGAGCAAACTATAAAACACCAAATTCACAGAACAATTTCAATTATCAAATGGCTTAATTGGGGTTCTATGTTATGTGAACTTGAATTAAAATGTAGTAGTTTTGATTCCTTTTACCTCCAAATCTTAAAACCCTCTAAATAACGCGTAGAAGAGTTCCTTATAAGCCTTTCAGGATCACTAACACTGGGTCTAATGACCATTAGCATGACTTTGTTCTTTAATCAATAGCTCAGCAGGGACACTAAAGGGGTTAAACCTAAGTTAGACCTTCCCTTTTCTCATGCAGAAACTTCAGAAAGAGAAGGGGGTAGGGAATTTCAAAGCAATTCCCATTAACTTGCACCAAGAGGGAAAAACAGGATATGAGAAACTTGAAATTTAAAATAGTATTATCAAATGGAACGTGGATCATGAAAATTTTATACTTACCTCACAGTAGTGTTTAACCCTGACTGGGGTGGGGCAGACAGGTGAGGTAAGGGAATACCTTACAGATATATATCTTACAAAGATTTAAAGATAGCAAAAGATCAATTTATTAAATGATTAGTGCACAGTAGTCTGTATTACCTTCCTCTACATTTCTGTGTTTTGAAACAATTTTTTAAAAATTTAATAATTTCCATTCATGTCTAAGCACTATGCTTTTCCCACAGGTGAACGGACCCTTAAGCCTCTGGAAGTCTTTTTTAGTAGTTGGAAAAGGAAATGGATAACAGCCCCTTGGATACTGTCTTACTTCTGTTTCCCAAATAACACCTTCCTCTCTTTTTTAAATTAACAGAATTGCAAATGTGGCCGTGTTACCCAGCAAGGGCTCCCTGCCTGAGTGAGGCACATAGAAGCCGATGCTATGGCACCAGGTTTTGAGAAAAGAGAAAGCTTTATTATGAGATCAACTGGCAGGAAGATGAAGCAAGGCTCAATTCTGTCTCCCCGACCCAAGGTTGGGGTGAAAGTTAAGGGGTTAAGGGGAACAGGCTGGTATGTGGAAAGGGTTTTGATTGGAGGGCTTTGAACTTGGCCATTTATGGTAAGGTACAGAAAGGAAGAGTTCAGCCCTGGATCTTCCTGGATAAGGGACCCCTCACTTCTGAAAAGGCTCTGGCATTCAGGTTCTGGTCATGTTCCAGTCTTGGTTGCTCACGGAGGAAACGCTCGTTCTGACTGTCAAGATTTTCTTCCTCTGCGCATGCCCAGGTTACGTGACTTGGGACTTCGGCTCTGCTGTATCTGCAAAACAACTAGACATCCTGTTATGGCCAAGTAGGGCCGGGTTGAGTGGGTCTCCTGCAGCTTCAAATCCCTCTTTGTGTTGTGTATCCCTCAATCTTGAGAGGAATAGGGTAGCAACCATTCTAACTGCTTCCTGCTGATTAGGGACACATCTGGATTCTGGGAATGAAATTGTTCTGTGTTTAATTGCAAATATTCAGCGGTCCCAGGGTCTGGGCCTTTATATTGCTTGGTCATCATATGCATTGAGGCTGTGGGCTTAAGGATACGAGACATACAGTAAATACACGTTTCACAAGAAGAATATAAACCCCAGCAAGCACAAAACAATGGTACCTGGTTTAAGTAACCTCTCACATTTAGACCTTGTTCCCAGTGGGATCCATGAGAAGATATTGAGAGATCAAACCCAAGTTCCTGTGGTGACACTTGAAGCCAAGTCGCCTGTTGTCTAATTTTATCTAGATGAGTCTCTGCTTCTGAGGAAGTGTTAATATAAACACAACATGATGAGTCAGCTACAGTACAAACTCCTCCTTGTTCAGCTAGAATGTAGTCTAGGGCAATTCTGTTGTCTAACACTACTTACTCTGGCTAAAGGATCTGGTGCCTTCTGACGGGCAACTATGGCTTGAGCTGCCTCATTCGCTATCATTCTTAAGGTGAGAGAAAGATTTCTAATCATGTGTTCCTGGGTGGCAACTCCCCACCAAGGTAATAAGTTCATCCAAAGAAATACCCAGTGGAGTCCGGTAGTCTGCTGAGCAAATACTTGTCTAGAACTCTCCAGACTGAATCATTCTCTAATATGGACTTTCTAGTCCTGGAGAAAAGCTTTAAGGAACTAGTCCAGTGTTGAGTGTCACTGGACTTTTGGATCGAGAAAGGGGTGACTAGGTAAGCTAGCAGACATTGTCCATCCATGTAAACAACTATATGCCCATGGACCTCCTCACAAACAAAAAGCCAGCGGGGCACACGAATAATTGTAAGTATTGTTGACAATTAGTTGCCTGGTGTCATTTAGCCAGGGGTCAGGTAAACTCTCATCACATAAGTCCCAGTGGGATCCTTTTTTTTCCTTTAAGCTTCTGAAGGAAGCTAGAGTGTCCTTTTCGATTGTGACATAATGAAGTACTTCTGGTATAGTACTGTTAAATTTGACCTTATAGGTTAGGTTAAAACAAGGAACTTGAGCATCAACGTGTGTTAGCCATACCCGGAATCCTATTTCTCGTTTTTTTTTTTGTTATATGAGCAGAAAGGAATGCCTGAGAAATTCATCACTGCACACGCTAATGGGTCACCATGATCATGTACTGAGGAGAGCTTTGGGTGGCAAATCCAACAGTCGGTCATGTTTCCCATTTTGAAAGATCCTGTGAAATTCTCATTAAGGAATTATCTCGTCAAGCCTGAGAGCCTAGGGTGAACAAAAGAACATAGCAAAGAATAGGGAACGTTTTCAACTAACAGAGAAAATGGTTCAGGTCTTTCGGGAGGAGACAATTGACTTGTAGGAATGACAAGCTCACAACAATTGTAGTGAGGAGAAGATAGAAGACAATATACCAAAAGGATTCAGGCGTAGATGTATTAGTGAGAGGCAACCCACCAGTCAGGGAATGAGTCTTTGAGAAATTTTATCCAAGAGAGGGGTCAAAGTTCTTGAACAATCTCTTCTGGGATTAAATCGTGGGGCGGGGCTGATTGGTTAGGCAATGAAGAACAGTGTGTATAGGAACAAGGCAAGGACTAGGCGGGGTTGACACAGGCCTGGGCCGGCATCTTGGGTAAGCTGTCTCTTCAATCGTCTGCTTCTGGCCTCCCGGTCTGATCAGGCAGAGGCTGGTCTTAGAGACGGGAACAGTTTTTCATTCATCTGGAGAACTGGGAGCCTTTTCCATTTTGTTGTTTTTCCTGAAAAGTAGCTTAAGATCAGTCAGAGGTTCACAAGAATATTTTTGGGTGGAAAAGTCAGCCATGGGCCTCCACAGGCACCCAGTGTTTGAACAATTTGGTCCCTCTGTTTCTTGTCTGTGAAAGGCATGACCTATTTGGGGATTACAAAGGGGACAAGGGGGTCCTGGCTAGAAATGGGTACTATCTTTACTTGTGAGTGGTGTATCCAAGGTTTAACTCCCTTTAGCTTAACTGAAGAGTGTGTAAGCAGAAGGACTTTTATGGTCTATTACACTTAGGTTGCAGTTGATCCTCAGGGTGTTGATTTTTCTAAGTTTTGAGGAGGACCCAACCCCCTGGGCTATGCAATGCAGGGGGACATCTGTGGGAAACATTAATTGATTAGAAGCATATTTATGTATAGTAGATAAAGTAACAGCTAGAAACTGTATGCATTTTATAGTATCTAATTTTTTTTTTTTTTACAATGTGATCACTTTTAAAACTGTAATAATACTTCGTCTTAAGGAAGGGTCTCCCATATAACATTTCATAAGGGCTCAGTTGGAGCTTGCTTCTAGGGGCTACTCGTACCCTAAGCAGGGCAACTGGCAAGACCTTACCCCAAGGTAAGTTGGTTTCTTAGCATATTTTGGTGATTGTCTTCTGTTGGTGGGTACAACCACCCTAGCTAATGTTTTCCTTCGATCTGGCAGTAAGTTTGTCTTTCTGATAACTCCTCCTAGATATTTTACAGTTGGTTGGGAAGTTTGTGCCTTTTTTTGGAGTCTTTATATCCCCAGTCTGCCAGAAAGTTTAAAGTGAGGATAGTATTTTGGTCTGAAGCTTCCTTAGTTTTACTAGTAATTAGTATGTCATCCACATATTGGAGTAAAACTCCCTCATTTAATTGGAGATCCCTTAAGTCCTTGGCTAAGGCTTCTGCCAAAGATAGTGGGGGCATTCTTAAATCCTTGTGGAAGTATCATTCAGCAATATTGTTATTTTATATTAGTCTCTGGAACATCCCATTCAAAGGCAAAGAGTTTTTGAGACTCAGGATTTCAGAGTATGTAGTAAAAGGTAGAACTGTAAATCAGCAGAAGTCTCCAGATAAAGTGTAAGCAAAGTATAAGGATTTGGCACCACCAGATATATGTCTCCTACAGTTTGGTTGATGGCTCTCAAATCTTGTACAAAATGATAATCTCCAGTCCCAGATTTTTGTACCAGCAGGACGGGAGGGTTTTATGGGGATCGACAAGGTCGGATTAACGGTATTTAAGACAGGTGGTTATCAGAGGCATCACACCTTCCTTCACATGTCTCTTTAGAGGGCATTGCTTTAAATTTGGAGTTTGGCATCTGGGTGAAGTTTTACTGTGACTGGGTCAGCTGTTTTGGTTCTTCCTGGCCTCCTGTCAGCCCAAACATCCATTCTTACCTTTTGTGGAATTTCTTTAGGGACTTCTGGTTGAGGTTTGTCTCCCAATGGTAATAGCACAGCTTGGAGGGTGCAGGTTTGATCTGGGGGTACTTTGATTTCTACTTTTTCTGGTGAGAAAGTCACTTGGGCATTTAATTTTGTTAGTAGATCTCACCCCAACAAGGGAATAGGGCATTTAGGCATATACAGAAAGCTGTGTTTTAAATATGTTTTTGTGTGTGTGTGACATTCAGGCGGTTGTAGAAAAGGTTGAGAGCCTTCCCCAGAGACACCAGTAATGACTGTGTTCTCAGGGGAGAGGGGCCCTGTGTGGTGTTCAGTACAGAATAAGTAGCTCTGGTGTTAATGAGAAAGTCTGTAAGTGTTTTCCCATTGTTACCATCACCCCGGGTTCCTTGTGGGAAATGTTGATGGAGCTATTGGAGTTTAAAGGAATCCCCAGCCCATCACTCCTGGTTGCTATCAGTGAGTTGTGTCATCTGGCAGGACGCTTTGAGGCAAGTCTCTTATTCCTTGGTGAGGAAGGTTAGGACACTCCCATTTCTAGTGTCCTTCCTGTCTATAAAAGGCACATTGTTCTGGCCCAACAGATGGGTGCTCTTTTCAGCCAGGTTGTGGCGGTCCCGGGGGTCTTACCCATGGTTGGTTGTGTTTTCCTGCAAGCATCTTGTAGGGTCTTGACTGGTCAGAGCTGAAGGCTGTGACGAGCAGAGCAGCTTATTGTCTCATGATGTGTTGCTTCTGCTTTTCCTGAATTTGGTCTCAGCTATTGAACACTTTAAAAGCAATCTTGACCAGTGGAGACATTGGCATCCCCAATCCCCTTTCCGGTCTTTGTAGCTTTTTTCCCCTTATATCTGGGGCACTCTCACTAATAAAGATCATATTGACCAATCTCATGTTATCTGGATGTTCCAGATCAATGTCAGGATATTGTCTGTAGGCCTCAAAAACCCTTTCAAGGAGAATAGATGGGTTTTTCTTGGGCCCTTGCTGTACTTCCTGGATCTTATTTAAACTTTTCAGCTTTGGGGCCCCTTTGTGAAGTACCATTATTAAACATTATAATGGTTTAACTTTGCCTGGTCTCTTGGGTTATTGGGGACAAATCCTGGTTCTGTTCCAGAGATGGCCTGTGCTGCTGGGGTCCTGATTGGATTGTTTGGTTGTAATTCATGAAGCCTTTGGGCTTCTTGGTGGGCCTTCTCTAATACCATCCTATGTTCCTCCGTAGTGAGGAGGGTATTCATAAGGGCCTGTATGTCAGCCCAATTAGGATGATGAGTAGCAAAAATAGGGGTGAAAAGATTTTCCATCTTTTTAGGATCATCTCAGTAGGATGGCATGGTATTCTTCCAATTATATAGATCAGAGGGTGAAGTGACCGTGTAACCTGCCATGTCCACCAGAGGGTCTGATGAGCTCTACTAAAGGTTCAGACTCATTAGACTTCTATTGACTCGGAAGGCTGTGGGACAGAAACCACAGCTTGCCAGTGGGGCAGCATCAGGAGTTCCTTTTCCAGTGGAATTCCTTCTAGTAGTTCAGAGAGCAGTCCATGTGGGCTCCTGGGACAACTCAGGTTTAAGAAGCTGGGATCCAGATTGAACAAGCACAGGAACTGCTTTGGCTTAAAAGCCTTATTCTACACAGGAGCCCAGATCTTTTGTTATAACACCACTGGTATAGTTTCCAGGGTTCCCACAGTGGACATGCCAGTTACAAGAGTCCCTACATGTGGGGAGACCCAAAATATGGTGTCCCCATTGGGAATTTATAGTTTCTCAAAGTCCAGATTTGGTTTACCAATCAGGGGTCATTTTTACTATAAGCAATGTTGCCTAGTAATATCATTGATATACCACTTTATCAGAATATTAACCTTGTTAGTGTAGATATTAAACCAAATTCTCATGTAGGAAGGGCAAGAGTCTTGTTGATCCCAACCACACAGTCAGAATTGCCCATGATGGGCACTGTCAGACCCACCAAGTCATAAGGCTGGGCAGGCCTATCCAACAGCAAATAAAATGACACACATGGAATTGGACTCAAGCAGGGCCAGAGGGCACAAGTAAGTTCCCTCAGTTTACACTTATGGCCTGGTTTGGGGGAATTCCCTATGACCAGCCAATGGAGGAAGAAAGGTTCAGGCTTGCTTAAGTTGGCATGGTATGTGGGTATGAATGGAAAATGGACTGTTGGTGCACTGCAGGCTCACTCAGAGGTGGCCCCTGAAAGACAGTTGGCAGAGATTTAGGTTGTGCACCTGGTCAATGATTTTATATGTAAAGAGAGACGTTGCCTGAAGTAAAGCTATACATGGACTCATGGGCAGTGGAGAATGACTGGGCTGGGTTGATGAGGGACCTAGAAGGAGCAGTATTGGAAGTGACTCACTTTCATGAGCGGTCTAACAAAGGCTATAAGCCCTAGAAGAAACACCCTCTTGCAGCCAATTCAAATATAATTGTGAATGATGGCTAGATAGAGGAAGAAAACTGATGACCTTAGAAAATGCTCTCTTTCCATGACTATTAGCTGCTATGATGGGGCACAGAAATTCTGGAAGGGAAAGCGGACTGATTGAGGCTTGAGCAGAAGTGGAGTGTCCCTAGTCAGAGGGGATTTCAAACAAAAGGAAAATCTCTGAACTATACATTCTAGAATCAAGGCTTCCAAAAATCCAGAAAGGACCAGTATGATGGTTAATTTTATGTGTCACCTTGACTGGGCTAAGGAATGCCCAGATAGCTAGTAAAACATTACTTCTGGGTGTGTCTGAAAGAGATTATCGTTCAAATTGGTAGACTGAGTAAAGAAGAGCACCCTCACCAATGTGAGTGGGCCTCATCCAATCCACTGAGGGCCTGAATATAGAATAAATAGGTGGAGGAAGGGCTAACTTGCTTTATGCTTGAGCTGGGACATCCATCTTCTCCTGCCCTTGGATTGCAGCACTCCTGGTTAGTGGGCCTTTGGACTCAGACTGGGACTTATACCATCAGCTCCCCTGATTCTCAGGCCTTCAGACTCCAACTGAATTATACCACTGGTTTTCCTGGTTCTCCAGCTTGCAGATGGCAGACCCTGGGATCTCTCAGCCTCCCTAATAATGTGAGCCAATTCCTATCATAAATCTACACACACACACACACACACACACACACACACACACACACACACACACACACACACACACACACACACACACACACACACACACACACACACACACACACACACACACACACACACACACACACACACACACACACACACACACACACACACGTTCTGTTTCTCTGGAGAACCCTGACTAATACAACTAGTCACTCCTCTGAGGCCGTCAGTCCAGGGAGCAGCCCAGACCCACCACTCTGATGTTAACAGGGAATCCCGAGATACCATGAAGGGTATGAAGACCTTGTAACTCTCACTTCCATCACCAGGACTTCGTGGAAGTGATATCCTATCCTTCGAATTCTCTTTTGTAGAGTTTCAGGAAGAGGGAAAACTTTAAAAGAGAGAGATTTCACCTGAGTTATCAAAGCAGAAACTGGGTTAGGTAAAGAGACAAATTAAGAGGGTGAGTATAGTAGATTTTATTGAATCCAAATTTCCCCCTTCACTACTCAGTGGAGAGGGAGCGCTCGAGAGAATCAGTAATTTGGAAACTGCTGCACTAGTGATCGTGGTCTCCTTGAGAATGTATCTGTAGGTGACCTGTAAGTTTGTGAATAGCTGCTGGCATGCATTGATTTTGTTTGGGTTTGTTTTGGTTTGGTTTTCTTCTGAGATTAGTCACTAAGGTCTGTGGAAATGGCTATTGTCAGCAGAATAATGGCCTGGGGTCAGGGGGGTCAAGGTTTTTAACTTTGAACCAAATCCATTGTAAAGCTTCCAAAGAAAAGAAAACACTGTATAAGCAACAAGAGTTGATAACTTAGGTTCTAAGAAAGAGCAATAGAAGTTATACAATTTGGAAAACAGGGAGAAAAATATTGGAAAAAATGAAGAGCCTTAGGAACTTGTGGGACAATATCAGAAGAGCCAACATACGGGTAATTGTAATATTAGAAGCAAAGAAGAGAGAATTGGGCAGAAAAATATTTGAAGAAATGATGGTCAAATTTTTCAAATTTGGGGAAAGACATAAATGTACAGCTCTAAGAAGCTCAGCAAACCCTCAGGAGGATAAAAACATGACCAGGCACATCTCAGACTACTGAACCCCAAAGATAAAAAACTTTATAAGCATACAGAAAAATGTATAATACATATAGGAATAAGGATTCAAATTATCACTGACTTCTCATCAGAAACTATAGAAACCAAAAGACAAGGGAACAACATCTAAAAGTACTGAAAGAAACAACTATCAACTTAGAATTCAAGCAAAATCGTCCTTATGATGAAAGTGAAATAAAGACATTGTCAGATAAAAGGAAATTAAGAGAATTTGTCGGCATTCACACACAACCACAGTACAAGAATGCTAAAGTAAATTCTTCAAGTTGAAGAGAAATAATGACAGAGGAAAACTTGAATCTTCAGGAAGGAGTGAAGAGCATCATCAGAAATGGTAAATACTTGGGTAAATATTAAAGACTATTTTTCTTCTTAATTGCCTTAAAAGACATAGGACTGTTTAAGGCAAAAATTACACCACTTATAATGTATGTTGATATAGTACATATGATATAGCAAAAAGGATGGTGCTGGATAAATGGACATGCATGTTTATGAGATTTTCACATATTGTGAAGTGGCACAACATCAAATCTGAGTGTGAAAAGTCAAGGACAAATATTGTAACTCCTGGAGCAACAATTTAAATATGCAAAAAAAGCTAAAAGGCCAAAGATAAATTAAAATAGAATCCATTTCATAAAGGAAGCCATCAGACTCTCAAAAATAACTCTTGAAAATAACGAGTATCACAGAACTTGACTTTTGTCTGGTTTTGCTTGGTTTGTTCCTTCTACTTGAGTCCACCTATCATCATCAGACTGCCTTCAGAACAGTTATTTTGAGATAATATAACACAGAATGTATAGTGGAGGTGAGGGGAGGCTGAGCAGGAATATGGGCCAATGGGCAAGACAGGTTTCTTGTCTGAGAGGAAGATTGGAAGAAAAAAAGCTTTAGTATTCCTTCAGTTCATAAAAATATAATGTTATGAACACTGAACTGTGAGCCAGAAGATCTGGGTTCTAGTCCTGGCTGGCCACTTATAGACTCCATGATTTTCCAATTGCACTTGCCCTGGATGTGTTTCCTTGTCACTAATGTGAAATTAGTCCACGTTTCCGCTAGCTTTCAGAATTACTGTCAGAATGTAGAAGCAGCACCACTTAAAAATTGTTGATAGTTTACAAAGCACCTTCAAGAAGCTCTGAGGGGTCCTAGAGCAATTCGGATTTAGTTTAATGCCTTTCTCTCATACAGCAAATCTGTAGCCAAGCATTTTTCTTTTGACTAATTGAACACTGCCATCTGGTGTGTAAGTGCAGGAAGTAGCAGGAATTGAATTTCAGGAAGGAAAGTCCTTTAAAATAACAAAACAGTTTGCTTCCTTCAGTTCTTGTCTCTCTAACCTCATTTTCCAAGTGAGAAGACTCAGGATATCAAAGAAGAGGTCAAAATAGCCTTCCATAGGGTGCTAAGACTTATTTGAAAGGGAGGGACAGCATGAGGAGAAGCAATGAGGAGCCCTGGGAAGGCAGGACAGCAGTTAGGGGCTCAACCTCAGGGGGTTGGGGGGGTGTGGAGGGAAAGACTGAACTGGGGTCGCTCCTGAGCTTGGCCACTTCCCAGCTGTGTGCTGAGTCTGGGGCCCCTTATAATGATGGAATAATAAAGGTACCAACCTCTTAGATTATTTCACTAATCCTCCCAACAACCCGTGGATGGTTTTTAGCACAGCACCTGTCACAGTAAATATATAGCAAATATTAGCTGTTATATTTTTGCAGTTCAGACTGGGGAGAAATAAAAGTCCATCAGCCCCTTTAGAATGAACTCCGTGTTAGCCCCATTCTCCCAAAGAGATGTGAGGCAAGGAAGAGAAGGGAGTCAAGTGACAAGGTTCCTCCAGACTTGGTAGGATGTAAACACAGAGAGAACCACAGTAATAATGGTAATAGCTACCATTTATTGAGACTTCTCTATCGCCAGGTGTTGGTCTATGTGTGTTACATGCATTAATTCATTTCATATTTTAAAACAATTTTCCCCAGCTTTACCGAGGTATGACTGATAAATAAAAATTCCATATATTTAGGTTGTACGATGTAATGGGTTTTTTAAGGTGTACATGATGATTTAATATACATATACATTGTGAAATGATTACCATGATCAAGTTGACACATCTATCACCTTACATAGTTGCCTTTTGTTCTGTATAGTGAGAACTTAAGACTTACTTTCTTAGCAAATTTCAAGTCTATAGTGTTATTACACCGTATACACAATTCAACCTTATTTCACTTAACATAATGTTCTCCAGGTTCATCCATGTTGTTGCAAATAGCAGGATTTCCTTTTTATGGCTAAATAATATTCAATTGCATGTGTGTGTGTATATATGTACTGCATTTTCTTGATCCATTCATCTGTTGATGAACACTTAGGTTTCCGTATCTTGGCTATTGTGAACAGTGCTGCAGTGAAGGTGGGGGTGCAGATGTCTCAAGTTACTGATTTCATTTCCTTTGGATGTGTACCCAGATGTGGGATTGCTGGATGGTGTGATAGTCCTATTTTTAATTTTTTGAGGAAACTCCATACTGTTTACCTTAATGGCTGTACCAATTTACATTCCTACCAACGGTGTACAAGGGTTCCCTTTTCTCCACATCCTTGCCAACACTTATCTTTTTGATAACAGCTATCCTAACAAGTGTGAGGTGATCTCTCATTGTAGTTTTGATTTGCATTTCCCTGACGATTAGTGATGTAGAGCACCTTTTCATGTACCTGTTGGTGACGTGTATGTTGTCTTTGGAAAAATGCCTATCCAGTTTCTTTGTCCATTTTTAATTGGATTGTTTGGGTGTGTTTTTGATGTTGAGTTGTATGAGTTCCTTATATATTTTGGATATTAACTCCTTATCAGATATATGGCTATGTTCAGTAGGAAAAGCATCCAGTAACCTTTAGTGATATACCTACGGGGTAGAGCTAAGGTAGGGTTGCCAGATAAAATACAAGATGTCCAATTAAATTTGAATTTCAGATGAACAACTACATGTTTGTAGTGTATGTTCCAAACAGTGTATGGGATATATTTATACTAAAAAGGAAATTTCATTGTTTATCTGAAATTTAAATTTAACTGGGCATTTGTACTTTTATTTGCTTAATCTAGGACTCCTAAGGAGCACATTCCATGAGCACACAGTTTTGAGGCAAAGAAGCCAAAGACAACAAGTGACTGTGTTGCTAGATTTCCTCCACATTTGCGTAGAGTTTAACATGGAGGGGACTCACTAATCATAGTAATAGCTACCCCTCCCCAGCAGGTAGTTCATGTAGTTCCAATAGTTCATGTGGCACTTGAAATCTGGGGCAAGATTCCATGGATTTATATTCTAGTTCTGTCATTCATTAGCCATGTAACCTTGAATATACTTAGCTTCTGTGCCTATTTCCTCATACATAAAATGGGAATACTAGTAGTTCCCACCCTGTGGCATTGCTATAAAGATTAAATGAAAATCTCTAGTAGATATACAAAAGATAAAGAAAAAGGAATTAAGGTTATACCACTGCAAAAAAATCAAGAAATCACAAAGGAAGATAGCAAGAGAGGAAGAAAGGAACTACAAAACAGTAAGAAAATAATTAACAAAATGGTAATAGTAAGTCCTTACCTACCAATAATTACTGTCAATGTAAATGGATTAAATTCTCCAAAAGACGGTGGCTTAAAAATGGATTAAAAAAACAGGATCCAAGAATGTGCTGTCTATAAAAGACTCATTTTAACTTTAAGGACACATACAGGCTGAAAGTGATGGGATAGGAAAAGATATTCCATGCAAATGGTAACCCCAGACAGAAGGGGTAGCTGTAAAGAAGGTCATTATATACTAGTAAAAGGGTCAATTCAAGAAGAAGTAATAATTGTGAATATTCATGCACCCAATAGTGGTGTACCTAAATACATTAAGAAAATATTAACAGAACTGAAGGTAGAAATAGACAACAAACAATAATCGTAGGGGATTTTGATAGCCCACTTTCAACAATGGATAGATCATCCAGACAAAAAAAATCATTGAGGAAACAGCAGACTTGAATAACACTCTAGATCAAATGCACCTAACAGATGTATACAGAATATTCCATCCAACAGCAGCAGAATACATATTCTTAAGTGCACATGGGACATTCCCCAGGATAAATCATATGTTGGGCCATGAAACAAGTCTTAATCCAATTTAAGAAAGGTGAACTATACCAAGTATCTCTTCTGGCCCCAATGGTATGAAACTAGAGATCAATGACAGGAGGAAAACTGTAAAATTCACAAATATGTGGAAATTAAACACATTCCAGAGTAACCAATGAGTCAAATTTTTAAAAAGTGTCTTGAGACAAATGAATGGAAACACAATATACCAAAACTTATGGGATGCAGCAAAAGCAGTTCTAAGAGGGAAGTTTGCAGTGATAAATGTCTGCATTAAGGAAAATGAAAGATCTCAAACCAACTTTACACCTTAAGGACCTAGAAAAAGAACAAAGCCCAATGTTATTAGAAGGAAGGGAATAATAAAGATTAGAGCATGCTGATCCACTATATTGATGACATTGTGATAATCTGACCTGGAGAGGAGAAAACAACCAGAACTGTGGAAGCCCTGATAAGGCATATTTGCACCAATGAGTAGGAGAAGTCTCCATGAAGTTTCACCAGCCTACCATATTGGTGAAGTTTTTAGAGATACAGTGGTTATTGCATCTTGCACACACACTTTCTACCATGAATCAAAAGGACCAGTACTAAGTAGGTCTTCTGGATTTGGAAAGACCATACACCATGCTTGGGAATATTGCTCCAACCCACTACTGGGTTGACTCAGAAGGCTTCCAGTTTTGAGTGGGGGCAAGAACAAGAAAGCAATCTACAGCAGATTAAGTTGCTGTTACAGTGGCTTTGCCACAGAGGCCACATGACTGGAAGATATTATAGTTCTAGAGCAGGGGTCAGCAAACTATGGACTGTGGCCTGTTTTTATAAAGTTTCGTTGGAACATAGTCGTGACCATTCACGTACACGTTTATGGTTGCTTTGTGCTACAGTGGCAGAGAACATGTGGCCAGCAAGCTGGCCCTTTAAGAGGTTTGCCTACCTCTGTTCTAGGACAATGGTTCTGTGTGTGTGTGTGTGCGCGCGCGCACACTCTACCTGCTCTGAGGGCCTACAAGTAACCACTCACCAGTTGCGATGAGTACACCTACTGCCCATATCTTGGTTTCTAAATACCATTCTCAACTAAAAGCCTTCTTGGAGAAAAGGCTGAATTCAGGACGAGGACAGAGAAAGTACACAATGAGCCTGGAACATCTTGTTGCCAGAAAGTAACAAAGTGCTCAAAGAATGATGGGAGCATATCAAAAGGACACACAGGCCAGCTTAAAGAAGTTCTCTCTAGCCAAGTCTGGGAAAATTTGAATGAAAACAAGTGATAACTGTAATGAATTGTACACGTTGAAAAAAACAAGATTCGATGAATCTATACATATATAAATCATGAGTAAATACACATAGGAAAAGCTCTTTACAATAGAATAACAACTAATATAGAAGAAATGATGGAGTTAAAAAAATCAGCAATCGATACTAGAACTAGTGAATAAAAGTCTGATGAAGAGACATTTATATAGTCTCAAAGTGTCTCCCCCAAAATTGTTAATTTGTCTATTAATTACAAAGGGAAAAATAGTAACTTAAAGCTGAGAAATCTAACAGGCGCCTCCTGACCGACTGATCAGAGTTAACATTCCCGGTATCGGGACAAAGCACTATCACGTGCCTTCTGACGAGAGGCCCTGAGAAAAATACTTCTGTGGTACTCCTGCTGTACTGAACCTGAATTGAATCATGAACAAACCTCAGACCTAATATATTTTTTTCACTTTGACAGATTTTCCAAAAAAAAAAAAATGACCCTCTTGAAAAATATCAAAGGAAGAATGAGGAGCAGTTCCAGATTAAAGATATGACAACATGCAGTGTGTGATCCTGGGTTGGATTCTGCACTGGATTGGTGATGGAGGGGGTGGGGCTATAACAGACATTAAGACAATTGAAAATGTGAATATTAAATTTCCTGAATTTGATCACTGTACTGTGATTATGTAAGAGAATGTTCCTATTAGGAAATACACGTGGGCATACTTAGGGGTAAAGGACTTTGATGTCTTCAACTTTCGGATAGTTTAGGAAAAATGTGTATGTGTGTATCCACATTTATGTTTATATATATGAGTGTATATAAATATATATACTTATACATACACAGAATACAAATGGGGAAAATGTAAACAATTGGTGAATCTGGGTAAAAGCTATATGGAATCCATTATATTATTCAATGTTTCTGTAATTTTGGAGTTATATCAAAAGAAAAAGTTGAAGATTACAAAAAGAAAGATGAGACTTTGGGAGGACGCAAGGCCATGATACAAGGGTCTGGTGTGGGTCACACTCAGGAGCCAGGACTTGACCCAATGGAACCCAGTAGTGGATTGTGGGAAGGGCACCTTAGAGAGATGATTTTGACCACAGGGCAGAGGAGAAGGAGCAAGACTGGAGCCAGGGAACTGATTTAAAACAATAACAGCATCAACAACAGGCTTACCGAGACAGCCCAGGGACCAAGTGATGGACTCGAACCTAAGCAAGCATCAGTACTTCTCAACATGAATCCTAATAGTGTCATCCTATTCCCGAAAGGCTGAAGCGAGGAAATGCACAGCCCGTGCTCCTTGACTAATCCATACTCATCTTACCAACATCAAGAGAGTAATGAGGTAGCTTATTCAGCGTAGGTGGTAAGTAAACTTCTTTCTAAGGCATAAGGTTTATGGTAGTGACTTTAAACGAATACAAGTCAGATGAATGCATAAGGATCCCTTAAAGCCGTTACTCCAGAAACTGTTAAATATTTACCCAGAGCTTTCTCGAACCTAAGCTGGATTTAACTTCACTTAGGTCTATGTGGAAACCACATCAACTTCACTAGGCTAGTCAAGATGTGTTTTATGACCTAGTAAATTCGGCTGAAAGTCACAAGCGCTCCACTTCCACAGGTGCTTTCCCGCGCCATCAGAAGAATCTGAAACAGGAAATGACGTCCAACATGAAAAAGGAGACCATTTTCCCCAAGAGAAATACATAAAGTGGTTTGGATGTCATTGTCCTCAAAACATGACATAGGGGACTCGAATGCACTAGGAATGCTTTTTCAGGAAGGGAGAGTGAATGTGAGGGTAAAAATAACTCGCAGCTGGTTGTGATGGTGTTCCAGTAGCCTCATCTTCGTACGGGAAAGAGAGGTCTGCGCCTGGATACTAGAACACTCTCATCCTCAAAAGAGAGTGATGAAAACTTGTATTTTCAATTTGCTCCAAAGTTGTCTACTCAAAGTCATACAGTAAAGGCACAGCTGGTCTTGGAGCACAAGTCAAGATCTTCAACTCCCGGTCTTTAATACTCAAGTACACGGGGCAGAGGTTCAGCGCGTGCGTAGGTTCCAGAGACAGGCCGTCCGAATTTGAGGACCGGCACCATCTCTTACTACTTATGTGCTCTTGTACAAGATATTTATCCCCTCTCTGCCTCCGCTTCCTCACCCGTAAAATAGGTGTATTATCAATACCTACTTTAGAGGTTTGATAGGAAGAGTCAGTAAGTAAATTTGCCTTAGATCTGTTCCTGGAACATGGTAAGTGCACAATAAATGTTTGCTATTATCAGCAGTAGAATTGTTAGTAATGTATTTCATGACACTGGGTATTGATTTCATTCTTTGAAAATAATGATTAATTATTACTCAGCTTCCCCACTAGAGCTCAGAAGCTCAGGTTTAACTACATAAGTGTCAAAATGGAGTCCCCAAATATCTGTGCTTTTAGAGCAAATTATTTCTTCCCTGGATCAAATGTTAACTGAGAGAAATACAAAATCTTCACTCTGAACTCTGTATTCAGGGGCCATTTCTAAATGGGGAAAAAGGGGGAAAGAAAAAAAACAAGTGCCTGGTACAGAATAAATGTCTCAGTTCTGGAGGCTGGGAGTCTGAGTTCAGGATGTCAGCACGGTGGAGGGCGGGCCCTCTTCCGGGTTACAGACTTCCTGCTGTGTCCTCACATGGCAGAAGGACTGAGGGAGCTACATGGGGTCCTTTTATCAGGGCATTGATCCCATCATGGGGGCTCCACGCTCATGACCTAAACACCTCCCAAAGACCCCACCTCTTAATACTGTCACCTTGGGGATTAGAATTTCCACATATGAATTTGGAGGGGACACAAATATTCAGACCATGGCACGAAGCAGGGCACTTCCTGCACTTATTCTCCCCTTAGTGCCTCAGCTGATTTGGATTCCCATGCTTGAAAGCTCCGTCCTCTCTCCCTCCTCCCCCTTGTCCTCTCCCCTCCCCCTCATGCTCAAGGGGTAGGAGCTGGAAAGACAATAGTACCCTGCCTTTCTGTGCAGTTCTCATCCCATACCTAACATTCCCTGTGCTTGCACATGACAATTTAACAAAAATTTTATTTTTCAAGGAATGACTTTGCAAGAGAAACCTTTGATGGCCATAAAATCTATAGGTGATCTTGGGGTGAGAAGCCTTGCTGTCAGACATTTACAGTATTCTTACAAGCAGAGGTTTCATGAAGGTGTTGTGCTTTGGAAATCAAAATACCTAAGGTCTAGATCTGATTCTACCAAGGCCTGGTGGTGTGACTTTGAGACCCATGGGGTTTTGACCAATTTCCACAACTGCAAAGTTAGGATATTTGGCTTTTATACTTAATTGAGAATCCAAAGAAAGGGGTCCTCTTCCCAGAAGAGAAGCCCGTTATGCACAAACGTAATTCTGTATTCAATTCCAAGGGTTGCTGATCTCATTGGAATCCATGATTAGATGCTTTACAGGATGATTTCTAGTGATCTTGTTAGCTCTCATATTCTATATTTCTAGGTTTCCTCAAGTCTATAATGGACCTACTTAATCAAGGACAGATTGTGAATATTTGAGTAAGTATAACTTCTGAAGCAAGAGTGGTCACAACTGTTTTTAATTTGTTTTTGTTGTTGTTTTTTCTTGTGGAGCAAAGGTGTTATTTACTGCCAAGAAGAAAGTGTGTGTTTAAAAGTGAAATCCTCCCAGATGGGAGGAGAAAACATCTGGGAACAGCATACATCCTTGGTCCTCAGTGGGGAATCTCAGTACTCTTTCTAGTAGAACAGCCTTTGGAGCCTCACAACCAAAGGTTGCAGTCCCAGCTGCAACTTGTCTGGTTTGTCTTTGGCCATGGGCAAGACAAATAGCTCAGATTTAAATTCTTCCGCTAAAATGGAAAAACATCCTTCTACCTTCCTTATAGCATTATAGTGAAAATTAAGCGAAGTTAGGCAACACTTATACATTCCTTGGCACAGATTCTCCTTCTCCTCTGTTTTGTCTCTAGTTTGTGTTCCTCTTCCTTTTCCTGTCTTAAGGGGTGATGTTCCCTGAGTTCTTTCATCCTTGACCTAAAACTTGTCTTAATACCTGTGTTTTCCTTGGGTTTTAACTACATGTGTTGCTGATAACTTCCAACTCTTTACCTCCAACCTTGACCTCCCCCTCCACATTCCACAGTCACATAATAAACCCTGGTATGGATATTTTCCCAAGGAGTAGATTTCTGTTGCTTTGGCCTGTCCATCAGACAAACCTCCTCTTTTGGTAATGGGGCTCCTTTTCCTTTGAGAGATTTCCCTGACTCTACTTCCTCCCACCAGAGGGAAGGACACAATCCACAATCACTGTTCAAAGTATCTCCTCCACTCCATTCAGTGATTTTTCCAGGAGCAGACATACGACCCCAGTGAGAGCTGTTTAGAGTTCCTTTCCACGAGCTGACATGGTTGTTAAAAAACAAGGGGCATCTTCAGCTGTGATGATAAGTGGGTATTACAGCCTGGAGTTGTCAATCATTATCACCACCATAAAGAAAGAGCTCAAGAGTGAGATAACAGAGGAAATTCAATCTGAGAGATGAAAAGAAAGATTACTTGTAACTTTGATTGAATCCCTGAATCCAGTTGTGGCAGGTATAACAATCAGGTATTTCCAAACCAATTCAAACTAGTTTATATAAAAATGGGAAATAGCTTATATAACTAGGAATCCATTGCATTAGACTAGACTCATGGTTCCAAGCCATAGAGACCCAACATGTTGACTCACTCATCCTCCCAAACAGTTCTCCTGTGTTCTTGTTTCAGTTGGAGACACCAACATCCACTCAGTCATTCCAACCAAAGGCCTATAGCCATCCTAACTACTCCTGCTTCACCATCTTTATGCCCATTAGATCAACCAGTCCCATTGTTCTTACTTCTCCACTATTTCTCTAATCGCCCCAATTTTCTTCATATCAACTCCCACCACCTAGTGTAGAGACCCACGACTTTCTCTCTGGATTACCATTAGAGTTTCCTAATTAGTCTTTTTGATCTGGTCTTTTCATGTTACTGGGGTGGGATCAAAGTGAATGGATTTATATAAAACGTGTCTGACCATGGCATTTCTCTGCTTAAAACCCTTTGAGATCCTGTTATCCCAGAATATCATCCACTTCTTTTCATGGTACGTAAAATCTTCCATGTAGTG
Source organism: Tapirus indicus (assembly GCA_031878705.1). Lineage (NCBI taxonomy): Eukaryota > Metazoa > Chordata > Mammalia > Perissodactyla > Tapiridae > Tapirus > Tapirus indicus. The sequence continues at coordinate 7,668,222 of CM062919.1, forward strand.
TTTAACTATTCTCTGCTTCCCATGTTACCATCCAGAAGTAGCACTCTTTGTAGCTACCCCTGGACAGTATGCTGTAACCCGCCTCTGTGCCTTTGCTCATCACATTGCAAAGGCAGAATAGCTTGTCTCTATTAAAAATTAGGCTTTGGAATGATACTGACCTGAGTTTGAATCCTTGTTTTGTGTGTACCAACTACTACCTGGGCAAGCTACTTATCTTCTTTAACCTCAGTTGTCTCTTTTGAAAAATAAAGATGCTAATATTAGCTGTTTTATGTGCACATTGCCATAAGAATTTTAAAGATTCTGGACTCAATTCCAACATGTGTGTGTGGTGGGAGGGGGTTGTTTCCACATCAACAACAATTCTCTGGACTCTAGCTGGGTGTCCTACAATTCAACTCAATTCTTACACTATCTACCTGGAGATAGCATTAGATTCCACAGGTTATGGGCTCAGTCCTACAAGACTGTCTCTCCCACTTCAGGTACCAGTTGCAAGCCCAGATTGTCACCCGTGCTTCTGACTGACCAACTATAGACTGGAGATTCCAATGACCCCCCACCCCGGGTTTGATTAATTTGCTAGAGTGGCTCACAGAACTCAGAGAAACGTTTTACTTACTAGATTATTGGTTTACTATAAAAAGATATAATGCAGGAAGAGCCAGATGGAAGAAATGCACAGGGCAAGGCATGAGGAAAGGACGTGGACCTTCCATGCCCTCTCCAGGTACACCACTCCCCCCATATCTCCATGTGTTCACCAACTCTGAAGCTTTCCGAACCCCATCCTCTTGGGTGTTTATGGAGGTTTCATTACCTAGGCAAGATTGATTGCAGTTGAACTCGATCTCCTGCCCCTCTTCCTTCCCCAGAGGTCAGGGGTGGGACTGAAAGTCCTAACCCTCTATCACATGACTGCTTCCATGGGCAACCCACCACCATCTTTAGGTGAGGTCCAAAGTCACCTCAATAACATAACAAAACAAAAACCTTGATTGCTCTCATCACTTAGGAAATTCCGAGTATTAGGAGCTCTGTGCCAGAGATAAGACAAAGACCAAATATATATTTCTTATTATAAATCACAATATTCTGGAGTTTAAAGAGATTTCGTGAAAAGCAGGTGGCACAGCACTGAAAGGTGATACGATCTGGCAGGTGTTAGACATTTTCTCTGGAATTCTCTCAGTGCTGAGTGTGTCCCATTACTCCCTTTGCTTGGCTCACTCCTGCTCAACCTTTGACTCAGCTCAGATATCATTTCTTTCAGAAGGCTCTCCAAGACCCCTGGGCTGGGGGGTCGGGGAGAGGGTGCTTCTGAGTTACCTGGGACTATGTCTCTCATTGCTCTTGCTGTGCCATATCATCAGACTCATCTTCTCATCTGAACTCCTTGAGGCCTGAGATGGTGTCTTCATCTTGGCATCTCCAGTTCCTAACGAGTTTTGGATTGAGTTGAATAGAAATGTTGGTTATCTTCCTGTTCAGCCTCTGAAAGAGAGCACGAGAACTGAGCCACAACCATATTAAGTTCCTTGGATCCTTTCGCTTGATTTTTTCATTTGTTTTCCCAATACATGTAATTTAGAGCTATTATACTTGTCTGCTTCTATCCTGTTAGGCTCGACGGGTGACATATTGGGAGAGACAGGGCTTGTGAATGCTAATGAATAGAAATAACTTGACATTCTCTTTTCCTTCCAACAAAAGCAGCTTTTTTCTTATTGTTCATTGGCTTTGGAATGATGGATTGTGAAAATTGAATCAACATCTCCTTTTAATACAGCACTTTTACTAGGCCCGGCCAAAAATTCTAAAGCTTTCTGAGAAAAGAGAGTCTAGGGGAATGTTAAAGACTGGTTCCTGCCAGGCTCTCTGCCTCCCCCCCACCTCCTTCCGTGAATGGATGGTCCACACACAGTGTAATGGACGGTAATTACCACATGTAGGAATTACAGAGCTGGCACTAGAATGCCCAGGGAAAAAGCCTTGTGAGCTTAGTTTGTTTCATGAATCAGAGCTCTGAAAGCTGCTTGGTTTTGCAATGAGAAAAGCAGTGAGTTTGGAAATTAGTTTGAATGTCTATCTCTTTTATAGATGAAGAAACCAGGACTCAAGCAGGTTAAATAATCTTCCCGGGGTCGCCCAGCTAGTAAGTGTTAATATTTATTTCCCATAAGGGTGTTGGGAGGAGAAAATTATAGAAGGTATACATAATGCCTACCAGAGTGCTTGCACCCAGGAGCACTTAACACTTTTTGCACACCTAGTAACTGGAAAGGCTGGTCCTAAAATGTTCCCGATAGTTCCCTTTTCAGATTTTAAGTGTTTCCCCTACAATGGATGTCCTGTCATCCTTACCTCCATTTCTCACATTTTCACATGTAGAAGGGATTTTCTGCTCCATTCCCCAGAAGTACGTGAGGAACACTTCCAGCTCTCTTCCCATGACCTCCACTCTTGCCCAGAGAAGGAAGAGAGGCAGTCTTGTCACGTTTAGGCTGGCTGACCACCTTGGTGCTCATTCTCTTCTGGATTCGCCTTACCCACAGGATGCATGCTCTCTCCTGCTTCCTCTTGTGGAGCACTTACAAGGGCAGACTGGTCCTGTAAGAGAAGACTGTCTTCATCCAGTACGGTCAGTGACTGGCTGTCAGGTCTCTATATCAATGTTAAATATCAGGAGGCTCATTATGACCACATGTATGAACTACATTCTCCAATCTAGTTGTGTCAGCAGCGAAGTTGAACTGTTTAACTCTGTCTGATGTATGTGTTGTCTCTTGGTTGACTCCAAACTTGGGAGTGGATAAAAAAGTTTTAGAAAGGCCAATTAATACTAACATCTTGATCCAATGGCTAGGGACTTTGAGATGCAAATTCTGGTGGCTGGGAATAAAAATAATAGAGAGCAAGATCAACACTTTTGGTTTAGCTGGGGTGTGAAACCTCAGATTTTAATTCAATAGCAGTTGGTGGGACAGAGAGCTTATTTCTCTATTGCTCCCCAAGCAACCAGTTGTTTTTATTTGATCATTTTTATTGGATTAGGACTTAGTAAGCAGGAGCTCTGTGATGCTCTATGGCTGACATCAACGTGTCCCAGGCACGTGCAGTCATTCCCTTGGCAAAGTGTGGCTGAGGCAGATTATGGGAGAAGAAGGGAGCTTTGGTTAGGGCTCCCTTCCAAATAGGCACATCTTTCCCATGTGGCCAACTAGACATTGATGGATGTCCCTGTTTTTACTGTTTCTTAGCCAAATCTGCAGACCAGAACTTTAATCTGACAAGACAGCTATAATTCCCGTGGGGCTGAGAGCATTCCTGTAGGTTTCATGTAAGTCGTATGAAGTTAGCCCTAGACCAGCTGCTCCAAATTCAGTTCCTGCTTATGCTGTTTAGAACTGTATTCAGAGTCAAGGGTGGGAACCAGTCAAGTAGCTAAGGAAGTAACAATCAAAGGCAATTTAAGGACTTTATTTAGATCTTAATTTGAACAATATGTTTTGAGACAATTGAGGATATTTGAATGTAGACTAGAGTTATTTATATAAATACCAAGGAGTTATTTATAATTTTGTTAGGTGTAATAATAATGTTCTGATTTATGTATGAAAATGCCCAGTTTTTAAAGAGATGCCTAACGAACTCTGTAGGGATGACATGACATGTTTGGTATTAATTTTAAAGGAAAAGTGCTTTGGGTGGCAGGTCTTTAAGTCAATGTGAAATGTTAGGAAGCCCACTATGACCACATATATAGACTATATTTTGTTAGGTGTAATGAAAGTATCAATAATAAATCAATTAAATGGGATTCAAGATTCAGGGATTCACTTCATTAATAGTCCCAAGAAAAAAAGCATATGATCCTCTTGATGTGGAAAAGCCATTTGAAAAATATTCAACAACCATTCCTGGAAAGTAATTATTAGATAGATATAGATTATTAGATAGATATAGATAGTAGATATTAAAACTCATTATAAAGGTCTAATAATTAAGAGTACAAAACAGGAGAAAAAACCCCTATCAATGGTATAGAACAGTATGTTCACACATAGACCCACATACATATGGAAATATAGTGGATTATGACATATAGTTCAGTATCATTACATTTCTATTCAGCGTATTTCTCAGGCCAAAGTCACCAGCCTGGTCGAGAGTGAAACATCAGAAGTAAACTGATGCTGTCACTAATACTGTTTGATATTGTTCTGAATGTACCAGGAAAAGCACTTAAACAGAAAAATGAAAATAAGAATACAAATAAGAAAGAACTGGGTAAAATTATTTGCCATAATTATTTCTAAATCTTTATACTAATTTTCCATGGATTTTCTTGGGATCAGCCATGTCAACTACCAATAGTAACCTCAGAAATGTGGCTAGTTGCAACTTTACAGAAATTAGTAGGGTCAAAAAAAGATATGCAAATAAGAAACAGTTAAAATATAATGGAAGAAAAGATCATATTTAGAGTACCAGGATAAAAATTTAAACACATAGGAATAACCCTAAGAAATGTAGAGGGCCTATATGAACAAACCCTAATAATATCGAGACTTCCTATCAAAAGACAAAAGGACCTACTATCTAATTATCAAAAGACAAAAGGACCTACTATCTAATTATCTTTCATTTTTCTCGGCATTTTGAAAAATGTTTGTTTTAAAGGCCAGATTGTAGACTAAAAGTTCCAAAAATAGATACCAAAGAAACTACACACTGTGCACAACGTGTGTGTTGTGGATTGAATTGTGTCCCCCCAAAAGATATTTTCAAGTCCTAAGCCCAGGAACCTATGAATGAGACTTTATTTGGGAATAGGGTCTCCGCAGATATAATCAAGTTAAGATGAGGCCATGCTGGATTAAGGTGAGCCCTAAATTCAATATGACTGGTGTCCTTAAGAGGGAAATTTGGACACAAAGACACAGGGAGGACGGCCATGTGAAGACTGAGACAGAGATTGAAGTCGTGAATCCATAAGCCAAGGAGCAGCAACGATTGCTGGCAGCCACTAGAAGTCAGACAAGGTAAGATTCTTCCCTAGAGCCTCTGTGGAGAGAATGGCCCTGCCAACTTCCTGATTTTGGATTTCTAGCTTCCAGCACTGTGAGAGAATGTATTTCTGTTGTTCTAAGTTGCTCAGTGTGTGGTACTTTGTTACCGCAGCCCTAGGAAACCAACACTTGCACAAACACACCCACACACATAATCATTGTACCTGAAATGAATTTATCTTTAATTTTTAAAATGCCTGATTATTTTCATTTTGTGTTGCCAACTATGAATGAACAATAAGTCAAATAGAAGCAAAAGCACCCAAAGAGGGATTACAGTTCAAGCAAGCTAATCTTTAGGCAAAGAACTTGACCACTGAGTGCACTGGAGGTAGGCTGATGTCTCCACTGCAGCCCAAGGAGGCGCTCGCTCATGTTGAGAGTAACAGGCCTGCCTCAATTTTTCGCAATCTCTGTACAAAAGCCAAATGGAGGCTCAGATACACATGTGTGAGTATTTATTTTATTTATTTACTTTTTTTTTTGTGGGGAAGACCAGCCCTGAGCTAACATCTGTTGCCAATCCTACCCTTTTTGCTGAGGAAGACTGGCCCTGGGCTAACATCCATGCCCATCTTCCTCCACTTTATATGGGACGCCGCCACGGCATGGCTGACAGGCAGTGCGTCGGCGGGCGCCAGGGATCCGAACTCGCAAACCCTGGGCTGCCAAGCGCGGACTAAACCGCTGCGCCACTGGGCGGCCCCTTTGTGTGAGTATTTAAATGTCCTTAATAATTAGCCAGCTCGATTGATGTGTTCTATCCCCATACTTTGACAAGTAGATTCTCATAACAAGAAAATCAAAAAATATATGTGAAAAGTTATGGCTTTATATGACTGAATGCCAGCAAAATATCAAAGATGACCATGTTTAATTATGCTTATCTCTGTTTCTGCTGATGGGCGGGCAGTGTTTAGATGTGTGATAAAATAAACATATACATGACTTATAAATGATTAAGTAGCATTCCATACTAACTATCTTGGCTTCAACACAGCTAAATCATTAGTTATGTTTTCATAATTATGACTTTTACATAGTTTGTATTCTATTGACAGAAATGACCTAAATGTATTAACATATAAAAAATAATTTTTCACACATTTTCAAATAAGTTAAAAAATATTAACATTATCTAAAAAAATTGGAAAGTAAAAATATTTATGAATATAAAATTTTAATTTTAAGTTACTTTTTAATATAATTGAATGACATTAACTTTTTTTATAAAAATAAAATTAACTGAAAATCTAATATTCCACATCCATTCGGTCTCCAAAGCACAGAATTGGTACCATGCTTCACACATTACATCTAGATCCACCTCTATAAAAATATAGGAACAAAATGAATCATATAATGTTGGGAAATGTTTCTCAGACACCATGTGCAACTAGAAATACCATGGTAATTTGTGCATACCTCTGGGACTACATGCATAATGAAAAGCAGTAAAATGGATGTTCTACAATAATAAGAACTGGTTGTTGGTTATGAAGGAATTGATTGCATTCATGCTTTCTGAGCAGAAGGATTTGACAAGTTATTTTCTCGTATCTAAGTGTGTCCACAGCTCAAATTGTCCACACCCTGTTAAGTGGTCTCTGAAGCAGCACAGCCCACAGACCTGGCATTCAGACATAGTCATCTTTTGTACTTAGTACATCAAGCAGGAGATGAGAAGTGCTTCCCTGGGCCTGAGTGGTGTTGGTCGTAAGAATGGATGTTTAGAGTTGTGGGTTACACTCTGCCAGCTCTGATCCCAACTGGGGTTCCCAGGTGTTCAAATAAATTCATTTAAATAAATTGTGTGTTTGTGATATTTGAGGCTCCCCCAAGTGTAGGACCTAGGGAAGGGGCGCTCTTGTCTGATTCTGGCATGCGAACTTAACCACTACGCTACCAGGCTGGTCCCCAGGATGATTCTTTACCCCAACTGAGACCAGCTGGTAATTTAGTCCATGCTGGGAGAGTAAAACATAATTCTTTGTCCTTATGAGCAGTCTCTTTGGGCCCTACTATTTCTTTAAAGCAAGACTCAGTACTTCAATGCCTCACAGCTCCAGACTGCATGAGTAAGAACTGATAATTTACTGGACATTTTTGTGGTTAGGAGGGAAGAGGTTTACAACCTAAGTAACGTGACAAACTTCACACAAACTCCCTTTAAGTCTTTCTATTCTTTCCCCTCAAATTCTCTCCCAATATCAGCCATCTTCTCTCTCCACATCAGCCCTCCTCTCTTCCACTCTCCACATAAGGCGATCCAAGCCCCACCCCCACCTCCCCCTCGTCTCACTATGTAGAGTGATTTGTATCCCCTTGGACTCTGGTTTGCAGCCCCCCAGTCATCACCCTGTCCAGCACGCAAAGGAATTTCCCTAGGACTCACAAGAAGATAGGGACTGGGGTAAATAAACAGAGGGCTTTCGGACAGACTCATAGGATATTCGGATTCTTGTTGAGGGGGATTCTCGATCCCTCCATCTTTTGCCTGATGCAAATTGCGAACAATGAAGCCAGAGCAGGAGATGCAGGAAACCTGGTTTCCAGGTTTGGTTGTGGGTTCTTACCCAGAAGAGAATGGAGCTAAATGAATGGCATTTGTGTACCCAGCCCACTTTCTCAAACTCTTTCTCCTCATGCCCACATGTGTCTTGGAGTTTGTGGCTCACAAGGGCACCTGAGAAGTGATGCTTAGATCACCGTAAGAAGTCAGTTAGACCACCCTAGCTGAATTCCATCACTGAATTCTCCAAGAGCTTAACTGTTTGGTTTTGTGTGTGGGTTTTTTTTTTTTTGGTGAGGAAGATTGGCCCTGAGCTAACAGCTGTGCCAGTTTTCCTCTATTTTGCATGTGGGATGCTGCCACAGCATGGTTTGATGAGTGGTGTGTAGGTCCGCACCCGGGATCCAAATCCACAAACCCTGGGCCAAAGCAAAGCATGTGAACTTAACCACTACTCCACCAGGCCAGCCCCTTTGGTTTTTTTTTTTTTTTTTTTTTTTTTGAGCTAATTCTCCTCTAATCCACAGGGCCTGTATTCATGGAGAAGAACAAGCACAGAAAAGTATTTTGTGGGCTAGAGGTGATGGAAGGAGGTTTATATATGGAATGTTAGAGTATCGCCAACCAGATTGTAATGAAAACTACGTAGAGAGCTCGATGACCCTGGAGATGGTTTTAATCCCTTCCTGGCAGCTGAGATAGCAGTTAGTTTGAAACACGTTTCAATGTCAATGTCTTCACTGCATCAGGTATTCTTATCTCAAATGATCTGACATTAAGATCTGGAAATAAATGCATATACTTTAGGGTAATGTTGACCCACAGAAAATCTTTGTTGAAAGAATAAATCCACACTATAGCAGCCAAGTATAATACTGTTTTCCAAACATTTAATAACTTTTCCACCACTGGGCATCTTTCATGCTGTTCCTTCTATCTAGAATGTTCTCCCAAAACTCTACCCTTTGTTAAAATTCATCTTAGATGTTAGATCCTCTCAGCGCTTCCTTCTCATTGCTGGGGAAAACCATTTACACATTCCTCCACTCAACCAGAGCTAAGAAGAGGGTGGGTTTCTCTCTCTGTGTCCTTTGGTGAGCCCCTCTCCTGTCGCTGACCTACACGTTGGCAATCCTCTCTCAGATTGCTTTCTCTGGACCTAGCATAGGTGCGCACATCAGTATCTGCTCCTATGGACTCTCAAACCTCCAGAAAAAGTAAATGATGGCAAAGGAGTCCTCTTCGGGGGAAACAATGGATAAATACTGTTTGTTGACAGAATAAATGAATCACCATCTCGCTGCCCGCACAGTTTTACAGCCGTCACTGCCTTTTGCAGAGGCCGTCTGCCAGCTGACCGATGGGCCTGCACCAGGGGCTAAGGGACCCGACCACGGCTCAGTATCAGTCCTTGTGTGGCCATAGATTCACAGAAGTCTAGGCCTGGATAATGAGGAAAAGTGAAAGAGTAGCAACACATTTTAATCTAATGAGTTGGAAATGCCTAATGAGCTGTGAGAGGGATTAACGCAAAGAGAGGTTTTATTTAGCATAGTTTTCAACGCTCTGAGAATAATAATTACAAACTACTTGGGTGCTTCCAAATTCCCTTTTCACTGTAAATTTAAACATGAACAAAAACATGATACCAAGAGAACTGACACGTGGACCCCAAATCACACAATGGAAGCACATTTGGAAACTAAAACCTGATGAAATTATGAAGTGTAAACATAGACAAAAAGAGGAATTAAACTGTGTCAAGGATCTTGGAGACCAACTTACCCAGTCCCCTAATGTTACAGATGGGATAGTGGAGAGCCAGTGAGGAAGGACTTGTCAAAGTCAGACAGCTAACGAGGGAGATGGGAAGAAACCCATCGCGGTGGGCAAACTAAAAGGAGAATATAATTGCCTCAGACTTGGTTCCCTGTGGGCACAAAAGCAGCCTCACTAACAAGCCCACATAATGATAGTGACTCATCCAATTAACACAGTACAGAGGTTTGAGATGAAGACTTTCAAGTGGCATACTTAGTTGCGTGGTGCTGAATCCGTCGTTAGCTCCTCTGAACCATAAATGAGCGAGAACTCCGTGGAGTTTGGTGTTACAGCACGAGTGGGGTCTGCAGCAGGGTTTACCCCCATGGTGAAATTTTTTCTTTTTGTCAAAAGGGAAAACCTAGAAGGCACGTTCCTGGGATCCTTCCCTGGAACTAGAGGAAGTGGAGGAGGAAGAAGGCTCTTGGGGAGAGGTGATGGTGTACCAGAAAGCAGACAAGGGCCATCCTTCACAGCTTAGCCAAGCCATTTGCTCAGGTCACTCAGTTCACAAGCCATTAATCTTTCTGAAACATGTAATATCCCCCTTTTATAGCTAGTGAGACAGTGGCTCCTAGAGTTTCGCCGTGTGCCCAAGAAATGATTGAATGGCCAGAAGAACACCCTCTTCTGTGTATCTAGCTGTTGATAGGGTCAGGACTGTGCCTGGGTTTCCTGGCTCCTGGTGAGTTCTCTTTCTTCTAGAAGGTGGTATGTAGCAATGAAAAAATGTAATTTATGAATAGTACACCAAGGGATACCTGCAGGGAGAAGGATACAGGACGTTGGAGATGACCCTCCCCACACATTTGTTCATTGTGGGGAGAACCAGCCTAGGAGTCTTGTCCTTGCTGCTTCCTGTAGTGGGAAAGGCCTCACTCTAGGTATTTGTGTACCTCATTGTTCCCCCCCTTTTTGTTTTCCAGATCTCTGCTCAAATGTCACCTCCTCCGAGAGGCCCTCCATGAACAACATATGTAAAATAATTCACCCTCTCCTCCCTGGTCGCTCTGTCACTAATTTCAGGTGGAGATCTGCTATGAAGAAAGACAAATTAAGTAAACAAATAAATGCATTTATTGCCTATCTCCACCAATAGGATGTAAGCTCCATGAGGGTGTGGACTTTTCCTGTCTCCTTCACAGTGCCCAACAACACTTGGGACGTAGTCGGCACTGAATGAGGAGTCCTGAATAGATTAACAAGTGAGCGGACATTGAAACCTGTTCACTGGACTTGGAGACCTACACTGTGCTCCCACACTCATTCTTCTCTCCTTGTCCACAACATCATTTCTCTCCCGGTTTCCTCGCTGTACCTGAGTTGCTCTTCCTCAGCCTCCTTGCTGGGTCTATTTCCTTACCTGCCTCAAATAACTATGATCAGTGCTTTACAGACTCGCCCCATTTGATAATGCTATCCGCACTCACAGGTGATGTAAGAGATGATCCCAACTTTATCTGCGAGGGAACGGGTCGTGTTGTTTAAACCATCTACGCCTCATAGTCACAAAACTACAAAGTGGCCGGTGAGGCTCAAGTCATGACAATATCTGCAGCACTTTCTTGGGTTGGTATGAGGATCAACTGAATCAACACACGTCAAGTTCTCAGCACAGGGCCTGGAACACTGGAGACCTGATCAGTGTTACCTCTGTTGTTCTCATTGCTGGGCGGGGCTGGGGGCGTGCCTCCGAACGGACCCTGGCAGGAAATGGATGGCACATTTAAGAGTGTGACCGAGGACACTTGACTAGAGCCAGAGTGGGAGGTGCCACCAGAGCTCCGAGAGGTGCAGGTGTAGGAGGGGCTCAAACCAACATACACTTTAGGAACGCTCACTTACCTGAGCCCCTTTGGAGGTCCCCGAGAGCGTATCTAGCAATGTGTTCACGTGGTCACACGTTTTTGTAAATTTTTCAAGAGTGAGATATTTAACCCACAATTGTCTCTTCCTACTGGGACTTTGCCTTCATCACATTCCGTCCTGTTGGGTGGATTTGGAGTCTTTGGAATGTAGCTAAGGGGATGTTGCATTTAGGGTATGTTTAATTTGTGAATTGCATAAATATATCTCCCCAAACCCATGGGGAGATATATTCCATGGGCAATCACTTCCATGGGGAGATCACTTCCATGGGCAATTATTGTCAGCATTGCCGTGTGGGAACGGCCTCCAGGAGAGGTCCTGGCACCTTCTGTGACAACTTGCCCACGTATTGTGGCACGAGGTCGCAAGATGGCTGTATTGCCACACAAATGTGTCCTGCGGACCGTGGCCACCAGATGTATGTGGGTAGTGAAAAGAAGGAATTGGAAAGCTACAAAGCCAGAAGCTAGTCTGGAAAATTCTCCCAGCCAACAGATGTGTGAAATTGTAAGCAGAGGGTTTAGTTTGCCTGACCCCCTGATCAAAACAGAAATATTCTCTGATCAGAAAAAAATTCTATTTTACCATATTCCCATAAAAAAGTTTGGCATGTTGATAATGTAGTGATGATAGTGTTCAAGCAGCTGAAAAAAGAGGCTGAATTTTTCTGTTTCCTCTATTTAAAATATTACAAAGTTGATGAAACTTTTCATGATAATAAGGAGAAGGCCGATAAAATGTACAGAAAAGGTACTACTTAGGTGTGTATGGATTTTGTAAAGTGTGATTTGTAACATTTTTTTAATTTTGAAAGTTGTGATTTCTCTCATTCTAAATAGATATTCATTTTATACCTAAGTTTGTATTTCTTAAGGAGGGTCCAAAATTTGTGTAAACGTCTACTCCACAAAACTAGTTAGTTCTGCCCTGGCTGCGGCCTTCAGTAGAGAAACAGGCACTTCTAAAGGGGGACCTGGCAGTGGGCGAGCTGGAGGAATATATCCCCTGACCTCTTCGTCCTGCAGCCCAAACCGAAGCCAGAGGGAAAGGGAGCCAGTTACTTCAGGCCATGGAGTTCTGTCTCTGTGGGCACAGAGCAGGGTGGGGAAGGGGCAAACGGAACGTTCCCAGCACAGTGGGAACCTCGCATTGCCGCGCAGGGTCTTCCACTAGCACAGCGCTGGGGGACACTCTTCCCTGTGCCCACCCCCACGCACTCCTTCCCACTGGGAAAGGAATGACTTGTGCAATTCATGAGTTTGGGAGAAGGAATAAAGCGCAGAGCGGTCAGCATCTCCTGGGTCTCTGTCACTGGGACCTGCCTCCCTGCAGAGGGGTGTGTCCTGCGCACTCGTATGCTGTGGAGCCCGCAGTTGTCCAGCTGTGCCGTGAACGTGAACCGGAGCGTGTCTGCCGAATCCGGGGGCGACACAGCAGGAAGCTCCTTTGAGGACGTGGTTTAGATGTGCTGAAATAAGGTCCCTTCCAGCTCTACTGATGATGATAATAATAATAGTAATAAATAGCATTGTTACTATGATCTAGTCCAACCCCCACATTGTACAGGTTAAACATGTATTTTGCCCTTAAAATAAATGTTCTATTAAAATATTTATTATGGCTAAGCTTTTTATTATTTTTAGCTTTCCTTCAAATCTCAGTTCTAACTATATTTGAATATGCAGAGAACTTCCAGTTTTAGAGAACGTTTGTGTGAATTACTGGCAAATATAACTGCCAACAATGATCTTTTATTTGTGAAACCTCTGAGTTCTAAATCATAATTTCCTTTTATGGATTTCTTAGCGAAATGTCTACCAAAATGAATAAAGACTGGAAAGAACTTCCTTTTTGCTCTAAATATAAGACACAACCCTTTAAAAACAGGGATTTGTATAACACTGAGGCTGGAAGAAACGAAGTGGCTGTCCAGGTTTATGATGTCTAAACAAAGGGTAAAGATTAAGTTAGTTTTCCAAAGGTTCGGATTGCTTCCGTTCCTCGAGAAAGTGTGGAGATGAATTAAGAACAGCAACAATGACAAGGAGGACAGGTTGTGGCTGGAGTGAGGGGTGGGGGATGGTGACTCTAGTGCCACCTGCTTGGTCCTGAAGCACCTGCCCGGACTCCCTAGTGATTTTTAAAACCACGAGACCAGCTTAGGGATCGCCAGGGGCCCACCCACACAGCGGCCCGTTCTGGGAGTTCATTATAAGTTATTACTCAAAAACCCCAGGTGGTACTCGTCCTTGCTTCGAATTACCTTTTAGGAGCCTCCAGGACCCAAATCCTCAGGGATGACCCGGGAGGGGAGGGATTTGGAGGAGTGAGGGTCACATGTCTTAGGATCAGCCTTGTTCTGAGTTGCTGAGATGCCAGAGAGCTGGCTGTTCTACAGGCTGATTCACTATCTGCCCTTTCGTTTTCGAGGCGAGATGGAGGAATTTACAGTTGGAGGTATTGCGCTCGAAAGGGTAAACAGCAAAGTTAAGCATACAATTGCTTTCTGTGTCAGTTCATGGAAATCAGTAAGAATGTTTCAATAGCAAGGCTCTAAACAGCTTTATTCTACAGCTATTGCTAGTTCTGTTTTCAAAAGAGGAACTTGATTTCAAAGCTTGGTCCCTGGAACAGCAGCATCGGCATCAGCAGATGCAGGGAATCAGAATCTGAATTTTCATGAGCTCCTTTGTGATTTGTACGTGCAGTAAACCAGTGCTTCTCCAACTTGGGAGTTTAAGTCATGAGATTTCTCTGCAGGAGGCCCTGAGGAGTCTGGCCCTCAGTCCCAGGTGGGTATCTCGTAAACTGGCCGAGAAATGACAGCCACTGCAAGCAGGCGTTCAACTTTACGAGGTGAGTCCCGAACGAGCTCTGAAGCGATTGGACCGCAGCAGCATCTTGGCTCACTTCTTTTCAACCCTGGATTTCTCTGTCTGACTCAGGCCCCTCTTGTCCAGCCTGAGGACACTCTTCTCAATCCCCCTCTGTCTTCCTTTCTGCCTGTCCCTCCCTACTCTGCACCGGGGTTCGCATTACCTTTAATCACAGCCTATGGCTCTGCGCATGCTGCTTTCTCTGATAACATAAAGTACGCCGTCTCCCCCACTGGACCGTGAGCACTTTTTCCCTTTTCATTTTCTAAGAGCAATAGCAATGCCATGGCAATGTCGGATCCCTAACCTCGAATGGGGGTGGGGTTGATGAAGAAACCAGAGCAGGTGTTCTCCAGAAAGGAAACAATTAGTAAGATGAAGGGAGAAATGAAGGAGCCGTGTTTTCAGCCAGTGCTTCTCAAACTGTCATATGTATACAAGTCACTCGGGGATTTGCAGATTCTGATTCAGGAGGTCAGGGATGGGACCAGAGATTCTACAAGTCTTACAAGATATCAGGTGATGCCGGTGCTACTAGTCTAAGCACCACGCTTTGAGTAGAAAGTTTCGGGCAACGAGAAGGCAAGGATCTTGCTATTATATTCACTGCTATATCAAGCTCGAGTATGTCTGCCCCAGAAAAGATGTTTAATAGATGAGTAAATAAATGCTTACTGGATTACACACTTAGTATGAGGCATCACGCCAGGTGCTTGAATTCTCTTAAAAATCCTGCAAGATATAAAGTATGTTAGTTTTGGCTGTAAAACCAGAGCTACTGCTATATGTGTTGAGGCACAGAGAGGTTGAGTTACTTGCTCAAAGTCACACAGTTATTGTGGCAAGTTGTTGCTTTCCAAATGTTCCATGTGCTCCCCCACATTTCCTAATCTCTTTTGTAGTTAGTCGAAGCTGTTGAACTAATTCCAGCCAGTGGACCGCTAGGGACATGGTATGTGTCACCTCCTAGCTGAGGCAGTTAAAAGCCAGCTCTCTCTTCTCCTCCAACCCTCTCTTCTCTATTTTGTACTCTGCCATTTGAAACATATGGCCCCCACGGTAAGGGTAAGGGGAATGCCGCCCAAACTGCAGTGGGCTTCACATGAGGATACATAAATCATTGCTGAATTTAAACCGCTGCAAATCTGAGTTTGTTATCAGATTATTATTTCAAGTATTATTACAAGAAATTATTTGGTGTTGCTATCAGACAACCCTCGGTGTAATGGGCTTTTTATCTGGACCCTAGGTGCCCTAAAGGTGCGCGTACCCCCAGTACAGTCTAGACTAGGCATGCCACCGTAGGGCCAATGGGTTGAACCCAGAAAATGCTGGCACTGGGGCTGTGAAAAGTGAATGACCGGTGCCCTGAGAAACATCTGAAGACGTGGAAGCTTTAATGATGGCTGCAAAGTGATAGTCCTCTGCAACTCGGTCGAAGTTCATTCTCTGACAAGCACCATTTGCTTTCCAGCTCTGTCCTTTGTCCATAGAGAGGCCTGTCTTCAAGCGTGGTGGGGAGGAGGAAACCATGCTTTTAGGGATCTTACGGGCTGCACTCATGAACCGAATGAAATCTGATGTGTAGAATGTTATTAATACACACCTACTCGAACGATTGCCTTTACAACCTCTGTTGACTCATTCAATGGATGGGGACGCTGTTTCTGCACACAACGGGTTATGGATTAGTGTGTCCCACAAAATAAGATGCAACATCCTACTCGCATGTAAACATCAAAAGGACATGACTATTGTTTCTAGGGATACGGAATTGAACAGAATAGAGTAGCACAATTGACCTAATAAGAAATAGAAAGCCTGACAAAATATCATTATAGAAATCAAATCAGTATTTGAGACTTTCCAGCCTCTCCCTCCCCCCACCCATGTTTCTCCTCCTCTGTTAAAGACGCCCGTCCAAGATGTTTTTACTGGTGAGGTGGCTTAACTTCAAGGACCAGCTGATCTCTACTCTCTGAAACAATTTGCATCAAATGGAGAAATAAAGTGACTCAACCCATTCTATGAGCAGTATCTCTTGTAATAAAAAGGTATAGGACGGTACTAAAAGAGGAAATTACAGACCAATATCACTTACATAAAGATTCTGATAGTAGATCTGTAAACTCTGCAGTGTGTACTATAAATAGATCATGACAAAGTAAGGTTTATCTCAGAAATGTAAGGGAGATTTAATATGAGAAAAATGTATTGAAGTAATACACTACATTAAGATTTTAAATGAGAAAAAATAACTCAAATATGTTATAAATTTAATAAATGTAGTTATGAAAAAAATCTATACAGCTTATGGATAGAAGGGAATCGTCTTAGGCTGATAAAATGTATCTTCCAAAAGCCTATGGCAAAAATTATGCTTAAATGAAACGGTGAATCTCTAAGGAACCTCTTGTCTCCTCCAATATTAATTTCTTTTCAGCTCTAATCTTTTGCTTACCTAGAAAATACAAGGATGCCCATTTTTGTTTTTAATTTCATATTTTACATTGATTAGGACTTTTCTTAAACTGCTAAATAGATGATAGCATTCTTATTAGAGCTATTCACATTGCTGATGTGTAAGAATTCAATTAATTTTTAAAAGATTGAATTTGCACTTGGCAATTTTGCTGAACTCTTATTTGCAAGTGATATGATCTAAAATTCTCTTCCTTCTTCATGGCTTTAATTGATTATGTAATCTATTGTTTTATTGTTATTGACAAAGAGATTTTTCCCCCAAAATAAAGGAAATAAATAATAAAACATTATTGGTTGGGCACAACTTTATTTCTATTACCTTTTCCAACCAATTACCAGACTAAAAGGTAATCACACGTTCCCATTGATGCCAGTTTTCCTCAAATGCATCTATAAGTTCAATGCTCTTCTGATCAAAATTTCAACAGGGGTTGACGAGCTGACTGTAAAATGCATATAGAAGAGCAAAAGCCAAGAATAGCCAAGACTATTATTGTAGTTTTATAATATCTGCTAGGGAAAGTCTCCCCACTTGGTATATATACCTCTGTCACTGGTAAACTGTCCTGTTAGAATTAACTCTGAAGAAGAATCACAATAAACAGTGACATGCAGCAGCACAGAGACCCAGCCGATCCACACAAATATGGAAACAGGATACAGGGAGGTCGTGCTGCACGCAGAGAGAAAGGCATAGATTCTCCAATAATGGGTGTTAGGACAACTGAATAATTCACCTCAAACTGAACTTTTGTGAGGATATGAATCTGATTTAGGTATTTTTTGTTAAAAAATGTTTTGGACCCAGATCCTTTTGAAGATTTTTACAAAGCCTGTAACTGACAGCTTTTATTTTATTATGTTGTCCACTGTTGTATGGAAGTTTATTTTTAATATTAAATTTAATATATAAGTATATATATATACTTATATATACTTTTGATCTCAAGGTAGGGGAGGACTTCTAAAATAAAGCACAAGAAGCACCAAACCTGAAGGAACTTTTTTTCTTTATGTGTATTTAAGAGTATCTATATATATTTTTAAAAGTTTAAAATATTTCAATAGTAAAATGGACAAAGGGTGCCAGCAGGCCATCACAGAAAATTAAAATCTCCGATACACACAAAAGTATACTATCTCATAGGAACCAGGGAAATGCAAATGAACACAACACATTGCTTCAAGTTTAGATATTGCCAAATAGGACACTGAAGTTCCTGTTTCTCTGTATCTTCACCAGCTCTTAGCTGACGGTTACCATTTCACAATGATCAGACTGGAAGGTGCTTTCCTTGGTGATTGCCATTTATACCCCTCCAGCACTCACCCTATGATCCAGTGTGTTTAGACATCATTAGTGGACAACATGCTGATCTTTTCTTCTGTGTACAGTGGGGCTGCAGAGCCCCTTTGGGGGGTTGTGTGACCACTTCTGGACAGTGGGTTGTGAGTGGAAGTGCTGTGTGTTACCACCTGTGCAAGCTCCTCTCCTCTTGCTCCTTCCCTGTCACAGTGGCAGAGAAGCCCAAGTGGTTTCAATGGTGCAGCTACAAGATGGGACCTTCCAACAGACTAGGTCCCTGACAGACTGTGGACATGAAGTGTGAATGAGAAATAAACATTTGTTTGGTTGACCAACTAGGGTGGCAAAATAAATGATAAATAACCTCAAATGGCCACACATGCAACAATTTCTCTAAGGTATAGACCTAGAAATAGAACTGCTGAGCACTAATGCAGAATTGGGCACAGAATTGGCCTTCCCTAATGTGAGTTAGTGGACCAGGCTTAGCCTAGCCTACCCTAGAGATACACAGACAAATAAAATCCAATTCTTTCCGTCAAGCAGCTCAGACGAGTCAGCTGTTAGTCCCCTTGCCCTGCGCTGTTCAACATGGTAAACACTAGGCACATATGGGTAACGAATACGTGAAACGTGGCTAGGGTGACTGGCGAACCAAACTTTTAGTTTTATTTAAGTTAAAAAACTGAAGCAGTGTAAAATCTTTCCATTAAACACAACTTAAATGTTTTGGTAGGGCTGCATTTCATGACAACTGAAAATTGAGCGTCAAAATTGAAACATGCTGTAAGTTTAAAATAGACATCTGAAGACTTTAAAAAAGTATATACATGTGTTTATATATACAAAATCTCAAACTTTAAGTTGACTGAAAATGTTAAATGATATTTTAGATGTATTGGGTCAAATCATTTAATTTCACCTGCTCCTTTTACTCTTTCAAATGTGGCTACTAGATAGTTAAGATCACATATATGGTTCAGACTATCTATTGAACAGCACTGCTCAAGACTAGGTCCAACTCCTTAGAGTGGTATCTCATCCCAACTAACACGCCTGCTACGTGTTGGCAGTTCACACTGAGTGTAACCTGTGGCAGGAAAAGGCTCTCACACTGCAAAGCAGAGCTTTAGAGACACGAGTGGGGACAGCAGTGCCTCCGGCCCCAACACTGTCCTACACATTACTTTACTCATCTTCATGCAAACCCGATGAATCAGGTGTCACTAATCTTTCTGAGCTTTTCTTACTGATAAAGTGTGGATTAGTTACTGCCACTTGCTAACTTTATGGCCATGAAGTCAGCTTCTGCCCAAGTCCCCTATTCTAATAAGCACCACACTGTCAGTTGCCACCCTGGTAGTTCACGCCTCAGACAAACCTCCTTCTGCCTTCCACTGTCTTAGCTGATGTCCACTCTCCCCGAAATAACCAAAGGTGACAATTTATTACACTAGATCTATAGGATTGGAGAATAATGATTCATTTCAACCCAGATAATACATTAATCAGATAAATTGCTGAATTTAAGCAATTCACATCTCCTCTTTGTTTTCCTCAGGGTCTGCCAATATTCATCTCAAGCTCAATTCTCTTTCCTGTTTTTGACTCCATGGGCGCTGGGAATGAGATGAGGGAATTAACCTCCCTCTCCAAATACCCTCATCCTCCTTCCTCTCGAAAGTGTGTGCAATCAGATGCAAGGGGTCAATTATATTTGCATAGAGAGCATCAATAGTGCGACTACACTCACACGGTCCAGGAGGCTCGTCAATGGCTTGGGGTCTTCCACCGAGCCCTCCCCTGGTCTGGAGTGGCCAGGCACAGAGGGCAGGTTAAGGGCCCACACACATTCTCTGATGAGGCCACTGACCATGGTAAGAAAATTGCCACTGCTGCTCAAACTAGCACCTCCTGTGAATTTAAGCCAAAGCGAAACCAAACAGTACCCCGGCCTCATTCAGGGTGCACGGTCAGCCAGCAGTGCACCTGGTGGAATTCAAGGCCCCTGTGTTGTACAGAATGATCCCTTCACGTGGTTCTGAAATGTGTTATACAAGACAGGGTAACAAACAGCCACCTTAGCATTTAAAATGAAAGGGCAGAGAACATTTTACGGTTGTTTTATTTAACAAAATTTACGCCAACTTCTATAACAATATACAAATGTGTTTCAAAACCAGAGCAGCAGACACACAAACTGTTAACGCAGGACTTACAATAATGCTTAAAACATGTTACGCAATGTTTCGTTTTCTGCTCATATTGATTTACAGATTCAAAAATTATTCCAAAGGCCGAGCAGCATCACATCTTCATTTTCTGGGATGGCTTATACAGTATGTACTAAAGGAAGAGGGATGGAGCTTGTGAGGGTTAACACATTGTGTTCAGCTTAGTTCAACAAACAGCGCTTGCCCATTACAGGAGCTCACAAAATGTTTTGGGCTGGGGATAAAAATTTGAGTAGAATATAATCTATTGGAGTATACTTAGAGTGAAAAATATTTTAAAATGACTCAATCAAGATCGTCTCATTTCTGATCCCCAAATGTAAGACAATCTACCTTAAAAGATAAGTTTAAAATTATTTTAGAAGTAAGTACTATTAATAAATTTTCGTGAGTTGAGGTCCTCCACAATCCAGGTAAGGAGGAGCTCACAAATACTCAGCACAGCTTGACCCCCCCTGCCCCCTTTTCTGAGTTTGTTACAAATGACGTGCTCAATTCATGACATTTATCTATATGTTAACAAGCCATTTTCCCAAGTTCGGTATATAGGGGAGATGGCCACATTTTGCTTTTTCATTTTTTACAACTTTCAGGAACCCTCTTAATTCCTTAAAAAGTACTGCAGTTCTGAAAATCTCCAAAAGCTGAACTACATATTCTACTCACAAAACTTAGCTCCGTCCAAGAACACAGCTGAGTTTCAGGTAATACTTGAAAAATAGTTGATGCTGCAAAGTGTAGATATTTCATGTTGAGACTTAACACTCTGACTTGATTCATGGTCATCTTTCCTGAAAGGTCACAGTCTAACCTTTCAGGAAAGATGCTACTAAGCAGTGAGGTATAGGAGAAGACAAAAATTCAAATCAGCCTTTTCTTCTCCTCTTCTCAACATCCTACAAGCTTCTTTCATCCTGGAGGGGTACAAATCTATACAGGGACACAACTTTAGAACACTCTCCTTTATGTAGTGAAGTGGCACCCAGGATCCATTTCCCAAAAAGCACCAGCCAGAAATGCATGGGGACTAAATACTGTAAGGAAATGATCCATAGGGGTTTCTACTCTGTTTGTTCATACGCATCAGACCCATCACTTACTGTGCTTTCATTTTCTAAAAACAAGAACAGACCATTATAAAAATGTACTTCCAAAATAATTTCCTTCTAGAATATAAAGTTTTATGTTTTTCCAGCCCACATAATTTCATTATAAAATAGGAAATCAGAAAATCAGCTACTGCAGTTTTCATATGGTAAAAAATATTTATATGTGTACACACATATATACACATAAAAAATCCATGTTTTAAATTTCAATAATTAACCAATTAATCAACTTAATGATCATGTATTGAATTATACATAACAAATGTTGATTATCTGTAATGAGAACCAACTACAAAGAAGAATTACAATCCCACCTATCAAAGGATAATCTAAGACTTTCCCACGTGGGGGGAAAAATCAGGAAGTCTCCGACTGACTACCCAACGCAACAGAAATCTCACTATGTCTGTTTCCAACGTGACAGCCCTGTTTCATTCACTGCACTAATAAACTCCTTAAGAGAGGTGCAGCCCTTAAAGGGAGGAATACAGAGTCGGGGCTGCCTCGTGGCCCCATTTGTGTTCTGCACGATGGGCAGTGCCTAGCTGAGTGGGCAAGTGAGGATAAAACCAGCCTGAGCTGCGTTTGCCAAGCCATCTCTCTGCCCATGAAGCCACCATGGTGCAGAGGGCAGGCTTTTTCTAATGCAAAGGTGCTGCAGACCAGCACCAGCCCAGATTCTGCTGGTGGAGGGGCAGCAGGAGTGTTCTGGCAGTGCTTCCTAGGAAAGGTGAGCAATGGGGAAAGAATGATGGTGGCTGAGATAAATTAGAGGCAGAGTATTACTGTTGATGAAAACCAGGGACGGTGTTCCTACAACTTTAACAAAGATGGTGGGATGGCTCCAAATTGTTGATTCTGTTTTTCGTATTTTCATGAGGAAAAACGTAAGGGGCCTCAAGGGCACAAAAAGAAAGGACAGGAGGTGAGGAGGGGTGTGGAACAAGAGGGCTGTTCAGAAAAAACAGCCAAAGGAGAGCAGAACATGGCCTGAGAGTAGTGTCTGGGCCCTCAGGGGTGGGGAGAGTGTAAGCCTCACCCACGGTCTGTGAACGGCTCCCAGTGAAATCCAATGTCACGTTAAAGTCGCACCTCCTTTATGATCCTTGAATTGTCTTCCCAAGTTTCATCTATGTTGTACGAAGAAGCCTGTCGATTCACATCTGAAATTGGTTACTTACTTTATGTTTGCGAGAGTGGTAAGGGCAAACAGGAGACAATTTTAGATATTTTCCCTCTGTGACCATTTCTTCTTTTTCGCAAAAAAGGCACATTCCCTCCCCAATGTCATAAATCAAGGTATTTAAAAAGAAAGCAAAAGCTCAAAAATGTTTTCTTTCTTCCCCTAACACCTGCTGTTGAAGTAGTAAATTCCAGCAAATCCTTGGAATCATTTTTTCCGACGGCCAACAAAAGCGCAGCCCTCCGTGCTCTACAGAACACACGCGAGTATTAAAGAGTGGGGGAGGGACTTAACAGAATGGCTACTTTTCTACAACCAAATTTAAGTTAACTAATAAAGTAGAAAATATAGTTTCTATTATGTACCAAATATTCAAGAGACACGTTAATGCAAAAAGAAAAAAAAAGCGGATGTGCACACCAAGACATGGGTTTACTTCTTCAGTAGCATTTTGTTATAGGTTATACAAAGAGCACGTGTGAAACACTCTAAACTTGCCCCTCTGCATGGAATACAAAAGATTTGTTATCTACTCAGAAGAAGGGTGCTAAACGAAGACAAGTCTCAAATCCTACTAAAAATCTGTTGAAAGTTTCACTTCTTCTCTCCAGAAAAAATGCATGTACATAAATTTGTGCGTACTATTTCAGGGGCTTCAAATATCTTCCAAGTCCAGTCACATGTCTCAGGTTAAGATGCCTGGCTCTTAACATTTCTACAAGGGATCTGAAGAATTAATGATCCTCCCATTCCTACAATCTGTATTTCTCCTACTGAGTCAGGGAGAAAAAAAAAAAATCCAAACCAGAATAAACTAAAAGAAAGAAAACCAATTTGCTTCAAAGACCAATTTTTTACTTATTTGCCCTTGGAAGAAAGAAGATCCCAATCTCTAGTTGCTTCTATCAAATGCCGTTGGCCGTGACTCATCCACTCTTCCTGGTCTTCATACAGCCGCCCACAAAACCAGCACTTAAATATACACTGTGCTGAGTCATCAGGCAAGGAATCCACCACCTGGTAGTTGTTTCTATGAACTTTTTTAAGCTTCATTTTCAACATCATTTGCCTTTTTATTTGACTGGCTTCCTCCACGTTCTGGTAGGTCAGCCGAACGTGATGCCGTCTGATGCCTAACTGACACCTAGTCCTCTCGGATAAGACAACTTTGAGGACGTTGCCTTTGTACTTGTTTATTACCTTCATCACATTGGTCACTTCCGGTGAGTCAACATCAGGGTGGTTTAACACAATGACAGGCTGGTTCCGACGGGGGCATTTAATCAACTGGTCTGGTTTAGCTGCTATCAGTCGAAGTTGTCTTGCAACCTGAAAAATGGAAGGATCCTTGAGATAGCGGCTGGGATCAGTCTGAATTTTGCTTTTCTTCTTGGATGAGTTTACTTGTTTCGTTTTAGTTTTACTCATAGGAAGACTCCTGGAAAGCAGTTTCCCTTGCTTACTAAATTCACTGCTTCCTTGCTGTCCGTGCAAGGGGCCAGGTTTTTTAGGGGTGGTGCTACAGGCAGCACTCTCTTTTCTTGGTTTAAGCCGAAGAGATGAGTCCAGACTTTGGGACATGTCAATTGGCCCACTTTCACTTGTCAAAGACTGTAAGTCTGAGTCCGTCTGTTTCACCGGGCAGAAAGGAACAGGTTTTATTAACTGTGTCTCACTGCAAGGAATGCTGACAGGCGCTTCACATGTAGCCTCTATAATGTGGGCATCCTCAGAGGAATTAAGAACCCTCAACACAGCCCCTTTGGGGATCAACACTGGAGTAGCAACATGAGCCTTCCTGGCTACTCTGCTTTCAGTTTTCCCACTGCTGCCTTCTACAAACTGTGGATATATTCGCTGATGAGAAAGCTGTCTATTACCACCACCATCATCCTGAGGTTTCTGGAGACTGCCCGTGGAATAGTCAGTGCCAGGAAATGACACATTAATTTCTTGAATAGCTTCAGGGGTAGCTTTTGAAGTCACCTTTGATGCCTGCCCTGCAGAACGACGATGTGTACTATTTGCAGCCAAAGATGAAGGCTTGCCACAGGATTCAATTAACTGAGCTATCTTTCTGCGCAAGAGTTCAATTGACTTTATTTTGGATGTTGAACTATTCCACTTAATGCCCTCAGGGACATTCTCACATCCAGAGCTCAGAGAAAACACTGAAGAGATGACCGGGCCATCAAAAGCGTCATTAGTCCTTTCAGAATTCTTTAATTCCAAAGGTTTATCCCCAGGCTGTTGAGACCTGATTCTGTCTTCTCCCGTTATGCTTATGTGTAAGTACTCACTTTTATGTTGAGAGGAAATCTGGCCTATATTTGAAACTGCTTTGTGTTCCTCTGTCTGCTTGTCTCTCAGCTTCCCATTGGAGGGAACCATTTTCACAGGAATACTGATCTCACTTCTAGATTCCAAGTCAGTTTTACTGGTAGGCAATAAACCCTTTTCCCCAGAGAAGGAAATGGCTGCAGGTGATGCAGCAAGAGGAAATAAATTCTGTGAGTCACTGCGTAAATTTCTTCCCTCTTCACTAAAAGAAACAGCAGCTTTATATGGAAAACGGTTTGATGCAGTTCCAAGACCACATAAAACACTGGTTTTTGCTACAGATGATGGAGAATGGCCTTTTAAGGCAACAGAAGGAAGAGCAGTTCTCTGTGGATACATATTACTTCTTTTCTGCAATTCCTCAACCCTATCAGAGTTGAGAAGGGATTCTCCACAGTTGCGCACACCCGAATTTGACATTGAAAAATCATAAGACCTTACCCATTTCACATTTTTAAGTTGTTTCTGAACTGATGATTGAAAATTATCAATGCCTGCAAGTTTTCCAACATTCCCTTCAATCGTTAGTGACTTTGTTTGTTCCACAGAAACCATTTTCTCCTGTTCATTTGGACCCTTCTCTTTAGTCATATGCTCAGAATTACCTCCATCACCCCCACCAGCTTCAAGGCAATTATTTTCTTCCAGAGGAAACAGCTTCAGAACAAGCTGCTGTGTTCCATTGACAACCTTCACATCTATCAACTGAGCTAAACAGTTTGCAGGGACGACCAGCTCAGCTGGGGCCACCACTGTCAGCGGCACTCCTGGTTGAACGGGCTCCTGGGAAGGGGATAACACTTCCACCTCCACACTTTTGTTCTCAAACAGACTGACTCCATTTGGCTCCGGCAGGGGCACTTTGTTTGGAATACACACTACATCTTTTTGGTATTCCCTTGATTCAGGTAGCAACATGATATTGTGCATTTTGTCTCTGTTTGTGTGGAGGGAGAACCTTGAGAGTTGATCTGACAACTTATTTTGAAATGTAGTTCTTGGATGGGAAGCTTTTCCGAGCTCTGGGTTTTGCTTTGATGTGCTGACTCTTTTCGGCTCCAGCTTGGCCACAGTTCTGGGTGGCCGTTTTCCGCCAGCCCTCTCGTGTACTCTCTTCCTGTGTTTGACAATATAATCATTTCTAATAGCACCATAGTCACAGTACTCACACTGATAAGGGAATATGCCTGTATGTTTTACCAAGTGCCTCTGAAACTCCCCTTTTGTGTAGGAAATGTAGCTGCAGTGAGAACAAATGAATTTAATCTCTTCATGTTGAAGTGTGTGCTTTTTGTACTGCAGAGGGTCCTTTGTGGAAAATCGACATTTATCACAATAGTATTTCCCTGGCTTAAAGTTCCTTACCTTAAATTTGTTATTGACAGAACTTGCGATGGTTTCAGTTTGATTTCCTACATGAGCAGCACTGGGATTACTGTTCACAAAATGAAAGTGGGGAGGAGCCACACCAAGGCTGCACTTGAAGCAAACATATCTGTCTTCCTTTTGGCTTTGCCCGGTACCCTTTTTCCAGTCCTGAAGAGGGATTTTGTGCACACTTTTGCAGTTTACACATGTAGCAATGGTCATCATGGCAGCCTCTGCCTCTGAGCCTTGATACAAGAGAGTCTGAGCTTCCTGTCTGTCTGGTCGAGTTGCTCTGTTAGCAATAGGTTGTTTGGGTGACATGGTTAAGGAATTATGTCTGTCATTCACTTGTGGAGTATATAACTGCTGTCCAATATCCTTCATCTTCTTTATTTGCATTTCTAAAAAGAGTCCATTGAAATCCAGAAAGATGTCACATGATAAGATCCTTAGGAAGCATCCTTCAATATACTTGGTGATTGGCAGAGAGGCAGCTGCTTCCTGGGAGCATACTTAATTATTTTTGTTTATATGCTACTGCAGTAGGTGCATAACCCCCAAATATAACTGCTTCCAATTCTCTGATATTCCAGGCAACACTAAAGGGGAAAAAAGAAGTCATAAAGCATGATTAATAGATGAATTTATGGTTTAGCTAAGCTATTTCCAAATTTACTCTACATTTCAATGACCTTGGGAATTTTATGCTAAATCTTGACATATAATCTTAGACACATGTTGATAGTAATACATAACAAAAGAGCTACGAAATAATAAGCCTAATTTTCAGACTCAGCCCCCTGAAACTCATCACTTTGGACCAACCATAAACACAGGTACACCAGGAGTGAGATCACAGGAGTCATTCAGAATAGCTTTCCACCAGTGAAAGTTATTTTTAAGTGTCACTGAGAGAGTCCTAGCAATTTCACAGGTATAACTTCCTATTAACCTCACTAAAACTTTGTACAGGAGGTTGTCATTTCAGTTTTTAAATGCAAGTTATCAAGTGGTTGAGCCAGGTTTTCGGCTCAGGTGTCCATTTGTTTCTGCATTACAGCTAATTATCTGCTGGGACCCCAACTCTCACGCACACGCTCCATCTGCTTTCACAAGAGGTAAGAAATCAGTAATTTACTGACAACACTAGGTAGACAAATACTTATTCCTTCAACCTCTTACTGAGCATCTACCATGTGCAGAGCACTATTCTAAGTAGTGCAGGGCAGGGACCAAGAGCAAATCAGTCTCCACCCCCATGGGCATATGAAGAGGGGAAAGAGTGTATATTTACTTGTTAGATGGTGGTAGGTAATTGGGAAAAATATAAAGCAAGGCAAGGGGGACAGGGGTGACTCTGTGGTGAGGTTGGGGGGCCGGGCCATGGAGGTGTGGATCCTCGGGAAAGGCCTCACAACAAGCTGCCACTTGAGCAGAGACCCGGCACAGGCAGGGAGCGGGCACTGCGGCTGTCTGGGAGAGGGTGTTCCACGCAGGGAGCGGGCACTGCGGCTGTCTGGGAGAGGGTGTTCCATGCAGGGAGCAGGTGACGGTCTGTGGGAAGCGGGCCTGAAGCACGTGAGGAGCAGCAAGGAGGCTCATACCACCAACAGACTCCAGCTGCTGAGGACAAGCGTCTGTGGGGGTGAAACGATGGCAGCAGGGACACTGGGTGAGACAGGAAGGCGGGCTGGACTGCACAGTAGAGGCGCAAATGTTTCCAGAGCAAGTACCACAGTATGTGTAACACAGCGACTAATTTTTATATAAAAATATATAATTATCTTTAAATCACATTCTTTTTTCAGAATACACAGAACTAAGGGCCAAACAAAAACCATTCTAGTTTGGGATCTGCTAAAAGCCTTTCTTTTATGACCTTAAAAAACCTCTTAAACCTTTTGAGCCTCAATTTTTTCATCTGGCAATTAGAATTAAGGACACTTATCCAACCTCTCCCACAGTGCTGCCATGATGACTAAAACATTAAGGAGCATACGAGAACACTTCTGAAGTTTTAAAGTGCTTCTCTAAGTGTCAAGAGGCCCACAGAGGCACTGGGTAAGTGTGTGTCCAATGATGGGCAGCAGCATGAGGGAGAATCAGCAGCTTCCTTCTGACACACTGCCAACAGGCCAAGAGCCACATAAAATAAGCCTGAAAGGCCAATCTGGGGGAGCAGAAGGTTCCTCTCTAGAGTCAAGAGAAACAATGATCGCATATTCAGATCTAGCATAAAACCCACCCTTCAAAAGCATTTTTGGAAGG